>OY728163.1:1718659989-1719909989 GCA_963277665.1 Viscum album
TCTAAAAGTATTTCATGAAATTTATTGATAATAAAAACGCAATCTATTAATGTCGGTAAATTACTCAAAACTAGTTCATCCTGTATCATGTTCCAAAAAACTATTCCCATAGTTTAAATAATGTGAACATGGGGATGTATAAATAATTTGTACACAGGGATTTAATTTTCGTTTATAATTTTTAAATGATTAACTTAATATAAAATAATGGGGTTCGATGTAACTATTTCAAATCATGTACAAAATAATTAACATTACTAAAATAATAGGATGAAAATAATCATTGACTAACTAATACCTGTGTAGAGAGTTAATTTAATTGAAGAATATAAAAATAATATTCATTACTTTTTTTTTGAAATATGTGATTATGATGTTTATGTTTTTTATGTAGAATGATAAAAGAATTTCTTGACTTTTAGGAGAAAACATTAAGGGAATATTTTAAATATAATTTAAAAATAGATAATTTTATTGAATGGATTTAGATTTGTAAGAATATTATGAGATATTAACCTCTTAAACCTTAATCAATTTTTCTCCTCAAGTGATTATTGATTTTTAAAACTTCTCTCTAATGTTCCTTTACCCTAGAATCTAACTTACCCAATTTAACGCTCATAAGTGAGACAAATCCCACCTTACATTTTCAGTTAGAAATATTCTTCTACTATATCCATATTCATATTATAAATTCCAATTTTCATGCTGTAATAATTTATTAAGGCCTTCATATAATATTTTCACATTTTTTGAAAAAATGTTTCCTTTTTTAATGTTTTCAACTCATGTTTTTTTGAAAAAGGTATTACATTTATCATTTTATAGGTGACTAAATTCTTTTAAAATTATGAGCATTATTATTTAAAAATATTCCTTTCTTTTTTTTTAAAAAAATTTAATTTCCAATTTTTTTTAATTTTTAGTGATTTTAAAATTAATAGGGGTATTTTAAATTTTTTATAATAGTGATTTGTCGAGTAATATAAAAAATTTATTTTTCACATATTTCTAAATCCTTTGATTTTATTTATGTAAAACATTGGTTTTTTTATTATAATACTATCCCTGTAAATTCTTTTAATGTATTATAAAATTTTATAATAATGTATTCAGGAAAATAATAATTTTCCCACAGGTTAATTAATTTATGTTGAAATATGAATGTTTTCATGTCTTGTGGAACACATATATATCCTATCAATTATATAATAGGTTGGATATGAACTACACATCCCACCAATGCATTGGGTAATTAATGATATTTCATTATCATATAAGTAAGAAAATATAGAGAAAATCCAATCCCCTATGGGACTTGTTCCACCATGTTTGTGGGAATTATTAGTGAATCCAATCCACAATAGATCTCTATACACTAAGATGGTTTAGACAGTTACCATTAAAAAAGTAAATTATTTCTTATGATTATGTTTGTTCTACAATGTAATGTGTTATGTTTATGATATACTCTCATTTATTTTGATGAATTGTTGGTGATTCTTCACTCTTACAACTCATGTGTTTTCTTATGGAGATGATTTATACTAGGACTCATCATTTATGATCTATAAATTGTTGGATATGAATTTAAAATGTTATGATAATGATCTCATAACCATATTCTTATCCATCCCAAATTTGGATCTTGAATGATTATTTCTCTTCATTATCTTTACATGAATATGATATCTCCCTTTATTATATTTTCTACTCCATAGGTTATGAATAAAGGTATTATATATGATATTTCTAGAAGGGTACCATGCAGGAAGAATAGTTGTGGGAAACATTAAATATCTTTCTTAAATATCTTTTTTATGTTTCTAGTCTCCTATGACAATAAAACTTTATGGATGTATGGTGTGTGTTATTTTATTATTTATCTGATATTCATCTAATATGATTTATATTTGTGGAGGTCATTCTTAGGTCATCTAACTTATAATTAGAGTAGGATTTAATAAAATTTTTTAATTTGGATTATAAAAATTAGCAATAACCAGTCATATAATCATTTTAATAAGATAGTATCCTAAAATATAAAAAAATTTAATGATTTATTGGTTTTCCAAGAAGTTAAATTCATGTATGTATACAAAAAAGGGATGAATTGTCTTACATATCTACACTTAGGGGTCACAATTTTTAAAGGGGATATTGGGTATTAAGTCAATCATCACCAGATGCAAGAAAAAATGGCCTAAATAAACACGTATTTTGAAAATTTTTGGGGGATATGCTTTGATTAATTTATATTCTCTTTATGAACCATTATTGGGGGTTTTGAATTTTTTTTATTTTGAAATCCTAAATTTAAATGGCCATGAAAAAAAGTTTGATACATATAATGTTATATATTGATAGAAGGTTTTATAAATAGGCTATCTTATGATTTATTTTAACTACTACATAATAGGTCACTATGATTATTTTTTTGTGTATGATTATATAATGTTTTTCACATTAGTAAATACTGAGAACATGAATAATATAGAAAAATTACACTTATTATGAATTCAATAGATTTAAAAGGTCTGTTTTTGTTTGGTTGTTCATACTATTTTATAGCTTAAAAATTTTATATGGGTATCAACTATATACATAAATGATAAGATATTTAACTATTAGATAAAAGTCATAATTGAATGATTATTTCCTAAGAATTATATAAATCATCTTTAAAAGTTAATTTTGGGAATGTTTTTCTTTAAAATTTTATCATTATAACTATAGTAATATTTTAGGTGATTTAGTGCATTGATTAACAATATAGATAAAATGAACACATTAATTTATATAGAAAGGATGTTATATTTGATATCCCAAATCAAAATATGATCATCTATCAATGAAATGATAAATATGATCATCCAATGAATATTTTTTGATTAACACGGTTCCTTATATATATATATACACGCACGCTAATAAGTGGTATTTATCTATAATTTTTGGGGGAGAAAATAAACATCAAATATATTATTATTTCTCAGGACTATACTAATGTATATCTGATAGAGTCTCTCTGCCTTCTCCAAAATCATTTGGTTGACTTTTCAATAGGACTCATACAAAGTGTTAAATCTATTTGAATGACTCCTTATAGGAGGACCCAATTATGTTTTAGGAATTAAAGTTGTTAATGTAGTAAAGTCTAGAAAATTGTTATTTATGATTTAGTGGATCATCATGGGATTCACCAATTCTATTATTAATAATAATGATGGTTTAATAAATATTTTTATTGCTTGTCTTGGGTAATAACAATATCACTATCAAGAAAAAGAATCAACTACTCTATATTAATTAAATGTTTGATCAACTACACATATAAGCACACATTTCAATGAAAAAAATTAAATATTTCTATAATCAATTAATGGTAAAATATTGGATATTCCAATTATGACCTTACACATGAATTACAGACAATAGGAATTTATAGTTATACCATTTGGACATAAAAATTCCTTTTTCATCATAATGGATTTAATGAATAATATATCTAGATATTTCCTTGATCAGTATTTTGTATTCTTTATAGATGATATTTTTAAATAATCCTACATAATTTGAGAGCATGAATATCATTTTTGGATTATGTTAATAACCATTAATAATGAAACATTTTATAAAAAGTGTATAAAATTTAAATTATGGCTTCGAAATTCACATTCATGGGTCATTTAATTACCGGTGATGGTATATCAGTGGATTCTTCAAAGATTGAGGTTATTGGACAATGTTCATTTCCAATAATGGTGAATGAGATCCACATTTTTTGTTAATTATTCGGATGCAAAATTTATTTTGAATGATTTTTCAGGAATTTAAAATCCACTAATAATGTTTATAAGGAATGGAGATAAGTTATTTTGTATAGATGGGCATGGAGAAAATTTAAATCACATGAAGGGATAGTTAGTCAGTGTACCTATGATCACACTTACCTATAGTATAGATGGGTGTGTGATATATAGTGATTAATTTATGAAGGTACATGGATGTGATATCATGAAAAATTTAATATTAGTAGTGTATACATCACACCAATTGAATATTCATGTAAAAAAATTACGAAACCATTATTTGGAGTCCGTCATTGTTATTTTTGAATTGAAAATGTGGAGTAATTATCCTTATGGTGAAAAGTGGTATATATATAATGATCATAAAATCATGAAGTATATATTCTCTTATAAAGATATGAATATGAGTCAAAGTAGATGGTTAGAATTGATAATGGATTATGAATTCTACATACATTTCCACACATTGATGGAAAAAATGGTGGCTAAAGATTTTAGTCCTAAAGTCTATGGTATCTTATTAATGATAAAAAAATTGAAATAAATCAAATACATATATATTTTTTGATGATTAACCTTTAAATCCTGAGTGTATGATATAAATTCAACTTTTTTAATTGAACGTTCAATGATCTATCAATGTGAAGATTAAAGAGGTAGAAAAAGCATGTGGAACTATAAAATAAGGTAAGAATTGTTTTAGATTTCAATCTTGAAAATGATAGATTGATATGATTTTGGAACTAGATATATGTTACTGTTATACAGTAATTAGTAAAATATCTATTTTATGATGGAAATATTTCATTTTTGTCTATCCATTATAGAAATTAAAAGATACATGAATATGTCAAACAAAATATCTTCTAGGAAAACAAGAATTGGATTATTTGAAAGTTTTTTTCTTAATACTAGGTCTTCCAAAAAGTTAAGGAAGAATTTTAGTGGTCTAAGGGGATGATGAGTCCATTTCCCACACCTATATGGAAATTAGAAGACATCAACCTAAATTTAATTGTGTGACTCCCCAAGATATCTAATGGTTATAATTTCATATGGGATGTAGTTGATCACATTATGAGGTGAATATATTTCATTACTATTAGAAAATATTCCCTGGATGACCTATGTATCAGGATATACATTGTAAAATTTGTAAGGATTAATGGGGAACCGATCCCAATTTTTTCTAATTTAGATATATGTATTACATAAAAATTCTAGATAAGTATTTAGTAATAATTAAAAATGCAATTGAACTGTACGCACTGCATATCATCAACATATAGGTTTTCTGTATGAGCAGACCATTCAATCTTGAGAATATATGTCGAGAGCTTGCTCTATGGATTTAAATAGTGGTTTGGATTAAAAATACATTTAATTTATTACATTTACAATAAAATATTTCACTACATAATTAATATAGATACTTATAAATACATCAATGTAGATAAGTGATGAACAACAACTTAATGGGTTTATGTTAGAGAGCAAAACATATTGGTAACAGATATAGTTGACGATGTGACAAAGAATGTTTGAGTCTTTCAGTAGTATATCACATATTCTAAAATTTGAATAAAGTGTTATGGAGATCATCATTTGAAGAATATAGAGTTCAAATATGGGTAAAAGGTAATCCTATAAATATCTCCTTCAATGAATGAAATGATATTTTTAAAAAAGGTGATGATTGTCCCAAGATATATCATTCATTTTCATGTTATCGATTGTATTGAGATAGCTTCTTATCACTTGGTGCTTAACTAAACATCCATATAGTTCATGATGTGTTCCATGTATCACATCCATGGAAGTACATATGTAATCCTTAAAATATATTTAAATTATAGGTTTCATTACTAGATAAATATATTTTTTATGAGGAACAACTACAGACGATTTTTATATTGAAGAGATAATGTATTAAAGCACACTCTTACTCACATGGTTAACATTTTAATGGAAAACCATATATTTGAGGAATATATATGGGAACCTATGGAAATAAATAATTTTGACTATTTAAACATTAATATTTTATAATAAATGAATTTTATGGGTGAAATTATTTTATGGTGGGTAGAATGTAACACCTTGAGTTTTAGAATATATCACTCTTTATTAAAGATGATGCTTTCAGTAAATTTAAATGCATGAAACACTCAACATAAGATATTAATTCTTTTTTAGAACCCAAAATGAAATATATAACAATTAAATAAGATAAAATATTCTTATTCATATCAATAGAGAAATTATAGAAATAAATTCTTACATATTTTGAGCTAAGAAAGAGTTTTAAAAAAAATAATTTTATTAAAATATTTTATTTAATTTGGAAAATAAAATTGAAATAATTATGAATATTAATATTAAAAAATATACATTATTTTTCAATTTAAGATAAAATATTATCATTGGATGAATTTTTGTGATTTTTGTAAAAGTAGTTAGTTTAAGTGAATAGTCTAATATATATCATTTTTATAAGTGTCATGAAATTAATTGAATAATTTGGATATAAACATCACAAAAAAAATTGGGGATCCTTTTCCTAACAAATAATGTATTTTATATTTAATAATATAAATTTTATAATACCAAATTTTAATTAAAATCTAGTTTTTGATATTTTCAGATCTAAGTTATATTTTTCAAAAAGCTTGCTTTAACCGATAAACACTTATTATTCTATAATATATTTTCTTATTTAAGAAATTTAAAATCATTAAATTTTTTCATATTTCATATCATAAGATAAAAAATAACTTATGATAGTCAATATATATTTTAGTTATAATAATAAATTACCAAATGATTAAGAAAATATTTATTAATGTAAAATATTGTTTTTGTAATTTGTTAAAAGTAACTAAAAGGCCATAAATCAGTAAAGACATTTTATTCAAGTGTACAGGGAAGGGTTTCTTCATACCAAACTCCACTCAATTAAATTATTTTTATTTTTTTATCTACATGAACATTTAATTGATACTCTTAATTTTATATTATTAAAAAAATACACTCAGATCATTTATAAATAAAGACCTCCACTAAAAAATTACATACTAAATAAAATTATAATTTCCATTTTAAATATTCCAATTTTCATTCCCTAAATCCCTATCCTGCTATTTATATCACATTGATTATAGAAAAGCGATATTTTAAATATTTTGAACGGATCATTCCAGAGAAGGTTTAACTCTCAACATGAGTATCACAAACTCTTTAACATTATTTTGTATATCTTTCTCATTAATGTTCCTAAAAAAATTCAAAACTTATTAAAATAATAAAATTATTATCATTTTATTACTTAATTTTATTATACTTATGATTCAATCATTATCTACCATCCCCACTTAGAAGAATGAATACATTATCTGTGCATACATATAGACTACCACTTTTATAAATAACGTACAACATTTTCCATAACCAACTGTGATTGTTAGTTAAAATGGGATATTTATAGAATATATATAATATTTTAACCATGATTAATATTCATAAATAAAAAAAATATTTCCTAAACTCCTTCCATTCTATAGAAAACATTAATTTTTCCCATGTTACGTGCGAACTAGAGCCTACATGGTTAACATGTTCCATTTACCATCACAACCGTTTATGGATGTAAAAAAATATATTTTATGAATATATATGATATAAAGGACTAATATGTGACATAAATATGATCCATAAATAATAGAACAAAATTTAAAGATCAATAAAATGTAATTAGTTAATATCGATAAATTATCTGAAACAAGTTCATCATGTAACCCATTCTCATGAACCATGAATAATGATTACATCTAAGATAACATGGTGATTCATAAATCATTTAAATGAAATTATATAAATATCATCAATAATATGGTAATTATTTACTTGGTATCGTATAATATGTTTTCAACATCACTATTATAAAATATATAGGAGACAATCAGAATTGCTAACGTATCGTGATGTAAATAATCAATAACTAACTAAAAAATGTATAGTGAATGATTATAATAGAATAATATAAAAGGTTATATTTATCAATAAGGGATTAAAATAATTTATTAACATGTTTATTTTTATTGGACAAATGGTTAAAAAAAATATGTGAAATTTGGGAGAAAAAAGTAAGGCTTTTGTTCCAATATCATTTTCATATCAAGATTGTTGTGATTCGATTTCCATATTAGAGGAATTACGTGAAAATTATCTCTAAAAAATATTTTATACTCCTATAGTTTTTATTTAGGCCTTAATTATTCTCTCTCAATATCATTTCCCTTGGAAAATAAATTTACTAATGTGATTCTCGGTAGTAAAATAGACCCCACCACTTCTTTTATATTGTAAATATTATTAATCATTGTCCAAATTCAATTTATGAATGTGATTTTATATGATACAAAAAATAATTAAGTTCAATTTCATTGATATTTTTTAATTTCCCTATAAAATAATTTTATAAATGTTAAATACTTTCTACATGTTTCATTTGGACAATGGAATCCCTTTTAATGTTTTAAATTTGATAATGTTATTTTACTATTATAAGAATTATTCTTTAAAAATATTCCTTTCCTTGTATAAAAATTGTTTTTTCAATTTTTTTTAATTCTTATTGATTTAAAAATGAAAATAGAGATTTATTTTTATTATATATATATATATATAATTACATTAAAAGGGTGTCCTTCACCAATGAAAAAATCCATTAATGTTCCTTATATTACACATGGGGTATGTTATTATTATACCACACACCCTCTTTATGTGGATGGATTATGATTTTTTCTAGGGAATTTATTATGAAATCACCTATTTTCCTTTGGTTAATTTTATGGTGTTGAATTTTTTTTCTTGTTCTCATGTCACACATATGTATGGGTTTTATTATGATATTGGTTGTACATGAAATATATATCCCCCAAATGTATTTTTAAAATATAATATCTCATGAGGTAATTTGAATTGGAATGTTCTTTGAACACAAACACTTATGGGACATTGTCATCAATATATATGTGAATGGGGATTGAATCTAATATACTATGGTGGTCTTGATTTTTATTCTTGAATGATGAAATGATATTCTATTATTATGTGTATTCCATAAACTAACATATTAGGATTGCGATATTCTATCATAAATCATGATTTATTTTTAACGGTTCCGCACTATTATAACTCATGTCCTGTGTTATGAATTTTCCCCATAATTCATGATTTATAATCTATAACTTATTGGGTAAGAATATCATAAGTTATGATAATGTCCTTATACCATAATTTTTATCTTCTTCCCACTTATGAACTTGGATTGTTATCTATCATGTTTAACCTCACAGATACAAGAGATTACCCTTTATTATGATTTCTTTTCCCTCATACCGGAAGAAATATATTATGCATAATAATACTAGATGGGTACTATATGAGAAGAAACTATGTGGTAAATATTGAAGATTATTATCAAATATGTTTATTTTATATTCAGTATTATAAGAAAGTAATTATTTACAATGTTGAAGTTAGTATTATTATAAGATATTTTTTTATTCATCTAAATTGGTCTTATATTCAAGTTGATTATTTTTAGGTCACCTCACATATGAATGTATATTTACGGATGGAGTCTTATAACTCCCAAAAATTAATTGGCTATGGTTCTATATCTAATGAGAAAAAATGTGATTTTATTTTTGATACTTTAGTCACAAATGGGCCATGAGTTTTGATGCTTTAATCACTAATGTGTTGTAAGAATTAATGCATGATCTACCAAATATTATGTCAAAAGATTTTGATTTGGGACCCACTATGAAATTTTCTCTATTGATAATGAATTTTAATTTTTTATTATTCTATATTTCCATGACTTTTCATATAATTATGTAATATGACTATGATTATGCTCCATGTAACTTTTTTATTATCTAAAATACAAATTCTATAATACATTTTTTATCATCTTAGAATACATGTTCTTATATTGTGACATATACAAAACTCTAATTGTACAATTTTGTTTTTAAAAATATATTCCTTCCATGGTTATGTTTTATCATAAAATAATGATCTATCCCATGATGAAATGTTGATATTATATTCCACATCGAGGGTTTGAGATTACCCAATTATTATGTTTTAATTTCCTAGGTTTTGAAGATGAGTATACCTTATGTTATTCTAAAGATGTGGTATAGTGTGGTTTGATTGTGGAGAATGCTCATATCTTTTATATAATAAGTTTCTCAAATAGTTAGTCCTCAAATATGCTAAAGAATATGTTAATGGGGTTATGAAATTTATTTTGAGATGTAATGTTTAACATGTGAAATTGATTTGAAATATTTATATGTTTATCTTTGTACAACTCAGATTGTGTTAGAGATAATATATAATTTATGTCTTTTTAATAGAAATCCATAAAGATATGGTATAGGGTATCTAATGTAAAATTACACTAAGTTCATTCATATCTATTTATATTTGATTTAAAGTATAAAAAATATAATTTATGATCAGATATTCAATAATATTCACCATCAATATTAGATTTTAACATCATGATAAAATTCTAGAGACTCATTAACCCATATTTTGACCATGATTTGGTTGGGTCTCATTTAGGGGTTCTTCAGGAGAAATTTGGGAAATTTTGGAGGGCTTTTAGAATATGCACAGTTGGTGCACAATTTTCCCAAATTATGAACCCTTTTAGTGAAAATCATGAAAACCCAAGAAGTGAAGGTGTGAATGATTGGTGAATAGTTTGAAAAACCATGAAACCACCATGGAGACCCCATGGAACCCTGCCAATATGGCTGCAAGGTTAGGGAACACATGGTGAAAAACTGTGTGGCCCTTCCCAACTAACTTTTCATAAGGGAATTAATTAATTTTAAGATTGTTTTAAAATTCACCGAACCCTATTTTGGACCCCTACTCAGCCCTAACATAGGATATTACGATTTCCTTGGTAGAGAGGGCTCCCAAGGATCCATTTTGTCTCTTACAAACCCATTACAATGATGATTGAAGTGAGTTGATCATCATTTGATCCTTTCATATTAATTTTTCCTTCCCCATAACTTATTTACTACTCTCTTTCATTATCCTCCAGAGGGATTATCAGATCGCAGTGTTATTGGAGGATTTAATCATCATAGTTTTCGATATTGAATCGAAAATTTTTTCTGGGATCTTTATTTCCTGTATTATTCGTTGGAGTTTCCAATTCCTAGTGTTATGATTTGTGATCATGTGGTACCGAGGTAGGTGGTTCCGTTAAATATTAACAAATTGATTTAAAACTATATTTATTGATTTAAATTTATTTTCATTCAATTAGATTATGAAAAACCCAATTAAAATCAAATATTGGTTTAACTTATTTTTAGTATGAAATCTGGGTAAAAGCCCAATTATATTTATTTGGGGCATGTTTGAGGAATTTTATGGAAAATCTATAAAATTAAATTATTGGATTTTAATTATGAAATTGAATTTTGAAATGAATTTCATTTTTTTTGAGAAAAACGGTTTAAATTGTTTTGATAAGACCAAATAGATTTTTTCTTGTAAAATCCATGATTTGATTAAAAATTTGTTTTGATAACAAGATAGAAATTGGTATAATGAAATGAGAAATGATTAATTTTAGTTTAAAATATTTTGAAATAAATTACATACGATTGATTGTGGTTTTGTAACATGAAATCCTATGTATTTAGTGAGTTATTAGGGAAAACACTATTGGATGGGAGTTACCTAGAAATAAATTAATGATTTCAAAATCTAACATTAACTTGTTAGTGGATATTAACCCTAGTGGTATATTTCTTAGTCATATTTGGAAAGTGTTAGAGGGATGTGTATATAGAATACCATTATCATCATATGACTGTTTCAGGATCCTATAACCTAGAACTATCATACCTCTTGGAAAATGACCATGTCTCTCCCTTGTGATTATTTTGATATATATATATATATATTCTATTGTTTTTATATTGTTTTATACATGCGTTGTGAATTTATATAAACTATTTTATATAAAAAAGTATTTAATAAATAGTTTGAAATATTTTATTCAATTGATATTGAAAACATGATTTATTTTTAACATGATTTACACTTCTATGACTATTTATTTGAAATTGAAAGAATTATTTGGTTAATTAATGTGGTATCTTATTATGGAATCCATGATCTAACACCCTACCTATGCCTTCTGGAAATTTTCGATCTCCTCATGCTAGGTTCGAGCAAGTGGAAATCAATACATGGAGGTGGTAGTTGTCGTCGATATTTGTGATATGAGTTACTGTTAACATTGGTACATGAGTTTCTTTTCCTATTTTCTAGTACATTGACAATGTACTTTTGGGTTTTTATACATTATTGACTAATTTTTCTATTCTCACTATGGATTTTTCTTTGAAGGATACAAAATTATATCTCTTTCTTTCACTATTTATGTGGTAAAACCATTCCCAATTTTTATTTTTTGATTCTAGGTGCTTCTCACCAACCCATGGGGATCAAGAACATGCGTCAAGATATGTCATTATTCACTCGGTTATCAATGTACCAGGGTATCTGGGATGGTTCATGATAAAGTGGTATCAAAGTTTAAGGTTAAGCATTTTTTCATTAATGTGAGTATGAATTTGTGAAATATTTTCAGAACATATAAGGTATTTGGGATTGGGTTCCTAGCTATATTTCATCGTAATGAGCCTTAAATCAACAAAGGTGGTTGGGGAAATACTTCATGAGGATTGGTTATAGTATTATCCCTAATTTTGATTTGGATAAGTTGAAATCCAAATATTATTTATCTATCTATTTGGATTAATTTTCCTTATTGATCTTGTTTGAGTGTTGATATGAGTATTGTTTCTGACGTATTAAATGATTTATATTGATTTTTTTGTAGTGTATTGTGTCTAGTAATTCCTGAAAATTTGATCAAGGAGGAAGCTTTAAAGGAACCAATATAAGAAAATTCTCCTATGGACCATAATATGGATGATTTTATTATGCATGTTGTCTAAAAATTGGGGTAGGAACCTGTACATGTTCTTGTTCAGGCCCTATTTATGGAACCTCATAGGGATAAAATTAGGATTCATGCTTAGGATTTCCTTCACCAAAATACACAGGTGTTCCAAAGATCTAATGATCCCCAAATGGCTGAGGATTGGTTGAGAAATATCAATCTTCTATTTGAGATCTTGGAGATGCCTAATGAAATCATGGTGAAATATATCACCATCAAGCTAGAGGGACATAACAAGATATAGTGGGAAATTATGGTGATATAAAATTAACACATGGGATTTTAATGGAAATACATTAAATTTATTTTCACCAACTAGTTTTATCTTGAGTCAATAGTCATGGACAAGGCTATAATGTTTTTCAAACATGAGAAATATGGCCGTACCATGATATAATATGAAAATATCTTTACTTAGATTGGGTATTTTTCACATGAGATTGTATTGAACAAAAAGATGAATACTCAATGGTTTGAGATGGGATATTAATTTGATATTCATTATCTGGTGTTCATGTTGAAGATTCCTCCTTATGCAGATTTGTTGGAAAGAGAATTAATGGTTGAGATGGATCTGGATGGTTTGTTAGGGTTAATGTGAGTTACTTTTTACCCCACTAGAAATTCTTTGAGTTCCCATAAATTTAAGGGAAATTTTGATGATTCTCATAGAGGTTCTTGATAGAAAAGATTTTATATACCATGAGCAGTTCCTAGAAGAGGCCCATAGATTCTTCACTAGTGTGGAAAATCTATGAACTCAAAACAAGTTTTCAATAAGGAGAAAAAAATAGGTCGTTCCTATAGATACTTAGGCCACTTACAAGAAATTTTCTCATGTGTATTCTACAATACGTAGAGGTATATGATAATCAACACCAAATAAAACTATTTTGAAATCATATTTTTTAAGGACATAGGGGATCCCGCCACAGACATCCAGAAAGATGGTTCATCACATTGTAGAAGAGAGTCTAGAAGAAGGAGATAAGGGTAAAATGACTGTGAGAGGTACCATCACTATAGATTCATCTTTAGTAACTCCTTTATTTGAAACTTATTCATCTCATCCATTCATTTCAACCCATATTGTGCATTTTATTAATCTTCCAACATATATTTTATCTTATGTGATAGATATTACTACACCACTTTGAGTAAAGATAGAGAAGGGCCTCTGTAGTCCCTCTTATGTTTTCTCGAAATCAAATATTGTGATTTATTGGAATTTTTTTGTAACTTCCATGATACAACTTGAATTTATTTTTGGGAAGGATTGGATCATTTTTAATAAATCCCAGATTGATTGTTATCTTCGACAGGTCTCCTTTACAATACCTGATGGGTTGTTTCATGTTTTTAAATGAGAATGGGACTTGAACAAAAGTATAGAATTAACTTCATATATATAGTTTTAAAAAGTTATATTAGTGTTTTCTTTTGATATAGAGTGAGAATCGTTGAGCAGTGATCTCTATCTAGTTTTCATCAAGTTTCATAATGTTTTTCCATCTGACTACCCCAGTTTTCCACCAGTAAGGGAGGTATCATTTTTTATAGATATAACCAATTTATATTCCTTTTTACTGTATGGAACTAGATAAAATGAAAGAGTTAATTTTATTGGATGACCTTTTAGAGAAAGGATTTATATTCCCTAGTGTTTCACCTTAGGTGACTCGTGTTTTCTTTATAAGAAAGACATTGGGCCACATAGCCTCTGTATTGATTACTTATAAAATAATATATTCATAATAAATAAAAAATATATATTTCCATAGATTCATGATCTATTTTATTATTTGAAGGGGTTGAAGTGGTTATCAAAGGTTGATCTTCGATCTGGTTTCCACTAGTTGAGAATAAAAAAATCTAACATTCGGAATATTTCCTTTTAGAGAAAATATTACCTTTATGATTACCTTTTCATTCCATTTGGTCTAATTAATTCTCTCGGAATCATTAGAGATTTTATGAGCATGATTTTCAATGAGTATCTTGATACATTCCCATTAGTCATTGTAGATGAAATCATTTTTTACTCTTAGTCGGAAGAGGAGGATGTGCATCTTCTGAGAGCAGTTTTGGAATTCTTGAAAAATCACTGAATTTATGCCAACCTATAAAAATGTGATTTTTTTACTCTAGAAGTGAATTTATTTGGATACATGGTATTGGAAATGTTGTTTCAGTTGATCATGACAAGGTGAAAGCTGTTATGGCATGGGAGAAACCACAAAATGTTTTCAATATTTATCAATTTTTTGTTTTAGATGGGTATTATCATCACATTGTAATGGAATCCTCAATGTTGTATTCTCTAATGATTGATCTAAATCATAAGTGAGTAATGTTTTCCAAGAATGATAAATTTCATGGATCTTTTTTAGTGCTGACACATGTTTTGAAAACTACACCAGTTTCGACTCCTCCAGAAGTCAGTCAAGACTATGGGGTATTTTCTGACTAATCACGTTCAGGTTTGGTGTGTGTTCTTATATAGGGTGATCATGACATTATGTCTGGCTCTCGACATCTTAGGCCACAGAAAAATAATTTACGAACACAACACCTTGAACTCACAGGTGTGATGCAAGCACTAATGAGTTATAATAAATACTTTTATAGAGAATAGTTTACCATGTATTATGACCACAAAATACCAAGCTATATATTCTATAAAAATGAGTTGAATTCCTGCCAAAGGTGTTGGGTGGAATAATTTAATTTTTTTGACTTTGGAATTTCCTATACCTTAGGGAAAGGTAATGTATTCAAAGATTCATTGAGTATGAAACCTCCAATGCATGTTGTAAAAGATTCTTCGAAAGAGTGGAACTTGATAGATCTTTTTGAATAGAAGTATATTGGTTCCCAAGAATGAGGGACTGAGGTTTCCTTGCAATGTGTAAATTTGACCTCCACTCATCTCGAGATTATTCTTAATAAAAAATGGATTCATGATGCATTTTGAGGAATGAGATACTTTCTTTATTATGAGGAGACCATTGCTGACTGGTCATTCTACATAGAGGGAATTTTATGTTATCAAAATCATTTTTTTGTACCGTTATTAGTTAGGAAATATTTGTTGAGGAAATTACTTAATTACCAATGGGAAGTGAACCCTGGAACCATGATGATTTTATATTACACGCGGTGATGATTCTAGTGTCTTGGTATGAGACAAGGGATTACTGATTTTTTATCTCATTGTTATATGTGAAAACAGGTCAAGGATGAGAACTAGAGACCTTTAGGTTTTTTCAATCCAATTCATGTGCTGACATGGAAGTGGGGTGAGAACTCTATAGACATTGTGGTTGGGTTTTTGTGTAACCATAGAAATAATAATGTGATATGGGTAGTGAATGATAGGCTGACCAAATCATCTCACTTTGTACTGATTGATCATACAACCAATGTCGAGGAGTTGGGAAATCTCTATGTGAAAAAGATTTTTCATCTTCATGGAGATCCATATTCTTATAGTCTCTGAGAGAGATAACTAGTTTACTTTTTGATTTTGGGGAGGCCTCTATGAGGAAAGAGGATATCGGGTCCATTTGGGTATAAATTTCCAACAACATTCAGATGGTCAGATAGGAAGAGAAATATATATTTTTGAGGATACAATTCGAACATGCCTTTTTAACATTGGAGGATAATGGGATTTCCATTTGGGTATGGTTTTGTTTTTTTATAACAATACATACATGTCCATGATCAGGATGGAACCTTTTGCGGCATTGTATGACCATCCTTGAAAATCTCAATTCTATTTGTATGAGATCTCTTAATGTTTCGTGGTTAGATGAAGATCAGTTAAATAGATGATAAATAGGATTATGTTGATTATTTAAAGAATGTGGATAGAATAACTTCTGAACAAGCCTTATGATTATTCTCATCATAGATAGTTGTAATTATCAGTTGGTGACTAGGGGTTCCTAAAAGTTTCACCCCGTTAGGGTCATCGATGACCTGGGTGTAACGAAAACACTATACTTGTTTTATTGGACCTTTTGAGGCCACTACTAGAAAAATGATATATATAAAAGGACCTATTGTAAAACACAGAAATTCCATATATTATTTTTAAAATTATATGGGATTATTAAGAGTATGAGAAAATTGAAAGTTCTTGATTCTGAGGCCCGGTGTGCCCGAAATGGAATTTTAAACTTTTTTTAATGTACATTTAGTAAACGTGTAAGCGATAATTTATGTCTTTTGAACCAGTGCTCGGAATTTTAAGTTGAGGGCACAATTGAACTCACAGTTCTGATATTATCTAAGTAGAGTCTTAACATCGACTTTTGTAGGTCAGGAGAAAATGATAGTTTTATAGAATTTATTAAGAATAATAAAATAACATCAAAATGTTATTTTATTTTTATACCACCTCTTTTGTAATTGTGGAGGGGACCATGAAGGCTGCCAAAAATTTAATATGGGAAATTAAATGCTCAATTACACATAAATTATGTAACCAATCCTGATTTAATTAATTTGGTTCAGTTATTACACCAATTAATGAACCATTATTTTAAAAGAGGTTTAATATCTTAATATGGCCATTGGGATCATAAAACAAGGGAAAAAGGAGAGAGTGGTGTGATATTGTGGTAGAAATCTTATGAAGTGCCAATGATAAACCCTCCCAACGAATAATAGATGCTTGGACCAAAATGTTAGAGGAATCAATATGGAAATGATGAACAACGGCAGCTTAATGAAACATGGCTACTTCTTCCCCAACTACGACATCTTTTCCAAATCCTAGGTAGGGGTTATTATTAAATCCAAGTAAATTCTCAATTTAATTCATCATTATTAAAAATCATGGAGAATACAGATCAACTAAAAGGAGCTATTTCGTGATTTGTTTGAAAATGCAGGTGGTTTTGTGGGATATTTGAACGAGTTATAGTCATTATCTATGTGATATTTTTTTTACTACCCACTTGTTATGATGCTAATGCAGAGGGTTCAGGTCAAATGAACAAAGTTGTGACCCTCCACTGCTTCTATTTTATTCACGTTCTTTTGGTGTGGATTTTTAACTCGATGAAATCCTGAATCCGGAAGGCACATGGGGATGGCAGCATCTCGTGAGGCCTGTATCCATAATCGGAAGAGAAAATAGACCATCGGAGCTCACCCAGTGGCCTGCGGAAGCCCCACTCGTGCGGCACCGACATGGTGGCGGCTTGATCTGGCTTGCCACAGAGGAAAGTCGGCCCTCGTAGGCACCATGGTGGATAGCGGGGGTGGATGGAATTTGGCTGGAAGCGTTGGAAACAATGCCAAATGCCGCGAAAGGAGACCATGGATTAGAGATGAAATGGAGGGGGCCCGCGCCCCGCGGTAGAGGGGAACGACACCCCGTGGGTTTTGCTAACAAGCGGAGGTACCATGTGGCTCCATTGTTGCCAACCGAATGAACTTTTTTCCATTCGGGAGGGGGAGTGACCCCTGCTCGGTTCGCGACCAACCAAGGTAGGCTATGCCCACTGCGGCCCACCACACTTATGCCGTCCCAACCGGTTTGGGCTGGGCCAGGCTGAACTCAGGTCAGACCATGAAAAGTTCAGGTTTACACGAACTTGGTCGGGTCATCTTGGTTCGTGGAGGGTCGTCTCGGTCCAACCAGGTTGGATTGGACCCAGACCATTTATGTCCCAAATACGCATAAAAGTCTATATCCCACAAACCAGATGTTCGTTTGACGAACCATCTGTGGTGTTGGAATCCTTAGAAGAAGAATATCATTATTAAATACTCCACCCTAGTTTCAGAGAAGTTGGTGTATGGATGGGTTTGATCAATCCAGAATCTAATGAGGCACTCAGTACCAAAACACATATAACTCACAGATCGAGTGTCAGATTAACGCGTCGTTTGCCGCGTTGGAACCCTTATGACATGGTAGTCCTTTGGGTTTCTCATTTTTAGAACTTTTTGGTATTTGATATACAAAAGATATCTTGAGGTCCATATTTTATGGAATTCAATCACACTGTGTGCAGGAAATCCTATGGCTGGCTATCAATTGAAGATCGAACCTGTGTAGATCCGCATCAAAGAGACCCTACGTAGATCAGAATCATAGAAACCCTATGTGGATCTACATCATAGGTACCCTATATAGATCATCATCATAGAGACCCTATGTGGATCAGTGTCATATCGACCATGTGTGGATCATCATCATAGTGACCCTGTGTGGATCATCATTATAGGGACCCCGTGTGGATCCGCATCATAGAGACCTTGTGTAGATCATCATTCTAGCATCCATGTGTGGATCAATAGTGCATGAACCGATGAAGACCAGCCTTAGAGAGGACCATCGTGGATCAGCGACATAAGACCTTGTGTGGATAGATAATAGAACAACTCCTTCTTGGTTCAGTTGTGGAAACTTCCTAATAGAAGAAAATGGTTTAGCATACGATTAATCATCTTTATTCCTTATCTCTAAGCTTTATAAATGGTGTTAGCTGTCTATACCTTGTTCTTTGCGAATGAGGTTGTGATTTTTGGTATTTATTTGTGGAATTTTTTGAGACCATCAGGGGTCTTGGGTTCCTTACTGGGTATTGTTATACTCACACATGGACATTCTTCACTCACACCTTGTTGTGTCTTGTGCAGATGATGAGAAGCTTGGATGAGACTTTAGGGAGCCAGGACCAGGCTCTACCCAGAGGAGACTGGTTGACATGGAGATCTGAAGATACGAGCTATATCTACCCTTCATATAGGATCCCTGGTGGACTATCTCAGGAGGTATTTTTTTTGTTGTAGTTATATCTTTTCAGTTGGGCTTGTATTCTGACCCATTTTTCAGTACACACTTTTTCTACAGTTTTACTACTTGGCTTGCATCTTGTCATGTTCATGGTCTCTGTGTTTGCAGGTTTAAAGGCAATTCCTTCCCACTTTAAGGGATATTCCATTTTTGGTGCTAGTCCCTAACCCCTGGCATATGGATGGTCGGCCTAGGGTAGCCATGACACAGGCCCCGGGGGATGGGTCACGATAAAGTGGTTTCAAAGGAGTTGGTTCTAACGAAGAACTAAGACTCTAATATTTCCAATGGAGCAATAGTGTTAAGTGTTTTGAGTGTGGTTTTTAGTTTAGTGAGTCCAGTGTTGGTGCAGAGACCGATATATCCATACACTAGGACCCTGAATTTGGATTTCTGACTTGGGGCATGAAAACACTAATTGCTTGTGTTTTGGAAATGGTTTACTTTTGATCTCTTTTGAGTCATCTCACTAGGTATAACTTATTGATCATTGTACACCTATTTCTTTTTAGGATGCCACCACATAGACAACTTTCTAGGATTTCATAGAGAGTTCATGAAGATGGCCCACCGAGCGACGAGGCTTCTGTGTTGGACCCTCTTATAGTGATAACACCTTCGGGTGGTGCACCAGTAGCACCAATAACTGTTGGGAAGCAGTTTCCAAAATCCCCACTAGTGGATGGTTCATGCCGGCTGAGCATGTTGCACAGGTTCTAGCGGTAGAGGAATCCATTTTTTTGAGGAAAGATTGATCCCTAGGAATATGAAGAATATCTAGAGGTTGTTACAAGTGGTTTTTTTCCAAGTTGGGACACCAACAGAGAAGATGGTGATCCGAGACGCCAGTCTTTTCAAGGGGACAATAGGGAGATAGTAGAGCCTGATGCTATAGTTACACGATGAGGTGACCCTCACTTGGATGGAATTATAGAGCCTCTTCAGGGAGTATTTCTTTCTAGAGTCACTACACATTGTGCGTATTCAAGTGCTCTTACACTAAAAGTAGGGTAGCCTGATAGTATCCAAGTACTCTGCGAGATTCAATGACCTCTCGCGCTACTCCATCGAAATGGTACAAGACCATTTCTTCCAGGCCCAGACCATTGAGCATGGTCTCACATGAGAGATCAGAGCATCGATGATATCGCTCAATATCCCGACGCATGGTGGAGTGCTCGAGTTAGATTTATTGGTGGAGAGATTCTTAGCTGAGAAGGAACATATGGTGAGAGCCACCACTGGATGACAGGAAGCTGAGTCATCTATAATAGGTAGTAGGCAGATGAAGAAGAGGTCAAAAATGGCCAAACCTTCTGGAGGATGACCCTAGGATGTAACGTTGGTGGTGGAGAACTCACGAGGGATAGCAGGCCAGCAGAGGAGTAGACTCTACTTCTCATGTGGAGGGCAAGGCCACATGGCGCATGAATGCCCGACCCACCATACTGATGATCAGAATATGGTCTTGGGACCACTAAGGTAGAGTCAAGGATTTGAGCGAGGAGGTCTGCATGGTGGATTAAGTGGTAGAGGAGCAGGCCGTGTAGTAGTCGGTGGGCGGTGATTTGAGGTTCAACTTACACGACCACTATGTGGACCACCACAACCTTAGGGAGTAGGTGGAAAAGGATGAGAATAGCTTCAAGAAGCTGAGGACTACAACCACGGTACTCCAAAGATGATTCGAGGTGAGATCTATATCTACTCCACCCTTGCTTCTGTACTTATAGACACATGTTCCAGTCACTCTTTCATTTCATTGACTCTTGTTTGGAGATTTGAGATTCCCATAGAGGCATAGGCTCGATCCTTATGATTAGAAACTACCATGGGAGAGGATTAAAGGATTGCACACTAGTTCCAGTAGTGTGAGATTACTCTAGGAGGTGAGAGCTTTGGTTGGGATCTTCTGGTAGAAGCATTGAGGCCTTACAATATCAGAATGAGTATGGACTAGTTGTCCACGGTCTATGATCATATTGATTGTTGTAGGAATAAATTGTGGTGTGTCCATGAAGATGGGTCCCATTTTTTCCTTTCTGGCAAGAAGGGAACCTTTTCAGGCTAGGATGTACATTGTCAGAGGAGGGTGCAGCTGATCACTCATCAGTTGTCCAACCTTACACTTAGAGAAGTTGTCGTGAGGGGTCCGAGTTATCCTATAGTGGTGGAACAGTGTGTTGAGGTTTTTCTTGAGGATGTTCTGAGACTACCTCCTCACTAGAGGTCAAATTCTATATCGACCTGTACCTCGAGAAGACATCAATATCTACTCCATCATATAAAATGGCTCTTGAGAAGCTTCATGAGTTGTGGGTATAGTTGGAGGACTTGTGGAGATAGTGGTTCATAAGCCCCATTGTTTCTCCATGGGCTTCCCCAATTTTGTTCGCCAACATAGAAGATGGGTGGTTTGAGGTCTGGCATGGACTATCAGCACCTGAACAAGGTGACCGTAAAAAAAAAGTATTCAATCTAGAGGATTGATGATATATTTGAACAAATTAAGGAAGCTTGATGGTTTTAGAAGATAGACCATAGATCATGCTATCATTATCTCAAGGTACGAGATGAGGACGTATTGAAGATGGTCTTCAGATGCTGGTATAGCCACAATGAGTTCATGGGGATTTTTTTCAGTGTGACCAATGACCCAATAGTTTTCATGCTATTTATGAACCAGATATTCTAGCCTTACCTCGATTGATTCGTGTTGGTCTTCATTGATGACATCTTGATCTACTCGTTTTCAGAGGTGTAGCACAACACACACCTACAGATAGTTCTTCATACACATAGAGAGAACTAACTTTGATATGGGAAGTCCACTTCCTAGGGAACGTTATCTCATAGGTTGGAGTTGCAGTGGATCTGGTGAAGATAGAGGCAATACATTCTTGGGAGCCATCCAAGAGCATGAACGAGGTGCAAAGTTTCCTGGGATTGACTGGGTACTACCAGTGATTCATACCTGACTTCTCCAGGGCAACGACACCCTTGTATTCTTTGACAAAGAAGTGTAATCATTTCTTGTGGATGGAGAAGTGCCAACAGAGTTTCCAGGAGATGATGTGGAGACTGAAGAGATCCCCCATCTTGAGACTAACAAAGGAGTTTGATGGGTATGTTTTCTACTTTGACGCATCATGGACAAGACTAGGTTGTGTTCTGATGCAGGATAAAGCGGTGATCACCTACGGCTCATGACAGGTGAGACTGCACGAGCAAAACTACACTACCCATTACCTAGAGTTATCAGTAATGGTCTTCACCTTGAAGATTCAGAGACACTACATGATGCGTGAATGTTTTACTGTTTACTCTGATCACAAGAGTATCTGGTATATCTTCTCATAGAAGGACCTGAACCAAATATAATGATGATGGCTAGATTTCCTTCAATACCATGACTTTGAGATAGTCTACACTCCTGGGAAGGGAAATGTGGCGGAAGATGCACTCAACAGGAGGTCTAGTCTACATTTTATAAGTGAGGCGACATAGTAGCTATCCACATTTAAGTTATCCTTCATGGATAGTGATGGAGTAGCTTAACTCCAGTCTATGAGAGTTACTCACCCCCTTCTTTAGTGGTCAGGGAGGCACAACTTGGGGACGTTGATGGTATGGCCCGTCGTGCTCAGATATCCTCAGGACAGGCTCATAATGGATTTTCTGAAGGTGGAGAGAACATCATCCTCTTCAAAGGAAACACCATGGTACCAGTGAAGCTACGAGAGGAGGTGTTGATGGATTTCAACACATAACCTTTGGCAGTACATCTCGGAGTGGAGAAGATGTATTAGGACCTCCTACATCAGTATCATTTTCCATTTATGAAGAATGTAGTGGAAAAGTTTGTTTCATGATGCCTCACTTGTCAGCATGTGAAGGTCGAGCATTAGGTACCAGCAGGATTAAATAATACACTTGAGGTGAAAGAATGGAAGTGGGATGGTATATCAATGGACTTCATGACCAGGCTGCCGCATACGTCCAGGGGCCATGATTCCACCTGGGTGATCATTGACTGACTCAAAAATTCGGCCCACTTCCTACCCATCTGAGAGCATGGATAAGTAGAGATATTGGTAAGTCTCTACATGCAAGATATTTTACAGATTCATAAAGTTCCATCAAGAATCATCTTAGATCATGACGCTCATTTTACATCTCGCTTGTGGAAGGTGTTACAGGAGGCGTTCGGGACTCATCTACTTTTGAGCACTGCCTTCTATCCTCAGACAGATGGTCAAACAGAGCGAACCATACAGACACTCGAGGACATGACTTGTGATTGTATCATTGATTTTGGACATAGTTGTGAGGACCAAATGCCACTGGTGGAGTGCACTTACAAGAACTGTAATCACTCCACCATCAGCATGGCTCCATTTGAGGCCCTGTATGGGAAACCATGTAGGTCACTACTATTCTAGATAGATCTAGGGGATTCAGAACATATCATTGTAGAGTGTGTATAGGCTACCATGGAGAAGGTGTAGATCATCTAGTAGATGATGAAGGCTGCACAGAGGTGGAATAATTCTTATACTGATAGGAGATAGAGAACCTTGGAGTTTGAGGGTGGATACTATGTTTTCCAATAGGTCTCACCCCGATGAGGATTATGGAGGTTTGGTTGGGGCGACAAGCTATATCCAAGATTCATCGAATCTTTCCAGGTCCTCAGTAGAGTAGGCAAGGTGGCATACCGTTCTGATCATCCCCCACAATTGCACTGGGTGCATAATGTTTTCCATGGGTTGCATCTGGGGAGGTACGTGCATGATCCATCGCACGTTATCGACAAGGGAGAGTTGGACATCGATAATGGGGAGACGTTTGTGGATTTATCAGTGGAGAGAGAGGATAAAAAATAGCGGGTCCTACATGGGCGGTCTATTCCTCTCGTGCGAGTTCGTTTGCCGCACGAGAATCACTAGGAGAGAACATGGGAGCGGGAGGCTCCAATACATGTTGATTACCCCCATTCATTTACCTATTTATGTTGTAGCTTTTGAGGATGAAAATTTATATGGGGGGAGAATTTAAAGACCAAGAAATTTCATATAATGGATTTTAAAATAATTTTGGATTATTATGATTCTGTTAAAAGTGACAATGCTTGATTCTAAGGCACAGTCTACCAGAAACAGAATTTTAAACTTTTTTAAGGTATGCTTAGTAAATGTGAGAGTGATAATTTCTATATTTTAAACCGGTGCTCAGAATTTAAATCCAAGGGAAACATTGAACTCATAGAGCCAAGATTTTCTTAAGGGATGTATAAGTTCGACCACTGTAGGTCTGGTGAAAAATTAATTTTAAGTACTTTTTTGAAGAATAATAAAATAACATAAAAAAGTTATTTTATTTTTCTTCCACCTCTTAAGTAATGGTGGTGTGGACCATAGAGGCGGTCAGACCTTTAATAAGGGAAATTAAATGCTCGGTTACACGTCAATTGTGTAACCAATTCTTGTTTAATTAATGTGGTTCATTAATTACACCAATTAAAGAACCATTATTTTAAAAGAGGATTAATATCTTGATATGACTACTAGGATTATAAAACATAGGCAAAGGGAGAGGGTGGTGTGATATTTTGATATAACTTTGACCAAGAACCATCAATCAACCTTCCCAATGAAGAATAGAGGCTTGGATGACAATGTTGGACGAATAAATCTAGAAATGCTGAATGCCAGCAGCTTTATCAAATGTGGATTATTTTTATGCAACTACAACATATCCTGAGAATCAAAGGTAAGGGTTGTTATTAAATTCATGTAAATTATCGATTCAATTCCTCATTCTTGAAAAGCATAAAGAATGTAGATCAACCAAAACAAGTTAATCTGTGATTCATATGAAATTGAAGGTGGTTTTTGTGGTATATTTTATCAATTTTTAATCACTATATATGTGATTTATTTGTTTACTGCCCACTTGATATGATTCTAACACAGAGGGTGCAGGAAAACAAACAAGGTCTGGACCCTCTAATGCTTCAGTTTTTGTCGCGTTCTTTGTGGGTGGATTGTCAACTCGATGGAATCATGAATCCAAAGGCCACACAGTGACGATAACTTCCCAGGAGACCCATAGGTGCAATCGAAAGGGAAAACGGACCACCATAGCTCACCTGGTGCCCCGCAAGAGCCCCAACGGCATGACACCGGCGCGACGACACCCATAGGCACCACGATGGATAACGGGGGAGACCGACCCTTGGCCGACCATGTTGGCTGCCTGGGTGAACACTGTTGCGTGCTATGGAATGAGTTCATGGAATCGAGCAGTGGTGGAGGGGACCTGCACCCCATGGTTCCCAATAGTAGGGGGTCGGTGCCACGTGGCGCCACCATTGCAAACTGAATAGACTTTTGTCCGTTAGGGAGTGGGATCAAACCCTGCTCAGGTCGCGCCCTTCCAAGGCGGGCCGGGTGGGTCCGCGACCCAGCTGGCTGAGCCCGATGGGGCCCAGACCCCACAATATAGCCCAACTAGTTTGGGATGGTCCTGGTCGGACCCGTGTCAGGTCGGCCCGATCGGGTCCGACCCGACATGGAACCTTTACGATGGAGATACACTTAAAAGGTTGTGTCTCACAAACCAGACGTCAGCTTGATGAACCGTCTATGGTGATAGAATACTTGGAACAAGACGGTACATTTGAAATACTCCACCCGAGCTTTGAGAAGAGTTAGAGTATGGTTGGGTTGGATCAAACATGAATCCAACCACTCCCTCGGTACTAAAACTCTAATAACTCAAAGGCCATATGCCTAATTGATGTGCCGTCTATCGCATTAGAACCATTAAAACATATATTTCCTTTCGGTCACTCCTTTGTGTAACTTCAATGAAGTTGGGAAATGACCGATATATTGAGTAAAATATTATACGGATCTCAAGCACACCGAGTGTGGGAAATCCAGTGGTTGGCTGTTAATTAAAGATCAATCCAATGTGGATCATCATCATAGATAAACTATATAGATCAACATCATAGAGACCCTGTGCAGATTGGAATCATAGAGACCTTGTGTGGATCAACATTATAGTGATCCTATGTGGATTAGAATAATAGTGACCCTACGTGGATCAACATCATAGATACCATGTGTGAATCAACATCATAGTGACCCATGTGTGGATCAGTATCATAGAGACCCTGTGTATTTCAGCTTCATATAGACCCTATGTGGATAAACATTCTAGAGACCCTGTGTGGATTTGTAGTGTTCGACCCGAAGAGGAACAACCTTTGAGCAGCCCGTTGTAGATCAGTGACATACAACTCTATGTGGATGGACAATGGAACAAATATTTTGTAGTTCTTCTATGGAAACATTATAATGGAATAAAATGATATAGCTTAACACTAATCATATTTATTCTTAATCTATGAGCTGTATACCTGGTGAGAGCTACCTCTACCTTTTGCATTTCGAATAGGTCATACTTTTTGGTTTTTCCTTTGTGGAATTCTGGGAGACCTTCAGGGGTCTCGCGGTCCATACTAGGTATTGTTATACTCACCCCTGCACGGGAATCATCCACACCTTTTTGTGTCTTATGTAGACGATGAGTAGCTTGATTGAGACATTAGGGATCTAGGACCAGGTAGTACACAGAGGTGACTGGTAAACATGGAGATCCGTAGAGGTGAGATATACCTACCCTTCAGGTAGGATCCCTGGTGGACGATCTTAGGAGCTGTTTTCTGTTGTAGTTGTATCATTCCAGTTGGGCTCATATTCTAGCCCCTTTTTTTAGTACACACTTTTACTACTGCAGTTTTACTAAGTGTTTTTCATCTTGTCATGTTATTGGTCTATGTGATTGTAGGTTTAAAGGAAATGCCTTCCCACTTTTATGGATATTCCTTTTCCGATGCTAGTCACCAACCCTTGTCCTTTAGAAGGTGGGATTGGGGTAGCCATGTCATGGGCCTTAGGGGATGGGTCATGAATCCTATATCCATGGGTTTATAGGTATGTGTCTATTGATTAATTTTTCACCACAATATAATTAATATCATGTCTATATAGTTATTTGATTCCACTCTTTATTATGGATCATGGAAATAGGGTTGTTCAAGTTGTTCCTCCTCTATTACCCCTCCCATTTTACCCTCTTCTTTTTTATGAACCTCCTCTCTCCTAATATATTTATACTACCCAACACTTTTCCACCCGACACTACCCCTTGGGACGGTGCCCCTTGTGACCCCACCTCCCACTACACCCAATGAGACTGCGAGATATCCTATCTACAACCCTCATCCATCGACACTGCCATTGAACGAAAAAACATCACCTCATCACAGACACTGCTCTTAGGTTTCCATCCCACATCCTCATTCAACACACCTATTTCCCTATAATTTTAACTTTTTCATGTGGGAGGGTTCCATAAAAACCGTGAATATGCTGTCTCGACCAGGTTTCTACCTGGCTTCGCATCCCATTAGATCAACTACATGCCCTGGACTCTATAGCATTTCAGGATTACCATATTACATTTTCGTCAAAATCGTATATATATGTTTACATTTTTCTCACATTGAATACGTCATATATAGAAGATCCCCATTTAGAATTTTAAGATTTATATTTGATTAGGGCTCAGATGGTAGCTATTTTCTACTAATTTAGTCATTCATCTGAGTACTCATTGAGAATTTTCAGTTTTATATTTGGTTATGACTTTTATTGTAGTTACTTTCTACATCACATAGAGCTTCTGATTGTTGTTATTGTCTACTGATTTAGTTTTCTTATCTTATATTTGATAATTTAGCCATAACAACTGGATAGAGACTGCGTATAATTCTATTCAATCTATATTTCCTAGTTTTTGCTTGTATGAGAGGGAGATTTAAGTATAGTTATTTTTATTACTAATTTGATATGTATTTTCCTATTGTTTCTATTCAATAATACATCTAATCTTCACACTATATTTTTTGACATTTAATTATTTTCTAGATTTTTTTTTCTTTCAAGTAGAAAAATATTACGAGACTTTAAAAAGTCTCTCAGATTATCATTGTTTCCTTTTTCATCATCTTTTAGATTAATGATAAGCTAATATAAATTTATTACATCAATGAAAACCCCTAATGGGTGTTTTGGATATTAATTAAATTGTAATTATTTCAATGGACTATATATTCAGATTATAAAATATTGAAACATTATATTTCACTATGTAGAAAATTATGATTTTTATAAGTGATGATGATAACATAGATTATTTAATTCTTATAGAAACCTAAATCATGTGTAAATAAATATATAATGATGTCTACATAGGCCTGGATTTTGTTTGGTTTGATAAGTATCTATGACCACTCATCAAGCTTTTTCATACATTGAGGAGTAATGATGTTTATGTAAACATGGATTATGCTTATATATAACAGAACATCAACATTTTTTTCACTAAGATACAATATATGATAGTTATGAATGGTATTAATAATACTTATGAACATAATATAAAATAATTGAAAATAATATGAAAATAACCCTTTCATAGTTCTTCAGAAATAGCTATTTTTTGAGACTTTTCTTCAAAATTTTGGTTTTCATTAAATTAATGCAGAGCTACAATAACTAATTTCAGGCCATCTTAACTCTTATAATAAATTAATCCATCTCTTATTAGACACATAGACTTAGAATCCGTCATGTGTGATATATATTGGATTGTTTTCCAATAGATATATCACATTAATATCCTATTCAAAATAGGTTAAACATTTTTAAGTAATATCTCACCAATTGTACGAAACTGTCAGCACCCCATCAACATTTTAAATATTTTAGATAGTAGTTATAAATCCTTGTCCCTTTTATTTAACATGAATAATAGTTAAAAAATAATAACATTTAATTGGTTTCTTAACCAGTAACCACCTTCATTACCCATATTCCATGGGTAGTCTATTAACTTTCTTTTTATCTCATAATCAACTTTTTCTTTTTCAAAATTAATGGAATGTTCTAATATAAATTTTCAAAATTCATTAATGCTCACTAAATGATAAAAAATAAAACATTTTCTTTAAGCTTCCATGGGATCATCAATATCCCCCTTTAATGTTTTAAATTCTAAATGTTAATAAGATGTAATCCAATACATCAACTAATTGATATTAAATGAATTGGATTGGAAAGTTGGTCTCCCTCATTTTTATAATTTTAGATAAGCCTTCAAATTCACTTCAAACCCATAAATATAAAAAAATATCCAATGTATGGACTTCTCATATCAATATATTCTAATTTTATGAAACTCATCTTCTCTCAATAAATTCATCCACTTTCCATGTTTTTAATTATTTAAATGTGAGAAGGGTGGAATCACTATTTTTCATGGAATGTAAAATAAACTTAACAAATCTATGAATAAATGGGATAGCTTAGTGTAGATAAAAAATTGAAACATTTAGAAAAAACGTTTGTCCATAAATAAACCACTATGTAAAATTAATTTTGACATAAATTCTTATGGGGCTTTCAAATTATATTTTCAAGAAAGTGAATAAAATTTTTTCTTCAATTCCATAATATCTATCTAGAATTATATATTCTTCTTAATGAATACTTTTTAGATGATTGGAATTATTAAGTTTTTCCCCCACCTGATACCATCAACAGTTCACCATGGAAGTTTCTAGGCATGTACAATATCATTGGTTATTTTAGAGGATACGAGTATCAGGGTATAGAGTATAACGAAATCAAAGCACGTAATTTTTTTTAAAGTAATAAAATATATAAAAAGACAATAAAAAAACTAGTATATCAGAGTATATTAAATAAAGATTGAATGAAATAAATAAGAATAATGTTTCACAATATGGGGTTTCATTCAAGATATGTGTTCCTTACACCGCATCCTCAAGCATGCTTTCTGTCTTACTACAGCACACACCTTTGACAAATATGATTTCATCTATGAAAAAATAATGACCAAAAAAATTTAATGACAAATAAAATCTCCCCATTATATATATTTATTAATTATGGGCACCATGTCACACCATTGTTCTATTGCTAACACTAGGTACCATTGCGCCATTGAATTCTTTCACAATTTCCCAGTTGAGATGGTGTGTCATGGAATGCACTATTTTTCACCATGGCTAGTGCAACGTTGTGAATGCCATTGAAAAATCATTTTTTTTGTTTTTTTGAACATTTTGAACCACTAAACCACCTATATTAAAATAATTTATTAATAAATCCCTATTGTGAGTCAATTGATTCCCCATTCCTCCCCTAACTCTATACGGTGCATTAATCGAGTTATATGACCGTGCACAACCAATAATACCATCATATATCTTGTTATTTGTTATTATTTAAATGTTATTATATTCCAATTATGTGCCAAAAGTTAATATTTTCCCCACACTATGCCACACATGAGCTTTTTTGTCAGAGTCCCTAGTCACCATTGTGACCAATGCGCTATAAATAATTATTAAAATAGGGCCATATTTCATAAATAATAATTATTTCTTTTGAGAAACATATAAATTAAGTAATGTATATTCATAATATATTGAAGTCAACAATATTTGATAACTAATAGGAGTGTGTACATATATTATTTTACATTTCATTGAACATATTTTTAATGATATTTTTATAAAAAAGTTATTTGTGTTAGGATGGATGGAAGTTGGATGTACAATATTGATCAGATCACTAATGAGTTTCAAAGAGAGTTAGGCTATTTTTTTGGACATTTCATTTGATAATGATTCAGATGGAGGATTTATTTGATGCCTATTTTTTGATAGCACCGGAAGACCATTGTTAAATTATGGGGTGGTGAGTTACTATATCAGTAAACATGGTTTCCAAAAAATATCTTGAGTGGTATGACAATGGAAGAAAATCTTATGTGGAGAACGACATTGATTCAACTAAAAGGAATGGTATGAAAATTTTGATTTTTGGTTAATTTCCATTTGTTTTTAAATACCTCGACTCATGTAGCCCAATGAAAGTGTAAATGAATACTAAAACACAATTTTTGTTTGTTGATTAGAATGATGAAATTGAGTATGTTAGTAATATGATGTATGATGTGAATACCCCAGTATACCAGGCATCTGAAAAAAGAGTAAAAATGAGTTTTTAATTTGATTATATCATGGGAATGAAATGTATGGATTTAGTAATATTGTAGTTGATTATCTCCTTACATTTTGTTAACTATTTACTATATGATGATTCAATAATTCTATAAAATTAATACATGGTGTCAAAGACGGTTGAAAATTTTGTATTTTCATATAGAGAGATTCATTCTTTCCCTAAATACAATTTTATGTTCTGGAAGAAAAATGTAGAGCTGTGTCAGTGAAAACAATGTTGTGTATCAAGGTTGAAGAATATTAAATATGGAACTCAATCTCACATACCAAAGAAAGTGATGTAGAACTTCCCTTAAATTACCAAGCTTCAAAAATGTGTTATGTCTGAAAAAATTACAAATAATATAAGATGTCATGAAGATGAAGGAAATAAGAATAATGATGAAATAGTGCATCCTGTATATGGATTAGGTTAGATAAAATTTTGTAGTTACAACCTGATTTTGTAGCTAACCCAAAAAATATTAGATTAGGATTATCCAGTGATGGTTCAACCCATTTTGTCAAATTCATATTGCACACTGTACATGGTCTATTCTCATTCACATTTATAACTTTCCATCATGGATGTGTGTGTAGAAGCCATTTACTATCAAGACTATATTTATCTCTAGACCCAGTAATCTTGGAAAAGATATTAACATAAACTTTCATCCATAAATAGATAAGTTAATAGAGATTTGGATTATTCGTGTGCAAGAATATGATGCATTCATGAAGTATTACTTTATGTTTCACAAAACATTACTATAGATGTTAAATGATTTCCTGTATTATGTAATAATGATTGTTTGGAGTAAAAAATGGAAATTATAATTCTCTATTTCTATAAAAATTACATGTTCCAAGATATTAAAGTTTCGATGAACTTTCAGCTTCGTGGGGAATTGATGATTTCAACTGATGGATCATCCATACAGGAAAAATCAGAGATAGTTCGACAATGCCATTGAGATAGAAGAAACACCTCAAAAAATTACAGGGAATTATTTAGTTAAAAAACATATTGGATTGAATTATGTTCTTGAAAAAATTCAATCAAATATCAGAATGTGAACTATGTAAATTCCAATTACAATAGAAATTGGAGAAAGAAAAGTATATCATTTGAGTTTCCTTATTAGTCATTGAACTTATTATTCCATTGTTTCGATGTAATGAATATCAAGAAAAAAATTTGTGAGATGTTATTGGATACTTTTTTAATTGTCAATGAAAAAAAGATGAATTTCAGTCACATCATGATTTGATGGACTGGGGTATAAAAGAAAGACATTATCCGGAGTTAATTGGTTAAATTAATTAGAAAGTCCATTTTCCTATTATTTGATGAAAAATGTGTATAAAAACAATTTCTTTAGGCTTTAAAATGTTTAAGGTACCAGATGGTTATTCAAGTAACATTTCAAAAAGGGTGAATACACAAGATGTGAAACTAAAATCTCTTGAAACCTAGGATTACCAAGTCTTTTTACATGAGTTGATTCCCATTGTCATTGTTAATTTTTTATCTCATAATTTTAGAGTTTCAATGATTAAGTTATGTCATTTTTGTCGATAACACAATTAGAATAGACTAAGAAGATGTTTTGTTCATAAATCATAGAGATATGCACCCTTTTTTTGCGATAAGGTGAAAATTTTTCCACCATCACTTTTCACATGTATATTACATCTGACTGTGCATCTTCCCATATAAGTTCTTTTAAATGGTCCTATTTTGAGTTGATGTATGTAGCCAATATAAATAATTATTTTTAAACTGAAATATTAAGTGGTAAATAAATATCATCCAGAAATATCTATTGTAAAAGGCTATTTAGTATAAGAATGTCTTGATTTTTTCTCATCGTACTTGGACAACCTCATTATGAGGTTTAATTGACTTATGAGAAAAAAAGATGAGGAATTTGATCCCATTGAGACTACATTTTGATCATTATCCAAAATATGGGGGATATATAGATCGTATTCATTGAGTAAATTAAGAAGGGAATAATGGGTAATGGACCATCATATTATATTATTAAATTGTGGTGTTCTTGATGATTACATCAAGTAAGAAAACTAATACCTTTTAATTTTTCTCATTGTGTGATTTCTTATTATCTGATTACATTTTAATGCTTTTATATTTGTAGAAGTCATTTATAAATTTTAAAAAGGATACATCATTTTCTATCTATATAGTGGAAGAAACAATTTCACAATAATGAATTTACTTCTTGGTTAAAAACAAAGGTAATATATTTCTTATTTTCTGCGTAACATAATACAATGTATCTATTTAATATTCGATGTTGGTATGCTATAGGTTTTTAATTTACTAGTGAATGATGTATCAAATGAAATAAGAGTCCAGGTATTTGGTCCAAACAATATCATATGTGATTGTAGGGAAATTATTTTCAATGGATTTAATTTCATTATAAATAGTTGTGAAACAAAAATGGAAACACAACATCACAGTGTCATGATAATAACTAAAACATTTTTATATTATAGTTCATCCGATAAGAAACCTCGATCATAAAATATATCATATTATGTGGTTGTTGGATGAATCATTTTATTAGATTACTATGCCCATGGTCATGTCGTAGTGATGAAATTAAAGTGTCTTCAATAAATGACATGGAAAGGCTTGTATACAGATAAATATGTATTTATAGTGATTGATATGAACTTCTAGCTTCATATTTATTAACCTTATATTCTTGGATCATAAGCTATGAAGGTGTTTTATGTAACTGACCTATTAAAATAACAATTTGGTGTTATTGCTGATTTCATTCCTAGAAATATTTTTGATAAAGGCATGAATGATATTGATGTTGTGGGTGAACCTGCTAGTATTTATTTGAATGTTGTATTTGATGACCTAGATGATTCAATTGTTAGAACAAAATGTGATCCTGAAATTGTCACAGAGTATACATATAGTCGACACATTTATAGGTATATACTTGAAATTATTGAAATATTGTATGTGTTTTTTTTAATTTTCATTCATTATATCATATTAATTATTTTTTCATATGTAGTTACACGAGATATGTTGTTTAATTTTAAATTAATGCATTGATTACGAATTTAAAATATAAAAAATTAAAGCATACCCAACACTTTTTGAAATGAAATACTGATTTTTTATATTCCCAAAATATTTATTTTATAGAAAGAATATTCGAGGTTTATTACTATAAATGTACTGGTCATGTGAATAACATTCAATCTAAAATTTTGAGTAAGTTATTATTTACCTATCATTATTGTTAATATAGATATGAAAATTAATTCATATATTGAAAAAAAGAGTTATAATTTGTATAACCTAGGAGTAGGCTGCCTTAATCCAAACTATTTGAAAATGCACGTTTCTCTACTAAGTTAAACCATAGAAAAATGAGAAAAATTGTAAATTGAGTAGACAAATCTCATAATCTATAAAAAAATAACAAAGTGACCATAATTTATTTAGAAACCATACTAGAGAAAATCTAAGAGATGCTATATTGCATTACCTATGGAATAAAATTTGAATGTAGGTCAAAACTTATAAAAAACCTCTCCTCAATTGATAAAGATAATATGATAGAAGAGAGCTTAAAAACATTTAAAAATAAAGTGATAATCTTTTTGTTACCAATTATTCCAAATATTCTAAATTAAAATAAATATTAATGGTTTAATGGATTTATTCTTAAATTTACAAATGCACACTCAAGTTAAATCAATATTTTAATATAGATAATAATAAAAATGGTTAGTAGTGAGGCCACCTATCCAAACCAATATTCAATATAAGTGGTAATTACTATTAAAACCATAACAATGAATATGATCTGTAAATCATGGTGAAATATTTTCTTCAATAAAATTGAGATGGTTAATATATTCACCAATTAGAAAATTATATAGATCTGATAGAATTAATAAAAATTGGCAAAATGTGTTATAAACAAATTTATACTCTAGAAATTTTGAACAAATTACCTTGCTAGAACCCATTTGAAGTACTGCATAATTGACATGTATGAGTCACATAGGTTTCCTATAATATTGATTATTTGGAGAATAATTTACCTTTTATAAATCCTTTAAAATAATAAAACCTTTTGGAATCATGTTAGATTAGCTGGTTTTCAATGTAAATGTTAAAGAAACCCAGTATTTATAGAATCTTTAGTGACCTTGTTTCTTAATGTCAAGGAATCTAAATCTAGTAAAATTAAAACAAATTCCTCCATGAAACATTCAAAATATTTCTGATATATAATACCATTCCAAATAAAATCATGGATTGAATTTTCAATCCTCTTCCATAAATCCATATGATATTTAAAGTTATCAAACCATATGAAAATAATGATATAATAATTGAATTAACAAGATTGAACTATACTACCTAGGATAAGTAATTACTCATATGAGTACCTATTGGAAGAATATTTTTAAATTTAAAGGGTTTTAATTAAGAATATGGAACCATTATCCCTAGGATAAACCCACACTAGTTTGGAGAAACAATCATACAAGAAATATCACCTAGTATCATTTCCTCCACATCACTAATGATATTTTAAAAGGTACTAAAAACCCAAATTGGTATGTTTCCATCCACTTTTGTAGAATGATATCTCTTATGGACAAGTATATGAAACCAATAATATTTTCATCAACATCCAGACACTACTATTTAAAAGAGATAATTAAAGATTCTAACTAGATAATTGGATATATCCCCTCAGTATTATTTTTATCCCATTCAAAAGAATAGAAGAGATCTATTTTTATCAGGCCTCTCCTTATCCAAAATATTAAGGAAAATATAGTTTCTATTATCATATTTTAGAAACATTAAATACATTTTTTCAAAAACAAATTCTCTAGCATATTGTGTATACTATCAAAATTACTATTTTATTTTCAATTTTCATGTCAACATGTCTAATTATAATGGTAAGGAATGAAAATGTTTTATGGGAACACTTGGTAAACACTACAATAATATTTTGGTTAAACAAATAAGTTGGAGGGAGGTTGAATAGAAAATAAAGACCAATGCATGGATAGAGATTTGGGTATGTAATGTTAGTCAACCATTATATATATATATATTAATTTATAATATTTTCTTAACAAAATATTATTTCCAATTTTGCTTTGATATAATTTTCATGATGTACAAAATTCCAAGTCTGAATGGTCAATAGAATATGGTGATTTGTGGAGAGCATACAAGTATTAATTTAATACTGTTTGGAAAGGGAGAGTTGATATAGATCATAAAGAAATACGAACGATTCATGATTGTGCTATATCATAATATAGAGAGATGACAGACTATTGGAAGATTTCATAGTTGATGTTTTTAGTTAAATTTATATATATGATAATTTTTTATTTGAAAATTATTTTTAGTGTATAAATTTCATATTTTATTTATTCTAATGAAATTATAAAATTTCTTATTTATAATAGAAATCAAACAAATAAGACTGAAATGAAATACATTCATACTCTTGGACACACTTCACTCCCAGATCATGAACAAGAATAGTTAATCTAACATTAAAATATTTCAATGGGATTCCATTGTGATTTTATGATTTATAGATTATAAAAAAAATCATATCATTTATGCCTAAAATATTAAAGTATTCTTCTAATTTTTATTTATTTCTTTGTTTTTTATTCAAAAAAGGCACTGAATATCAAGGGTTTTGTTCCATTCTATAGAGTGTTTATATAAGAAGGGAAAAAAAGATTGTACTGTGGTAAATAGAGACACTAAGGAGAGGATTATAAGTATATTTTAATTTATTTTATATTTACTAGATATAATTCTTTATATTATTCTATTATTTTAATTTATGTTATATTACTTTAAAAAAAATTGTTTTAGAGGCATTGGCACAAAAATAACCAGGAAATTTGAGGTTGGATGATCATTTGCACCAACTATTATGGGATGTGAATCATAGAAGAGTGCATTGTTGACCTGAGAAGAATATTTTACCATCAAGATACTAGTCTTTTGATATCATTTCTTCATATATTGGTTATATTAAGGTTACAATAAAAAAAATAATGCCGTAATAGATTATAAATAATCATCCCAAAAAGTATCTCAAAAAGTAGAATAAGATACAGATCAAAAAAAAGAAAAAAATGAACATATAATGAATGATATGTTTTCTCTTTCTTCTACACTTACACCAATAGCTTCTATATTGGTTTATGCCTATTTAAGGTCGATGAATTCTATTTTCTTAGATCCCTCTGCTATTACCAGTGCTAGTGTCGATGCTGATGTCAATATCTGGTGATGACAATGATGCTAGCTGTGTTAGAGGTGGTGATCATGTTTCTATATGATGTGTGTATGGGGGGATATCATGGTTATGATGATACTGAAATTAAGGATCACTTTTTATGGTAACTCAATTTTTTGTTTGTTTATATGTTGAATTTTATTATTTAATTATGTTTAATTTTTGTTATATTGAATTGAATGTTTGTGTGTCTATTTGTTTTTGTATATATTGAATTATGATATTATGGTGTCTATTTATATAGTAGTTTATATTTATTATTATTATATTGAATTGTATCCTCCATCAAATTGGCCACCACACCTCCACACCGAAACTACTCTGTGGAGGATTCCTACTTACCTCCTTTAGTGTACCATAAAAGGTAGGTGTTAATAATTTTTTTAACTAGTGTTTTCTTCTTTTCTATGCTGAATACGTTAAATGATTTCTTATAAACTATTCCTCCTTTTACTTTTCTGAGTAGACCATTCATGAGTTCTATAGTTGAAACCTTCCACGATCGGGATCCATGTGATCCGACCCCTAAACTTTCTATGAACCATACTCTTCCGGCACATAGTTAGTCTTCTTTATTCACCCATGTGATTTTGTTGTATCATGACCATTTTTTAGTGATCCTATGATAAATCGTATGTTATACTAAATTTTTATTTGTAAATATTTTATTCATATTTTATATTTTTCATTTTACATGATTTTTCTCCAATTAGGTTGTGAAATATCATTATGCTTCCATGGAATGTCCTTGAGAAAATGTTTGAAACTTTTAGTTTTTGTATAGTATGTTATTTGGAAGGTAAAATCAGCCACATATGGGGTTGAAAAAGAAGTAGATAAGAAGAAACCATGAGAAAATACCCAACAAACATAAAAATAAATTTAGTTTATACAAAGATGATGGAAATGGTATGGTCATTAATTTAGACCCCTTTACAATGTACAATTACCACATTCCAGTTGATTTAATAATAAGGAAAAAGTTGTATGAATATTCACATACTATGCATATTGGTCATTAGAAGTTACTAATCTAATATCTACCCAGTAAAATAATTCCCAATAAATAAATAACATGAAAACCATTAATAGATTAATTTCATGATTTTGGGAGGGAACATAACTAGTAAGAATGATTCATGGCTTGTGGGGCTACTACAGGGGGTGGGTGGGGTTTTGATTTGGGGGGGGGGGTCTCTGGGGGATTGGGGGATGATTCTAAGTGGTTGTTGGGGGGGGGGGTAGCTGGTTGGGGATAGACTTTTGTGGGGGGGGGGGGGTTTAGGGGGATGGGCTGTAGGGTGTATGGGGATGGGGGTTGCTTCTGTGTGTGTGTGTGGGGGGGGGGTGATGGGAAGTGTTGTTTGGGGATAGGATGGGTGATGTATGGGCGGTAATGATATGGGATGGGGGTTCTGGTTGGGGTTTGGCTATGGGCTGGTTTGGGCTGGGGGGGGGGTGTTGGTTGAGGATGGGATGTGGGGCTAGTATGGGCTGGGGTGGGGGAGGGCTATGGGGGATGGGGGTGCTGATGTGGTGGTGTGAAGAATATCCCTCTTTACCTGATATTTTGACTTCCTCTGCAAAATATAATTCTTCACTTTTACCTACTCATTCCTCTTATTTGACTTTATTGTACCACACATTGCTAATATTGCTAAAAATAAAACCTAAGCACTTCATGCACCTTTATTAAATTTCATTAATGGGTGTTCACATGCTGTAAATAAGAATTCAATGTCTATGAAGAAGGAGTTTTTATTCTTTTGTCCATGAATAAGCATGCCACAATTTTTGTTCATAAATTATCATATGATATAGGAATTCATGATTGTCCATATTGGTGTATCTTCGTTGAATGAATCCAGAACGATGGGTGTAAAAGTGTATCATAACTTAAAGGAGTGATATTATAGTTATTTCATCTTTCACTTTCTCCCTTAGGAAATTTTAGTTTACAGATTTTGTTATTATCTTTTTCTAGTAAGTTATTAAGAGAAAGTATGGTCAAGCTAAAACAAATTTAACTGATGCAGGTTGCTTTTCTCCTAATATCTTGGATTGTTATTAATCATCAAGCCTCTATGTGTATGTTTTGTAGAGTTTTTTAATAGTGATTCTTTCACCATTCATTTCCAGTTTCTTATTTTTTTTGAATCATTTCGCATTTTAGGTGAATAAGTTTTCATGTATTATTTAATAGCATTTTTTTAATTGTCTATTTATCTTTTCTCCACTAAAATTTGTAAGAACAAAAAGTGGATCATGAATTGCTGATGGAATCCATATAAAGAGCTGGATATGCTAAAAATATATGTTGTGCTCCTTATGTGCCCAATGTCAGTGGTTTAATTTTTTAATGTGTTATTATTTATATTTTATATGGTACTAGAATCATCCATAGATATCTTGAGATTTTCTTAAATATGTAGTTTACTTTCATAAAATTTATTTATTAAATAGTATCATGTGATTTCATTTTTAATACAATATCATGATACCCACATAATTCCCATAGAGGATCAAAATCATTCTTATAGAGTATGCACATAATTTATGTACAGTTTCATTGCACATTATTCCTATACAATATGAATATAGTTTACACATATATGGATACAGTTTACTAATAAGTGTTATGAATTTTTTTTGAAACAGAATTATGTAATGGTATTTACCATCATATTTAAGCAAATGAGTTATTCTGTTGAAATAATATGTAATAACTGAAATTAACATTATTTCTGGTATATTTGTTTCTTTAATTTAAATCAGGTACATTCTACACCATTAAATTATCCCAACTTGATATATTCTTGATTGTCAACAGCTTAAGGTAGATCTTCCTATATGTATTCCTAATTAACTTATTATTTATAACTTCATATATTGAAATTTCATGTATTATCTCTATCTGATGACTCTTTCTCTAATATTACTCACCCCATATGTATCATTTACATATATAATCTATTATTGACTAATTTAGTGAAATTTTTACATTTTTTTATTCTCTTTATTATTTATGACTAAGAATTTATTTATATCTACTGTTTTGGGGTTCTATAAATTTTTTCATAATAGTGAATATAAATTTTTTATTACATTTACCTTATATCTTCATGTTGTAACTACAATGTGCACTAATGGGCTTACATTGATTGGGGATAAACCTTTTTCAATGGTTCGTGATGGTTCTGGTGAAATTGATATTGAGGTACATTTTAGAGGTATATTTTATTCTCAGTTTATACATTGAATTTTATCATATAGTTTTGTTTTATTCTGATACTATTGATATTGAAATTTTATATTTTTTATCTTGGTGTTTTAGGAATGGGGTATTCCAATTATGGTATTACAATATTTCTAAAATGAACACTCATCAACGATCTTATTCCATGATTAAAAAAATATCTCCTAGAAAATATGAAGTGTTAAAGTAGTGAAAGAGGGAAGAAACCAATTTTCTTAGATCTCCCTAATCTGGATAATACAAAGGACATGCATTAAAATGTCATGCACCAGAAAAAAATAAAAAAATTTCATTTTCATTAAAATTCAAAATGACCCTGTAGAGTAATCTGTATAACATATAGTGTTATAATTTATGGATAATACTCCCTATCATAGTGTTACACTTTTTCCAACCCTAGACCATGACTATTAATCCTTTTTACCACATGAATATGAATCCTAACATTCCCTTATATGAAAAATAATATGATATTAACTCATACATCTCATGCTCAAGGAATCTACACTCTACATGGATCATCTATCTATGGAATAACATATAAATTATAGTAATTAGTATATCAAGATATTTTATCCACTTAGACATGATTATTATGCCACTATAAATTGTTATAGTAGACCTATTACCATCCACCTACCATGATACCAATCCGTATGTTGGACGTCACACATACTCATAATATACCACCTCCATTGACAATTTATTTTGTAGAAATGTATCACGTTGGAAATAATCATTTTATGCCACTTAATTAAATAATACATGTTAAAAAACCTCTATTTTATGTTATTTATATATTCAAGAATACATGTTCTTGATAAGGTACTATGAGAAGTGCAAGAAGGTATATATTTTCTTGAAAAAATAATATTTTTATGTTATATATTCAAGCGAGCGTGTTCTTGATCAACTACTATGATCGATCTGAGAAGGTATATATCTAAGATGGTGTTCATATTATTGTCTTAATATATTTCCTTGCATAACTACTATTTTTTAGGTAGGTATTCGCTAGATAAAATTTAATTTTTAAGAAGTTATCTATAATTGATAAATAATACTTGGTGTTAAACTACTAGTTTATGTTGGTGGTTGGGTGTGGATCTACAATTTATTTGTTTCCTATTATTTTTCCTGAAATTAAATTATTCTATGAACTAGTATAATTATACCAAACTATGACTTGGGTTCATCATGGTAAATTTAAGTGCTTTGAATTGTTTTTAAAAATTTCATTAGTGCATTTAGTGATGACAATTGGATTTTCCTATTGACCCATTGTAGGGGAAAGATGAAGTTTAATTTTTATAATTAACGAATCTGTTCCCTTGAATTAGATTTCAAGAATGTTTTTTTAATAAGGTGAGTGATCTACTTGAAGTAACATTTTTTGAATTCCTATGAATTCGAAAGCTTTTCTTAAATAGGCTATTTGAAAATTTCCAAACACTCTTTTAATTAGTGATATTTCAAAGCGTTTTAGGCCTTGATATTTGATTATTCTAAAAAATTTCATCCATTCAAGAAATTAATTAAAGAAACATATTTTTTTGGTTACATTGTTATTGAATTTGTTTCCTCAATTGTAGTTGGTATTTGTGGTAGGTTTCTTATTCCTCAATTTTTTTGGAAAAATTAATATTTCATTCATGCATGATGCTCTTGATTATTTATTTCTCACTCTATCTCCCACACCCATTTATGTGATTGAGTTTTATATTTTAATATTCCTAAAACTAATTAAATTTCGTTTTGTAACTATAATAATCTTAACCTTGACTAAATGTGAGTGGCATGGGTCTACATTTCAACCGTAAAACTATAATGATTATATATTCCATGATCTCTAATATTCACATGCTAAGTCTTGCAGTACATTTTTACCCACATGTTGAATAATTGTTTTAATATTTATGATAATTAGTTAGAAAAAATAAATGTTGTTTATTTTGTTCCTAAAAAAACATGCAGTTAAATGGGGAATTGAATTGGGGAGAGAAAAAGTGAGCAATGAGGGGGAATAATTTTAAAACTAAATATATAGCTTTTTCCAATTCATCCATGTATGTTTGTGTGGAGAATATTATTGAAACTATATAACCCTAATGTTAATAAAGGTTTAAAAAATCAAATTTAAAATAATGATATACCAAAATTGAACCCATGGTCTGTGCTGATATTAAAACCTGGTGAATATACCAATGTGTTAGTGATATTGTTTAGTTACATAAATGAGTATTGTTGGTGTCAAAATATTACACATTCTTATTTTTCTATATAGGTTATCATGCATATTTTTAGATAGTATTCATTCCCTTAATGGGTACTATTGTAATATATCATTTTATTAATCTAATGATGATGCACATTCCCATGCACTGGAATTCCCGTTTTAGAGATTTTTCATTGTGAACCTCTATAATGGTTTTTACTTTATATGGGTACTAAAAAATAGCATGTGATTAAGGAGCTGGTACATGAAGTTTCTATGAAACATGTAACCATTGAAGGAGATTTTCTGGTTAAACCATCAGATAACTAATGGATATTTTATTGGGTATCATCTTTCCCTAAATTTCTTTATACTGTGGTCATTTTATTCCCTAGAAGTGAATTTCTAACATTTTTAAGGGAATGTATTCATTTCCTAGGTTACAGAACCCTCCCACTCTATTCCATTATGATTTAGGTAGACAATTTATGTATTCAAGCCTAGTCTATGAGGCTCTGTATCACTTTGGTATGCCTGCATATGACCTCTTCCATCTTTTTTTACTGGTAAGAGAAGGTTGTGAATTTATTTATCCCAAGCGACAAAAGGAATGGAGAGTCATGAGGTTTTATATTTTTTACAATACAATTATTATGATAAAGCACATAAGGCTATTAATATTTTTTATGGATGGAATTTTGATGGTAGGGAAATAATGGTTATGTTTGTATACTATGGGCCTAATGCAAATAAAATTCAAAAGGGAAAGATAATTGAACCATTGACCAAAATCAAAGGATACATCTAGAAATTATGATAGGTAGGATCATGTATGTAACTCTTTGAGGGAAATGGAATATAACTATCGAATTATAAGACAACAATATAGTCCTGATTACCAAAAATAGTGGGAAGGGGTCAATATGATGACCTCTTTCGAAAAGAGTTGGAGAAGGAGTTGTTCTATTGAATGTACCAGCAGAATAATGAGTCATTCTGTTGAATGTAGGAGTATGAGCACGAGTTGTTCTTTTGAAAGAAGGAGCATGATTTGTTCTATTAAAATAAATAGGATTATATGTTTTTTTGAATGAAGGAGAATGAGAAGTGGATATTGAAGTTATTCATCCCATTTCCACTCACCATCTCCTCATAAGCCTCCTAATAGATGTAGAAGCTATGATGATAAATCTCCATATCGAATTATTTCACCACAAGCTCAATATGATGACTCACGACGCCCTTCTACTTTGAAATCAGATGTATGTTTGAGGTAGTTTCAACTACATGATACTTGGGGATGGATTCTCTACTTGTACAACAATATTTATGTCTTCATTTAGAATTTTCAGTTTCTTTTCACATTTCAAAATCATTTTTTTGCATGGATTCTATTATAAGTGGTTGTTGAATATATAAAATTCATTCAAGAGGGAAATATTGGAAGTACAAATCTAGCAAGGGATTGTGGGTTGGGTCCAAAAGGTTTGAAAGAACCCAGATTTGAGAATGGCTGGTGTGAATGGAAGCAAAATCAAGTGAGTATACAGTGGGGTATTAGAATGGATATGAGGATTCATGTTGAGTTGAATTCTATATCTTTAAGGATTATTTTTGTCTTTTATGTAATCACCCTGAAGGATTGTTTGTCGAAAATATTAGTATTTTATTTTTCCATAGTACAAATGAATATACTTAAACTAGTGAAATGAATCATGCATGCTTTGAATTTATGAATTTTATTTCTAGAAATTTTAGGTGATAGCCATATTTTTAACCTGTTGCTATAGCCTTAGTTCCACAGTGGAAACTGTGGTTATAGGTCTAATACCATAGTTTCCACCGTGGCACTATACCTATAGAAACAATTTTAAACCATGGTTGTACTTTGAATGGGACAGTATATATCCATGGAATAAACTATGCTAGTATGTCTATAGCCCCAATTTTGAACCATGGATATAGTATTGACCCTATTTCCACACTAATAAGATCCAAGATTTCCCACCCAGTAGATATTACCTATATCCATGGTTATAAACCATGGATGTAGCCTGAATTTCTAATAGTGGGTTATTGGGTAGGTGGAAAAAATAAATCACCATTAATAAAATCCTTCATAGATGATGTCAATACATTATTTGTGCCTTTTATCATAGTAGTGAAACTATATTTTTTATCCAAGTAATGTTCTGAGTTTGAGTGGTATTGATGTCGAGACTGATTTATCTGTGATTATAATGACCCATACTTTACATACATTGTTAATACTTCAAAATTGAAGCATAATTATTACAACATATAACAAAACCACTAAAGGACCATATATGTATAGTTTCTTTAGAAACTGGGAAACATAAACAACTGGTTCATAAAGCATCTACACTGTCTCCCATTTATTTCATCATATCTATAGTCCCTTTTGGCATATCTTACTTAATAACCTTCTTCCTGACCTGGGGAAAGAAAACTTACAAAAGGGTGAGCTCAAATGCTCAGTAAGGGTAAACAAAAGAAATATCAATCACATCATATTCATAAGAACATAACTTTTGGAAATCTTAACCTGCAAAAGAGAGCATAATTCCATAACATGGGATAAATCATAGTAGTGAAATGGAATCCCAATAATCATAAAACATGAAACTTTTTGGCATACACACATAATCATAGATAATAATTTCTTATTAGTCAAGACTCATTGCCAAGACTATCTTAGTGGACAAAGTCCATTTCTGAACCGAGTTCACTCCTCATTTCTGTCCTGTTTCACTGAACCGGTATAACCTACCATTCAAGCCATATCTATCTCATGAGATATAAAATCTTCACCCAATGAATTGGAGGGAGATATAGGTCCCACCCATCTCATAATGATACCATTCTTATGTGTGCCATAAAATCATAAATCATACATCATTGCATAACCCATGTAGTAGAAATGGGATTCTTAAACAACATGACATCATAAAAAAATTCATATAAGATAAAGTAATTCATAAAAATATTTCCTTCACAACATAATCAAATCCATGTAATAATAGGGATAGAAACATAACCCTATATTATCTTATATAGAAAATAATTTTGATAAAACACTTGAACTCCATTCTTGAGGAAAATATCCTTTCTACTTCAAAAACACTTTTCTTTTCTTAACATGTCATAAAATTCTTAATTAAAATAAGTTGATTAAAAATAAACTTTAAAACATGTAAAGGAAGCTTCTTGGAAATAATTTTTTAAAAATCCATTCATTCCGTATAAGTTAAAAAAACATTCTTCTCGTACTTTTTTCGGAAAAGTCAAAAAGTAACTCGTATGAAAAACGACAAAAGATTCCTTTCATATATTTTACTAAAAACTCACCAAAGGGTAAAATTGGATTTAAACAATTGTAGTTGGATAGAAATAATATTACATATTGAGGAAACATGGACGTGGATGATAAAATACACCCTAGTAAATACCAAAGTATAAACAATCTCAGATAAAAATGAGATTGTGATATTTCCCTTACCTTAGGTCTGATTTGCTTAGTAAGTGTCCGAACCTCCTGTATAATGATATAAATAATGTTATTGACTTATTCCAGAATCATACTTATTTTTATGATATCATATATGGTCATATTCTTAACTTCTTATTAGTAATATTTCATTACTACTTGTTATTCGGGTGTTTATTACTTTTTGTTCTTATGCGTGTTTTGTCGAATAACTTCTTATTATTATCTTTAGGTTATAGATACCTCATTTAAAGAATGTTATTAGTGTAATATATATCATATTCATTCATTCAATTCATTTATATAATCATTATGAAATGAAGATCATGTAGAACGAGTCGCATCACATCGTGCAGACAGTATTCCGTACGTATGCACGAGTGATGATATCATTCCTATGATCGTGGAATTGTATTGGTGTGTATGTATACTATTTCAGAATCAATATCACTTTATAATAGTCATATATAGTCATTATTTACACCATTATACCCATCCAAGTAAGGTGGTGGTGGAAAATAGATTACACCACGGCGTGGAGACGATATTCCGTACGTACGCACGCGCGGTGATTTCTTTTTCCGTAAGATGGATAGATGGTGAAATAGGGTTGTTTCATACTTATAATAACATATAATTATATTAGTGATACTTATGTTATTACTTCATAATGAAACAACTAAATAAGAAGAAGTGGAAGAAGAAATAAAGATGAAAGAATCGGTAAAGGACATTACCTATTCTTTGAAGTGCTTCTTTGAGACATCCTTTTAGAGCACTAAAATAGGTCTTTGAAGACAACAAGAACCTCTAGGATATTTCTAGGGAAGTTTAGAGGAGAAATTGGCAGGGGTTGGCCGAGCTTGAAGGCTCAAAGTGGTGTGAGGAAGAGGGGGAGGAGGTTCCCTTTTATAAGGGAGAAGAGGGGCACCTTTGGAATAACTAAAAATATTATTTTATTATAAAGTCAAATTCGATTTTTAATAGCTCCAAATTGGTATATTTCTAAGATAAGGTGGGTAGGGGTAGAAATCCTCTCATCCTATAGAATTTAGACAAGTTTAGGTATCAATTTTAACCTTATTATTTAGATTTAACTTTAAGTTGGATAATTTAACTTGTACCGCGTCTTCTTGTTTTCTTACACTATAAGGTTAATAAACACACCATATCAAGCCAAAAGAACCCCAAGTTGTTTATTATTAATATATATAACCTTATCTAAGTCATTTGGCCAAACCTTTTATTTTTAGGAATAAAATAAAAATTAATAATATAATATTTGTTTTAAAAACTATTTTATGTCAATTTTAACACCATTTAGTAATTGATTTTTGTGAAAATCATAACAGAATGATTAGTTAGAACCAAGTTACTTAAAGAAATAAACACATGTCATATTAACCTAGAAAATTAGTGTAATTCATAAAAAGGCTCAAATTACATTTATTTGGGTATTTATATCATCAATTATGTCAATATTTCATTAATAAGATAATTACTGCATCATTATTGTGTCATAAATAAATTAAATTATTTAATGTCTAAAAATTACAAATAAAGTACCATTATGTAGGAAATCTTTTTATATTTCTAATGAATTTTTATAGTAGAATTTATCTTATGTATAACCCCATATTAAAAATGATTTACTTATTAAACATTGATTTTAACTATTTTAACCCTTCTTTAAATAAATTAATAATAAATGTCCTAATCTAATCCATGTGGGCCTAAATGGTCATATTTTATTCCTAAGGTTGTTTTTGGTCAAATTACACTTGTCCAATAGAATTAGGACATGTGTTAGGGTAATAATAATATCATTTTTACCCTGAATTACACTATTTACTTTTAACAGTGGTAAAAAAAGTAAAAAGTTACTATTCACCAAAAAATTATTTTCATCTCATTGAACAACATTTTACTTACTGACATCAACCGTGTCTCTAGAATTTTCGAAATTCCACTCACAGAAGTGGTAAAATTATGTTTTATGAAAAATTCAGTTTTTTAACTACCACTTAGTGGTTTCACTATTTATCAAAAATTGAATGTTTCCAGAAAAATACCAAAAATTCACCCTAGGTTAATTTCGATATTCCGAATCCAAAAATGAAGTCCATTTTAAAAAATAAAATTTATAAAATTTCAAAAAGTGGTTATTACTATTCATAACGACTAGTTTTAATAATATTTTAATAGCATATCATTGTTTAGTAAAAATTGGTATTGCGTACAACACAAGCTATTGAGGAAGGCCGCGGTTGCGTGTAAAGCAAGCCAAGCCAGTGTTAGTGAAAGAATCCTTTGATGATTTATATGACATAAAAAAAATATTTCACATAAAAGTCTCGGGTGTTACATTCTACCCCCCTTAAAATGAATTTTTCCCTCGAAATTTGTCACTTTGTAACAAACAAATGAGGATACCTCTCCCTAATCATATCCTCAAGCTCCCATGTAGCTTCTTCTAATTGGTGGTTCCTTCATAAAACATTCACCAATCGAGTGGTCTTGCTTCATTGGACTTTTTCGCTACGATCCAGAATCTCTATCGACTATTCTTCATAAGAAAGATCTTGCTCCAGCGATACCACTTCTGAGCTAAGTACATGTGAAGGATCTGGTATGTACTTTCTCAGGAGAGATACATGGAACACATCGTGAACTTGAGAGAGATTTGGTGGAAGCGCCAATCGGTAAGCTACCTTCCCAACACGATCCAGTATTTCGAAAGGACCGATATATCTAGGGCTCAACTTCCCATTCTTTCCAAATCTCATGACTCTCTTCCAGGGAGATATTCGTAAGAAAAATTTATCACCCACTTAAAACTCTAGGTCTTTTCTTCGGTTTTCGGCATAACTTTTCTGTCGACTCTGAGCTTCTCTTATGTGTTGTTGAATAGATCTGGCCTTTTTGGCCATTTCATCAACGAGATCAGGTCCTAATAGCTTTCTTTCCCCAACTTCATCCCAGCAAGTTGGAGTCCTGCATTTCTTTCCATAGAGAGTTTCATAAGGATCCATCTGAATACTGGAGTGAAAGCTATTATTATAAGAAAATTCCACCAAAGGTAGGTGTTGATCCCAACCACCTTTGAAATCCATAGAGAAATCTCTCAACATATCTTCTAGAGTTTGAATTGTTCTCTCAGACTGACTATCTGTCTGAGGATGATAAGCAGTGCTGAAACTCAACTCTGTATCCAGAGTATGCTGAATACTTCGCCAGAACTTCGAGGTAAATCTCGGATCCCGATCAGATATAATAGAAAGTGGTACTCCATGCAATCTTACCACTTCCTTTACATATATCCTGGCAAGCTGATCCAGAGAGAAATCCTCTCTAATAGCAATGAAGTGTGCAGACTTGGTAAGACAATCAACTATGACCCCGATAGCATTATTGCCTTTGGATGTTTTAGGATGTCCTGTGACAAAGTCTATAGTGATGTTTTCCCATTTCCATTCGGGTATGGGTAATGGTTGTAACATCCCCTTAGACTTCTGTCTCTCAGCTTTAACTTGCTGACAAACCAAGCATCGAGAGACATATTCAACAACATCTCTTTTCATGCCATCCCACCAGAAGTACTCTTTCAGGTCCCTATACATCTTTGTGCTTACAGGATGAATAGAGAATGAAGAACTATGAGCCTCATCCAGCAGCTCCTTTAATTCCGAGATGGGAGGAACACAAACCCGATTCATGAACTTTATTATCCCATCACAATCAAGGTTGAATTCAGGAACATTTTTTACCTTCTTTTGTAACTCGACATCTTCTTTATGTGCCTCTTTAATATTCACATATATAGATGGTTGAACATTCATTTGAGAAAGATAAGATTTTTCCCCTTCCATTATAATTCCAAGATCCATCCTTTGTAAATCCATAAATATTGGATCTTTTGTGATCCTCATCATGGATAAACTGGCATAGTCTTGTCGACTTAATGCATCTGCCACCTTGTTTTCTTTCCCAGGGTGGTAATGGGTTGGGCAGTCATAATCCTTAATCAGCTCCAACCATCTTCTTTGACGCATATTCAGCTCCTTTTGTGTGAAAATATACTTTAAACTTTTATGATCATTATAAATGTCACACCTTTCTCCATAAAGATAATGCCTCCAAATCTTTAATGCAAAGATTACCGCAGCTAACTCCAAATCATGTGTTGGGTAACTTTGCTCATGGATTTTCAATTGTTGTGAGGCATAACCTATCACCATATAATTTTGCATAAGAACACACCCCAATCCCTTCTTGGATGCATCACTATAGATCACAAACCTTTCTCCACTACAAGGCAGTGTGAGCACAGGTGCACTGGATAACCTTCTTTTCAACTCCATGAAATTCTCTTCACATTCCTCCATCCAGACAAACTTAACTCTTTTCCGAGTCAACTTGGTGAGTGGATTAGATAATAGTGAAAAATCATTCACAAAACGTCGATAATATCCAGCCAAACCAAGAAAACTTTGGATCTAAGTTACTATTTTTGGTCTCGACCATCTTTTGATAACCTCTGTTTTTGCTGGATCCACAAATATCCCCTATTTTGAGATTATGTGACCCAAAATTGAAACTTTTTGAAGCCAAAATTCACCCTTGGTAAATTTGGCATAAAGCTTCTCCTTTCTCAGGGTCTTAAATATAATTCTCAAGTGATATTCATGTTCTTCCTTACTCTTTGAATAGACAAGAATATCGTCTATAAAGACTACCACAAGTTGATAAAGATAGTCTCTAAAGACTCTATTCATCAGATCCATGAAGATAGCAGGGGCATTAGTAAGACCAAATGGCATCACTATAAATTCATAGTGTCCATACCTTGTACGGAAAGCCATCTTTGGTATATCCTCCCTTTTGACCCTTAATTGATGATACCCTGAACGAAGATCAATCTTGGAAAAGTATTGAGCTCCGCGTAGTTGGTCAAATAAGTCATCAATGCATGGGAGAGGATATTTGTTCTTGATAGTGAGCTTGTTAAGTTCTCGATAATCAACGCAGAGTCTCATTGATCCATCATTCTTAATAACAAATAGAACAGGTGCTCCCCAAGGTGACGCACTAGGGCATATGAATCCCTTATCAAGATTCTCTTGGAGTTTCTTCTTCAATTCCTGCAACTCAATTGGGTCCATTCTACAATGTGTCTTTGAAATAGGCAAAGCACCCAGTATGAGTTCTATTGAAAACTCAACTTCACGATTTGGTGGAAGACCCGGTAATTCCTCCAGAAAGACATCATCAAACTTCCGTACAATGGGCATATTCTTAATCGTGAGTTTCTCACCAACCATTTGAGATAAATAACCTTCATTTAGTGGAATCAAGACCCATAAGGTAGAAGGAATTTCCACTGGAAGGTTATGTTCATCCTTGCATTAATAGACGATCATAGATTGATCTGGAATATGAAATGTGACCTCCCTTCTTTGGGAATTGATATGATCTCCATATAAAGAAACAAAATCCATGCCAAGAATCACATCAAATTCCACTATAGGAAGGATCACAAGATTTGCAGGAAGCACTTTCCCACAAACTTCGATCGGAGAAGAATTATAAACTTTTGATGCGACTGTTGTGCCATTAGGTGTTGTCACAGCTAACTCAACATCTAATTGTTGAGGTAATACGATGATACCCTTAGAAAATTATTCAGAAATAAAAGAGCGGGTGGATCCAGAATCAAATAAAACATTTTCTACTTTAGAGTGGATGGTAAATGCACCTTTCACCACAACGTTATCGTACTCCACATCGATGATAGAAATTTCATGTGACTTTCCTTTGTCTTTATCCTTAAGAGTTTGTTGACGTCGACCATCATCATCAACCCTTGGATTAGGGCATTTATTGGCATAATGTCTCATCTCCTTGCACTTGAAACATTGAAGTGTAGTAGGTTCATTCTGTGTATCCCTTCCTTTGTTTGCATCATTAAACATCTTCTTCCCATCATCATGACATTCAAATGCCCGATGACCTTCCTTTCCACATTTGAAACATTTACTTGTCCCTTTAAGACAACTCCCTCCATGTTTCTTTCCACACTTTGAGAATAAGGGAAATCTCATCTCTTTTCAGTGTGCTCTTTAGATTTTCCTTTGAATTCCATTTTCCTTTTCTTATCAAACCCATACGACTGATTGGTTACTACAATCTCCATCTCAACTTTGAGAACACATCGAACGATTTCATCATAGCTATTGATGTCCCTTATGGGTAAGGCCCTTCGAAGACTTGGTATTAAGCCACTAAATAATCGATCGATCTTACTCTTATGTTGGATAATAATACCAGAAGCGTACCTTGCAAGTCATGTAAAATTTTCTTCATAGGTACCAACAGATTCATCATCCTTTTTCTTCAGTTCAAGAAACTCTTTCTCCATATTTGTTCAAAGAATACGAGGGAAGTACTTATTGAAAAATAGGTTCTTGAACTTGTCCCATTCCATGGACTCAATTTCATCCCTTTGCCTCATATTCTTAATAAGATTCCACCATTGATCAGCATCACCTTCCAAACGATACACTGCTAAGATGAATTTATCATGCTCAGAACATTGAAGAACTGAAAATATCTTTTCAGTAGTACTAATCCATTGTTCAGCAACTAATGGATCATTAGAACTGCTGGATGATGGTGGACACTGTCTCATGAATGATTCAACAGAATGTTGCTCCTTCCTTTGCTCGTTTGGAAGTCCTGCATGATTCATATCTTGAGAAATTTGTGTGAGCATGGCTATAAGATTTTTCATTCCAGCTCCCATAATGTTTGGTTGCTCAGGGGGACAATCATTGCATTGCCCGTCGCATTCCGCGTTAACACGGTTCCTTCGGGTTCCAGGCATTGACTAAAACCAAGAATAATAGTGTGAGAAACAATAATTATAATAGTTAAAACACATAATCAAGAATAAAATTTCACACTTAAGGTCTTATCCCATGTTATTCATGGCCATTTCTAAAACACTAAGATTGTGTTCTATGCTTAGAATTATCCTTAGGGTTCTTACTAAGGCTTTCACATCCTAGTTTCAATAGGTTGACTATAACTTTCCTCTGATACCAACTATAACGACCCATACTTTACATACATTGTTAATACTTTAAAATTGAATCATACTTATTAAAACATATAAAAAAACCACGACAGGACCGTATAGGTATAGTGTCTTTAGAAACTGGGAAACATAAACAACTAGTTCATAAAGCGTCTGCACTGTCTCCCATTTATTTCATCATATCTATAGTCCCTTTTGGAATATCTTACTTAATAACATTCTTCCTGACCTGGGGAAAGAAAACATACAAAAGGGTGAGCTCAAATGCTCAGTAAGGGTAAACACAAGAAATATCAACCACATCATATTCATAAGAACATAACTTTTGGAAATCTTAACCTGCAAAAGAGAGCATAATTTCATAACATGGGATAAATCATAGTAGTGAAACGGAATCCCAATTATCATAAAACATGAAACTTTGTGGCATAAACACATAATCATAGAGAATCATTTCTTATTAGTCAAGACTCATTGCCAAGACTATCTTAGTGGACAAAGTCCATTTCTGAACCGAGTTCACAACTCGTTTCAGTCCTGTTTCACTGAACCGGTATAACCTACCGTTCCCGCCATGTCTATCTCATGAGATATACAATCTTTACCCAATGCATTGGAGGGATATATAGGTCCCACCCATATCATAATGATAACATTCTTATGTGTGCCACAAAATCATAAATCATACATCATTGCATAACCCATGTAGTAAAAATGGGATTCTTAAACAACATGACATCATAAAACAATTCATATAAGATAAAAGAATTCATAAAAATATTTCCATCACAAGATAATAAAATCCATGTAATAATAGGGATAGAAACAGAACCCTATATTATCTTAGATGGAAAATAATTTTGATAAAACACTTGAACTCCATTCTTGAGGAAAATATCCTTTCTACTTCAAAAAAACATTTCCTTTCTTAACATGTCATACAATTCTAAACTAAAATAAGTTGATTAAAAATAAACTTGAAAAATTGTAAAGGAAGCTTCTTGGAAATAATTTTTTAAAAATCCATTTATGATGTATAAGTTAAAAAAACATTTTTCTCGTACTTTTGTCGGAAAAGTCAAAAAGTACCTCGTACGAAAAACGAAAAAAGATTCCTTTCATATCTTTTACTAAAAACTCACCGAAGGGTAAAATTGGATTTAAAAAATTGTAGGTGGATGGAAATAATATTACATATTGAGGAAACATGGATGTGGATGATAAAATACACCCCAGTAAATACCAAAGTATAAACAATCTCGGATAAAAATGAGATTGTGATATTTCCCTTACCTTAGGTCCGATTTGATTTGTAAGTGTACGAACCTCCTGTATAATGATTTAAATAATGTTATTGACTTGTTACAGAATCATAATTATTGTTATGATATCATATATAGTCATATTATTAGCTTCTCATTAGTAATATTTCATTACTACTTGTTATTCGGGTGTTTATTACTTTTTGTTCTTATGGGTGTTTTGTCGAATAAATTCTTATTATTCTCTTTAGGTTATAGATACCTAATTTCCAGAATGGTATTAGTGTAATATATACCATATTAATTCATTAAATTCATTTATATAATCATTATTAAATGAAGATCATGTAGAACGAGTCGCATCACATCGTGGAGATGGTATTCCGTACGTACGCACGAGTGATGATATCATTCCTTTGATCATGGAATTGTATTGGAGTGTATGTATACTATTTCAGTATCAATATCACTTTATAATAGTCATATATAGTCATTATTTACACCATTATACCCATCCAAGTAAGGTGGTGGTGGAAAATAGATTGCACCATGGTGTGGAGACGGTATTCCGTACGTACGCACGCGCGGTGATTTCTTTTTCCGTAAGATGGATAGATGGTGAAATAGGGTTGTTTCATACTTATAATAACATATCATTATATTATTGATACTTATGTTATTACTTCATAATGAAAAAACTAAAGAAGAATAAGTAGAAGAAGAAATACATATGAAAGAATCGGTAACGGACATTACCTCTTCTTTGAAGTGCTTCTTTGAGACCTCTTTTTAGGGCACTAAAATAGGTGTTTGAAGAAGACCCGAACCTCTAGGATGTTTCTAGGGAAGTGGAGAGGATAAATTGGAAGGGTTTGTCCGAGATTGAAGGCTCAAAGTGGTGTGAGGAAGAGGGGTAGGAGGTTCCCTTTTATAAGGGAGGAGAGAGGCACCTTTGGAATAACTAAAACTATTATTTTATTATAAAGTCAAATTCGGTTTTTAATATCTCTAAATTGATATATTTCTAAGATAAGGTGGGTAGGGGTCGAAATACTCTCATAAAATAGAATTTATACAAGTTTAGGTATCAAGTTTAACCTTATCATTTAGATTTTACTTTAAGTTAGATAATTTAACTTTTACCGTGTCTTCATGTTTTCTTACACTATAAGGTTAATAAACTTACCATATCAAGCCAAACGAACCCCAAGTTTTTTATTATTAATATATATAACCTTATCTAAGTCATTTGGCCTAACCTTAGATTTTTAAGAATAAAATAACAATTAATAATATAATATTTGTTTTAAAAACTATTTTATGTCAATTTTGACACTATTTAGTAATTGATTTTTGTGAAAATCATAACAGAATGATTAGTTCGAACCAAGTTACTTAAATCAATACTAACATGTAATATTAACCTAGAAAATTAGTGTAATTCATAAAAAGTCTCAAATTAAATTTATTTGGGTATTTATAACATCAATTATGTCAATATTTCATTAATAAGATAATTACTGCATCATCATTGTGTCATAAATAAATTACATTATTTAATGTCTAAAAATTACAAATAAAATACAATTATGTATGAAATATTTTTATCTTCCTAATGAATATTTATAGTAGAATTTGTCTTATGTATAACCCCATATTAAAAATGATTTACTTATTAAACTTTGATTTTAACTATTTTAACCCTTATCTAAATAAATTAATAATAAATGTCCTAATCTAATCCAAGTGGGCATAAATGGTCATATTTTATTCCTAAGGTTGTTTTTGGTTGAATTACACTTGTCCAATAGAATTAAGACATGTTTTAGGGTAATAATAATATAATTTTTACCCTTAATTACCCTATTTACTTTTAACCGTGGTAAAAAAAGTAAAAAGTTACTATTCACCAAAAAATTATTTTCAACTCATTGAACCAAATTTTACTTACTGACATCAACCATGTCTCTCAGATTTTCAAAATTCCACTCACAGAAGCGGTAAAATTAAGTTTTATGAAAAATTCAGTTTTTTAACTACCACTTAGTGGTTTCACTATTCATCAAAAATTGAAAGTTTTCAGAAAAATACCAAAATTTCACCCTAGGCTAATTTCGATATTCCGAATCCAAAAATGAAGTCCATTTTGAAAAATAAAATTTATAAAATTTCAAAAAGTGGTTATTACTATTTATAACGGCTAGTTTTAATAATATTTTTATAGCATATCATTTTTTAGTGAAACTCGGTATTGCGTACGACGCAAGCTATCGAGGAAGGCTGTGGTTGCGTGTAAAGCAAGCCAATCCATTTTTAGTGAAAGATTCCTTTGATGATTTATATAACATAAAAACAAAATATTTCACATAAAAGTCTCGGGTGTTACAGTGATTGAGCATCCGGTCAGGATAGTTGATTTTCAAACCAAGGTAAAACATGGAAGGATGATACCATTGGAATGAATTCTATGGAATCATGGTTTTGATACTCATTAGACATGGGAGATAGATAAGAATATTTTAGATAACTGTGGTCTCACATTTTTGACATTAATTCATCTAAAAAGGATTTATTAGGGAAGCAAGATTCTATGGTGGGGAGGTTGTAACATCCTATAATTTTTTTAGGCACTCCAGAAAACTTTTTTTTACCATGAATTAGTTGGTTCTCATTTAGGGGTGATTAAGGTGAAATCTTGGAAATTTTGGTGGGATTTTGGGATGTACACAGTTGGAGCGAGGTTTTTCCAAAATGTACACCCTACTAGTGAAAACCGTGCAAACTCAGGTAGTAAGGGTTTTCATGGTTGGAACATTTTTTGATAAAACATGATCCCACCAGGGAGTAATTATGAAATGCCACCAGTATGGGTGCCCAATTAGGGAACACAGTTTGAAAAACTGTGCGACCCTTCCAAGATAATCGTGCATCTGATATTTAATTATTCCAAATATTGTTTTAAAATTATCTGAACACTATTTTAGACCATCGATCAACCCTAACTCTGAATATTACAATTTCCTAGGATAATAGGTCTCTGAAAAATCCATTTTGGATCATCCAAAACCTTTCGAAGGAAGATTGATGCTAAGATATCATTGTTGGATCCATTCCCAGTATGTTTTCCTTCCCTATTCCTTATCTCCCACATTCTTCGTTTATCCACTCAAGGAATTATTAGATGTACATGTTGTTGGTGGATATAATCCTCTTTAATTTAAATCTTTAAAATAGGTTTGATTCTCAGATATTCATTGTCAACGTTCAATATTATAGTTCCCCTTTGTGGGTGTTATGATATGTGATCCTATGATTCAGAGTTTGGAGGTCCCCTTTATGATTTTCCAATAGATTTAACCTTATATTAATTGATTTTAATATTATTTAATTCTTTTGGATTTTGAAAAATCTAATTTTAATCAATTTGGGATTTTATTTTTTTAGCATAAAATTTGGGGAAAAACCCAAATTCTATCAACATGGGTTGTGTTTGTTGAATTTGATTGAAAAATTGTGAAATTAAATTGTAGGATTTAAATTGTGATATCATTTTCTGAAATTTATTTCAAATTTATATTTCATAAAAATTCTGCAAGTTGTTTTTATAATAACCCATTAGTTTTATCATGGAAAAGGAATTATTTGATTTTAAACTGATTTTGGTTTTTAAATGTAAATTGGAAAATTGTAATGAGAAATTGGTTAATTGTATTTTAAATAGTTTTTAAATAAATTAAACATTATTGATTTTTTTGATAAAATAAAATCCTAGGAAGTTAGTGATTTATTTGGTACAAATATGGTAGGATTGAAATACCACAAAAATGGATTAATTCTTTAAAACTCAAATATAGACTTGTTAGAAGATCATATCCCTAGTGTGAGTTTGGTTAGACATATTTGGACAGTGTTAGAGGGATATGTGTGCAATTGTCCATTACCATCATATGTGTGTGTGAGGATCCCATAACCTAGAACTATAATACATCCTAGAAGATGACCATGTTTATCACATTAGAATATTTTGATATATATAATTATATGCAATTGTTTGTAGACTATTTTACATGTTCAATGTGAATTTATATGAACTGTTTTTATCAAATGTTTATTAATACATTGTTGTAAATATTTCCTTCAATTGAAATGTAAAGCATTTTTTTATTTAAGAATTTTTTCATACCTCCATTCGTATTTATTCAAAATTGAAATATATATTTTGTTAATCAATGAAACATCATATTATAGAATCTGTGGATATACCCAACTTGTATTTTATCTCAAAATCGTTCTATTTCATTTTGAATATGTAGATCGCCTCCAACCATGTTTTCTGAAGGATAAATAACCACTTGGAGGTGGTAGTTGCTGTTGATCGTTGGGATTTGAGCTGAGGTGTCAATTGGGAATTAAGATGTTCATTATTTTTCCATTAATTTGACGATAAACATTGTTTTTTATACCTATTTTACTTCTGGTATTGTTCTCCCTATAATGTTTTATTTTGACCATACTAACATGTATATCACTATTACACTTTTTATGGGAGAAAACTATTGTCATTTTATAATGTTCATTTCCCAGTGCTTGTCACCAAACTATGGGGATCAAGAATTCCCTTCTAGCTATATTAGGATCGTCTTTGTTATTAGGGCACTAGTGTATCTGGGATGGTTCATGAAATTGATAATTTATTAAGGTGAAATATTTCTAAATAGGTTATCAACTATGTCTAAAATTATAGACCCCTAGGAAATCATCTCATAAAATTTGTACCCTATCGATGGGTAGAGACCTTGTATGATATCATATAATTAGTGTTCTATCTTTTATACCTTTATCTACTAGTATATTAGATACCATGTTTCCCACACAACAAATATGAGTGATGACCACCTATTGGATGAGAATCATCATGTATTTTATTCTCTAATATGAAATGGACTCAAGAATTGACTTTTGTCCTAAAGGATAATTGTGATCCAATAATGAAATTATTACAAATCCCTCCATCCTAATATCATACATCTATAATTGAAAATGGTCACAATAAGTTTATTCTAAATGATATAATAAGATACTTGGTATTCTAATCATAGACACGAAAGTTTAGTGGTTCAATATTGTTACTCCCCTTTTTTTATAATTACATGACACTCTTTATTTTATATGTTTATTATTCATTTCATTCTAGATGAAATTTTTTTATTCAATTTTGATATGGTATATTAATTATATATAGAGATAAAACATTTTTTATTTTAAAAATAAGTTTTTAAAACTATAATATGGTAATCTATGTATTCATTAACTAGGAATATGTTTAAACTAGTATTTAATTATTCTGTATTTTAGAATTAATTTTTTTCTTGTTCTCATATTTACTAAAGAATCTATTTTTCATTTGGACATTGATTTTAAATGATATCATCCAAACAATTATCCTAATTTCTTGAAGCTTACCACAATATAAATCTTATACATTTATATACATTCCATTAAATTATAAGGAATCATTAATTTTTTTTAGTAATTTAAAAACTAAATGATTTTTATGAAAAAGTTTTTTCATCTTTTTAACATATTTAAAATCATAAATTTTACAATGTTTCATCAAAATAATTCACTACAAAGGTTGGACTGAATTTTTTTATTCATTAGAATGATATAATTTTTTTTAAATAATATTAAACTTGACCACATGAAAAATAGTTTGTATAGAGGCTCTTAAAATTGATTGATTAATATCATATATACTAGTAATAATTATTGTTACCAATAATGAACATAATTTTTAATTTTACCAAAAGACTTATCTCAACGTACAATGAATTTATTTTCGACTGACTATGAATCTATTTTTAGAACTACCATATGGGTTATGATATAAATTCATAATGAATCCTAAAGCTATTGTATAAAGGAATGAAAAACACCTCCATGTAGTAAATATACGAATGTGACATGAATATGAAATATAATATCAAATAATGATTTCATATTTCATGTGCTTTTTAGATTTCAAATAGGAAATCCTCTTCAGTTTTGTAAATCAGAAGAAGCTTATACAATGATGTTAACCATGAATGCATGATGATTGACCACATCATGTAGTAATTCTTTTGGTAGGTCCTTCAACCATTCATGGTGATCAATAGTGGATGAATCATTAGGAATATATAAAAATATTATTCCAAATGTACTATACACCATGCATTTTAATTAATGCAATGAATATAACATATATTTTATATAGTCTCATTATTAACTTTGAATCATAGTTTTTTAATTTAAAATAAAAATTTATTTACACATCAAGTGGTTAGTGAAGATGTCCCACACACAACCTCATGGTAATTTAATGTTTATTTACATAGTCTTATCATTGAATTCATTCGATGATTTAATGGTGGTTTGATCTAAAATATGACTACATTACGAAATTCAGGTCAAATTTATTACAAGTGAAGTGATTTTACATTATATAAATAACATTAATTTATCTCTCATTGTCAATTCTACACTTTACATATTTTTCAGTGAACTTGGATTTTTAATGTACACACCATTTTTTTATTCATTTTAAAATACTACTTACAATATGTTTATTTTATTTGTTTTTTGTTTTTTAATGTTTCTATTAATTTAAATTAATTAGGTAAAATCTACGCGATATGATTTTAGAGTCCCTTAAATAGAGTAACATGATGAATTATATTCTTATTCACAATCATATAAATTTGAAATGTATATTTTGATAATTAAAATGTATTAATATATGATTTTATTCCTAGTTTTAACCTTTTTTAATTTTTTATTAATGAAAATGATTTTGTTTAAACATATTTTTTACTACTTAATGTAGTGGTATAAATTTTTTGGATATATACTAATATATATGAATGTTTTTAAAATTTCAAATTTCTTATTTTACTGGACTATCTTATGATTTTAATGTGAATTATTGTCTTGTTATTATAATTATATTTTATAAAAATGGTCAAAATGTGTTTTTCCCATTCATGTTTAGGATTTTCCAAACGATGGATTTGAATTAGTTATAATTAATATTATAATTATTGAAACTGATTTCCCTCTCAATGATAATTCCATATATTATTGATATTCTTATTTTGAATTGTTATAATGGTTTAAATGAGTATCAAGAATATAAAACATCACATTTAAAGGAACTTAGGATAGGAGAATTAGGTGGGTTTAACTAAACCATGATCAAAATATATACACTATGATATACTAAAATATAATGAGAAAATTAATTGAATAATGATACATTAAAGTGAAGTGTTTCTAGAAACATTCGAATTCAATGATTTTTTGTTCAATTAATTTTTCATAAAGTAAGTTATTGGGTTACCTAGAATATAATATTCATATAATTAAAGTCCCATCATGAATTTCTCAATGTCAAAATTTCAATCTATAACTCTATATAGGTTCTTTTATTATTTATTTTTAGGTAAGGGAGTTTGCTAAAAAAAATTATAACACACAATGGTAAGAAAAATTATAATGTTTCATTGGTTCTGAAAACGTAATCCAAAAGTAGGAAAAAATTTCATGAGCGATCCTATCTAAAATTTACATAGTTTGGGGAAAAAATATTAGAAACTATTAGGTTTTATCTATTCCAGAAAAGTGATAGTTATTTTTGTTTGAGGATTTAGTTATATAAAAAGTACTATGTTTGACATTATAACTATTTTAAAAGAATATCTATATTTTGTGCATGACATACACCATCTATTAAAGAGTGTTATGTAGAGTAGAATCATATGGATGTGGACTACTATACAACTCTTATTCTTATCTCATTAAATTTTATTTCATTCACTCATCACAACATAACTATATTTGTTTATCTAATAATGAAATTTTAAATAATTTTAATCAAAAAATTATTTAACAAATTTTAATAACTTTTATAAATTTTAAAAAAAAATTTACCCCATACTCTTGTCTATTACCATTCTCCCTATTGGGAACTAACACATGGTATCAAAGGTTGTCCAAAAAATGATATTTTTATCTTTTTGTATTTCTATGGATCTCTTTTGGGATCACATGTATCCTAGTCCATAACAATATAATTGAATGATTCTTTTTATTGATGGAAAATCATGATACATATTTCTAAAATCGTGGGATACCACATCACAATAAACAACCATTAGGATATTGGAACGAAAAAATGATGGTATTTTATTATAATATATGTGTTGAGTATTAAAATATTTTATGTAAATCATATAAATTACCTAAAGGTAATATTATAACTTTAATTGGAAATGAATCAATAAAATATTTCTTCAACTAAAAAGTAATGATTTTCATTTATTAATCACTTAGTACAAATCATCAGAGTCATTTATCATCTTTTAAAATAACCTCTATCATTTATAGGACATAAAAATTCACAAATGAAGAAAACTAAAAAATGGTAATAAATGAGTATGGATTTTACAAGGATGTATTTCAGCAGTTTAGAATGAGTAATGAAAAAACTAATATGATATGTTCAATATATTCACACATATTTTCAATATCATGATATAAATTGGGTAAATAATGAATGTTGTGGGTCTAATTAAATGAATATTTTAAACCATAAATATGAATTGGAACTCAATGAATATAACTAAATAAGAAAGAAATCATTTTCCATAAAACTCAATATATGATATTATCAAAAATCTCTTTGAATATGGGAGTGAATTGAAGGGAAATTGTCATGATTCCTTTGAAATAAGAAAGGGAGATGAATTTAAATCATAATATATTTCCTCTTAATCATTAAGTGATTCTTCTACCTTAGTAAGAAATAATGATCTATGTAAAGTATAAAAATTTAAATAATGACTTATAAATATAAATCATGCTACAAAATGGTTTGAATTGATGAGAATGAGACACAAGAAGCATTTTATTAGAAACTTCTTTAAGGGAAAATATTTTATGACATGTTACGAATATATAAATCCTAGAATTAACAAATACAACTGTCCATAAATAAAATATCCAAAAAATAATTGAATAATGAAAAAAATTAAAAATAAGGTTACAATAAATTATGATTGTATTTTCAATAAAAAATCAGACTCAATTAATGAATATATATGTGATAAGGAGATAAAAAAACATTCTCAAATGGGTAAATATCCCCAGATTACAAAAACAATTTCATGATATTCTAAAACATTAATTTTTGTTTAATAGATTTATAATTGATATTTAGTATTGGTTCTATTTTTGACTCTGATTTATAATCCCCTTCTAGTTATGAATTTTTTAAATATATAGATAAAGATTTAACTGAATTTGGATGAAATTAACTATGAAATGGAAAATATTTTAAAAATATATGAAACATTTACTAAGGATTATAACTATATATCTAAAGAACATAAATGCCTCATTTTAAAAAAAAATGGATTGTTTAATGATACTATTTTTAAATTTATAATAAAAATAGAAAACAAAAAATAAGAAAAATAATTTATATTTGTTAGAAAAATAGAATAATTATTTGAAAAATTCTACATTTAATAATAAGGGTAATGTTTTTCTTAATATTTATTTCGATAACAAAATAATGGGAATATTGATATGGAAATAATTAAATTTTTTTAAATAACTATTTTAATTCAATGTCTGGATAAATTTATGATATTTTAAAAATTTATAAATCGAAGGTGTAAAGAAACTGTCTTTGTTAGCCTGGTAGGATACGTGAAATTCATAAAAATAGAATTTTTAATTATTAAAATAAATGTACCCCATCTTTACTTTTTTTAATTGTGGTCAATTTAAACATTATGATTTTGATTTTTCATTATAATTCATTCAGTCATTCGTTCATAAAATGATTTTATTTCTAAATCTTCTTTTAGAGTTAATAGGATTAAACATTCTACAATATGTGGTCCTAAGAAATCATTTTTTATATCTGATTGGACCAAATTTTTTTTGGATTCCCAAGTAAGTGTATCTATTATTTAATTTATATTGTTTTATTATTTTTTCTGTGAGCATGTACATTATTTTTTTTTATTTTCTTCACATGAGTGTGATTTACTATTGTTCATTATGAAATTTATTGGATATTTTTAAAAATTAATTTTAAAAATATTTTAGCTTTTATCTTCTTTTAATAGATCCCTCAGAATATTTTTGGGGATTGATATTCAATGTAATAAATTTATGATTTTCCATAATTTTGTTGGAGAACATTATTTTATTATTATATCAGTCATTAATTTTGGGAAAGATAATGTGATAATAATATTTCTAAAAATTACAAATAATTTAATTTTTTAATAAAATCATGTTTTGAATGTTTATTTTTTGGAGAACATGTTCTTTGAAGAATAATGTTTTTCAACCCTATCTATTTTCAAAGGGAGTTATTATTTTACAACAGATTTGTGTCATAAATCTTGTAATCAATTTGACAAATTTCGAAATGGGGGAGGAATTTTTTGGTAATTTTTTTGGTTTAATTATTAGGGATGGGAATATTTGTGTTTGGCTAAATATCATTCCTCTAATTTTTATTTTTATAATTACTTCACCACTTTTATTTAATATGTTATTTATTTTTTATTTCTATTTGTAAATTTTTTGTTATATTTTCTAACTATATTTAAATTTTGTCTTGACAAACGATACTTTTTATTTTACAAATTCTATCTATTTTAATTTATAATATTATTATATATGTTTTCTTATGCTATGAAGATTTCTGAATTTGGATCTAGATGTTCACATTTCATATCTAATGTTGATTTATGCTTCTTATACATTTTTTTTTAGTTTTTAGTTGGCTACTCTTTTCTAATGATAACATCTTTTATAGTGATCAAAAGTACACTATGATTATTGTGTTGGAATAATTTTAGGTTATAAAAATTCCATTGAACTACAAGGAAGGCTAACATTTTCTTCTATGTACATTTAAATTAGAATGAAATCTTTGTTACATTTTTGTTTGATTTTATAAATATTTCAGATTATATATTTTAATATATTTCATTAATATGTTGAAATACACATATGACATTGATGTGTTTTCTAAGACACTAGAATGATAAATACAATATATATATTTAATTTAAAAAATCGGATAAAAATGTAGTATATATGATCTACCGATTTACTGATTATTGTGAGGTCTACCAATTATGATTTTATGTTTTTAACCCATCATGAACATATTTTTATAGCTACGACAAGACATAAATGAACCTACAATAAAACCATTTTGTACAGACTCTGTATCTATTTTATAACTTACCACATGGTAATTATTTGTAAGAAGGTTGAATCCTAAAGCTACCTTATGAAATCATTATGGAAACATTCATGAAGTTCACACACAAAAGGTATAGGATGCTAAAATATCATATTGAACAATATTTCACATTTCATGCATTATTTAGAATTTTATCAAGATAATGTCTTGTGTATTATAAATTAAAAGATGCTCATACAGTGATTCTGATTAGGAGAACTTGTTGATTGACCACATCATGTTTTACTACTTTTAATAGTAAATTCAACCAAATATGGAGATCAATAGTGGTGGCTTCATCTAAGGTATATATAGTTATAATGTCTTCCGTACAATATGAAATGAATTTCAACTCTGGTATTGAAGGTCACATTTGTTTTATTGAATTTTAGTATTGAATTTAATGTGTTGTTTCCAATTTTAAAATATTTAAGTTCATCACTCATCATGTAGTAAGTGAATCTACCACACACACAACCTTACATTAAATCAATGTTTCTTAAAAGATTAAGTGAATAAATCAAATGTTATCATGGATTGGTAATATTATTTACCACATAAATTCATGACCAATTGAATGCTATATTTATAGTAAGCCAGGATACCACACTTTATATATCACAATGTCACTCATCTCTTATGATCAGTTCAAAAGATTAATTATTTCTAAAAAACATGTATTTCTAAGTATACTATATCTTAATATTCTTATGATATTTTGATTTACATAATTCTTATTTAAATTGGTTTCAAATGTTACGATTGTTTCTATTATTTTATATTACTTTTATAAAATATATGAGATACGATTTCAGAGTGCATTAAATAGTTTAAATTTTTTATTTAAATTTTTTCCTCATCTTCACATAATCATTCAAAATGTCCATCAAAATTTCAGATTTATTGATACATTACTTCATTTATCAATTTAATTATATCTAAATTATTGTTTAATTCTAATGATTTTGGTGAATAATAATTCATTTTTTGTATTTAATCTATTGATAATTTTTTTTGAATATTTATGTATCTTCTTGAATATATAATGTTTTATCTAAAATTTTAAATACGAATATGGTTGAAATATCTAGAAATATTTATGGGTATTATTATCTCAATTAATATAGAGATATTTTGGATAAATTTTATAATTTTTTTGAACCATTGATAATTTTTTTTAAATATTAAAATGACAGATTCAAATTGAGTTATGTTCATGTGATAGTTAAGGAAACTGATTTCTCTCTCTATGAAAATTCTATATATTATAATATTTGTTTATTGATTTATTCTAACAGTTTTAATGATTGTTATGAGTGTAAAAAATATTATCTATAGGTAGCTATAGCATAAGAATTAGTATTTGAGTACTCTACCATTACAAAAATACATCCACTAAAACATGATAAATGATAAGGATAACCTCCATTTCATAAATGATTCATTCTTGTAAATTACTAGAAAAAACACTCAACAGTGAAGTTTCATTAATCATTTACATCTTTATGATGTAAATTTCTAGTTCTATGAGTCTAAATTGTTTATATAAATTAAAGGGAAAAAATAATTATTCTACACTCATTTTTTCTCTATAAATTCCGAGTGATTGTTTCATTATTTTATTTACTCTTTTCTTAGTCAGAGTTGTCTGGATGAAATTATAATACACACTAGATATACTTATAGTAGATGGTATCCTCGGTTACGGTAACTTAATAAAAATGTTATAATAATATCAATGAGTTATACTATTTAATATTCACATAAGTTAGGGATGCTCCATTAGAAAATACAAGGTTCTGTCTATTCCTGCAAGGTCTTGGTGTTTAGATTTAGACTGCACCTCTAACAATGGTGATGGGCTTGTGATTATACCCATTGTAAGTTTCGTTATATTTAGTTTGTTACTTAATCTATCATTTGAGGTTGGAAGTGTAGTTTGATATTTTTTATCCGAAATTCTATAAAACTCTTTTTTAATCACTTTAATTTTATTATTCATTAACTCTCCACACATCCATTACATTTATTTATTTAAGAATAATTTTTTTGATCATGTTAATATAAAAATTTATTAAATTAATTTATGTTACATATAATGTTTTGTTAAATAACATTTCACACCCCCGATCTTTTCTATTTCTATTCAACCCTTCCAGGCCTAACATATATTATATAAGAAATAGTGTAAGAGTAAGGGGTGGAGTAGGATATGCTGCGTAAAAATACCTCTACACATCTTAAAACATATAATTTACTGAGGATCTTATCATTTTATCTATCCTATATCCAACCCCCCTAAATTAATAATAAATATATTTAAGTTTTCCTTATATATATTCCCTTTAAGATGTTCCCAAATGATCAAATTTTTCTAATATATTCACCTACATATTTTCCTCATATGGGATTCAAGTGGTTATATATTCTTAATATAGTAACCCAAATTCCATTCGTACAATAATGTTTGAAGATCCCCTATGTTATCTTCTCCTTAAGGTCTTACTATATGGAATATTTAAAAACATTATTCTTGTTACATAATATAAAGAGTTGGGAAACAATTTAAATTACATATTAAAATAATCTTACTTATATCCTTCAATTAATCTACAATATTTTTTCCCCTTTTTTATCATCTGAGACCTCTTCCATGTACCATGTATTGGCAAGTAAAGGAGGAGAAATTCATATAGGTTATAATTACTTGACTCTCAATTTTCCAAACATTTCAACTAAAATTTGTTCTTTGAGTAAAAAATAACTATTATGAGATAATTTATGAAGGTATAACTTCATTGTTTGGATTATCTAATGATATATATAGTTTTTTTAATCAAGGAAAAAATTATGAATAAATTCATTTTATAAATTATACATAAAATAAATTATAATGGTGTAAATTTAATATACTGAAAATTATTCTTGTATTCTACTTTCAATAATCTTCCTCCAAGTATGTTTCGTAAGAAAGTGGATAAGGACATCCCATGAAACAATAACTAAATGGTCCAATGAATACTAGGTATTCAATCAATTTTATCTTATAAAGGTGATTCATTAGTTAAATGATTTTTCATCCAATTTACTAGTTTTTTTTTCAAAAATATCTTTGTGACTGAGCCTAATATTTCATTTTGGGGGGGGGTCGATGTCTTGAATAAGATTACAATTTCTTTATCTCTTAAAAATTATCAACTGATCCCACATACATAACTGGGTATGAACCTGCTTTCCAAAGTTATGTCGTCCTAAGGTGTTTAAGACCTAATGACACTTAGTAACTCACATTAGTCAAGAGGATGGGATGCTGGGGTCATCACAACCTTGGGGGGGGGATTGTTTCCTACTACATAACTCTATTTTAAATTTAATATAGTTTTAAGAATATATTCTTAATCCCAATATGGGATATATTACCCTAAAAAATGACCATATATTAAATCCTTTCATATGAATAAGGGGGTCCTATTAGTGAATTCATCTATATGTATCCAAGGATATCCATTCATTCCCCATTGGTGGGTAGCTTTTTATATTTTTTAGTCATTTGACCATGCAGTCTGGAGTATATTGTAATCTAGGGAGGTATTTATTATTTTAATCATGGGATTGAACCATTATGAGTCATCCTATATATTATACATTATAAGATTAATAAAAACCCTTGCATTTAATTAATATTTAATACTGTAACATCTTACATAAATGATATATATGGGGGCACTTTGATACCAAATATTCAGCTTGAGTTTTATGGAGGCATCATACATATCCTGGTTATGGTAGGAATTAGAATTATCATAGTTCAATCAAAACATTGGTAGTTTCCCTAAGGTATATTTCCTTACATGTGGGAATTGATATCATGTCACTAATTGGGGATTACACACATAGGTTTCCCTTTATGGTGGAGATTCATGATTAAATTGATGTGATTATTACAACTCCCTAAGCCTATGTGATCCATGATTGTGGGAGTAAACATGGGATACAAAGTAATTAGTCTCGTTGCATATGGATGTGGAGCCTATGTGCTGGGATAGGCCTTTGGATGTTTAATATGGATCTTGGTCCTTATGAAGGCGTCCCACATGTCTTGGTTATGGAAAGAATATCAGTCATCATAGTTCAATTGATTTTTCAATCTGCAGATGGATGGGGAATGATTATCAACTAATGAGAGAGATTGGGTCCCAACGGTTAGAATGTAGGTGACATAGAGGGACTTAAACTGAGATGGGTTCCCATTTGAGATTGGGCATTTTGGAATCCAACCACCGTATCTATGTTATGTTAGGAATTAGAGATCTAGTAGTTTAGTTTGATTAGGGATTACACTCTAAGGATTCTGGAATATGAGGGGACATATCATTTTATGCTGCTGATCGGGGAATACACACTGAGGATTAACTTTCATTAGGACCATGTATTATTATTCCACTAATTGTGGCTTAAATAATTTTTTTTCATGTATTAGAGACATATTATATTATCTGGTTGAATGGGTCTTACACACATAGGTTTCCATTGTATTGGGGACATATCATATTGTGTCCCTGATTGGGGCTTACTCGCTGAGGTTACCCATATGTTCCCAGTCATCATGGATATAATGACCCATGACATCTTCTTGACATGGAATGTTTGTCTTACAAACATTCCAGGTTGTATTCGTGACATACCAGATTGTATTCCTAACATGTGTGAGGGTTTTTGGACATTTCCAAGTTACATAGTGAATATTTCCAAAGATATTCACATGATACAATCAGCTCATTTTAAGAATGTCTTCTGACTTGAATGGAATGTCTAGAATACATTACATGATGAATGATGAATTTATATGGGTTATCATCCAAGCATGTATAAGGATTATTGAAGATAATTGCATGATCCAGGTTGAATTGTCTAAAGGATATCACAAGACCTAGATGAGGATTTCTGAAGACAATCTCATGATCAGAGTTGACATTTATAGAGAGTGTTGTAAGACCTAGATGAATTGTTTGGAGGAATTCACATTATCCTATTAGATACGTCTGAAATCCAACACTTTATCCTGGATGATTTTTTTGGGACATTGTATGATCAAAATTGAAAAGTCCATGTGTCATTGTGATACCTAGATGATATTTCCTTGTGTCATTGTAAAACCTTGCTGATATGCTTGGAGAGTTCCATGATATATGGCTCACAGGTTTGGGGTGAGGGGATCCATAATAACTAGCTGACAACCACTTATATTTCCATCTAATTTGGGTTTCATGTCTAGAGGAAATCTCAAGATCTAGATGGAGATTTTTGAGGGTGTCATGAGACTTGGGAGGCATGCTAGGAGGTTGTCATGTAACTTTCCTAATGTGTCTGGAGGACATTATGTGATCTAAATGGTATGTTAGGGGGATGTACCATGACATGACTGACATGCTATGGTGTAGTTACATGGTTTGGACGAGTCATGTAAAGTGCATGGGGAACAACGTTCTTCACATAAGTATTCCATCATTTAATCATTATTCCAACAATTCTTGCATATGTATCTTTTATTTTTTTAGTGTATATTTTTTAGGTCTCATGCGATTTTGAAAATATATGGGATTCCCTTCAAATGACCCTCATGAAGCCCATTGCATGATTTTAGGTGATCAAGTGAAGTTCTTCGGAAAAAATTATTTTCTCTTAGGTTGTTCCCTGAATTTTACATGGAGGAAAACATTTATGATCACAAGATTAGATGATCTAAAAGGTATTCTCTATTTCCTGGGGTTTTTGGTTCAAGGATCCAATGATGGGTTTCTTTATGCCAGGGCGAGTTTATAGCCCTCAACGCCCTGATTATATGATTCCTTTAAAGATGTGTATCTCATGGATCCATGATAGAGTCTGTAGAGGGTTTTTTCATGCACTTCATGAAATTTCTCCATTGGTGACATTATTTTCAGCGACTGCATAACCATCCCATCTACACTCCGTCGATTAGTTTTTTTCCAATCAAATAAGTATTTTATAATTATGTAGATATGAAAAGGTAATATTACTCAGTTATGATAAAATTTCTAGGGATCATTTCAATCTTAAGACACTTATTGAAAGGGTTTCTCATGATCTCAGTTGCTTTGTTTAGGAACTTCTGTGAGAAAAATGTTTCTTTTTAAGGGCCTTTGAAAGATAAAGGTGGCTTATCAAGGGGTCCCTCCCATGATCAATGGTGATCATACAAGGTGTTCTCATAAGGTCAGTTTATCTTCCCCTCATAATAAACTCTAATCATTTGTATATTTATTTCCTTTTTTACTTCACAAGAGATATGGATATCTTGAATTTGCATGAGTGTTTTCAAAGATAGTCATTGTTCCCATTGGTGATTCATCACATGACCAATAAAGGTTCCTATGGTGATATGTGAGAATTATCATGGGAAAACCTTCTATTTTTATTTTGAGCCATAGGGGGTCATTGGAAAACAAATACATGTACAAGGCCCTTCACATGATGAGGGTGACATACCGATGGGCTCTTTCGTGAAAAGTTGTGCATGTGTTCTAGGATTCTATGGCGTCTTGTAAACTGCATGGGCACCTCACATAAATATTTATAAAATAAAGAAGATATAACCATTTTTATATTTATATCCTTATTTTACAAGTATTTTTGGACGGTTTGTCAGGTGACTGTCATCAGAAAGGTCATGTGACTTGAGGGAGCTCATCTGGTAGGGGACACATGGTCAACAAGTGTCTCAGACACCTTCTCAAGAGTATAAGATATTTAAAAAAGTGTAATCATTTGATATCTTATAGGTTATTCACTTCCCATGACCCATTCACATGACCTTATGAAGGTCATGTGATCACATGTCATGTTGAAGGTTATGTGATCCGTGTGTCTTAGACACCTTTTCTTCTTTTTCAATGTGAGGAACACAATACCCATATTTCATGAATTTCATCCCTTGTGGATTTTTTTCCTCACATATCTCATGAATCAACAAATTACCCCCATGAATTATTTATATTTGGAAAAGGATCTATTATGAGGAATATAAATTCCATCTTGAGGCTTTCACATTGTAACCAATCAGTATCTTGGGTGATTCTTTTTCTTCTAGGATATGTTTGGTATTCTATAGGATAACCTATAAATAGGGGAATGAAGGGTGGATAATTCATGAACATTTAGACACTCATATCTCTTATAATCCCCATTAATCTTGTGGTACATATGTAAGATCCATTCTTGAGATCTATTTTCAAGACCTTTTCGAAAGAATCACTTCTTAATATATATCATTCCCATGTGTTTTTTTGAGTCATCTAAGAATTAAATTTGGATAATTTTTTGAACCTAGGACATATAGATATATGGTTTTATTTTATGGTTTCATAGGATCTAATGGTTTGTCCACATGATCATTAAACTATTAAATAGTTCATGTGAAAATGTCAGGGTCACGTGATCATGAATATCTTTATTGATCAAACAACCATACATTATTTTGTTGGTTTGTGTGGTCTATGAGATCATCATGATCTAGGAGATTCATGATTATTTTATATGAACATTTTTACCTTTATGATTCATGTGATATTCATGCGGCATCCAAAATTATGCATTTATTTTGATGGGATTTAACTAATCTAACTTGTGATTATTCCATTCATCAAAATGGCGTTTTTATCCTTCTGTAGTTCCCATTTTCATTCAAAAAAATAGGCTATGATAGTGATGACTCATTAGGATCCATTATAGAAATAATGGATTATCAATTCCACCATGTTGTTGGGTTATTCCATATGAGTTTGGTATACCTAATGGGAGTGAAATATGAGGAATTTCATCTTTCATATTTTGCTATCCCTCTATTGGTATGTCCTTACCAATGACTCTCAAATTACTTTTCTACAGTCATCATTAATACACTCAACTTGGGTATTGAAAAACCCATAACACCTTTCAGGAAAACATATCTCATGCAAGCTATTTTGATGCTGAGGGGGACTGAAAAGATTGGAAAAAACTGATGTTCATGACCACTGACTTCGATGGGAATAGTAACAATCATAATTATGATATTCATATGTACCATTTGATAATGGTTTAGTCCGCCTCTGGTTAGAAGATTGGGTGGGTTATCAACTAGGAATTTTGATCATGGGGAGATAAAGAATGTATTAGAGATATCCATTCTTAGATAAATATATTACTTTGGATTTTTCTATAGATCATAACCATATTAGGATGTATGATTCAATCTATATCTCACAAAATTTTTCATATTGCAACAATGTTAAGATGTTGGACATATTCATTCACTTGAGTTTGAACACAAACACATTCCACTTAAGACATGGTTAGGTAAGCATTAGTCATAGAATTAATGAGTATATATGAAGAACACCCATATTGGTGGAGATATATGAAAAGTTTTCCACCCAAGGTTTTGGTGGGATAATGAAGAGAGGACATTTCCCCTTATCCATGTGTTGGTCTAGTTGGATGAAAATTCCCTCTCAAAGGATCCACATATTGGGGTAGATAACTCATTCAAGACATGGGTGGGATACTTCATTATGAAATATAATTCTCATTTGCAAGCTAAGAAAATGAAGGCCTATCCTATGAAAGGATCCATTAGGGTGGATGGTTATTACTAGCCTTTGGTTGAAGTAGGGGGATTTAAAGAATGGGGATGAGTGGTTGTTTTTGGTGTTGACTGGATTGTCTATTTGGTTATACTCCATAGTATGTACCGGAGTGGGTACATACTTCTAACAAATAAAAAAGGTGATGTATGAGTCTCAACATTCATGATGGAGGCTTTTATGGTAGAATTGTAGTGTATCGGGATAGTCATTTTGATATTGTCAAAAAATTACCACATTTTGTTCTATATCTAAAGGGTAAAAGATCCGCATATAATCTTGATCCCCATTCATGTTTAATTGGGTTAAAGGGGGATAATTTAAGTTGTTAAGAGTACCTTAACATTCAAAACATCCTCAATATATATTTCCAACTATTTATGTATTGTATTAGGAGGGTGAGACCAATTTAAGTAATGAATTGGGAAGTTAGTTCCTTCATGGTCCATTATGAAAATATATTGTTCAAAGCCAAAAGAAAATTATCCCCAAGTAATATGGTCGATGATAGAGGGGAATTATATTAGGCTTGGACCTATATGATTTCACTTTATAAGGGAATCCTTTCTACTCACATTGACGAGTATCTTTTCAACAAGTTGTGTTCACACGACTAGTTTAGCGACAAATTTTGGTGTGTTCAGTCGAAATGTACTCCCCCCATCATGTTTGATCTGAGGAGAATCCATTGGTGGATCATAAATTTTGGATTATTTTTACTAGGGTGGAAACTTGGGAAAATATATACATCCGTAGTGGGATGAAAAAATTGGTTTATGAAAAAAATTTGATTTGATTTAGATTCATTCATATCCCAATGAAATATTACCCACATAGGTGCATTAATCATTCCAATTTCCACTAGGTACTGAGGATAATATGAGGCCTAGAAAAAAATGGCTTCAAGAGGAATAACAACCCTTAAATAACCTTGTAAGCTAGCAATCCGTTTACGTTTACCTTCATTGCTGGTAAAAGGGGAAAATGATGTGGATGTAGTGAGTGTGGTGCCTAAGAGTGAATCATTATTATTGTTATTATTTCCTATCACATATCAATTTTTTATGGATTGGATAACGCTGAACTCAAAGGCTATTTTCTAGGGTTTACTATGCTAATCTGAGTTAGATATGGAAGGTTTTTTTTCATTTCACCACCCCTCTGATCATTACCTATATATACCAAAGCCTTCTTTAGAGACTATGATGTAATATTGGAAAGAATCAAGGGATGTGTTTTATATTCACCCTCGGTTCACCAAATGGTGATTCAGGGAACACTAAAAATGGTCTTGGATGAACATGGCTATCCTATTATAGAGAAAGATGCATGGATAAACCAATTGGTATATTTAAAGGGTCAAGGTTCTATTCCAACCATATTGACATCCATTGTGTTTTTGATGATACAGTGGGAGGCTATTGAAGACCGGCCAATCCTTCAATCTGTTGTATATTCGCCTGGGTGTGTGACTATTGGAGATGAATTTGGTATTGATTGAGGGACCAATGATGAGGGATCCCTAAGTCAAATGGCCGAGATGAGGGTGAAAATTTTCATTTCTAGAGTAATGAACTCGGATTTAGCAGCTACTAGAGGTCTTTCCCTCGAAGGGAAGGGGAAAAGGAAGCACTCTATATTTTTCAATTCCTCTCATCTAGAATCCTCATGTATGTGTAGGATTTTACTCTTATCTTGTTTTGGTTTATTTTGAAACCACTTAATTATTTTAAAAAAATGTGTAGGCCCCCTCCTTGTCTTCTTAGAAGAGAATTTATCTAATTTTGAACTTGCGGGATAGTGTTTGGTTACTTTAGTAGACACTTTTATATTGGACCCTACCCATTAAAAATAATATATGGATGAGGTTCCAACTCAGTTACAACCATTTCCTCCTTTAGATTCCCTTGTGGTGGATCTTTTTCATCTTTCATAGGAAAAAATTCTTTGGGAGGTTACTAATAAAGGTATCTATTCTGCAACTTAGTTAACCGTGATGGTGGTGATTTTTGGAAAAGTTGAACACTTAATAAAAAAATGGGCAACATGTTCACATTGTATCATATCTTATAACATTATCTTTTGTTTCTACATCCCAAAATGGTGTTTAAAGAATCATGACTTTGGGGAAAGAACTAAAAGTTCCAGAAAGCCACACATTGGAAGAGGGTGTCACTTCTTCAGCCAAGGATGGGGTTGGGGAAACGGATGTCTAAAGCAATATAAATATGAATTTTATGTTTCTAACATCAGTAAAATCTATTGGATACTTGATTATATCATTTCATTTATCCTATGGATGATAAACCCCAGTGCGCCTTGTTGCATGGTCTTTACCCCGAGTCTTGGAGTTTCTTATACCTGCACTTGTGGAAATTCTTCTCAGGGATTCAATAAACATAGAGGTAATATCCCATTATAGGTCAATAAAGACCATGAGATTGTCCCATTATATGCTAAACCCAGTGTTGAAATATATTATCATTACCAAGATGGGAATATATCAAGGCTTGAGGTCATCATCATCATACGAGTTTGTGCAATGACAAATATTCAGGGTGATCTGGACCTTATATTTAGAGGCCCCTTTAAGAGGGATATAGGATCGGGTTATTAACTTTCAATTTATGTTTACATCTCTTTTTTATGAGGGATTTGATTATACCAAAGTCCATTCCTATGTGAAGGTGGTTATCTCTTTCAGATAGTGGAAGAGGGCCCTTGAATATATGGTGGTTTCTGTTAAGGATTCCTCTTTAGTGAATTAAAGTTAGAAAAAGCCTTAAATGGAGTTTCCTGATGTGAGGTATAGGTTCAAACACACTAGGGAATTGTCATTGTGGGGAATATTGAAATTGACTATCTCTACTATGTGACTAGTCATATTCACAAAAAAACATAGTTTTAGCATCAAATTCAGATATCAAAGAAAAGTCTACTTAAGCAACACAAAATCTTCAACATGGTGGAAAAAACCAAGATTTAATCCATTTATTGGGAAGAAGAGTTGAAATATAATGTAGTGGTGGATACTAAGTCTATTGATCAATAATGCTAATCTATTACCTCCCTAGTGTAGCGGCTTCCATAGATCAATGAATCCTCTATGAATATGCTGTGATGGAATTGTAATTTTGAATATTTTACATAGATTTTATATTCTTGGGAGAGACTCTCATATGTGGAAATTCATAATCCATCATGTTATTAATGAATGGATCTTCTAAAATTTATATATTTTTTTCAATTTTTCATTCATTCATGTTCTTCATGACATTTCATTGATTTGATGATGCATGAATCGACAATGATAATAATCCTTTTTATAATATCAAGTAAACAAGAATGCAAATATTTATATATTTAAATTATAACATATTTTTCTTAAAAAATGATCATTATTACCCACCAATTTGAGATTCCTTATTAATATATCATCTCCAGCTATATTGAGATTACATGATTCAAAAAAGGATAATTTGGTTATAATATATGTCCCATAGGGAGAGTTATTTATCATTTTCCTAATATAGTGGACTTAGTGTGCATAACATGACTATATCTAAGGTGATATTGTCATCCCCACAAGATTTTAATCTTTGTAATTATTGTAGAATAATTTTTTGTTCAATGTTTACGATCATTTAGCTCAGACCTTTTATTGTTGTAGTTTTAGGGGTTTTAAGAGGAAACATTCAATTGATGTAGTTTTAGGGTAATTTATCTCATACATTTTATGGTTAGAGTTTATGGTATTTATAATAAAAAATTATATTGCAATAGTGTATATTAATTTGGATTGGACTATCTATTTCTATAGATTAGGGTGTTTAAGCTCAAACCTTATGTTATTGAAGTATAGGTTCATTTAGCTTGAACCATATATTTTTATATTATAGGGTCTTTTACCTTGAAACTTATATTATTTATGTTTAGGGTCTTTTAGCTCGGACCTTCTATGGATGTATTTTAGGGTCTTTTAGATCTTACCTTCTATTTTTGAATATGGAATGTGGATAAGAGATTCTAAGTATGTCCCAAGAAACACAAAGGATCTATGTTCCACTGTGGTGTTTCCATGGTTTATGAGGATTGGATTTCTTTTTATTATAGGGATGAAATTCCTCTGGTTGGTAGGTCAAAGCCCTTATTCATCAATATAATCATAATAAATAGGTGTTCCTGCTCTTTTATGAGGGATATGAATGTTTACAGGGGAAATTTTATTTGAGAGAGTAATACTAGGGATTCTTAGTCAACATGGGTAGTTTTAATGTCAATTGATTTAATTCATAACCCAAATGATTGAGTCATTGTGTATGGGATTAGGAAGACATTCTAGGAATGAACCATAACAGCCTAAGCTGATGGGTAATACCACATTGTTACCTACACACAGGAGGAATTTTCTTCATTTCTTATAAGGAGGAGACACAATTGATTTGTAGGTCAAATCCCTTAAGCATCATCATCACGGTTAAAGAGAGGTTTACCAACTCTTTTCCAAGGGCCATGAAAGATTCATGAATAATCCAACATCATGATGATGATGTTGGGTTTGGAGAAAAAGCTATCTATAAAGGGTTACATAATCCTTGGGGAATTTCAATATTAATATGTGATGCTCGGGCCCTATTCCATATGGTTTTATGTCATGAGGTGTGGGACATAAAAAGGTTTAATAATGAAGTTGCACATCCCTTCTTTGAGAAAGGGTAAAAACACAGTGATTTAATGTCAAGGATGATGAATATGATTTAATAGTTTGGTTACATGGATTGTAATTTTTTTTTCCAAAGTGCTCTTTTCATTATGAGGATATGGGAAAATCATCCTGGGGAATGACCATAACACACTATGGTGCTAAGTTCGGCCATAGTGACATTAGGGATCACAAACATTAAAAATACCTTTTTACAAAGCGACACATTTGGTTGACAACCATAGGTACATATGCATGAGCCATAAGAATACATGCATTGTCAAAGAAGGGTCTCTTGAAGCTGAGTGGCTTTTTCCAAAGGCTATGGAAGGTTTATGGTGATCCGAGGTTCTCAAATTATGAATTTTGGTTTGTGGAAAGTGTAATATCTATATAGGGTTCAATCAACCAAAGATTTATGATGCCTCCAAGTGAACACTTTCTCCTGATGACGAGATGTGACATGTTATTACTCTCATTTTTTCCTAGACCTAGGGGTCAAGCGAGTATATATTAGATTTTTCTACAAATACAAACTGGGCCCTTTGAGATTGCTTAATTAATTTTTAATGCCACAAGTTTTTCTAAAATTTACAGATGAGGATATAAATGAGTGTAGACTTGACTTTTGCTGAGGCCGTCCTCTACTGGTATTCAAAACAAAAAAAAAATTATGCCTCTATCGACAAAAAATTTATTGTCTTATGATTTTGACTATAAAAGGCGAGATTCTGAGGTCATACACATTGACTGATGTCCATGTACTTTAAGGACATGAAACATATGAACCCATCATGATGGGAATGTTACATAAGACCCTAATTAGCAAACCCAGGGTCAAGAGCACTACAACATACTTCTGAGTAGAATATGAGATTGTTGTAAATCCTGAATCGAGGTTCTCTGGTAGCGAGTAATGATATGGGACCATTATACTAGGGATAAACAAGAACTTGCTGAGGTGGTGAGGTCAGCCATGGCGATGTTAGGGATCACTAGGATTATAATGCCCCTTTTCGAAGGGGTATATTTGGTTGATGAACAATAGTTCATATTTAAGAGGCCTAGTCATACATGCATAGTCGAAAAAGGGTCTATTGAATTTAGGTATCTTCTTCCAAGGAACATCAATGGTTTGCAGAATATTGAGGTTCTCAACATATGAAGTGAGATTTATGAATTGTGGAACTTAATATATGGAAGAACCACCCCAAACATTAGTTGAATGTGGTAAGGTTCATGAGGTCCTTTGATAAGTAATTATAATAGAAGATTACTTGTACCTTTTTACATCATGTAGTCGAGATGTATTTGTCATTCTGTTTTAATGTCTTATGACCAAGATATTTTCCTTGTTGTTTAACATCATGTGTTAATGAATTATCTATTTCCTTATAGTTTAACGACATGCAGTAAGGATATGGGAACCAATATAAAAATTTATGCATGATATATTATGTGTGTGAGGAAGCTGTATGAATATATGTATTGTACGTAAGAAAAATGAGCTTGTATGACTTGGACCTTGCATGGTTGGCAATGTGTTTCTTCATAGGTTTTGTTGTCGGTCCTAGGATTATAGATTTGGGAGTCACTATGTGTCGTGTGACTTTAGTAATCAAGTCACATGTTGTTATTGAATGGGAAAAAATACTATAAGTTCTCACTATACATATGGGGGGGGGGTATTGTCTTCCTTTATTGTTGTATATGGAAGTATGATTAGAGATCTGGGAGAAACTATATATACAATGATGATAGGAATCCATACACACATAGTTATTTAATGAGAAACTCTCTATGGAGGTCTAAACAGTATCCAGAGGGGGGATTTTTCCAAATTATTATTGTAGTTGGACCCATGGTTGGAGATCTTGGTGTCAATACATATCCTTTAATGGTAGGAATCAATCCATACATAGTTCTAGAGAAACCATGTAGTTTAATGTCATTCAACATGGATGTCGTCTCACTAAAGTGAAAAGGAATGTTGTGTTCAGGACCTAGGATGGAATCTTGGGCATCCCTACGTATCTCCCAGTAATAGAAATTGATCCATATATAGTTCTTAAACTATACTACTCTATATATGGTTGACCTATATATAGGGAGGGGGATTTTATTTATTTATTTATTATGATCGGACCCTATGTTTGGGATCTTGTTGTCACTACGTATATTGTGATGATTGGAATTGAGTCCAATATAGTTCCTGAATGGAGATATGGTGGGAGACCCACAAAAAGAATACTGGTCCTCTTGGTTAAGGTTGAGTGGACTGCACAATTTTATGTCATGAAAGAAATATCAATTGTGTAGTTTAATGTAATGCGATGAGGACTCATGGTGTTTCCTTTGAGGTCATTCATTCAAGACCATGATAACCATTTCATGATATAAAATGACTTGTTTTTATGGGGAAGCTCTTACCAAAATTACTATGATCACATGATTTATGCTCAATGTGATACAAAAGGATTGTAAAGGGTTCCACTCACCATGCATAGGTGAATAAGGACGAGACAAGAGAATTTTGTATCATGTGGTGGATGGACCATGATATAGGATCAATACATCGCTAAATATCTCATTATAAATATAATCATTCCATATGTGGTTCTAGATACTTATGCAGATTAGTGTCGCATGGTGAGGGTGTAAGCCATGTAGTTTAACGTCGTGAAACCAGGATAAAGTGACTCACCTATAATGAGGAAAAGTGTAGTGGTTGGGCCTGATAATGGTGGTTGTTTCATCACTATGTATCCGGAAATGACATGAATAAACCCACACATAGTTATTATAAACAATGTAGTTTATTATGATGCATAGAGGACATGTCCCATGAAGTTTAACACATTTTTTTATAGAAAGGGGTCACCCTATTTGAATAAATATTATCATTGGGGATCTGTGTAGATTAGTGTCATTAAGTATGGAAAAAGGGAGCTACAATTTTTATCGAATTTCTACCAGAAAAATATCATTATGGTTTAACATCATATAGTCAGGACATTGGATGTTGTGTAGTTTTTCATTGTGCTTCCATGAAAAATCTGTATAGTTTAAAATAGTGTGGCCATGATGGGTTCTTTTAGTTTATCATCATGCAATCCAGATGATCTCTGTATAGTTCGCTGTCATGTGGTTAAGATGTGTTTGTGTAGTTTAATGTCATGTGACCATGATGATTTCTGTATAATTTAACTTCATATGATCAGGATGAGTTTTTGAATTTTAATGTCATAAAACTAGAACAAGCGATGTTTTATGGAATATTATGAAATGTATTTATTATGAAATTTTACATTAGTGTGGGGTTTAACTATTTCCCCATCTATTTTGGTGAATGAGTAGGCTTCTTTATGGAAGAACTTACGTATTATATAATGACCTTACCATTTGATTTCCATGTTTGGTGACTTATTTATAGGTAGCATTGGGGTTTTGAGAACCAATACCAGCTCTCCATAGAGAAATGAATGGAGGAATACCTCTTTTTTAATGTCCCATGTGATTCAATTATAAGGGACTTTAAGTTTGTGTAATGTAAGAAATATGTTCTCATCGAGTTATTCCAGATCGTCTAGCTAATTTTGAAATTTCTCATCATCTAATTGTTTTTCAGAAATGACTACAAAAATCAAGGGAGACTAGACCTCAATAAAAAGTAAATCCTCAATCCCATACACCAATTAGTATAGTACTTCTTATATAGAAGTACGTCTGGGGGTACGGTAGGCCCATAAAGCAGGGTTGATCATGTTGGAAAAGGACTTATTATCCTTATTCACCATCTTCAAGATTATATTTTTCAATGTCTTATTGAAGTCCTTTATCTTTCCATTTAAAGCTTCATAATATTGGATTGAGGTATTAGAGTAGGTGGATTTCCCTGATCTCATTCTTATTACGAGAACCTACCGTAGGTCATTCCGAGGGTGTCACATAAATTTTAGTGATCGTAATACCATCTCATCAATTCCCTATTTACCAGATTATAGCTAATAAATGGGGTCTAGATTAATCACAAGGGCATTCCATGAGAATTTAATATTTTAAGGACGGAATTTAGGAGGGACTTTGTGGGATTGTGATACCTATTAAAAGGAATTATGTGAGATCTTATGAGACTTTTTTGGGGGCATTTCATGAGAAAAGAATGGATTTTCAAGGGCCTTTTTGAGATTTGTGGGTGTATTTCATGTCTTTTACGACTATATGATCCTCCATACATTCTCCCTCATTATTTTTGGTGTAAATTTTTACAGTGGTCTTGGGTCTTGCGAATCTACTTCAGTGTTGTTGAGAGAAATCATTTTCCCCTTTAGTGATGTGTCGCATGCTCAACAAAAATTCTTTTAGTGTTGTATGTGACTTTATCATGGGAAAACCCTTTTACTTATTTTTGGAGGCTAAGGGGTTGAATAAGACTATCTAGATATGTCTGAGTCCATTTTTGTTTTGAAGGAAATATGCCAATGGGGATCTCATGTAGTGAGGCAGACATGTCACCAGAGCGTTCACCGTGTTTTTCGAACTTCTTGTGGTACACCACATGATTTTTATGGTAGTAATAAGATCTGATAATTCCCTTCTCTTTTTATTTTTTATTTTAAAATGTTGGTTATATCATAAGGGTTTATGTGTTTTGTAGAATAAAATAACCCAACCTATTGGTGATGCATCACATGATATTTATGACATCTATAGGTCCTTCCCTTCTGATTGTTTCCTTCTATTTTCTATGGATTTTTGGATGGGTTTTCAGGAAATTGCTGGTTGAAAAGTTTTGTGATTTGGGGGAGCTTATATTTTTATAACCTCCTATTCACTAATTTTTTGGGCCACCTTCTATAGATTTTAATAGATTGTCAAAGGGTCTCTATGGGATCTTCCATAGGTTATGAATGACGCATGACTCTTACACATGACCTTTTGACGGACTCACATTCATGTGTCCCTCGAGGGTTCATGTGATCCCCGTGTTCTAGGCACCTTTTATTGAATCTATTTGTGGGAAATATAGTATTAATATTTAGATATTTAATCCTTTTATGAGATTTCCTATGTTCATTTTATTTCTTTAATCATGTATAAACCACATAATTTATGATAATTTCATAATACAAAATGTGTCTGAATGATAGAAAATTGAGATTAAAAACCATTAACTCTTATCCTAATTTTAAAGAACATACTTTAAAATATAATATAATAAACATATCTATATTAGTTCCTTAATTTAAAACATTAATAATATTTATATCCAGTTATACTCTACATAAATTATTATTTTATACATGAATTTGTTCAATTTTCTACATTAGTGTTTATAGGTTTGATCAATTTTTGTTGTTTCATAATAATGATGTATGTATTCATTATTATTTGATAGAAAATTATAAAATGTTCATAAAATTTACAATTATAGATTATTTATAAAAATTAATACTTTTAAAATTCTATTCATGAGTGTTTTAGTCTTTATAATTAAAGATGAAATTGATAACATGCATGTTGCTATAATTCATGACAATCGAATGGTGTTTTCTTAATTAATGAATTACATAATGAAATAATGTATCCATAAAAAATAGTAATTATTTAAAAATTTATATTATATTATATTAGAAATTATATTACAATATTCTTTCAAGATTTATTTTAATATTACTCTTTAAGATGGTTGTTAAACATACGCAAACGCAAACATACCTTGATTTAATGACAGATTATGTGGGGGGTTTTGTTTTAATATAATTATACTACCATTATATTTATATTATTACTTTTTCATTATTGTTATAAGTAATAATTTTAGTTAAATATAATTTGACGTAATGGATATGGAAAACTTAATTGATTTGAGTAAAATATTTTATTCTCTACATGTTTATTTTAAATAATTAAATTAATAATGATTGTACTCTTGTCATATAATTAAAAAGGTTTAGTAAATTTTCATACCAATTACATAATGATATATGAAACATCATATTTCTCCTTTAATTCAATCCTTATATCCAACTTTTTAAATTGGTTATGGAAAAATAATCATGTTAAGTCGTGGAGGCGATAGTATGTACAACACACAAACATCAGATTTTTTCTTAATCAATGGGGTATATGAATAACTAATTATAATAAAATTAATATAGAAACATTAATGTTAATAAATCATATCAAATTATTTATATTAGTGTGGCTATAATAAATTTTAAAGAAGATAATTTTGTAGAAAACTATGTAGTTCAAAAATAATCATGTTGGGGAAATGAATTTCTCATGTAAGTCTCCTTCAATTTAAAGGGAATCGAAAACTACTAGTTTCTATGTACATATTTTAGTGGAATATAGTTATATGGAGAGTAAAATAGAATATATTGGAATATATATTCGAATTCCAGGTTGTGTCTTGAAGTGGAGAAGACGTTTACCTTTAATAAATGAATGGAAGGGTAGTTTTGGGTGTAACCATTACATTTTAAATAATGTAAGGTTATTATTCAAGTTTAAAATGAAAAAACTGAACGAATTTGTTGGTGAAATAATTATTTGTTTATAAAAAACTAAATTATTGAATTAAATAATTTTTTAAATGCTTTAATACATTTACCCAAGGTTAAGCTCAGTTTAATATTCTTTTACTTTTACTATGATAATTGTTTTTTAGCAGCAGTAACTAATTTTAATGTCAAAAATAATGATTGAAAATGTTAACTAATTTTTTAAATCTAATTTAATGATTAAATATAATTTTATCCAATAAATTTCTAATGTATTGAATAGAAAATTTTAAAATATATACACAAAATCATAAAAAATTAGTATATAGAGAAATAATATTTTTATGCTTCATGATTATATATAAGAAAAATATATATTTGTAAAATCATAGTTAATGATAGTATAAATAATTTTAAAATTTATTTTTATTCATGAAGTAGATAGTTATATTATAAAAATATTTTGTAATTTTTTTAATAGAGGAATGAATAATTTATTAGACGCTTTTCTTATAAAGTTTTAATTAAAAGTTTAACTGTAAAATTATTAATTTATAATTTTTAAAAATTAATATCATTTTAGTTAATAATGTAAAAATTATCCAAATATGAATTTTTGGATTTTTGTGAAAGAAATTATTTTTCTATTGAATAGTGAAAATTAACTATTTTTCAAATACAATCATTTCCTTTAAAAAATAAATTAATTTAGATGTACAATTATATTTTAAATTTGGTCTTAATGTGAATGATGAAATATTTCATATATAATTATCAAACCAACTAATTTTGAATAATCAATTTTATTGTTTTTTTATGAGTTTTGTATTGTTAAAAACATATTTTTTCGAAGACTTTTTTAAATTGAATAATCATTCTCTATTTTAGTTAATTAAATAATACCTAAGGAGGTAAGGTTAAATAAAATTTATATATTATATAACTATATATATGTATTTAAATTCATATAATTATTATTACTAGTATTAGAGTTGTTATTAAACAATCTAACACATGAAATATACATTATTTCAAAATACTACTTGTTGTCGCATTTGCGGGTTTGATTTTAAATTAAATTTAGTAACTTATATGATATAATGATGAAAAAAAATTATTTAATTTTTCTAATAATCATAACTATTATTATTTAATAAATTTAAATTAATTTTATGTAATAATTAAAAGTAAAAATAGTAAAAATCTATTATCATAGTTAAGGGAAAATAGGTTTATCGGGGGTGGGGTTAAACTAAAGATATAAGGGGTAAAACCTCTTAAAAACATACCATATATAAATTTTGTATCAATTTTTCTATAGTATCTCTTCTATTTCACATAAATTTCTCATTTTGGAAGTTAATTCCCTGATTAAGACATATATAATAATTTATGTAACGAAGAAGATAGAAAGAAACATTCCTTGATTTTAATATCTATTACACATTATGATAGAGATAGAACATCCTATTTTTAGTTTTAAATAGTAATTTTAAATATAGTTTTTTTATCACTAATTTTTTTTTAATTTTTGGTTATTAAATAATCACTTTAAGAGCTTACGTAACGATAACACAGTACTTATATAATTAAAAAAACATTAACAATTTTAAAAATATTAAAATAATATAAACTGAATGAATTATTATTTTCCATGATTTTTTATAAATATAAGATTTTATACATGTGTTGAGGGAATATATTCTAAATACTTGTTCTTCTTGATGTTTTCAATGTTAAAATAAATAAATATAGTAAATATTATAATTACTGAAATTTTATAATAAATATTAATTTATTAAATTATTTCAAATTTATAGAAATAGAATATTCATACTATTTATTATGATATTGATAATAATAACAACCATGGTCCAATTATGTTCCAATTTTTTTTATAGTTATAATATTGACACTTAACGTGTAAAACAAATAGTTACCCTAAGTGAAAAATAAAATAGTAATAGTGAGTTACCAAAGTAGTTAAGAAATAAAAAGTTTAAAACATATTTATTTTTTGGGTTGGATATTTTTATTGAACTAATAATCCATCCACAATGTTAATTTTCAATTTTAGAGGAACATGGTTTGAGATTTGCCTAACATTATTGAATAGTATTCGATATTTACAAAAAATCCACTCATTATCACTTATAAAAGGGAAACTCAAATCCTCCTTAATTCAAACAAATAAAACTTTTGGTTTTAGTAAATAATGACCAAAATAATTTTGATAAATGTAAAAACACATTCTATAGGCCTTTATTAGATCAAAAAATAAACTAGGAGAGCATTGGGTCTATACAATTAATGTTTTTCTGAAGAATAATTGTTGTTCATAACCAAGCAGTTTCATTTTTTATAACCTCTTAAAATATTCATCAATCTTGATAAAATAATAGCACATATAAATTCAATATAATTAGATGTTCTATTTTTAATTCAATAACTTATATACATATTCTCTCCCATCAAATGGTTAATAAAACCATTGTTTGTGTGAACATACTGACTAACGCATCGTGAATCAATGTTCTTAATTTTCCATCATTGTCTCTTATAGAAGGTTTTCATAATTGAATTAATGTACAAATATAATATTAATGAAATATGTATCATTATGAAAATATAATATATCATTTAATATATTACATTTTCACTCAATGAAATATGATAATGTCATGTGTGCATACGTGTGGACAAACACCTTTTTTAAGTGATGTGGTTTTTTTATCACCACATCACATGGATGATATAGATTAGTGTTTTTAAAAGAATAAATTTTTTTAATGATATTATGATAAATATTTAAAGATAAAATAATAAATACCTTTTTCTCAAGATGGTCCTTGAAAAAAAAACGTTACTCATGCATAGGTACAAACTACCATCTCTATGACTGTTACATAGTTCATTTTTCATAACTATATCGAAAGATTATTTTTAGAAGTTTAATTTATATTTAAAATCGATAATTATATCATGTCTATTATTATATATATATAATGAATGACCAATTTCACTATATTTAACCTAAAAAATTCATTTTTAACATATAAGCTGAATATCATAAAAAACATTGAACTGAACATAAATGATTAACCAATTTTGTATATCACGGTAAGAGATAAATTAAAAGTAATAATAAACTAGAAATTTTTTCATAATAATGTAAAAAAAATTAGCATAATTTTAATATTCATGATGAGACGGAACACACATGACATTTCTAGAACAAGGTAAGTGACTTTAATTTAAAAACAATCTTTCATGTTTCCATAGAAAATATTTTTTACAACTCGAAATTTTGAATAATTATTTCTTGTATATTTTTATTTAAAAATAAAATAATTAAAATGGAAATTTTTTTGACTCATTTTACTTTATTTTGAAGGTTTTAATAATAGACCTTTTTATGTATTGTTTTACTTTCTTTAGAAAAGATGAAAACAATGTTCTAATTTTACATATATGGAAACAAATAATTTTACCACCATCATAACTATTATATTATAATTGGATTTCTAAATAAAATTCAAATTTTTATAAAATTAAAAATCATATTTCTCACTATTCCTGAAATTTTAGTTTTGAAAAGTTGGTTTTATAGAGAATGGATTGATTAATATCTAAAAATGATTTCTTATGGCTAAAATTAAGGTTTTTAAGATGATAGATATTATGTGTTATTATTTTTTCATGGTTCTTGGGAACTTTTTATGATTATTTATGGCTATTTTATAAAATAATCTTTGTTGGTTTAATTATAAAAGAAGTTCATGTGGTTTTTATTTTAAAAAATGATGGGTGGTTCCATTATAGTACAAATATGGGTGGGTCCATAATAGCCCTCCAAATAATTTGGTATGGAAGTAAACCATATGATTATTCCATTTATAAGAGTCATTATAATAGTGATACAGAAATGATTCCCTAAGTGACCTAAATGTTTTATCTATTATTCCTATTGGGTTTTACAAAAATGGTATGGTTTCTATAGGTAGGATAATGATCCTATGTTTAAGAGAATTTATATTCTAATTTTAAAGGTGAAAAGTACAACATTGTGAATTTTTTTTATTTGTTTTCATAATTGAAAAGAAATCTTTAAGAGATTTATTTTTTCCATTTAGGGCTATTATGGAATGGTTTTTCATAATATTTTTAAATATAAGTTAATTTAATAGGAAATAAAATGTTTATTTTGTGCCCAATGATTATTTAAAAAATGAAATGTTTTATATGTTTTCAAGGAAAAATGAGTTTCTTTCTTTTTTTATTTTATGCCCCTTACTGAGATTTTTTTCTCATCCAATGATTTATATTGATAATCATTGGTTTTAGGGGTGGTTATAAAAAATAAGAAGTCAATTTTAATGTTATGTATATTTTTCATTAAAGGAACCCCTTTTTATTTTAAAATGATTTATATTATAGAAACAATGAATACTAATTATAAGAGTCTTTATTATAAAGAAATGGGTTTTTAAGTATGAGTTATGAACTAATTATATAAGAATATAAAATTTAAAATAGTCTCAAAATTAAAGAAAGTGAAATCTTGAATAAAACTCATTATTTTGTTAAGTTTAATTCCATGTCCTTATAGTTGGAATTGGAGGAATGGTTTATATAATAATTGAGATTAGGATAATGTTAATAGCATGAAATTGAAATATTATACTTTATAGTTAGGTTAAAATGATATAGAATTTTAATATTACCATGTCTCTTCATCAAATATATTTTTGTTAAAAATTATTTTCTATATAGGAAACATCGAATCTATAATTAGAAGGATCCTAGAGGACAATATCCATCTAAATTAGGATCTAGAAATAATTGGAATTGGAACTGAGCAATTTATTTCAAGGATGTATCAGTAGATGAAATCTATAAATGGAGGGGGTAGACATCCGGATAAATTACAAGATTTAACACATAGGATCTTGTCAATAGTTTAACATTTCATGAGACAACTTCTTACATCAATCATTTGATCAGTAGACCGAGTGGTAGATGAGGTATGGATTAAAACACAAGAATGTATTTTTGATGTCATGCAGTGTTTATATCATCAAAATGTAATTATTTATATATACCATTTTAAAGTTGAAACTTACTAGTGGTGGTTAATTGTTTAGAATATCAAAGATAGGGAAGAGATTGATGCCTTGGTATGGTGTGAATTTATAAATATTTTCCCTAAGAAAAATGTTTCTTAGGGTGTTCGAATTTGGATGGAGAATCAATTATTTTAATTGAGAAAAAATAGGATGATTTTTTGGACATATTTGAGGAAAAATAAAAAATATTGGTAAAGTATGTACAAGATTTTATCTAAGATCATGATAGTAATATTAATCAGTTTTAACCAATGTTGAAACGCTGATATATAAGGGAATTATCCTATTACAAATATAAAAGTTGGTAGAAACATATTTGATATCTTGATATAGGAGAAATGGAGACTACCAATAATTATGTACTCCTAGATTATATTCATAGGAAAATTAATTGATGTATGAAATGGGGAAGCATTCATCAGAGAAATACGTAGGTAAGATAATCATGTTCCCATATTTTAACAAGTGCAGTAAAAATCACCCTTGGAAATGTATTGTGAAACATGGGACATGATTATGAGGTGGCTTGTTAGGGCATAAGGATCATGTATAAAAATGATCAGAAAAATAATGAAAAGAAGATGTTAAAATGATTAAATTTCTACGAGTTGGAAACTTATGCTAACATATGTCATAGGTTAGTCACTCAAGGTAGAAATAATCAAGATTGAAATAAAAAGGGTACAAAAAATCATTTTATACTACTACAGCTGATGTTGGGCCATATAATGAAGTGGGGAAATATATATTACAGGTTTTTTTGGATTATTACAATATAATATTTTACTCAGGATCTTCACATTCCTTTATATCTAAGGAATTTTCAAGTTAAATGGAAATCTCACCACATTAAAAGAAAATAAAACATTTGAAAAAAACTACAAGTGGAAATTTTTAAGTAACCAAATATTTATAGGAATAATAATATTATTATTATTGGGATGGTCTATCCTGAAAATCTTGTTGAACAACCCACGGTAATGATTGATATTATTCTAGGTTTGGATTGAATTTTATTTTATCAAGAAAATATAGAATGTGGATCCAAGTTAAATGAATTCATACCCTTGATAACCTATCATGAAGCGGTGAAACTGATTAGAAATGGGATTAAAAGTTATTTAGCTCATGATATTAAAAATAAAGAATCTATTCACCTTAGAAATGTAATACCAGTAAATGAATATATGGATGTATTTACTGATGAGTTTCTTAGTGTTATTCCTGGTCAAGAGATTGAGTTTACCATTAACCTAGTACCTAATTCTAATCTAATTTGAAATCCCCTTATTTAAGGTCTCATGTAGGAATTTTAGGATTAAAAAAGCATGTTTAAGTGTTTGTAGGTGATGGTTTCATTTTTTATAGCACTTCACAATGGGATGTCACTATTTTATTTGTTAAAAATAAATATGGTTCATTGATACTTTTCATTGATTACAATGCCCTAAATAATATCACTAGAATGAATAAGTATCATTTTAATTATATAAATGATTTTTTTATCAGCTTGAGGGATCCTAGTAATTTTTGATGATTCATCTCAGGTTCAGGTACCATTAGTTGAATGTGAAAGAGTAAGATATTCCAAAGATATCATTTCACACTAGATATGGGAATTATGAGTTTGTAGTTATTCCCCTTTGGTTTTAAAATGTAGATATTATATTTATGGATCTCATTAATAGTGTTTCCATGTTTTCATAGAATTTTTTTGGTTGTAATTATTCATGATATTTTAAAATAATCTAAAAGGATAGTGGAATAAGAATGACAATAAAGGATTTTTTTTCCAAACTAAATAGAAATGAATCCATTTAGAAATTATAGTATCTGTAAATTTTGGTTGAAATAAAATTCATTACTTTGATATAATGATTTTAATTATCGGATAATTAGTGACCATGGAAAAAATGTTATTGAAGAATTCCCAAAACCTACAAATGGAATTGAGATTCAATGTTATGACAAACCTAATAATTATTTAAAATTAATTTAGGAATTATTAAATTATATTACACATAATTCAAACCATAAGATAAATAAATCTAGTTTATTTTGGAAATAGGTTCATTACATAACAACATAAAAAAATTAATACAAAATTTTTATTAAAAACATCATTAACATGCTCATAATACTCTTTCTTACATAAAACTACATGGGATAACCTGGGGACATTGATACGAATGGGATGATCTATAAATCAAAGTATGGGAATAAACATGGAAAAACATGAAGAGACTAATACATGGTAGAAAATAGGAATATCAATGGGATATAGATTTGGTAAGAATCATTAACATGAATAATAAGGTATTATATATAATTATAACATAAAAGAAACATTGGAAATGTGGAAACAACATAAAACATTTCTTTGTAACCATATGTTGAGGATAAATTCCAAAACATCATGATGGAGAAAGTCCCATAGAGGAATACAGTTCACTAGATTCCCCAACACAATTTTTCTTGTGATCAAACACTACCTAATAAATAAGAGTGCTATATAATGTGGGGCACAACCATCACTTTAATTTCATTCCCATGCTTTAGTGTTCTACAAAGACCACACAACAAGGATCCATTCATAATTATATTTTATTCCATGATAAATGAGTGTGAAATAAATATATTTAATTCCACAATAAATGTGTATAAGTTCATAAAGGTGAACAACCATGATAGGAAATGAGTACGGATATGCACTACATACTTTTTGGAATAGAAAATCGTGGTGTAATTCCCATAGAATAACAACATCACTACAAAATTCATAAAATGAGCCAATGAGAGAGAAAGTGGTATCTTATCATTTGAAAATTAAATGTAAATTAATAAGGCAATTAAAAAACATATCCCAACATTAGTAATTGGAAATTGATTATATAATATAATAATAAAACTTGAATAATGAGGAGGAGGAAAAGAGCCCTTACCACGAGAGTGTAGATTAAAATAGTTGGGAGAAGATTATTGAGAGCTTGGGGAAACCATGGGAGAACTATAGAGTGGGTATAGAAAAGTAAAGTTGTCATAAAATGATTTTGAGTCGATATAATTGGGATCATGGGTGGGTTTATATAGGAAAATAGAGGAGAATTTCTTATTATTTTCGAAACATATATTTTGGACTCTATATAATAATATAACAAAAACCTCAAAGCTTCACATTTTTTTCAAAAAAATATCTGATAATGCGATTAGTTTCAACTATTTTAAATGGAAAAATGGAAGAAGTAAAACAAATAATACCCTTGCTGATGTGGAAGATAGTCATACTCATCAAGAAATGATTTTAAAACCATAAAATATATTAATGGTGTTTGAGGATTCATAAAATCATTGTAAAATTAATAAAATAAACATAAAATATTATTATTTTAAAAAATAAAACATATTTTTGGTCGTTAATACCATTTATAGTATTCACTACATCACTTTTGGGTTATTATAATGTCATAATTCACATTATATTTATACCGTATTCAATTTTTTCATAAAAATTAAACTAGCTCAAAAAAATATAAAAAATTCATGATGGGATTATTTACATTATTTGATTCCAAATGAAATATTCATTTTATCAATTTTTTTTTAATTTTGTGTATTTTTAATTTTAAAAGAATTTTCGACATTTATTGAGAAATGTCTGGTTTTTTTCAACAATAGTTTCTAAATCCTTATAAATATTAAATTTGACCTCATAAAAAATAAATGAACTTTTATATTTACTAAAAATAATTTAATAATAATACTTTATTGAAATATTTTTTATTTTAAATATCCATTAATTTATCAAAATAAATATTTGGATTAAAATTGAATACTGATTAAAAATACAATTTATCTTTTTTTTATAAAATCTAAATCATTTATAAAGTAACAATATGAAGAAAATATGCACATAATTATATTAAAAACATAATATAAATATAAATAATATTATTTTATTGAAACATATCCCTTTAATACACCAGTAAACACCCTACTGGTAAGGTACATGGTGCTGAGACTTTCATGGGGTGCTTCAACGTACATAGTATGGGTTGTGATATCGATGAGCATGAACTTCTCCCATAAGCAGGTTTTATCATGCTTAAGATGTTGAATATTATATAGGGCTTGGTCATGGGAAATTATTAGTTAATATATCTCCCTCATAAGCTCTGATAAATTGGATTCATAAGGTATGATCTTGCTGGTTAAGGTCATCACTTCTTTTTCTGTGTCAATTGGTTTTGTTAAAACCCTATATTTATACTAATCATAAAATCACTATTTATATACTTTATTATCAATGCAAATAATTCTTAACAGTCTTTTAAATTCTATAGGATATAATAACATAGAATATGTACATGCATTTTCTATATCTATAATATATAATAATTCATTTAATTAAAATCACATGGGGATTTTTATTTATAAAAGTTCAAGTCACTACAATATTACCCCATTAAGAAAATTTTCCCTCAAAATTTTCTTTTCCAACAATAATATATATGACGGTATTTATATTTCTTCACATCTTCTAGTTCCCACTTCAAATATTTAAACTTGTGGGTTCTCCATATTACATTAACCCGGTGGATTTTCTTATTTAATATAACTTTTTCTCTATGAACTAATATAATCACAGACTGCTCCTCATATGAGAGATCATTCTACAAAGATACCACCTATGCATTAAGTATATGTGAGGGGGCTGGTATATAAATCCTTAAGAGGAATACATGGAATACATCATGTACTTTGGATAGGTTAGCCGTTAGTACTACATGATATTACAGCATTCTGATGTGATAATGTATCTCAAGGGGGATTATATATCATATACTTTGTCATCCCTTATTCCAATGTATCATGAATTTATTATATGGAGATGTGTAAAGGAATACCAGGTTCCCAAAATCAAATTTTAGGTCTCATCAAATATTGTCAACATAACTCTTCTATCAAATCTGAACATTCGCGATGTGATATTGAATGGTCTTAACTATTCCCACCATTTCATCAACCATTTCATGAAGTAGCTATTTCCATTCCATATCTTCATTATATAATGCATATTTTCTACATGTATTCCCATAATGGTATTCATAGGAACCATTTTGATTCTTGAGTAGAAACAGTTATTGTAAGAGAACTCGAGTAGAGGAGGATGTTGATCCTATCCTAATTTGAAGTCAATTGAGAATACTCTAAATATATCATCAAGTGTATGGATAGTATTATTAGATTGGAAATCAGTTTGAGGTTGATAATCCATTCAATATTTTAACCCTGTATTTAGAGCAAGTCAGAGACTTTTATAGAACATAAAGGTAAATATTGGTTCTTAATAAGATATAATCAATAGTGGTGCTCCATGCAGCCTCAACACTTATATAATGTGTATCCTTTCAAGTAGATCGATTTTGGAATCCAATAAAATTTCAATTAAGTGTGCATTATTCTTCTGATGATCCAAAAAACCCAATTTTAATTATTTCTCATATATTTCTTTTTTAAGACCAGTGAAAAAGTCCATGGTGATGTTTTCCTATTTCAATGTATGTATGGGTAATAGTTTCATCATCCCCTTGGATTTGATTCTTTCCACCTTCACATTATGACATAAAATATATCTTCATGTGTATTCTATAGTCTCCTTCTTCATAATATCCCACCAATAGTTCTCTCAGAGATCTCGATACATATTTTTTGATTGTTGGATGGATATAGAATGTTAAAATATGGGTATCATCCAACAACTCCTTCTTTAATTCATTATTTAATGTTATACATAGCTGTTACCCAAATCTTATAACTCATTATTCATTAACATTAAGCTTAAAGGATTTATCTTTTCTTATAGTTTCCCCATTCTTATGAATTACAAAGTCATCTCATTGAACATCCTTTCTCCTCCACATAAGGAATAGTTGAGAAATCATTTTTGAAAGGATTTATGATGTTACTTCCATTATTATTCCCATGTCCATAATTTTTAAATCTATCAACATATGATCCATATCAATTATCAACAATGTTATAATTGATGGAACTGTTTTGTTTAGTCAGTCTTCCAATTTATTCATATTCTTAGGATGATAGGGAATTGAGAAGTTTTAGTCCTTGATTATCTCTATCCATCTTTATTGGAACATATTCAGCTACTTTTGTGTGAATATTTTCATAAGGATTTTGGGATCCATATATATATCACACTTTTCTCCAAATAGATAATGTCCCCATATTTAAAAATATAAGTTCAATTTAACCTACTTTAGATCATGCATTGTATAGTTTTATTCAATATATTTCAACTGCCTCGAAGCATAGGAAATCACTATTTCATTTTGCATTAACACCGAGCCCAATCTATTAATTGAAGCATCGTTGAATACCTTGAAAATTTATCCACTTTTGGGTAGTGTGAGTATAGGTTTAGTAATAATTTTCCATTTCAAATCCATTAATATCTATTCAAATTCATTATTCTTAGGAAACATGACTCCATATATATTTATCTTTCCTAGAAGGTTTAATATTCATGATAAATTTCACAAAAATAAGTGATTTTACCCTACTAATCCAAGGAAACTATGAATATCCCTCATATATGTTGGCCTCATCCATCCATTAATTGAATCTCCTTTTGAATGGTCCAAAGATATCTCATTTTATATGATTATTTTAACAAAAAATGAGACTTACTTCAACTAGAACACACATTTTGTATAATTTTCATAAACCTTATCCTTTCATAAGGTTTATCATAGTGCTCAGATGCTCCTTATACCCCTCCTTTTTTAAGTATATTATCATATCATTTATAAATTATACATATTTTCTAAATTTAATACATAAATACTCTATTCATCAATTCCATGATTATTTTTGGATATTTATTAAGTCTAAATAGAGTTACTATGGACTCATAGTTACCGTACCTTATATGAAAAGAAGTCTTAGGGATATCATCCTTCTTCACCCTAACTTAGTAATATCCAGACCACATATCTACCTTGAATAAGTATTTTAATCCATGTTACTGATCAAACAAGACATAAATCCATGATATAGGTCACTTATTCTTTATCATCATCATGTTGAGCTTATGATTATCAATGTAATAGTGCACTGACCCACCCTTCTTCATGATAGAGATGACCGGTGCACCCTAAGGTAAGTAAATTTGGTGTATGAAACCTTTATCCTGATTCTCTTGTTATTTTTTTATCAGCTCCTCATGTTCCAAAAACTATATTCTATATGGATTCATGGATAATGATAATTCCCCATGAATAAATTTGATTGAAATTTAAACCTCTCGGCTAGGAGGAAGACTTGTAAACTCATCGGATAACACATTAGTGTATTCCCTCATAATGTGCATGTATTCAAGGATAATCCATTCATTTGAATCAGTAATTTGATCTACATATGCTTTAAATTAGGGAAATAATATCCTTGCTTGAGATTTTGATGTTAAATAATATTCTTCTTCCTCCTTGCACTCGTACATATTTAGAGGATGATTCATGATATGGAAAATGGTTTCCTTCTTCTGTGAATTTATATTGGATCCATACTGGGAAAGACAATTCCTGATAGAAATTATATCAAAATTCCCCAAAAGGTATTATGAAAAGGTTCTATAAGAAGTTCACTTCACAAATTTTGATTGGTTAAGAGTTTTATACATGGGATGGAATAATTTTCTCATCTCACTTTTCACTGATAGCTCTACTTCTATGATTGTTGCTGTTTTTTGAGTAGTTATACAAATAATTTGTGATATTATGGAATGCATAGAATAAGAATTAAAAATTATGTTCACTATTAGTGAATGAATAACAACTGATCATGTCACCACCTGAATTTTGGGATCCACCTCAATAGTTGTGATGTAAAAAATTATCCCTTATTTCATTGGAGATTGTTTGTTATCTCCAAAAACCCTTTTCATAGTGCATTGGTTGGAAAATTTAAAAGGTTCTTTATAGTTGATGAAATGATAAACCTGAAGTGTATTGAGAATATAATTCCTCTCCACTATTGCATTGGTGGGTTTTCTTGTCAAAAATATCTATCTACGATTCCTTCCTTCCCGTACCAAAATCATTTCCTCACCCCCCTTATGTATTTTTCAGGGTGTTGTTTTTATGTACATTTTACAAATGGTATGTTAAAATATATTTTCATCGTTATATTTTTCCATAGTTTCACTAGAATTAAAATTTACTTGCCACTTATTATCTCTATGATATCATTGAAATTATCTAATATCCATTTCGACATTGAGGGAATAATAGACAATTTCCTCACAGCTATCAAAGTCTCATATTTCCATGGATTTTCAAGGACTATATTTTATCCCACCAAAGAAAAGGTTAAACATTTTCTATAGGCGTAATGAAAAAACTAATGGCGTATCATGAATATATTTTGATGTTTTCCTCATATTCCCTGATAGATTCATCATCCTTTTTCATGGTGGAATATAAATCTACTTCCGTTTTATTTTAGAGGAGTCCGTGGAAAATATTTTTTCAAAAAACCCACCACTATGATATCTTCGCCAATATTCATATTTGCAATCAATTTACACAACTAATTCGGTTATCCCTATATATGATATAAATCTACTGGAATATTCTGTTGCTTAGAATGTTGAAGTATGGAGAGAATCTTTTTAGTGGATTTGATCCATTGTTGCACAATTAAGGGATAATATGATCCATGGAAAGTTGGGGGCCTTTTCCACATAAAGCTAGCAATTATAGATTGTTATTTTTAGGTAGATTTTGGGGATCCTCATGATCTTGGTCTATATTCAATAGATGAGTCAGGTGAGATAATATCATCACAGTGTTTGTGATTCTTGCTCCAATTGGGTTGAGCATCTTGTTGGGCCAGTCATCACATTTCCCTTCACATTTATTGTTTACTGAATTTATCTTATTTATATCCATTTTATAGAAAAAATGGGAAATTTGTGATGATTATATTTATACTATTAAACACCTAAATGACAATCCAATGACATTAAGGAGATACTTATAAATTACATGTGTTTCCTTATCTTATGATATTCTAGGTTGAACCTATGTTATCCATTATTATTGATAGTTTTTTCCCTTAATAATGTCTCATAATGAGCATATAAATTTACCAAAGAATATCCCTATGGAGTGTCAAATGAGGTCTGCCTCATAGTCCATTTTTATGCACTAGTTCTCGGACAATTCTAGCTTAACACGATGATTTTATGGTTTACCTCTATATCAATATATGTTAGAGACACATCAACTTGTAGTATCCAGATATGGATATATTTTCTTGATAAACAACATAAAATATAATTACAGAAATTTAGGGATGATTTATTATGCTAAGTCATACCCCAAAGGCTTACACTATAGTTTTATAATCCTAATCCCAGAAATAACTATACTTTTCCTCTCATACCGACTATAAAAACCATGCTCTTTATTTCACATTATTGAATAATTTATTACATATTATTACACATAATACAACCTGAAATATCAAGAAGTATAGTTTAAGTGGGAATTAAGTACATTATATATCAATTTAAAAAGGGAATACATCCTCTTTATTGAAAAAAATAATAACATGTTCATAATATTCCTTGGTACATACAATATTATCAGATAACCTAGGGACATACAAAAGAAATTGGTTAGGTATAAATACCATTAATTGAACAAAAATGGAATAATATGAATAAATTAATATATGTTAGATAATAGATATATTAATGGGACATAAAAGGGGTGAGATTCATGAACATGAACAATGACACATGATATATCATGATAATATAAAAGAATCATGGGAATTATAGTGAAAGTATAAAACAATACCTCATAAACATAGGTTAAGGATAATTACCAAGAAATAATGATTGGAAAATTCTTGTAATGGAATAAGGTTCAATCCCTATCCCAAAAATTGTGTCTCATGAGACTAAACATTACCCATTTCGTTATAGTGCTATATAATTATGCCCACACCCATCATGTTCATTTCATTATAATGCTTAAATGTTCCATATAGATCATACAATATGAATTTATTCAAAATAATATTTTCATTCATGATCAAGGATTATTGAATACTTATATTTAAGTCCCCAATCAATAAGTATAAGTTTTTAATGGTGAAACCCTTTATAGGAAATGTGTATGAGTATTCACTAAAAAATTGTTTGTAAATTAAACTTTTGATTGAATTTTTACAGTATAATGACACCACATATAAATTCATAAAATGGTTTGATGATTGAGAAAGAGGTATTGTAGAGGGTACTGTAGTAGAGGGGAAATATTCATCTATTTGTGCTTTCGGATGACCGGTTTTGTCCTTGTGTCCTTCAAGGACTTCGGTCCACCCAATGACATTTGGTCAATAAGTATTTCGGGCCACCTCAAGGCCTTCAGGACACCTCAAGGCATGTGGTCCACCTCAAGTCTTTTTGGAAACCTGAAATTATGCTTAATAAACCCAAAAGACTCTAAAAGGAGGAGACACCAAATGGTGATTCAGAGTATGATAATTCAACAGAGAAGAATCTAATGGATGTGAAAGAATTAGAGGATATGAAATTGCTATTCGGACTAGCCTGTGCATGAATGGGAAGCCTATCCGATTAGCCTTGTGAAGGTGGAGAGCAGATATCACGATGTAGAAGCTGGGGAGGAGATGTTCCATGTGGTTATAGTCTAATATTTTCTATAATACCTAACGATGATGTAATATCTATGAACTTGTGGATTTTATGGGTTTCCCATTATCCCTTTAAAGGGGGTCATAAAAAATAAATAAAATAAAATCATTCGGGCCATTCAGGTGAATATTGAGGAGAAGGAAAAGATCCCTTACCTTGAGGGTGTGACTCTAAATGGTTGGGAGTAACTTCTAGAGAGAATTAGGGAATTTTGGGATAATTATAGATAGGTTATGATAGATTAAATATTTTCTCCACGTATTTTGGGTGAAGGGAATTTAGATCTTGGGTGAGTTTATATAGTAAAAGAGATGGGGATTCTGTATTATTTCTCAAATATTGGTTTTTGGACACTATATAATTAAATAACCAAAAACACAAACCTTACCATGGTTTATGCATATAATTCATTGCAATGTGGAGTTTATTTCATTATTTTACAATTCCAAGGGATTAAATTCACAAAATAATACCCATTATAATGTGGAAGTGAGTCATACTATTTAAGAAATGACTTTAAAACACTAAAATATATTAATGATTTTGGAGGGTCCATAATTGCTTTAAAAAATATATAAAAGCAACATTAAATTATATTATATTAAATTAAAAACACATATTCTTTCATGGATACTATTTATAGAATTTATTTCATCACTTTTGGGTCATTATGAGGTCATAATACACACCACATATTTGTGCGGTATTTAAATTTAACCTAAAAAATCTATAATCTCAGAAAATGATGAAAAATTAACCATTGAATAATTTTAATGATATGATTACCAAAATAATATTAATTTTATTAAAATATCTTTCTAAATATTTTTATTTTCACTTTTAATATAATATTTGGCATTTTTTATGAAATTTTGGGTTTTATGGACAATAACCGTTTTTGAACCCTAATAAAAATTACATTCGATTTCATAAAAACTATATGATAATTAACATTTAGTAATGATTATATAATAATAATTATTTATTAAAATATTATTTGTTTATAAAATTGACTAATTAATCAATATATAAATCATGATTGAAATTAAATAATAAATAAAAATAAATTTTTTTTATCGTATAAAAATATAAAATCATTTACAAATTAACAATAGGAAAAAATGTGAACATTAATCTAGTAAAAATATAATATACATATTAATATTATTATGTTTTGGATAAAAATCCCTTTTATACACCAAAAAATTCTCTATGTGTAATGTGTGTGATAGTGACACTATCATGGGGCGGTTCGATGTACATAGTTTCAGTCGTGATCTCGATGAGCTTGACCTTCTACTCTTAGCGCTTTCACTCATGCATAAATTATTGGATTTTATCTTAGGTTTCTTCAAAGGAAAATTCTATTGTTTCCTTATACCAAGTAAGTTCTGATAAATGAGATTCATAGGTTCCTATCATACTGGTTAAGGCCAACACTTACTCTGTGTTAATTTGATTTGTGGAAATCAAATTTTTATACTAATCATAAGATCACTATTCGATGACTATATTATTAATATAAATGATGAATAACATTCTTCTAAATATAATTAGATATAATAAAACCATATTATTTCATGCATTTTATACATCTAAATAATATAATTATATATTTAATTAAAATCACAACGGGTATTTTATTTATAATAGTTTAGGTTGTTACAAATGTTTTCTTGGATTAGTGGGTTTCTACCAGTGGTTTGTTGAAAAAATTTATCATATGACTATCCCAATAACCATTTTTACTTGAAAATGAGTTAAATTATTCTAGATAGAAAAATGTGATGATTTTGTTGAGTAACTAAAAAGAGGATTGGTGAATGATTTAGGTATTTCCATATACTCTATAAATGATGAATTTTTCATCTATAGTGAGGCTTAAGTGAAGGGAATTAGTCATGTTCTAATATAAAATGATTTTTTTATTTATTATGTTTCAAATAAATTATCACCCCATGATTTTAATTATCCTACACATGATATGGAATTTTCTAATATGGTTTTTGATTTATAACTTTTGAGGCATCATTTATATAAATTACAGTGTGAAACATATATTGATAAAAATTTCTAGAAGTATATATTAACTCATAAAAAATATAACAGTTGATATATAATGTGTTTTTAACTAAATGAGGATTATTATTTCATGACTCATTATCATCCTTGAAATGAAAATAAAGTAGTTGATGATTTGAGTAGAAAAAATAACGATTTATTAACCATGTTTCGTTTAGAATATGACTCATTGGTTACTGATTTGAGGAATTTGTTCATACTTTTTATGGATAGAGGAAACTCATCTATCTTATTTTAGGTTTCATTACAATCATCTCTATTAAAAAATAATTCTTCAACTATAGATGTTGCATCATGTTTTTTGGATCATGTTTTTTAGAAAAAGGTAGAGTTTTTTCACAAAGGTACATTTTTTACAATTAATTAATGATAAGGAATATGTTTTTAGATTTTGGAAATGATTTAATATGACTTATGTTTCCCCATTAAAGTGATAATAATTGATTGAAACTCATAGTTTTCTATTTTATGTTCATCTTAGCAGTTCAAAGATGTACATAGACCTTTGGGGGTATTACTGGTAGGATGGAATGAAAAGAGATATTGCTAAATTTAATATGAAATAGTTAAATTATCAACTAGTTATATAATAATAACAATTATAGAAGGGGAATCTCCATCCTTGTCCAATATTAGAATGGAAATGGGAGGATATATCCATGGATTTCATAGTAGGATTGAGAAACACTTCTTGATGAAATAATGTGAATTGTATTATTGTTGAAAAATTAACAAAATGAATAACATTCCATCACATTAATGATATAATGTGCTTGAATAAACTTTATAAACATCATATTATGAATATGTTTATATTATAATGAGTTCCTCTCCCTATTTTATTTGATCATGATCCCATGGTTTCATTATATTTTTGGAACAAACTTCCAAACCCATTGGGTACTAAACTGAATTTCAATATAAATTTTTTTCCTCAATAATATAGATTGAATGAGTGTATGATTTTTATGTTTATATACATGATTCATTATTCTTCAATGGATTAATAAGTAATTTCGGATCAATATCAATCATTAGTTGAGTTTTCTTATAATAATTATTTTCATTCCGGTATATAGCTGGAACCTTTTGAGGAATTATATATAAATTGGTGATGGACACCTACTATTTTGGATGAATTAGGAGGATTTAAATTAGTGGGACTAGATTTGGTATAGGAAGGGACATATAAGGTTATGGTGATTCACTAGTACATGAGAACAACTCAGATCATGTAGAATCATTATGTGGATAAACTAAGAAAGGATATTTTATTCATGGTAGGTGATCATGTCTTTCACAATGTATATTAATGGTAAAGTGTCAATAACTTTGGTTAAAATGGAATTATATGTCCAAGGTTCATTTAAAAATTTGAAATCCTGGATAAATTTATAATTTTATCTTACTAATCAGCCTTTCTTCCGAGTTTATCACATATAAACAATGTATATAATGTTTCAATGTTAAAAAATATGTGTTTTATTCATATCATGTTTGATTATTTACATACATATGTTATAATATTTAATTTCTTATGAGGAACCACAAATATATATTCTCGAGCATATATAGTATGTGTCATGGAATAATGTGATTCATAATGTTAAGGCTTGGTGTAAAAACAACAAGGGTGACGAAACAACATGGGAATCTTAAAATGATATAAGGTTGATATATCCAATCTTTTGTAGTAAGTGAAAAAAATTATCAAAACATAATTATAAAAATGGGGAATAATATTACAAACCATGTAATGATATAAAAAATCATTTTCATATTTATTAGTGTTCACGAATTATATAATTATATTATAAAATATTACATAATTTTTCTAAAACAAAATAGAAATAGTTTTAGTAAACTTTCTTCCTACAATGTATTATTTAATATTATTGAATTTTAATTTGACAAAAAATAATTTCATTTTTAATTCATCTTTAAAAAAAATATAGATGATATTTTATAATTTTTTTGAAATAAATTTTTTTTAGTGCGTAGTGAAAATTTATGCTTTTTAAAATATAATCATTTATCTTAATTAAATCAATTAATTTAAAATTATTTTCATATTTTTAATTTGGTATTAAAGTCAAATATAATTTTTTTTGAATAATATAATTAACTCTTCTTTAATGATATATTCTAATGATTTATTGTATATGTATTTTTAATACGTAAAATGAATTTTTCTAAAATTAATGTTAAAGTGCATAAAATTTGTCTATTTAATCTATTAAAATAATGACTAATAAAGAATTATATAAATGAAATTTATAGATTATATTTTCATAAATAAAATTTAAAATTCATCTAGTGTTTATTACTAATCATAGAGTTAATATAAAATAATCTTTTACTTATAAGATACATTTCTTGAAGAATAGATTTTCATCTTGTCAGTGGGTTTGATTTTAAATAAATCATGGATACATATGTTAGTGGAATATGATAAGATATATTATATGTTTATAATTTTAATAATTAATATTAGTTTAAAAGGCCAACAAACCTTTTGGTTATAATGAATATTAAAAACATTAATTTTTTTACATGGTTAAGTGTAAAATAAAGTTACTAGGGGTTAAACTATTGAGATTATGGTTTTAATGACTTAAAAACTGTTCAAAATTTAATTTAATGACCATATTTACACCCTATATCATCTATTTCCTGAAAATATCCCATTTTGGAGCCACGTGCTAGGATTATAACCTATATAATAATTTATGTAAAGAAAAAGACAAGAAAGAAACCATTCTCTATTTAAATATATATAATACTTTTTGATAGGGATAAAAATCCTATTCAAGGTTATAAATAGTGAATTTAAATATAAATATTATTTATCATTTAAATTTATGAGCTTAAACTATGATGCCACATTAACTATTTGGTTAATAGAAAAGCAAAATAAATTATTTTCAAAATATGTAATGTAATATAAATTGAATGAATAATTAGGTTCCATTAAGATTGTAGATAAATATAAAATTTTAGATTTGTGTGAATGTACTAGATTCTTAATATAAACTTTTATTTATGTTATAAAATTAAAATTAAATAAATAGTTTCAAAATTGAAATTAATGATATTTTATAGAAAATACTATTTTATTAAAAGGATTAAATTTAAAAAAAACCAATCTTCAAAATATTTTTCAGGATAAGGTTGAAAATATCAATCATGGTCTAATTATGTTCCATGTATCCATTTATAGTAATTATACTAACCCCTAACAAGTTAAAATGCTTGTTACTAAAGATGAAAACATAAATGGTAAAAGTGATTTACCTTAGTGGTTAAGGAATAAGATGTTTAAAACACATTTTATTCATATTTGTGGTGTTTCTAATGATTTTATTACATTCACACCAGAAATGTTCAATTTTGGAGGCACATGGTTTGCGAGTGACACCCAATTATTGAATAGTTTTAGGTATTTATAAAAATTCTATTCATTCCCACTTATAAATGGGAACCTCCTCTTTTCTCCTATATATACTTCCAAATACATTTTAATCATTCAATCCATTCTCAAATCCTTTCTTTAAATACCTCCCCACATTTTTTGTGAATTTTTTTATCCTAAATCCAACCTGGGAAATCTATTGGTATATCCCATTAGTTGATTCCAAAAGAACTAGTATAGTTCCTAACCGAGTGTTTTTATTTTATCATTTTTCTATCTTATTAAAACATTTTACAATCATGATGAAATGATAAAAATTTTGTGTACCCTATAATGAGATGATATTATGTTCCAGTAATAACTTATATCTGTCTCATATTCAATTATGTCAGAATGAAATAGTCGTTCATGAAAACATGTGGACTATTTCCTTACAACCCGATATAGTTTTTAAATTGATGCAAATTATAGGTGGATATATTGATGGATTTATTGTATATATATACAATATTCATCAAATATTTATAACTATTAAAAAAATATCATTTTATTTTTTACATTTTAACTCACTGAAAAATGATAACGGCGTTCGTGTGTACATGTGAACTACCACCTCCACGAAGCGATGCAAATCATTTTTTCATCAACACATAAAATGGTTGATATATATAAGTTTATTTAATGAAAAAAATTATATTTATTATATTATGATAATTATTTAAAGTTACATTAATATTACCCTAATTTATTAAATGACCACTGAAAAGTAAAAACATTACTAATGCGTATGCATGGTCTACCATCTCAAATATTGTAACAGAGTACATTTTTTGATAAACATCATTCATGATTGGTTCTAAAAGAATAATTTTTGTATAAAAATTATAATAATTATATTAAAATTATTCAATAGATGACGTAATAATGACCTCTTTGACCATATTAAATCATCCAAATAATTTTTGGAATATAAGTCAAACACACTCAAAAAATTTGAAGTGAACATAAATGATTGACCAAATTTTTATATCATGGTAATTGATAAAATAAAAGGAATAAAAAACTGAATATTTTTATTGAGATAGTTAATAAAATATAAATATTTAATTATTTAAGAAGGGAATGAAATCACGTAACAAGTTGGGAACAAGGAAGTGGACATTCTTTGGAAAATTCTCTTTTACATTTTTCTGTAAAACCTCTTTTCATCCTTGTCCATATTTTTTAAAATTAATGTATCGATTTTTTATGTGGATGTAGAATAATTATAAATTAAATTTTTATTTCTCCTTTGACTTTATTTTATAGGTTTCCAAAAATGAATATTTTTATGAAATGTTGGAATCACTTTACAGAAGACAAAAGGAATATTTTATTTTAATATTTATAGTGATAATCAGTTTTCCCACCTCCATAATAGTTAGTTGAGTTATGGATTCCTATAAATATTAAATTATTTTTTAAATAAAAACCTTATTTCCTAATATTATATATTTTTTTTGAAAAATAGGTTTAACAAAAGGGATATATCAATATCTGAAAATGATTTCTTATTAGTGAAAATAATGTTTATATGGTGAAATATTTTATGTGTTATGATTATGTTTTGGTTATTGGGAATAATTTATGTTGAATTGTGGTTATTTTATAAACCAATTATGGTTTTGTATGATAGTAACCCAGGATTGGGTTTTTTATAAACTAAGTATTAGTGGGTCCCCGATAACCCTCCAATTCACGGGGTTCTGATGTTGACCATATGGTTATTCTATTTTTAAGAGTGACTTTAAAGGTGACATGGAAATGATGTATCATGTAAAGGAAATTTTTTATCTATTATTTACTTTTGGTTTTATGAAAATAATATGATTTATCAAGGTAAGAAGATGATAATATGACTAATGTAATGTATTTTCTACTTTTAATCATGTAATGTATAACTTTGTTAAAATTTATTTTTGAGTTTATATTATTAAAAACAAATATTTTTGATATTTTTCCTTTTATATTTATAATTAAAGGTTTTATGAAAATGTTTGGGAAAAGAATTTGATTCCATGGGTATGAAAATGTTTATTTTTATCCCAATATTTATTTGAAAATGAAAATATTTATATTTTTTCGATGAGTAATGAGTTTATTTATTTATTATGTCCCCTAATGACCATTTTGTGCTCTTAAAACGTTTTAAAATATTTTTCATTATTTTAATGATGGTTAAGAATACATAAGTATTCATGTTTAATGTTATGAATATTTGTTATGAAATGATTGCATGTTTATTTTTAAATGTTTTATTTTATGGAAAAAATGGATACTGATTAGAAGTGTCCACTTTATAAATTACATATTTTATTTATGAGTTATGATGTAATTCACTAATATAATAAACTAGAAAAGATCCTAAAAACAAAATAAAGAAAATCCTTGACTAAAACACAAGATTATGTTATGTTAAATATGGGTCCCTATAATATAGGATACTAATTTTATTTTCACAAATTTATTCAAAAACAAATTATGGTATCAGTATTTTAAATAAATAAACAACTAAATCACCCCTGAAAAAACATTATTTAATGAAAATACTGAAAGTAGTTTTTTTAATGAGACATTTTAATTTTTTTTCAAAAAATGTTGTGCATTAGAATTATAAATTCAAATAATATTTTAAAATTCACATTATTATTCCATTAATTCATATTTTAATACATAAAAGGGTTTTCAAATTTCTAGGTAATTCTTATATAATTGAAAATTTATATAAATTATTGGTTTCTTGAAAACCATATTATTTTTTAAAAAATGAACATTTATTAAAATATAAAAAATTCACACTAAACTAATTTCAATATGCATAATTTAAATATTATGTTACATTGTTCATTTTAAAATTCGTAAATTTATCTATTAAATAAAATCATGAATATAATCTTTTTAAAGGGAACATTATGTGATAGTTTAGGATACGATGTTTGCCTAATACAATAGTCTCAGTTTTTACAATGTCTTTAACTAGTTAGTGTTTATAGATAGAAATATAAGTTTACCTGGTCACATCAATTTCATGTTTTGATACAATAATATAGGAAAAAAAATTAGGGGTATCCAATGATCCTATAAAAACATAAGAATAAGTAGAGATGACATTGATGGAGGCTCATACCATATCCATTCCAATTGGATCCTCATTACAATATACTCTTTCCATATAAAACATACATTAAATTTCCTAACATATTGTTTGTATATCCTAATCAACACTTCCTTTATTATATTGTTTTCCTACTATATTCTGACGTGCACTATGTGGTAGTGGTAGATGAGGAGTTAAATATAATGTATCTCCTCCTTTTATTTCCTAATAATGTATAAACTAGACTCCCCTTATGATTGGTTTTTAATTACGGGGTACAAAATATACAACCCGGCCTTAAGGGTCCATTAAACAACACACTCCTTTGTCAGCCAACACTTTTCATTATAAAATTAGTCTCCCAATATCCCCTTACCCTACCAGAAATTAATATACCATGACTCACTTTTGTCTCAAAATTTGGATTTATTTCCCAAGATTATGATTCATTGGATAAATAAATATGGGGCCAAGAGAATGAATTTGAACCCTATAGAGCCATGTATAGGGTCGGTACTAACGAATACTATATACTCCATGCATGTAATGGCTCATAACTAGTCGTACCACTAAAACCCTATATCTATCACTCTAAATATCAATATTACTCTTCAATAACCTATTGTTAAATACAACACTCTCTATTTACTTTTAATAGGTTAGAAGTCCTAGAAATCTAATCCAATACTTAGTCCTGGGTTTAAATAATACATCAAGATGCCTCTCCCTTAACTCCCCATTCGGTATTTTATCTAGAAAATATCAAACTAGGCCCATGATTCGAGAAAAAATGTTAAATCAAAGGACTCTCCCCCTGATCCACCCATAGATCATACTACAACATGGTAATTAATGTCACTGATAAGAACTTTTATTGAATTATAGTACATAACTCCTCCCATGCATTGGTGGAGTCATCTTGATTTATGCATAGGTGGAAGCGTCATTGTAGAGAATAATATTGATGTAGTATGGTTGTTAGGATCCCTGAATACTATGATGGGGAATTTATTAGTTGAAATTTAATTTCTAGCTCCTCTAGAAAATAATTAAGAGCTATATTTAAATACCTTTCCTAGAACCTCAATAACCCCTTGCTCTAAAAATTAGTGAGTTACACATCCCATGAAATACCATCATCATTGAATATATCAACCCCCATATGGTCATACTCAGTGAAGGTTCTGAGCATAAAATAAATCGGTTGAGTCAATTCCCAATATTGAGTTTTTTATTATATTCTAGAAAATAAACCATAAAAATGTAAAATAATGGAATCTATCATGAATTGATAAGATGAATCTATATAAATTCATAATATAACAAGGAGAGATAATATTTCACATTAAATTTATATATAATTTATTAGAATGAAATATACATCATTCTTGAGATTCATTCTTTTCTAAAGATTTTGATCATATGAGTCTCTATTGGAGTTGTAACATGGTTGTCATATAATAATTCAAGTGTATAATCCCTCTACTGGTGATTCACACATACTCCATAGTCTAAAAAATTCACTAATAGATATTTGGGTGTTATCTCAGATATATCAATTATCTTGCATCATTTATCTTCACCATAACACAACCCTTTTTGATTAAGTATCGTATTTATCTTAGTATCATAGTCTAGAGAGAGATGATGACATGGATTAACCTATTATTATTGAGATGAGAAACTCTAGATAATTATTCATTATTGATGGGGATCTTCAAGGATAAAATCATTGTACATAATAGAAATCATTCACCTTTTGGTTAATAATAAAAAATGATATAGGAAATGAATATAATGTGCTATGGTTTTAATATTGATAATTACCTTTTAGTCCTGTATCAAATGTTAAAATACATATATACCCCATGATAATAATTATAATCCATGAAATTACAAGAGATGGTTTAAACAACTATTACCATCAAAATTAAATATATTAAAAAGGAAATGTGAAATTTGGATAATTATAATAGAGTATACAAATCGCCCCTAACGTGGAAAAAAAGAAAGGGACACGAAAAATCCTTAATCATGAAGGACCAAATAGAGATTCCATACTGAAACACAAGATTGGATATGGTATAAGCCACCATGTTTGATTCTATATAGATGTGAGTAGACTCAAATTGGATGATTTCAAAATATTCCAGGAAAGACATCCATTCATTCATTATCTACCAAGGAACTCTATGTGGTCATTTCTGATAGATATTAATAACTAATAGTGGATGATAATAATACATGGGATATGTTAACCCATGAAATGTTAATTATCATTTTATTAAATAAATAAATAAATATTTATTTATTGATATTTAATCCTCAAATCATTATCACCACCAATCCCTTATTTGACATTAAAACCTCTTCAACATTTATCAAACTCAGAATAATAAATATCCAATTCATTTAATAAATAAATAAATAATATATTCATTTCCTTGGGAATAAATTATTTTTTATATATTAAACTAACATGTAAATAGTAAATGAGTAAATGTAAAATGTAAATACTTAATTAAAATATCTTTTCAATCTATAGAATAATTATTATTCTAACTATTAAGTTAGAATAATATTTAATTCATATCAATGGAAAACTAAACGTGTGACCCTCTATGACTTCTACCCAATGGAATTAGGTGGGCATAACGAAATTCAAATATAACTATATAGAAACATGTAAATGATCCCATTTCCTTTTAAGTTAATTTCACATTAATTGAAACCACATATGAATCATCACTCTATAATATACACCTTTTTTTTCTCAATATATCAACAAATTGGTTGCATGATCATTTCATCAATCTATAATATAAATATTTCTTTCTTTGATTATCTAAAATAAGGTAATCAATACACCATGACCATGTATTTCAGTGTTAAAATTTCATTCCAAATAGTTTGATGACATATAATCTTTCATGAAGATGTAAGGGAAAAAATCCTTCATTGAATTATTCCCTAATAACATATCATTTGTGATGCACCAAAAGTACCCTATTTATCAAAAGCATATGGAGTTATAGTTTTTGTCAGTACATCAATGTAAATGTTTCATGATATGAATTTATAACATTATTAATGTGTGAGGATCATTACACATGTTCATATATAAGATGGCCTAATGACCTATAAATACAAGAACAACGTAATTGTAAGTTTGTCCTCATAATTTACTCTCTTAGATAATACAATCTGTTAGTATCATTAGATGAAGAATCGTCCACTTATGAGTATTCTAACATGATATTAAATATACAATGTCTACCATCAAATAATGATATCCTGACTATAAGTAATATGTTAAATATTTTCACCATGGAAACCCATGATTCATATAATTACATGGAACTTTAAAGAACATTTAAATGAAATAAATATTATTTTATATTATCACATTAGTTTTATGAGAAATAATAATAAATATGTGATAATAAATTTATTAGTATTCACATATCTGAATATATTCAGGAAATATAATGTATTATGTTGCGTGTTTTGGGGAACACACTTTATCAGAAACCCACACACACTAGATCCAACTACGAACAAATTATAATTCCAATATATCTCATATGATACTCAGGATTCTGTTATGATATCGCTTTAGTCAGTGGGTTTACCATGTTGTCATGGAATTTTTGCTTATTGTTCCTTAACACTATAAGAAAAATACCATAAAATATGATACTTCGAATGTATATGATTCCCCCTCTAATGTGACATCAGATCCTTAGTAAGAGCCACCACTAGAATATTATCACAATATGGTGTGATATGGTCTTTATTTTTGGGGACTAAATCATGCTTCTGGATGAAGTTGTACATCCATACCGCTTTCTTTTGAAACAATCCTAACACTAGTTACCTGGAGGTATTGCCTTCTTTATTACATTTTCATAGATAAAAAAGGTAAAATCACAAAGGACAAATCAGTTTAGTATTTTGGGAGAACTAGATACAAGCATGACAACCATTTTACATTTAGAAAAAATTAAAACGTAATAAAATAAAATTATTTGTATCCTTGAAACTCATTTGAAGGATTCATCTTCATAACACGGGGAAAGGAAACAAAATAAGGATGAGATAAAATTCCCAATAAGGTGTACATAAAGTTGAATATATCATGATTAAACAAATAAAATTAAATACATAAAGATCAATAACAAAAAAAATCATTTTATTTAATAAATAACTTGAGCCTTACATAAGGAATACTAAATATTGGAAGGTAACTAACTAAGGACAAATGATAATTAATAAATACATTGAGAATGAAAAGTATGCATAGATAATCTCAATGAAAAAATATATTTTATAATAGTAATAACTGAAATCTAAATAAAGATGATGATTAATTATTGGACATAATGATCTCATATTTCAAGATACCTCTAATGTTAAGACCATTCAAAATATAGTTTATAACTATAGGTAAAACCCATTTTTATTTGGCCAACTAATTTGCTTCATCAGACCTATTGATGGAATAAGGCACTATATACAACCAATACACACCCATACAAGCATGTCTAGTGTGTTCATAATGCATTAATTAATTTTTTTAATTCATGAATTAATATTACGTTTCATTTAATGTTAGTATTATGTAGTCATATATTTTTTTTGATATTTCCCCAGTCAATCATATAACATTGAAAGTAAATACCAAATGTAAAATTGGAATATATTTTATGAAATTAACATATCTTTTATACAAGAATATGTATTTCTAATATAAATATATGTTACCATGAAAAAAGATCAAAATAAAGATATTGTTTCAAGAGAGTGTAAATAATCACAAAAGAAAGTCCTATTGTAGAATTAATTATTCTCCTCTTTGGTAAATTTAATATTATAACCCCTTCTAGAAAAAACAAAAAAGTAGGCATTCATCATCATGAATAAATATTTATTCATGTTAAACACATTAAAGTTGAATTATATGCACCACATAGAAGTGAATAGATGTATATTAACAAATTTGTATCAATGAAATGTAAAGTCAAACGAAATCCCTCACCTCCCACCTTCATTTAGTTGAACACACATTAACCTCATGTATAATGGTTTTAAGAATGTTATTAATTTATAGTATAATAATAATCAAATTTATAAAATCGTATTTTATCAAATTATAACATTTTACCACTTATTTGTTAACTATATTTCATTATTTTCAATGTTTCATGTCATAATCACCTCGATTTATTATGTGTGTTTTGAAAAGAAAGATACAGTTCCTAAAAATAGTATATAGTTATATCCTCTTCAAAAGGATTATAATGTTATAAATATCATATGTATGCATTAGATTCATTGTTACAACCAACATTAAAACATGGGCATGGAAAATGAATCAATTCACATCGTGGAGACGATAGGTCCTACGTACGCACGCATGATGTTGTCATTCACTTGATGGGTCAAAGTGTAAAGATGATTGTGAAATATTAAATTTCAATAATTGATATAATTTAATATAAATCACATATATTCATTATATTTGTCCTCATCACCTTCCATGTAAATCATAAGTGAAAAACGAATCACATAACTTCATGAGGCGACAGTCCTCCGTACACACAAATGACATTATCGTATTTTGAATGGAATGGATTTTAATAAAGATAATGAGATATTATAATCCTATAAATGTAATTATAAAAAATATAAAATATATATACATTAATCCCATCATTATGTATTTCCATTAGAGGTGCTGATGGAAAACAAGTTACATTTTTTTCGTGAGGCTATTGTTCGATGTACACATGATTGACGATTTCATTTACAATTTAATGGAAGAGTGGATGGATATATGATATTATATTAACATAATAAAATATAATTATATGTTAAAAAACATTTTATTTTATATTATCATTATCAAATAAAATGAAGTGGATGTGGAAGGAGAAATAAAATAAAAAAAATCATTTAGGAATGATACCTCTTCTTTAGATGACCTATTTTTCTCTGCACCACAATCCATCCATGGACAACTTTATTATCAGAATAAAGGATCTAGGATGTTTTTATGGGATTAATTAATTTATTTATAGGGTATTTTCCCATCAAAATGGATTTTAATGTGTTAATATGAGAATATAGTGGTAACCTTTTATAAGTGGGGGAGATGACCCACATGTATTTTTTGAAAAGAATCCATTATACCCATATATTGTAGCGATAAAGTCCCCAAAATTAGGCCATTACCAAAAATTATAGGTGATAATGTTTAAATATGTTATCAAATGTTTTTCTGATAAGTTTTTAAGTCACTTTAACCAAAACCTTTTTTTTAACACTTGATAATCCTCTTTTTTCTTTAACCGTGGTAATTAATTTTTACTTTTTAACTATTCATTATAGTCTAGAATTAAGTTGAAATTTTTATATAAAATTAATTATTAGGAATCGAAATATTTAATATATTTTATTGAATATAAGTCATATGACTCTCATAATTTAATATTAAATTATACTAGAAAACATAACAAAAAGTGGGTTTTCAAAGAGGAAATTTTTATAAGAATATAAGGTTTTGAAATAAAAATTAAAAATTAAATAGGTTCCACTATCATAATTTTTTCTAATATAATATAATTTTATTAATGTTAATTTAATGTAAAAATAAAATTTAATTTATCATTTTAGATAATTTAAACGAAAAGATAGTTTTAAATAGAAATTTGTTTTTCGTTATTCATTAAAAATTGAATCTTTTCAAAAAAATCCCAAAAAATAACCATATAATAGTTTTTATATTATGATTTAAAAAATTATTTTTATTTTACCAAATATTTTTTCTATCATTGTTTAAAAACATTTTTCATAATGTTTTCATGAAGTGATGATACCATTTTCTTTGAAAAAAATATTAGTGTTTTAGAAAACATTTATTTTACATTAAAATGGATATTATTTAATTTATAATAAATAAATGAACATAATATTCATAATTTAGGTAGTACTATCCAAACCATCAAACATTAAAGATATTTTATAGTGGTCATGTCTAAATAATATTTTAATATAGTACTATGTTTCCTTTAAAACAAGTGTTTCATGCATCAATAAAAGTTGAAGAGTTTGCATATTTTTAAAAGAAAAAAAATTATAAAGTATCAGGGTGTTACATTACTCCCTCATAAATGACTTCATCCTCAAAATTTGTTTGATATTACCATATAAATAGAGGATGGTAGTTATTCTTCAGAACATCCTCTTTGTCCCACATTTCTTCCTCGATTTGTTTATTTCTATAAAGTACCTTTTGAAGTTGAGTCATATGATTTTTTAATACTTTATCTCTAGTACATAGAATATAAATTGATTCTTTATATTAAAACAAACCAAGTTCCAATTATATTTCATTATAGGTGAGAACATTTATTGGGTCGGGTATGTACTTCCTGAACAATGATATAAAACACCTCATGTATTTTTGAGAGACATGATAGTATTTCTGAGTGGTAATAAATAATTATAATATTTTATAGGATTCTAATTGTTTTGATGTACCTGATGGTTAGTTTCACTTTATTATCATAGCATATGATATCCTTCTATAGCGATACTCTATAGAAAACATTTTATAACACTTGTAATTCTAAATCATTTCTCTGATTGTTAGCAAAACCCTTTTTCCTAATTTGATCGTCTTTAATATCATCCTGAATAAGATTTAGCTTTTTGTTATCAATTAGAAAATTTATGCGCCTATAAGTTTCCTTTTACCCACTTTATCCAAATATATTCGAGTATGACATCTCATTCTATATAAATCTTCCTATGATTCCTTTTTAAATCTAGAATGGAAACTATTATTATAGGAAAACTCTTCAAAAGAAAAATATTGATCCCATATAAATTGAATGTATACTAAGAATGAACTCAAAATGTCTTTGATTTTTTGAAAAGTCCTTTCATATTATCCATCGGTTTGAGGATAGTAATCAGTGCTCATGTTAAGATCAATATTAAGTGACTTCCGAAAACTCTTCATGAATTTTGATGTAAAATGCAGACCCCAATTAGGCATGATAAAAATAAGTTCATCATGATGTATTAAAAATTCATTAATATGGATCTTATTGAGGTTCCAAAGGGGAAAATAATTTCTTGTGGAAAAAATGTTTTTATTTAGTTAGGTGATCAAAAATAACACATATTTCATTTTTCTTTCAAAGATCCTATGGAATTCTTGTGAAATATTCTACAGTAATGTCAACCCATTTTCATATAAGAATAGTTAGAGGTTTCATGAATCCAATAGGATGTTATTTATCATCATTTACCTATTGTAAAACCATTCATCTTGGTACATAGTATGTAATTTCTTACTTCATGTTAACCCACCAAAAACGTTCCCTTAATCCATTTAGAGCTAACAGGGTGTATAGAGAAATTTTATCTGTGAGAATCATCCAAAAAACTCCCCTTTTGGCTTAGGTATTAATGGAACATAAAATTGATTCCAAAACTTTAGAACACCATCTTCAGAAATTTTGTCTATTAATTTGACATCATTTATAGCGTTAATTTTATTCTAGAAGTTTTCATCATCATATTAATATCTTTTTTGTCGTTTATAATATAGATGGTTTTCCAATAATTTGAAAAAGGAGTGATGTATCCTTTTTATTAATATTCCCATATCCTTAATTACAATATCTATGATCATATTATCCATCCAAATCGTTATTTATATTAGAACTACATGATATTTTCTACTTAATGCATTTACTACCTTGTTTTTTTGACCCTGGGTGGTAGTGTATCAATAAATCACAATCCTTGAGTAGATCGAGCCATCAGATATGTAGTTTAGGCTTTTATGATCCATGTATATCTCACATCATTCACCATATGGATATTTTCTCTATAACTGCAATGAAAATATTATAGCTATTAACTCAGTTAATGGGTTGGATAGTTCTATTCATGAGTCGTCAGTCACCTTGATTTATATTCAATAAAATTATCATTTTTCATTAGGACACAAACATGTTAATTTTTTTATGAATATATATATCAAAAACCCAACAATTCTTGATGGTAGATTCAAAATCTATGAATTGAATCATCTCCTCTTAATCATATCAAAACATTATTTACATTCATTTTTCCAATCAAACATAACCCATTTATCTGTGTTGTTGGTTAACAGGCTAGCCAATATAGAGATATTCTAAATTAATATCCAATAGTATCTTGTCATCCTAATGAAATTATGTATCTTACATATGTTAATTGTTGTAAGCGATTTTATGATTTTCTTTGTCTTCATAAGATCAATTGAGATTCCTTCATTGGAGAAAACATGGCCAAGAAAAAAACTCCTTAAAGATATAAATCAACATTACTGAATTTACCTTATAAAACATTCCTCTTAAGGTCATTAACAATGATCTAAATGTAACTCTTATTGGCCTTTTAGCTTTTAGAATAAAATATTATATCATCAATGAATACCATAAAAAATAATCAAGATATTCTATGAAGAATCTATTTATTAAATCCATTAAAATAGAGGGGGAATTATTCAATCCCAATAGAATTACTATAAACTCATAATATCCATACCTCATTGATATTTTTTTGGAATATCTTCTTTATTTACTTGCAATTGATAATACCCAGAACAAACACCAATCCTTGTAAAATATTTCTCACTATGAAGTCAATCAAATAAGTCATCAATGAAATGTATACGATACTTGTTCTTTATCATAATATAATTTATTCCCCTATAATCAATGAATATCCTCTTGGATCTATCATTATTTTTAATGAACAGACTAGGGCCTACCCATTGTGAAACACTAGAGTGAATAAATATCTTATCAAACAAATCCTTCACTAGAGTGAAAAAATCTCTTATCAAACAAATCCTTCAATTGTTTCTTCAACTACGCTAATTCAATAGTGGAAATTATATAAGGAGACATTGATATTGGTCTTGTATCATATATTAAATTAATGGAAAACTCAACATTATGATTTATTCTATGTCAAGGTTATTCCACATGAAATACTTCAATGTATTGATATACGATATGTACATCTTCAATTTTATTATTAAATTTTACATCCCTAGATTTTATTGATCTTATTCCTTAAGAATATCATTCAGTATATATATTAATGGTGGATCAAGACAGGTCTCAGGTTATGATTTATGTAATCAAAATATATTGAATTATATATCTTTATAATGACAACAAATTTCTTTCATCATCCCACATATTTTTTCTTAATATTCTGACATCCAATCCATACCATGTATTATATCAATGACAACCATAGGTATGATAATAAGAATTGTAAATGAAGACTGTATATATCTCATAATGGGGATTTCAAGAAACATCCTTGTCGTAGGGAATATTCCATTAAGAGTTTTGACTGAAAACTCCCTTCTTATTATTCTATGGAAATATCTATTTATCGTCAAAATATTAAAAGTAACAAAAGTGTGTGAGGATATATAATCCAATGAAGAATTATCTAAATTTTAATGTATGAATAAATTACATTCCAACACATAATGAGGTACTTATACCTTATTTTCATTTATCACATAATCATGACATTCTCCCCTTAGCCTCTTCTATGGTAGATTCCCTTGATGCTTGAGGCATTCACTTTCATAGTGACCCATATCTATATAGTTGAAATAGTTAATAAAGTGTTTTATTTATTTCATTTTAATTATTTTTCCAAATGAATCTTATCTCTACACATCTTACAAACTCTCAATCCCATTAAGTAATTCCCTAGATAATTCTTTCTATAGATCTCACGAGATATAAATTTATTTCTTATCTTCTTTTTCATTAATATATTTCCTTTTTCTTGGTTCTCAATCTAGATCTTATTTTCATGATTTCCTTAAAAAATTTAGGTTCTAGAGAATTCCATTTCTATTTTTAAGGAATATAAAAATATTTCATCATATATTGAAAAATATCAAGAGACTACTTCCCATGAGAGACTCGACTAAATCCCTTCAATGAAATGGTCAATATTGCACTCAGTGTTTCATATGGAATATGTAAGAAAATATATATAACCTTGTATTAGTAGAATCATAGTCAACAACATGTTTTTATTCCATTTTCTTTAGGTAAAGTAACTTTTTATCACTTCAGTTTATTTCTCACAAGGGATATATTTTTTCAATGAATGTCTCCTTAATATCCTTCAATTCCATGAGCTTTATTGCATTTCCTCCCTAGTATTCTGGATCAATGACCAGTATTTATGAATATAATATTTGAGATAATACATGGAAATTGTATCATTTTATTTTAATCACATCCCAATACCATAAATATATTCTCTAGAGACTTAATCCAATACTCGTCTACAATTAGATCTGTACTCCCACCAAATGATGGGGGATTTTGAAGCGTAAAGCGATATGACATAGGAGAATCACACTATGGAAAGGGTTTATCCATCAATGATAGATTATTTTTCATAACTTGATTCAAATTCCTTAATATATCCTTGATCTGATCAGTTTCAGTACAAGCTATATAGGCTCTCTCATCTAGAAAAATATACATTGGCTATGAGTATTGGTACCCTTCTTCCATCTAGGTGTTATTCATAAACAATGGAATATAAAACATTATCTTATAAAATTTTTAATTTTGAATTATAATATAAAATTATAAATATGGTGTAACACGTATTAAAAAATAAATAATTTTTTAACAATTAATATCAAAATCATTAAAATTGTTTCATTGGGGATATATTTATTTTGAAATCATTTATAAGGATTCATGAAGAAAATTTATATTATCCTAAGTATATCCAATGGGAGTTTCAATCCATGTGAACAGTATAGACCATTTTTGTGTACCAGGTTAAAATCTAATCAATCCTAATTTTCACTTTTCTAAGTTAATAAACCTAGTTATAACTATTACAGAACCCCTTACTCTTATAGTATCAAGACTGAGATGTATTGATAAGATAAAAACAACACAATTTATTCCTTAACAAAACATAAAGATGTTATTATACACTTATCATAAAAGTATATCATAGGTTTATGTTTTATAATTTATGTTGTTCTTAATCTAGTTCCCATGGTTTCTACAAAACATCCTCCAATACTAATTATAAATAACCAATCCCAGAAACTCGGAGCCAGTGTCTGTTATATTAAATTGACAAAGAGACAATGGGTCAAACCACAAACGAATGATCGGTTTAGTAGTTTCAGAGAACTATATACATACATGATTCCCATTGTACATCAAGAAATGAATATAAAACAAAATAAAAGAAGATGATTAGCATCCTTGAAACTCATTTAAAATATTCCTCTTCAAAACCATTGGAAGTAGAGAATAAGTTTGAGCTCAAATGCTTAAAAATGAATAAAAATAGTGAAGTATATCATGATTTAAAAAATAATATTAAATATAGAAATATTATTAACCGAAAAATATTCAATTCAACCAATAACTTGATCATGTAATATGAAATAATTAGTATGTAAATGTAACTAACTGAACACACATTCCATTTAATCAATAAAACTAGAATGAAATGAATAAAGAGATAAAATAAATTTTAGAATATCATGTATAATAATAATAAATGAATTATAAATGGGTAAAATGGTTAATTTATAGACATCATGATCTTAGGATAGATTATTCCTCTACTGTCAAGACCTGACAATTTAAAACAACGGGTAAAAAACCATCTGATTTGGCCAACTGAATTTCTGGTGGGACACGTCAATGCATCACGGGGTTATATAAAACTAGTACCAACTCGTAGATTGATTTAAAAATAATTTCTCATATATCTAGTAATATATTTAATTTAATAATAAATATTACTTAATATCAAATATTTATATTGAGTATACACACACATTTATCAATATTTCCTATGTTATAAAAAAACTTTCAAATTAAAACCCTATAAAAATGGTATATGGTTTGGGAAATAATAAAATTCACCATAAAATAATATGAATATATAATAAAAATTTAATTTCAAATGAATAATTATCATAATAAAGTGATTATTTCGAGGGAAAGTAATTAATCACAAAAAGAAAGTGAGATTGTATAATAAATACTTTACTACGTTGGAAAATTTTAAATTGAAAATATTCAATAATATATTGAAACAAAAGAGTAATAATTATATAATAAATATCTTTTCATGTTACATACATAAAAGTGGTAGTATATACAACAAATAAATGTTAATTGGTTCATATTAACAAATATTTATCAATGATATGGAAATTGAGATGAAAACCCTTACCTCAAGTGTTCCTTTAGTTGAGCATTATTTTACAGCCTAAATAATGGTTTTAAGAATGTTTTTAATCAATAATAGAGACAAATATTATTTATAATACCATATATTATCCATTTATAAAAATTTACCACCTGTTAATTAATAATATTTAATTATTTTCATTGTTTTAGGTGTTAATCGCCTTGTTTTATAATATTGTTTTTTCAAGAATGTTCTAGTTACTGTATATATGATATAATTATATGATCTCCAGAATGATAATAATGTTATAATTATCATATACACTAATAATATACATTACTATAACCATTCTTAATATTTTGGAATCAAAAATGAATCGCATTGCTTTGTGGAGACAGTAGGCCATATGTACACACGAGAAACAATATCATTCCCTTAATAGGTGAATGGGTAAGGAAGTGTATGATATATTAATTTTAATGAATTTATATAATGTCATATATATAAAATTTATTATCTAAATTTATCCTTATTACCTTCCACGTAAATCATAAGTTCTATATAAACGAAACACATCATTTCATGAGGTCATAGTCCACAGTACACACGAGTGACATTATCATATTTTAAATTGAATAAAAATTAAGAATGTATATGTGATATTTTAATTAAATATTTATAATTATACCATATATATTATACATATATACATTAAACCCATCATCATATTGAACCATGTGATGTGTTGATGGAAAATTATTTACATTAGTTCGTGAGGCTATAGTCTATTGTACACACGATTGATGATTTTGATTCTCATTTAATAAAAGAGTTGATGAATTTAGGTTATTAAATTTATATAATATAATATTAGAATATTCTACATATTTATATTATTATAATATCATGATTTAATAAAATTTTAATGATGTGGAAGAATAAGAAAAATAACAATTATCATTTAAGAATGTTACCTCTTTTTCGGACGACCTCTTTAGGATTGCACCAAAGAAATTATAGGATAACTTTATTATCAAAAAAGGGATTTTGGATGTTTTTATGGGATAAATAAATTAATTTATTAGTTATTTTCCAAAATAACTATCTTTTTAAGTGTGAATAGGGGAGTGGAGGGGTGGTCTTTTTATGTTGGGCATATGGAATTTTTGAAAAGAATCAACTACAACCATGTTTTTATAATGAATAAAGAATCCAACATGATTAAATATAAACCCTTAGAGGATATATGTTATAATTATGTCCATTAAATGTGTTTTTAAAATGTTTTTAGTTCATTATAACAATTTTATTCTTAGTTGAACCCTTGGTAAAACCATTTGTACATTAATTGGAATAAATTATTTTTGTTTTCACTGTTATTTGTGGTAAAAAATAAAGTTTAAATTATTATGTTATATTTAATAATATTATTAAAAATATTGAACCCATTTCAACAAATTAATCTCATTTAAGTTCCATAGTTTATATTAAAATTATACCCATATACACAACAAAAAAGCGGGATTCGAAAGAAAAATTCTCAAAAGTATAGAATCTTTTAATATCAAAATTCAATATTAAATTTATTCAAATATCCTAAATTGTATTTATTATAATATAAGTTAACTAATAATAGTTAAAAATAAATATAAAATATAATTTAACATTGTAAATAATTTAAATTAAAAGACAGTTTTCAATAAAAAATTGTATTTTTTACTATTCATCGAAGAATGAATATTTTAAGGAAAAATGAAGCATTCAACCTAATATAATTTTGATATTATGATTTCAATTTTATTTTGAATTTTTTCAAATACATTTTATAAGTTTCAAACAAAATTTTATGATAAGTGCGCTAGGGAGGATGAAACCATTTTTTTAAAACATATAATTCTTTTGAAAACATTTCTTTTACTTTTAAATGATTCTTACTTTTTTTTATAATAAATAGAAAACCATAATATTAAAAATTTATTTTGTCTTATTTATAACATCTAACTTGTAGGATATGTTATAATGGTAATTTTTAAATAATATTTTAAAAGAGTATCATTTTTTAAACCAATTATTGCATGCATTGCAAAGGTTCCAAAGAGATTTAATTTATTTAAAAAGGAAATAAATTGTAAATCCACATGATGTTATGAATTTTATATATAAAAAGATGAAATGATCTCATAATCTACTATGTAATATGTGATGACTTCTATCATTAAGATCATTCAACTCATAAATCCTCTATTTAGGGTGATAATATATTCTGAATATGATTTCACAGTATCCTAATATTCTTTAAAACTTCCATCCATATACCCCTATTGACTAGATCCTCATATCCTCCATAAAAATGGAAAATATCTTTAGTACAACTTATATACTTTTGGATAATTTTTACTATGATTCAATGGCAACCTCTTGGGTGTTCTTGATATTGTACTATTAATGTTATGGTGTAGGCACTCTCTAGAACTATATATAAAATGACATATATGACTGATTCTATCAATAATGTTTATAGAATCCTTAGAATCCTATATCTATTATCCTCTATCAAAAGATAGTACTTCTTGGAGATATTAATACCATGTGGAATTGGAAGTTATACCCTCTTGTATTGTTCTACATTTAAACTCTTTATTATATTATCCATATATAAAACTTCAACTTCTTCCAATTATCCTCTTAGATCTACCACATAGATCATCATCCAAATAATGTAAACTACTTCACCTATGTCTTTAATTGAGGATCATGTATTTAACAAAGTCCTGACATAATATTCTACCGGTATCTCATATTCAGTATGTTTTATGTCATTTAAATATATTATTTGGAAAATGATTACACTCACACTAAGCTGCTTACAAAAAGGAATCACACTCATTATTTATGAAACCAATTTCCCTTATGGATTCATTAAGGGAAATATTATATGACTTGAATGCCTACATTTTTTCATAAATGGATTTATAAATTTTTTATACTATATTATCATTATTTAGAGTCACAAAATATTCTGATTGTTTCATATTATCATCTCCTTGATGGTTCACATCATAGAATGAAATTCTGAAAACCATTTTTCAAAGTTGATAGTCACATAAAGATGATATGGTAAACAAAATTCTGATGGATTTTTCATAGAAACTGATGAATTTTTTTTATCATAGTCTATTCCTTGATGTTATTTAAATCTATTTAAAACTATTCATGCCTTATAGGTATTGAATTGAATATCTATGTCCAGTTTATTCTTTGAGACCCATTTTAACCCAACATAATTTATATACTCTAATGGATCTATCAAAAAACGAGACATCGTTTTGGTATAGGTAATCCATTTTATAATTCATGAATTATTTCCAATCGGAAGATTTTATTCCACTTACAAATTCTTTTTATTATATAGGATCATTATTATCAACTAATAATTATTCATCATCCATAATAACTAGAAAACCAAGCCGTTTAGGTTCTCTAGCCTCTATTATACTCATAGATAGTAAATGAGTCATTGGAATTTAATTTTCTACATGGATTTATCAAATATATTCCTATACTAAATCTTATATATCTTGATCTAATATTTCACTAAAGTCTATCATTATCTAAATATCTATTTTTTTGATGTGATTCTTATCAAGGAAAAATGAATGTATCTCTACTAACACCCTTTTATCTGAGAGGTTATATATGTAATATCATCACATTTCCTTGGGATATCCTATAAATATACACATGTTTACTTGAGGTAAATTGTTTTATATAAATCATTAACAAATTCTTCACAACCATATACATATATGTTAGATAACTAATATTTCCTTCCACACTAATGTTTATATGGAATCACATTTTTAAATTTAGTTATAACATTGTTTAGTGTGAATGCTACTATTTTCAATGTGTATCCCTAAAAATAAAATATAAGTCATGAATAACTCATAATTGATCTCTCTATGTCTAGAAATGTTTAGTTCCTCTTTTAAATTACACTATTCTATAATGGTATATAAAGAGGAGTGAGCGCATACTGAATCCAAAAATTCTATAGATAATTAATGAAATCTTAGTTAAGATATAACATTCTATAATATAAGTAATGTTTCATTACCCTATCAAAAATTTGACTCACAAAATCTTATTTTAATCCTATAATTTATCAATGTAATCATATTCATACCTCATTTAGTGGACATATCTATATATAGTAAACTGATTAGTAAAACATAAAAAGTTTGAGTATCCACCCATTTTATCTAAAGGTACTGGTACAAACACATCTGAAAGAACCGATTCAAAAAGCCACATACCCCTTTCACCAATTCCAATGAATTGAGTTTTACTCATTTTTTCATGAAAACAGGTGTGAGATATACCAAGTTGTTTTAGTTTAAAAGAATATTTATATCCATTATCGTATAGTGTAGTAAATCAATTTTCATTTACATGACCTAGAAAATGATGCCAAAATTTTGGATGATATGAGTAATGTGACCTCGATTCCTTATTTATTTCATTACATGGTTTTTATCCAACAATGAAAAACCATTACTCATATATAAATTACCATAAAAATCCTTATTTTTAAAATAAGTAATATTATTTTGAAATATGAAAATAAAACCATCCATATCGAGTATTCGTATAGAAATAATGTTTTTTAACATATGAAACATAATAATATAACTTAAAAAAGATTATTCCTACATGAAATGTGAGTTCGTAATCACTAATAGAAATTGCAGTGACTCTAGATCCATTATAAGATCTTAGATCCACTTCACCTCCTAAAACTCATTAAAATACACTTGGTTCCTATTAAATGATATCAATGTGGGAACCATAATCTATATATAATATCTAATTTATAGAAATAAATATATTTCACTTTATAATGAATGCGTATAATGTTTTCCCTTGCATATTTTTTTTGGGAATGTATTTTCTCAACAATAATTTTTGAATCATATTGGTTTTGATGCCTAGAAAGACATTTTTTTACTAATAAGATTACTTTTAATAATTTTCATGAATATATTTCATCAAAGGATTATATTATTTATGGGTTAATTTTTTTTTAAAAATTCAATATGTGTGTGAATTAATTCTCGAAAAACTAATCATACCATATGTTTGTAAGAGGAGCGTATGGTGTGAGAACCCAATGCTTGGAATAAAACATATGGATAAAAAACCCTATGCTATTCAATAATTATTGTCTAAAAACCGTACATTTTGAAGTGAAATTACTTTTTAGGAACAAATGTTTGGTTCATAAAACCTACAATTGAAAACAAGCATATGTTATCAACCATAATTTAAAAGTTTTTTTCTACTTTAAGAAACCCTATTTTTATGGTCAATGATAATGTTTTAAATTCAACTTATTATCGACATTTTTTTCAATTGTTTTCTCAAAAGTAAAAATCACTTTAAATCTATTTTAAAAAATATTAAAAGGTTTTTGTATAATATATTAAATCATTACTATTTATTAGGGAATTCATGATTATCTATGATTTTTTATAATTTAAATGACTATGATTTGTGAGGAGATATTCCTGGATCTATTAAAAAATTAATGAAATCCGTGTTTCTATTGTTAATTTACAAAAATAATTTCATTTTCCATAAGCATGATATCTTATTGAATATAGAATTTTTTCAAGATGAAAAATATTTAATGTCTCTATTATTCAAAAATGGAAACACTTTGAATACATACATGTTTTAATCTTATTATATGTAAACATATGTTTAATTTTTACTACTGCAATTTTTCGGTTTATATTTTTATTGATGATATTTTTTAATTGTGATCTTCTTGAATTTTTTTATTAAATACATTTATCCTTGAATAATAATATCCTTTTTATTTCAATTGATATTGTGTCTATGAACAAGAAACTATTTTATCAATAAAATCAATCTATGTTGATTTATTAGAGTTTATTCTTCTTATACAACATTGTATTAGAGTATCAGCTTCATAGACTACGATGTGGATTTACAATCCCCTTTAAAAGAACTAGAAAGACCTGTAAAAGCATTATTGTATAGGGTTTAATTTTCGGCCCTCAATTGTTAAGGTCCTATGATAAAAATAAATGTTCTGTGAAAATCCCCAGTCTTGCTATAGAGTGTTGGTGGAGTGAACTATATAATATTTTTTGATGTGAACCACTATAAAAATTATTGTATTATTCATCTATATTTTCTATATCTAAACTTAATTAAATAAGGGAACATTAAATATCAACATAAGTCATGAAGATGGATAAAAGTTTGAATCTATTGATATTTTTGAAAAGACACAATTCACCACCCTCTTATATGTCGTTGTATTATTTTGACCAAACAATTAGTATCATAGGATTGATTTTTGAATATAGTAAATAAGTTGTGGAAATATCATATTATATTTCCTACAAAAATATAGATGTCAATGATAGTGTTGAAATAATAATTTTTAATGATTCATGCTCCTTATATAATTGGTTATAATTATTGATGCTAGATTATCACATTATTATATTTATTAAATGTTATTGAATCAATGTATACTTGAATATTTTCACTCCATAAGAAATCCATAAAAAACTAAAACATGGGATACCACCAATAAAGGTATGTATGATATCAATTCAATAGAAATGAGGGATATTATTTTTGGAATTGGTACCGAAGAATTAAATAGATTATCTCGATGTTCTACTGCCTAAAAATATAGAAAAAAATTATTGTTTCGTATGATGGAACTAAAAAAAGTAATACAATTAAGGGACACTACAAGAAATATAATATTTGACCCTTTTATAATGTATGATGGTGAAGGAATTACATAGATTAATGGGATATTGAAAGAGATATCCAACAGTATAAATGCCTTGGAAAATTGAACTTTACAATCAAATCAAGTGTAGAAGGAACTTATACATTTACCATCTAAGTGAAATGAAATAATTTTTTCCAAATGAAAATCAATACCTATTAAAAATTTGACAATAAATGAATTAAATGGAACCTTGATGATATATGAATAATAAATTAAATATGAAGCTAAATATCAAATATTTATAACAAGTTAAAATAACTCCCTTAATGCTATTATGTAGAATCATGAAAATAAAACAAAAGAAGATTATATATTCTCATATGTTCCAAAATGATCAGATTCTGAAATAGAATTCCCCCAAATATCCAGAATATTTAACAAATTTTATGAGAAAAATAGGTGCTTCAAAAAGATCTTCAAGATTTTTGTACGAAGTTCTAAAAAAGTGTGATGCTATAAATATAAATAGATGGGGCAAATCAAACAAGATTTCAATTTGTTAAAGGAAGAATGAGAAATATGGACAAGAATGAATTGAAAAATCATATGAGTACTGATTATGAGTGAACAAAAAAGAAATATATGAATACTAAATGGAGTGTGTCTAAATACTTGAGTAGTTATTCTAAATTGGGCTCATAAATAGAGCTATCATATCTAAGAGAAAATATGTGATTCAAGGCAAAGAAATATGATAGGTAGAATATTATAATTATTTCTATTGTGATTCTAAAAGCTAATATAATATTAAATTAGTTGCCTATTTCTCCTTGATTAAAGAAAGATATGAATCTTCAGTAAAAAGGACAAAATCACTAAAAACGTTATAATTATTTTTAAGAAAAAATAGGCAATTTTAAACAATATCAAGAATTAAAATAAAAAATTGACCATATCCACATCAGAAAATACTGATAATAAAAATGTAATATAATTATTACATGATTATGAATATTCTTTTTAATGTGTTTACATCATATTAACTAAATGAGATGAATCTTTAAATCAGATTCTTGAAAAAAATGTTGTCAAAAAGGAAACATATGGAATAAGAATCAATGGAAGAAAATATTAATTAAATGGAAATTACTTTGTACCATATTAAAAAATAACAAATCAAGAGTAATTTGTTTCTATTATGTAATCAAGGGAAATTACTCTAATGATTTTTCATTAAGAAATACTCATATTTGTGGAATTAAAAAGTATTTTATTTCCATTAATATTTTAAAAGAATGTACAGAATATTTTGGGAAAAATAGAAATATTTGGGTACCCAATCATGGCTTGTGGACACAATTTGACCCAAGAAAATACCGGTACAAAAAAATTACTGTTGAAGTGGTTTGTAGGGAAATTGTCACTGGAATAAAAATGTTGTATGGTATAAGGATTTTGGATACTCTAGACACATGTGCGATGTCTCTTCCAATATTCATACATCATCAATACTAGATAAACAACTAGTCATCTTTGTAGATAATACTAAATGAAATATAGTTGGAGTTAGATCAATTAGATATCAAAATCAATGTCAATAAAAAAGTTCTATATGTTCAAGGGTTTAAGAAATATCTTATAAGAATCTATCAACTCTATAATGATGTATTTTATATTAATTTCTCTAATATTTCATTAATTTTTTTTTAAATATAAATTTCTTGAATTTAGAGCACCCAAAACAAAAAATGTTTTACAACATGGATCTTAAATCATTTTTTAAAAAATTGAATTTTTTTAACTATGAAGGACAATGAGTCTTCTATTTGGGTTTAGATACTTAGACTTTTTAATGTATTTAAATTATATAATTTGTCTAAAAACATATTTTCTTATTTTTCTAGTTTAAAATTTGAAAAAAGATATATTTTATGATGTATGCCAAATATTCATGAAACATAGGTCATCATTCAAATCAATCGACAATATTGTTACACCCAAACCAGTAGAACCTATCCACCTTGTTTTCATGGAATTTTTATCTTAGTAATCTTGAAAGGTATATCATATTTTTTAAATGTTGAAAAATTAAAAATAATTACATGTGTTTAATTACTGAAACATAAAAGTGGAGTTCTTTCTTTTTAAGAAAGATTTTTAAAAATAGTTCAAAATAAAAAATATTTTAAAATAATTTCTATAAAAAGTGATCATGGTTGGGAGTTTGAGAATCAATATTCTTATTCTTTTTTCTTAAAAAGAGGTATTAAACACACCTTATCTACACAAATAACACCTCAAATAAATGGAATTTTACAAAAAAGAAAATAAACTATTCAAGAAATACCAATAACTATGTTAAATTAATATTTCCCTCATACATTATTTTGGAATGAAGCTATAAACATAGCCTGTCATATCATGAATATACTCTTAAAAATAATTATTCCTCAAAAGAAACCATATGAACTACATAATAATATAAAATCTAAGTTAAAATGCATTAAAGTATTTGGATGGAAGGTGTATATATTGAATACTAATGAAAACATTGGAAAATTTGATCTAAATAATGATAATGGGATCCTTATAGGATATTATGATTCCTATAAATCCTATAGAGTGTATAATAAAAATTCAAGGATTGTTGAAAAATCAGTTCATGTGAATTTTGATGAAAACGACCCTTTTAGTAACATGAAAAATCAATTAGAAGGAGATGATGATTCATTATACAATATGAGACTTCAATAACCTAAAACTTATTTTGAAAATAAATTAAAATAATTTTAATCTAGTTCATAAGAACCTGAAACTGATGATCTTGAATGTGTCTCACCTAGACAAACTTTACCTTAAAGTACCACCCTTTAGAAAATATAATAGGGGACATAGATTTAGGAGTAATAGCTATAAGGAATGTATGAAACCTAACTTTATTTACTAACTTTTTATCATTATTAGAACCTAATAATATTGAGAAATATTTAGAATATGAATAATGGATAATATAAATGCAAGTGGAACTTAACTAACTTAGTGGATTTTTTTTGGAATTAGTTGATAGACCATCCAATAATTTAGTAATATGAACCAAATGAGGTTTTAGAAATAAAAAAGATGACCAAGGAATAATTAATATAAATAATGCTAAATTAGTAGCTAAGGATAAAATCATGAATAAGGAATATATTATAATGAAACCTTTGAACATGTATTAAGATTTAAAATATTTATAATCCTTATAGATTAGGCATATCATATGGATTTTAAATTATATCATATGGATATAAAATTATATTTTATAATTGGATATTTAATGGAGGAATTTGTCATTGAGCATCCACCATGTTTTAAAAATCTACATTTACCAAATTTAGTTTTCAAACAAAAGAAATTTCTGGCATTAAACAAACACCTTGACCTTGGTTTGAAATATTTTGTTGTTTTCTATTAGAAAAAATATTTTATATTGGGTTAAAATATCTTACTCTATATAAGAAAATAGTTTTTTATAATAAACTATTAGTCTATACTTATGTAGATGATGTTATTTTTTGTTCAAAAAATAAAAATCATTGTAATAATTTTTCTAATATTATGAAGAAGGAATTTTAAATGAGTATGATGGGAGAATTTACATTCTTTGTTGGTTTCCAAATCATTGAAAAGAATTTTGGAAATTTTATAAATCAATGAAAATATGTTATTGATTTGTAAAAAAAAATGTAGACATGAAAATGATAAGACATATAGAAATACCGTGTGTACAAATAATAAAATTTATTTGGATTAAGATGGAAAACCATTTGACAACAATTTATATAGAGGTATTATTTTTAGTTTACTATATGTAATTTATATTAGGCCAAACACTATGATTCATGTTGGTCTGTGTACTACATTTCAATCAAGTGTAAAAAAATCTCATCTTACTGCTATTAAAATAATATTTAGATATTTAAAGTTACATATTTTTCAATATTTAAATTACACAAAAAAACTAATTTTAATTTAATTTCATATAAATATGTTGATTTTTAATGTTGTATATTAGATAGAAAAAGTACATCATGAACTAGTTACTTTTTAGGGAAATCCTTATTTTCTTGATCAGGTAAGGAGAAATATTAAATTTCACAATCAACAATCAGGGAATAATATATATTTGATGGTGTTTTTTATATACATGTTTTGGGTATGAAACACTCTCTACTATACTTTATTATTTATTTCAATAATATTTCTATTTTATGTGACAATACAAGAATAATAAATATTTAAAAAATTACTATAATTCAATCTAGAACTGAAAATATTGATATAAAAAAATAATTTTCTAGTAGATCATGTTCTAAAGTTTGATATATAATCAAAATTTGAAAATAATGAATATCTAATTAAGGATATTTAATGTTCACCACTTACTCTAACTAGTTTTGAATTTATTAAGGAGGAGTATGGTATATTTAATTTCAAATAATATTTTAATAATCACATTGTTTACTTTTATTTTAATTGTTTTATAAAACCAGTTTAGCTATTATATATTTAATATGTTGTTTAATAAGTCAAGAATTTATTACACATATTTAAACTAATATTATTAAAAAATAAAAAATTAATGATTATTCTGAATATTTGTCTCAAAAAACATAACTAGTATCACCCAAAATATTCAAAAATAATAATATCCCTCTAACCCTCAAATGTCAAACCCTTTAAATAGCTAGAACTCTTGTATTTCCCTTTTATAACCTAGAATATGAACCACAACCCTTCTTATTTTCAAAAATGTCTAATTCTAAGTGGAAAGATGAAGGTGGATAAGAAGAATTGAAGCATTATCACACTACATAACCTTTTAGAAAATTTCTCCAATGGAATGTTTTCTATTTTGAATGTTTATATCATACAAGTCTTCTAGTGAAGAATGATATATCATTTTAAAGGTAAGAATTAATTTTCAATGAAAAATGTACAGAGTATGTGTTCAATACAGAAGTAAAAGAGTTTTATAAAAATGTCTAGTTCGGTTTTGGAGACATGGAGGGATTCAACATTTCAATGGTAAATGATATGTAATTTCATGTTTCTTTATTTGTGATAGAAATATAATTTCATTTTCCCCATGAAGGGGTTTCACATTGATTATCAATCCATTATAGGCAAAGAAAATAAATATGAAGATATTATTTCACTTATTTTTATCTCAACTCTAATAATTAAAATGTTCTTAATGGATCTTAAAGCTGACCCAATGGTTCGGGTAAAATAGGTTCCACTATCATAATTTTTTCTAATATAATATAATTTTATTAATGTTAATTTAATGTAAAAATAAAATTTAATTTATCATTTTAGATAATTTAAATGAAAAGGTATTTTTAAATAGAAATTTGTTTTTCGTTATTCATTGAAAATTGAATCTTTTCAAAAAAATCCCAAAAAACAACCATATAATAGTTTTTATATTATGATTTAAAAAATTATTTTTATTTTACCAAATATTTTTTCTATCATTGTTTAAAAACATTTTTCATAATGTTTTCATGAAGTGATGATACCATTTTCTTTGAAAAAAATATTAGTGTTTTAGAAAACATTTATTTTACATTAAAATGGATATTATTAAATTTATAATAAATAAATGACCATAATATTCATAATTTAGGTAGTACTATCCAAACCATAAAAAATTAATGATATTTTATAATGGTCATGTCTAAATAATATTTTAATATAGTATTATGCTTCCTTTAAAACTAGTGTTTCATGCATCAATAATAGTTAAAGAGTTTGCATATTTTTAAAATAAAAAAAATTCATAAAGTATCATGGTGTTACATTCCTCCCTCAAAAATGATTTCATCCTAAAAATTTGTTTGATATTACCATCTAAATAGAGGATGGTAGTTATTCTTCAGAACATCCTCTTTTTCCCACATTTCTTCCTCGATTTGTTTATTTCTATAAAGTACCTTTTGAAGCTGAGTCATATGATTTCTTAATACTTTATCTCTAGTACATAGAATATAAATTGATTCTTCATATTAAAACAAACCAAGTTCCAATTATATTTCATTATAGGTGAGAACATTTATTGGGTCGGGTATGTACTTCCTGAACAATGATATAAAACACCTCATGTATTTTTGAGAGACATGATAGTATTTATGAGTGGTAAGAAATAATTATAATATTTTATAGAATTTTAATTGTTCTGATGTACCTGATGGTTAGTTTCACTTTATTATCATAGCATATGATATCCTTCTATAGCGATACTCTATAGAAAACATTATATAACACTTGTAATTCTATATCATTTCTCTGATTGTCAGCAAAACCCTTTTTCCTAATTTGATCCTCTTTAATATCATCCTGAATAAGATTTAGCTTTTTGTTATCTATTAGAAAATTTATGCGCCTATAAGTTTCCTTTTACCCATTTTATCCAAATATATTCGAGTATGACATCTCATTCTATATAAATCTTCCTATGATTCCTTTTTAATTCTAGAATCGAAACTATTATTATTGGAAAACTCTTCCAAAGAAAAATATTGATCCCATATAAATTGAATGTATACTAAGAATAAAATCAAAATGTCTTTGATTTTTTGAAAAGTCCTTTCATATTATCCATCGGTTTGAGGATAGTAATCAGTGCTCATGTTAAGATCAGTATTAAGTGACTTCCGAAAACTCTTCATGAATTTTGATGTAAAATGCAGACCCCAATAAGGCATGATAAAAATAAGTTCATCATGATTTATTAAAAATTCATTAATATGGATCTTATCGAGGTTCCAATGGGTAAAATCATTTCTTGTGGAAAAAATGTTTTTATTTAGTTAGGTGATCAACAATAACACATATTTCATTTTTATTTCAAAGAGTCTAGGGAATTCTTGTGAAATATTCTATAGTAATGTCAACCCATTTTCGTATAAGAATAGTTAGAGGTTTCATGAATCCAATAGGATGTTATTTATCATCATTTACCTATTGTAAAACCATTCATCTTGGTACATAGTATGTAATTTCTTACTTTATGTTAACCCACCAAAAACGTTTCCTCAAATCCTAATCCATTTAGAGCTAACAGGGTGTATAGAGAAATTTTATCTGTGAGAATCATCCAAAAACTCCCCTTTTGGCTTAGGTATAAATGGAACATAAAATTTCTCCAAAAACTTTAGAACACCATCTTCATAAATTATGTCTATTAATTTGACATCATTTATAGCGTTAATTTTATTCTAGAAGTTTTCATCATCAGATTTATATCTTTTTTGTCGTTTATAATATAGATGGTTTTACAATAATTTGAAAAAGGAGTGATGTATTGTAACACCCTGAAAAAGTGAGACTTAAATGGCTAAATGTTACTACCCATGTCAACAAGGTGGACCTTCCTTTTCAGGAGCTTGTCTGATTAGAACTCCACAGTTAAGCGTGCTTGGGCTGGAGTAGTGATTAGGATGGGTGACCTTCTGGGATGTTTCCAGGATGTGTGTGAGTGAGGACAAAACACACTGGAAAGGACATGTGTTGGCCTGTGGAGACAGTCATTAGTATGATAAGCGACCCTAGCGAGTAATAGCCTATGAGGTGCTAAGAAGGCAACCAAGGTATTACAAGAGACCCATGGGGTCAGATGATAAGGTTCATGGCCCAGGAGGTGAGTCGTGACAAAATGGTATCAGAGCCAATACCCAGCCAGAAGTGCTTAGGCACTGCCTGGGTTTGAGGCTTGGGGTCCACAACGTGGGCGTTGTGCTTTAAAAGGGGTGGATATTGTAACACCCTGAAAAAGTGAGACTTAAATGGCTAAATGTTACTACCCATGTCAACAAGGTGCACCTTCCTTTTCAGGAGCCTGTCTGATTAGAACTCCACAGTTAAGCGTGCTTGGGCTGGAGTAGTGATCAGGATGGGTGAACTTTTGGGAAGTTTCCAGGATGTGTGTGAGTGAGGACAAAACACACTGGAAAGGACATGTGTCGGCCTGTGGGGACAATCATTAGTCTGATAAGCGACCCTAGCGAGTAATAGCCTATGAGGTGCTAAGAAGGCAACCAAGGTATTACAAGAGACCCATGAGGTCTGATGATAAGGTTTATGGCCCAGGAGGTGAGTCGTGACATGTATCCTCTTTATTAATATTCCAATATCCTTCATTACAAGATCTATGATCATATTATCCATCCAAATCGTTATTTAGATTAGAAATCCATGATATTTTCTACTTAATTCATTTACTACCTTGTTTTTTTAACCCTGGGTGGTAGTGTATCAATAAATCACAATCCTTGAGTAGATCGAGCCATCAGATATGTAGTTTAGGCTTTTATGATCCATTTATATCTCACACCATTCACCATATAGATAGTTTCTCTATAACTGAAATGAAAATATTATAGCTATTAACTCAGTTCATGGGTTGGATAGTTCTATTCATGAGTCGTCAGTCACCTTTTCAGGAGCCTGTCTGATTATAACTCCACAGTTAAGCGTGCTTGGGCTGGAGTAGTGATCAGGATGGGTGACCTTTTGGAAGTTTCCAGGATGTGTGTGAGTGAGGAGAAAACACACTGGAAAGGACATGTGTTGGCCTGTGGGGACAGTCATTAGTCTGATAAGCGACCCTAGCGAGTAATAGCCTATGAGGTGCTAAGAAGGCAACCAAGGTATTACAAGAGACCCATGAGGTCAGATGATAAGGTTCATGGCCCGAGAGGTGAGTCGTGACATGTATCCTCTTTATTAATATTCCCATATCCTTCATTACAATATCTATGATCATATTATCCATCCAAATCATTATTTAGATTAGAACTCCATGATATTTTCTACTTAATGCATTTACTACCTAGTTTTTTTAACCATGGGTGGTAGTGTATCAATAAATCACAATCCTTGAGTAGATCGAGCCATAAGATATGTAGTTTAGGCTTTTATGATCCATGTATATTTCACATCATTCACCATATAGATAGTTTCTCTATAACTGCAATGAAAATATTATAGCTATTAACTCAGTTCATGGGTTGGATAGTTCTATTCATGAGTCGTCAGTCACCTTGATTTATATTAAATAAAATTATCATTTTTCATTAGGACACAAACACGTTAATTTTTTGATGAATATATATATCATAAACCCAACAATTCATGATGGTAGATTCAAAATCTATGAACTGACTCATCTCCTCTTAATCATATCAAAACATTATTTACATTCATTTTTCCAATCAAACATAACCCATTTATCTGTGTTATTGGTTAACAGGCTAGCCAATCTAGAGATATTCTAAATGATTATCTAATAGTAACTTGTCATCCTAATGAAATTATGTATCTTACATATGTTAATTAGTGTAAGCGATTTTATGATTTTCTTTGTCTTCATAAGATCAATTTAGATTCCTTCATTGGAGAAAACATGGCCAAGAAAAAAACTCCTTAAAGACATAAATCAACATTACTGAATTTACCATATAAAACCTTCCTCTTAAGATCATTAACAATGATCTAAATTTAACTCTCATTGGCATTTTATCTTTTAGAATAAAATATTATATCATCAATGAATACCATAAAAATAATCAAGCTATTCCATGAAGAATCTATTTATTAAATCCATTAAAATAGAGGGGGAATTATTCAATCCCAATAGAATTACTATAAACTCATAATATCCATACCTCATTGAGATTTTTTTGGAATATGTTCTTTATTTACTTGCAATTGACAATACCCAGAACAAACATCAATCATTGTAAAATATTGGTCACTATGAAGTCAATCAAATAAGTCATCAATGAAATGTATACGATACTTGTTCTTTATCATAATATAATTTATTCCCCTATAATCAATGAATAGCCTCTTGGATCTATCATTATTTTTAATGAACAGACTAGGGCTTACCCATTATGAAACAGTAGAGTGAATAAATCTCTTATCAAACAAATCCTTCCATTGTTTCTTCAACTACGCTAATTACATAGTGGAAATTCTATAAGGATACATTGATATTGGTCTTGTATCATGTATTAAATTAATGGAAAACTCAACATTATGATTTATTCTATGTCAAGGTTATTCCACATGAAATACTTCAATGTATTGATATACGATATGTACATATTCAATTTTATTATTAAATTTTACATCCCTGGATTTTATTGATCTTATTCCTTAAGAATCTCATTCAGTATATATATTAATGGTGGATCAAGAAAAGTCTCAGGTTATGATTTACATAATCAAAATATAATGAATTATATATCTTTATAATGACAAAAAATTTCATTCATCATCCCGCATATTTTTTCTTCATATTCTGACATCCAATCCATACTATGTATTATATCAATGACAACAATAGGTATGATAATAAGAATTGGAAATGAAGACTGTATATATCTCATAATGGGGATTTCAAGAAACATCCTTGTTGTAGGGAATATTCCATTAGGAGTTTTGACTGAAAACTCCCTTCTTATTATTCTATGGAAATATCTATTTATCGTCAAAATATTAGAAGTAACAAAAGTGTGTGAGGATATATAATCCAATGAAGAATTATATAAATTTTAATGTATGAATAAATTAAATTCCAACACATAATGAGGTACTTATACCTTATTTTTATTTATCACATAAGCATGAAATTCTCCCCTTAGCCTCTTCTATGGTAGATTCCCTTGATGCTTGAGGCATTCATTTTCATAGTGACCCATATCTATATAGTTGAAATAGTTAATAAAGTGTTTTATTTATTTCATTTTCATTATTTTTCCAAATGAATCTTATCTCTACACATCTTACAAACTCTCAATCCCATTAAGTAATTCCCTGGATAATTCTTTCCATAGATCTCACGAGATAGAAATTTATTTCTTATCTTCTTTTTCATTAATATATTTTCTTTTTCTTGGTTCTCAATCTAGATCTTATTTTCATGATTTCCTTAAAAAATTTAGGTTCTAGAGAATTCCATTTCTATTTTTAAGGAATATAAAAATATTTCATCATATATTGAAAAATATCGAGAGACTACTTCCCATGAGAGACTCAACTAAATCCCTTCAATGAAATGGTCAATATTGCACTCAGTGTTTCATATGGAATATGTAAGAAAATATATATAACCTTGTATTAGTAGAATCCTACTCAAAAACATGTTTTTATACCATTTTCTTTAGGTAAAGTAACTTTTTATCACTTTGGTTTATTTCTCACAAGGGATATATTTTTTCAATGAATGTCTCCTTAATATCATTCAATTCCATGAGATTTATTGCATTTCCTCCCTAGTATTCTGGATCAATGACCAGTATTTATGAATATAATATTTGAGATAATACATGGAAATTATATCATTTTATTTTTATCACATCCGAATACCATAAATATATTAGCTAGAGACTTAATCCAATACTCGTCTACAATTAGATCTGTACTCCCACCAAATGATGGGGGATTTTGAAGCATAAAGCGATCTGACGTAGGAGAATCACACTATGGAAAGGGTTTCTCCATCAATGATAGATTATTTTTCATAACTTGATTCAAATTCCTTAATATATCCTTAATCTGATCAGTTCCAGTACAAGCTGTATAGGCTCGCTCATCTAGAAAAATATACATTGGTTATGAGTATTGGTACCCTTATTCCATCTAGGTGTTATTCATAAACAATGGAATATAAAATATTATCTTATAAAATTTTGAATTTTGAATTATAATATAAAATTATAAATATGGTGTAACACGTATTAAAAAACAAATAATTTTTTAACAATTAATATCAAAATAATAAAAATTGTTTCTTTGGGTATATATTTAATTTTAATTCATTTATAAGGATTCATGAAGAAAATTTATATTATCCTAAGCATATCCAATGGGAGTTTCAAACCATGTGAAAAATATATACCATTTTTGTGTACCAGGTTAAAATCTAATCAATCCTAATTTTCACTTTTCTAAGTTAATAAACCTAGTTATAACTATTCCCGAACCCCTTACTCTTATAGTATCAAGACTGAGATGTATTGATAAGATAAAAACAACACAATTTATTCCTTAACAAAACATAAAGATGTTATTATACACTTATCATAAAAGTATATCATAGGTTTTTGTTTTATAATTTATGTTGTTCTTAATCTAGTTCCCATGGTTTCTACAAAACATCCTCCAATACTAATTATAAAGACCCAATCCCAGAAACTCGGAGCCAGTGTCTGTTATATTAAATCGACAAAGAGACAATGGGTCAAATCACAAAGGAATGATCGGTTTAGTAGTTTCAGAGAACCATATACATACATGATTCTCATTGTACATCAAGAAATGAATATAAAACAAAATAAAAGAAGATGATGAGCATCCTTGAAACTCATTTAAAATATTCCTCTTCAAAACCATTGGAAGTAGAGAATAAGTTTGAGCTCAAATGCCTAGTAATGAATAAAAATAGTGAAGTATATCATGATTAAAAAAATAATATTAAATATAGAAATATTATTAACCAAAAAAGATTTAATTCAACCCATAACTTGATAATGTAATATGAAATAATTAGTATGTAAATGTAATTAACTGAACACAAATTCCATTTAATCAATAAAACTAGAATGAAATGAATAAAGAGATAAAATAAATTTTAGAATATTATGTATAATAATAATAAATGAATTATAAATGGGAAAAATGGTTAATTTATAGACATCATGATCTTAGGATAGATTATTCCTCTACTGTCAAGACCCTGACAATTTAAAACAACGGGTAAAAAACCATCTGATTTGGCCAACTAATTTGTCTGGTGGGACACGTCAATGCATCATGGGGTTATATAAACTAGTACCAAATCATAGATTTATTTAAAAATAATTTCTCATATATCTCGTAATATATTTAATTTAATAATAAATATTACTTAATATCAAATATTTATATTGAGTATGCACACACATTTATCAATATTTCCTAAGTTATAAAAAACTTTCAAATTAAAACCCTATAAAAATGGTATATGGTTTGGGAAATAATAAAATTCACCATAAAATAATATGAATATATAATAAAAATTTAATTTCCAATGAATAATTATCATAATAAAGTGATTATTTCAAGAGAAAGTAATTAATCACAAAAAGAAAGTGAGATTGTAAAATAAATACTTTACTACGTTGGAAAATTTTAAATTGAAAAATATTCAATAATATATTGAAACAAAAGAGTAATAATTATATAATAAATATCTTTGCATGTTACATACATCAAAGTGGTAGTATATACAACAAATAAATGTTAATTGGTTCATATTAACAAATATTTATCAATGATATGGAAATTGAGATGAAAACCCTTACCTCATGTGTTCCTTTAGTTGAGCATTATTTTACCGCCTAAATAATGGTTTTAAGAATGTTTTTAATCAATAATAGAGACAAATCTTATTTATAATACCATATATGATCCATTTATAAAAATTTACCACCTGTTAATTAATAATATTTAAATATTTTCATTGTTTTAGGTGTTAATCGCCTTGTTTTATAATATTGTTTTTTCAAGAATGTTCTAGTTACTCTATATATGATATAATTATATGATCTCCAGAATGATAATAATGTTATAATTATCAAATACACTAATAATATACATTACTATAACCATTATTAATATTTTGGAATCAAAAATGAATCGCATTTCTTTGTGGAGATGGTAGGCCATACGTACACACAAGAAACAATATCATTCCCTTAATAGGTGAATGGGTAAGGAAGTGTATTATATATTAATTTTAATGAATTTATATAATGTCATATATACAAAATTTATTATCTAAATTTATCCTTATTACCTTCCACATAAATCATTAGTTCTATATAAACGAAATACATCATTTTATGAGGTCATAGTCCACAGTACACACGAGTGACATTATCATATTTTAAATTGAATAAAAATTAAGAAGGTATATGTGATATTTTAATTAAATATTTATAATTATACCATATATATTATACATATATACATTAAAACCATCATTATATTGAACCATGTGATGTGTTGATGGAAAATTATTTACATCAGTTCGTGAGGCTATAGTCTATTGTACACACGATTAATGATTTTGATTCTCATTTAATAAAAGAGTTGATGAATTTAGGTTATTAAATTTATATAATATAATATTATAATATTATATATATTTATATTATTATAATATCATGATTTAATAAAATTTTAATGATGTGGAAGAATAAGAAAAATAACAATGATCATTTAAGAATGTTACCTCTTTTTCGGACGTCCTCTTTAGGATTGCACCAAAGAAATTATAGGACAAATTTATTATCAAAAAAGGGATTTTGGATATTTTTATGGGATAAATAAATTAATTTTTTAGTTATTGTCCAAAATAACTATCTTTTTAAGTGTGAATAGGGGAGTGGAGGGGTGGTCTTTTTAAGTTGGGCATATGGAATTTTTGAAAAGAATCCACTACAACCATGTTTTTATAATGAATAAAGACTCCAACATGATTCAATATAAACCCTTAGAGGATATATGTTATAATTATGTCCATTAAATGTGTTTTGAAAATGTTTTTAGTTCATTATAAAAATTATATTCTTAGTTGAACCCTTGGTAAAACCATTTGTACATTAATTGGAATAAATTATTTTTTTTCACTGTTATTTGTGGTAAAAAAGAAAGTTTAAATTATTATGTTATATTTAATATTATTATTACAAATATGGAACCCATTTCAAAAAATTAAACTCATTTGAGTCCCATATTTTAAATTTATATTATACACATAGACGCAACAAAAAAGCGGGATTCGAATGAAAATTTTTCAAAAGTATAGAATCTTTTAATATCAAAATTCAATATTAAATTTATTCAACTAAACTAAATTTTATTTATTATAATATAAGTTAACTAATAATAGTTAAAAATAAATTTAAAATATAATTTTACATTGCAAATAATTTAAATTAAAAGACATTTTTCAATAAAAAATTGTATTTTTTAATGTTCATCGAAGAATGAATATTTTAAGGAAAAATGAAGCATTTAACCTAATATAATTTTGATATTATGATTTCAATTTTATTTTGAATTTTTTCAAATACATTTTAGAAGTTTCAAAAAAAAATTTATGATAAGTGCGCTAGGTAGGATGAAACAATTTTTTAGAAAACATATAATTCTTTTGAAAACAATTCTTTTACTTTTAAATGGTTCTTAATTTTTTTATAATAAATAGAAAACCATAATATTAAAAATTTATTTTGTCTTATTTATAACATCTAACTTGTAGGATATGTTATAATGGTAATTTTTAAATAATATTTTAATAGAGTATCATTTTTTAAACCAATTATTGCATGCATTGTAAAGGTTCCAAAGAGATTTAATTTATTTAAAAAGGAAATAAATTGTAAATCCACATGATGTTATGAATTTTATATATAAAAAGATGAAATGATCTCATAATCTACTATGTAATATGTGATGACTTCTTTCATTAAGATCATTCAACTCATAAATCCTCTATTTAGGGTGATAATATATTCTGAATATGATTTCACAGTATCCTAATATTCTTTAAAACTTCCATCCATATACCCCAATTTACTAGATCCTCATATCCTCCATAAAAATGGAAAATATCTTTAGTAAAACTTATATACTTTTGGATAATTTTTACTATGATTCAATGGAAACCTCTTGGGTGTTCTTGATATTTTACTACTAATGTTATGGTGTAGGCACTCTCTAGAATTATATATAAAATAACATATATGACTGATTCTATCAATAATGTTTATAGAATCCTTAGAATCCTATATCTATTATCCTCTATCAAAAGATAGTTCTTCTTGGAGATATTAATACCATGTGGAATTGGAAGTTATACCCTCTTGTATTGTTCTACATTTAAACTCTTTATTATATTATCCATATATAAAACTTCAACTTCTTCCAATTATCCTCTTAGATCTACCACATGGATCATCATCCAAATAATATACACTACTTCACCTATGTCTTTCATTGAGGATCATGTATTTAACAAAGTCCTGACATAATATTCTACCAGTATCTCATATTCAGTATGTTTTATGTCATTTACATATATTATTTGGAAAATGATTACACTCACACTAATCCGCTTACAAAAAGGAATCACGCTCATTCTTTATGAAACCAATTTCTCTTATGGATTCATTAAGGGAAATATTATATGACTTGGATGCCAACATTTTTTCATAAATGGATTTATAATTTTTTTATACTATATTATCATTATTTAGAGTCATAAAATATTCTGATTGCTTCATATTATCATCTCCATGATGGTTCACATCAAAGAATGAAATTCTGAAAACCATTTTTCAAAGTTTATAGTCACATAAAGATGATATGGTAAACAAAATTCTGATGGATTTTTCATAGAAACTGATGAAAAATTTTCATCATAGTCTATACCTTGATGTTATTTAAATCTATTTAATACTATTCATGCCTTATAGGTATTGAATTTAATATCTATGTCTAGTTTATTCTTGAAGACCCATTTTCATCCAACAGAATTTATATACTCTAATGGATCTATCAAAAAACGAGACATCGTTTTGGTATAGGTAATACATTTTAGAATTCATGAATTATTTCCAATCGGAAGATTTTATTCCACTTACAAATTCTTTTTATTATATAGGTTCATTATTATCAACTAATAATGATTCATCATCCATAATAACTATAAAACCAAGCCGTTTAGGTTCTCTAGCCTATATTATACTCATAGATAGTAAATGGGTCATTGGAATTTAATTTTCTACATGGATTTATCAAATATATTCCTATAGTAAATCTTATATATCTTGATCTAATATTTCACTAAAGTATATCATTCTCTAAATATCTATTTTTGTGATGTGATTCTTATCAAGGAAAAATGAATGTATCTCTACAATCACCCTTTTATCTGAGAGGTTATATATGTGATATCATCACATTTCCTTGGGATATCCTATAAATATACACATGTTGACTTGAGGTAAATTGTTTTATATAAATCATTAACAAATTTTTCACAATCCTATACATATATGTTAGATAACTAATATTTACTTCCATACTAATGTTTATATGTAATCACATTTTTAAATTTAGTTATAACATTGTTTAGTGTGAATGCTACTATTTTCAATGTGTATCCCTAATAATAAAATATAAGTCATGAATAACTCATAATTTATCTCTCCATGTCTAGAAATGTTTAGTTCCTCTTTTAAATTACACTATTCGATAATGGTATACAAAGAGGAGTGAGCGCAGACTGAATCCCAAAATTCTATAGATAATTAATGAAATATTAGTTAAGATATAACATTCTATAATATAAGTAATGTTTCATTACCCTATCAAAAAGTTGACTCACAAAATCTTATTTTAATCCTATAATTTATCAATGTAATCATATTCATACCTCATTTAGTGGACATATCCATATATAGTAAACTGATTAGTAAAACATAAAAAGTTTGAGTATCCACCCATTTTATCTAAAGGTACTGGTACAAACACATCTGAAAGAACGGATTCAAAAAGCCACATATCCCTTTCACCAATTCCAATGAATTGAGTTTTACTCATTTTTTCATGAAAACAGGTGTGAGATATACCAAGTGGTTTTTGTTTAAAATAATATTTATATCCATTATCTTATAGTGTAGTAAATCAATTTTCATTTACATGACCTAGACAATGATGCCAAAATTTTGGATGATATGAGTAATGTGAACTCGATTCCTTATTTATTTCATTACATGGTTTTTATCCAACAATGAAAAACCATTACTCATATATAAATTATCATAAAAATCCTTATTTTTAAAATAAGTAATCTTATTTTAAAATTTGAAAATAAAACCATCCGTACCGAGTATTCATATAGAAATAATGTTTTTTAACATATGGAACATAATAATATAACTTAAAAAAGATTATTCCTACACGAAATGTGAGTTCGTAATCACTAATAGAAATTGCAGTGACTCTAGATCCATTATAAGCTCTTAGATCCACTTCACCTCCTAAAACTCTTTAAAATACACTTGGTCCCTATTAAATGATATCAATGTGGGAACCATAATCTATATATAATATCTAATTTATAGAAATAAATATATTTCACTTTATAATGAATGCACATAATGTTTTCCCTTGCATATTTTTTTGGGAATGTATTTTCTCAATAATAATTTTTGAATCATATTGGTTTTGATGCCTAGAAAGACATTTTTTTACTAATAATATTACTTTTAATAATTTTCATGAATTTATTTCATCAAAGGATTATCTTATTTATGGGTTAAATGTTTTTTTAAAATTCCATATGTGTGTGAATTTATTCTCGAAAAACTAATCATACCATATGTTTGTAAGAGGAGCGTATGGTGTGAGATCCCAATGTTTGGAATAAAACATATGGATAAAAAACCCTATGCTATTCAATAATTATTGACTAAAAACCGTACATTTTGAAGTGACCTTACTTTTGAGGAACAAATGTTTGGTTCATAAAACCTACAATTGAAAACAATCATATGTTATCAACCATAATTTAAAAGTTTTTTTCTACATTAAGAAACCCTATTTTTATGGTCAATGATAATGTTTTAAATTCAACTTATTATCCACATTTTTTTAAATTGTTTTCTCAAAAGTAAAAATCAATTTAAATCTATTTTAAAAAATATTAAAAGGTTTTTGTATAATATATTAAATCATTACTATTTATTAGGGAATTCATGATTATCTATGATTGTTTATAATTTAAATGACTATGATTTGTGAGGAGATATTCCTGGATCTATTAAAAAATTAATGAAATTCGTGTTTCTATTATTAATTAACAAAAATAATTTCATTTTCAATAAGCATGATATATTATTGAATATAGAAAATTTTCAAGATGAAAAATATTTAATTTCTCTATTATTCAAAAAATGGAAACACTTTGAATACATACATGTTTTAATCTTATTATATGTAAACATATGATTAATTTTTACTACTGCAATTTTTTGGTTTATATTTTTATTGATGATATTTTTTAATTGTGATCTACTTGGATTTTTTTATTAAATACATTTATCCTTGAATAATAAGATCCTTTTTATTTCAATTGATATTGTGTCTATGAACAAGAAACTATTTTATCAATAAAATCAATCTCTGTTGATTTATTAGAGTTTCTTCTTCTTATACAACATTGTATTAGAGTATCATCTTCATAGACTACGATGTGGATTTACAATCCCCTTTAAATAAACCAGAAAGACCTGTAAAATCATTATTGTATAGGGTTTAATTTTCGGCCCTCAATTGTTAAGGTCCTATGATAAAAATAAATTTTCTGTGAAAATCACCAGTCTTGCTATAGAGTGTTGGTGGAGTGAACTATATAATATTTTTGATGTGAACCACTATAAAAATTATTGTATTATTCATCTATATTTTTCTATATCTAAACTTAATTAAATAAGGGAACATTAAATATCAACATAAGTCATGAAGAAGGATAAAATTTTGAATCTATTGATATTTTTGGAAAGACACAATTCACCACCCTCTTATATGTCATTGTATTATTTTGACCAAACAATTAGTATCATAGGAGTGATTTTTGAATATAGTAGATAAGTTGTGGAAATATCGTATTATATTTCCTAAAAAAATATAGGTGTCAATGATAGTATTGAAATAATAATTTTTAATGATTCATGCTCTTTATATAATTGGTGATAATTATTGATGCTAGATTATCACATTATTATATTTATTAAATGTTATTGAATCAATGTATACTTGAATATTTTCACTCCATAAGAATTCCATGAAAAACTAAAACATGGGATACCACCAATAAAGTTATGTATGATATCAATTCAATAGAAATGCGGGATATTTTTTTTAGAATTGGTACCGAAGAATTAAATAGATTATCTCAATGTTGTACTGCCTAAAAATATAGAAAAAAATTATTGTTTCGTATGATTGAACTAAAAAAGTAATACAATTAAGGGACACTACTAGAAATCTAAAATTTGACCCTTTTATAATGTATGATGGTGAAGGAATTACATAGATTAATGGGATATTGAAAGAGATCTCCAACAGTATCAATGCCTTGGAAAATTGAACTTCACAATCAAATCAACTGTAGAAGGAACTTATACATTTTACCATCTAAGTGAAATGAAATTTTTTTTCCAAATGAAAATCAATACCTATTAAAAATTTGACAATAAATGAATTAAATGGAACCTTGATGATGTATGAATAATAAATTAAATATGAAGATAAATATCAGATATTTATAACAAGTTAAAATAACTCCCTTAATGATATTATATAGAATCATGAAAATAAAACAAAAGAATATTCTATATTCTCATATGTTCCAAAATTATCAGATTCTGAAATAGAATTCCCTCAAATATCCAGAATATTCAACAAATTTTATGAGAAAAATAGGTGCTTCAAAAAGATCTTCAAGATTGTTGTACGAAGTTCTAAAAAACTGTGACGCTATAAATATAAACAGATGGGGCAAATCAAACTAGATTTCAATTTGTTAAAGGAAGAATGAGAAATATGGACAAGAATGAATGGAAAAATCATATGAGTACTGATTATGAGTGAACAAAAAAGATATCTACGAATACTAAATGGAGTGTGTCTAAATACTTGAGTAGTTATTCTAAATTGGGCTCATAAATAGAGCTATCATATCTAAGAGAAAATATGTGATTCAAGGAAAAGAAATATGATGAGGTAGAATATTATAATTATTTTTATTATGATTCTAAAAGCTAATATAATATTAAATTAGTTGCCTATTGCTCCTTGATTAAAGAAAGATATGAATCTTTAGTAAAAAGGCCAAAATCACTAACAACGTTATTATTATTTTTTAATAAAAAATAGGCAATTTTAAACAATATCAAGAATTAAAATAAAAAATTGACCATATCCACATCAGAAAATACTGATAATAAAAATTCAATATAATTATTACATGATTATGAATATTCTTTTTAATGTTTTTATATCATATTAACTAAATGGGATGAATATTTAAATCAGATTCTTGAAAAAAATGTTTCAAAAAGGAAACATATGGAATAAGAATCAATGGAAGAAAATATTAATTAAATGGAAATTACTTTGTACCGTATTAAAAAATAACAAATCAAGAGTAATTTGTTTCTATTATGTAATCAAGGGACATTACTATAATGATTTTTCATTAAGAAATACTCATATTTGTGGAATTAAAAAGTATTTTATTTCCATTAATATTTTAAAAAAATGCACAGAATATTTTGGAAAAAATAGAAAAATTTGGGTACCCAATCATTGCTTGTGGACACAATTTGACCCATGAAAATACCGGTACAAAAAAATTATCGTTGAAGTGTTTTGTAGGGAAATTGTCACTGGAATAAAAATGTTGTATGGTATAAGGATTTTGGCTACTCTAGACACATGTGCGATGTCTCTTCCAATATTCATACATCATCAAAACTAGATAGACAACTAGTCATCTTTGGAGATAATACTAAATGAAATATAGTTGGAGTTAGATCAATTAGATATCAAAATCAATGTCAATAAAAAAGTTCTATATGTTCAAGGGTTTAAGAAATATCTTATAAGAATCTATCAACTCTATAATGATGTAGTTTATATTAATTTCTCTAATATTTCATTAATTTTTTTAAAATATAAATTTCTTGAATTTAGAGAACCCAAAACAAAATTTTTTTACAACATGGATCTTAATTCATTTTTTAAAAAATTTAATTTTTTTGACTATGAAGGACAATGAGTCTTCTATTTGGGTTTAGATACTTAGACTTTTTAATATATTTAAATTATATAATTTGTCTAAAAGAATATTTTCTTATTTTTCTAGTTTAAAATTTGAAAAAAGATATATTTTATGATGTATGCCAAATCTTCACGAAACATATGTCATCATTCAAATCTATCGACAATATTGTTACACCCAAACCAGTAGAAACTATTTACCTTGTTTTCATGGAATATTTATCGTAGAAAGCTTTAAAGGTATATCATATTTTTTAAATGTTGAAAAATTAAAAATAATTACATGTGTTTAATTACTGAAACATAAAAGTGGAGTTCTCTCTTTTTAAGAAATATTTTTAAAAATAGTTCAAAATAAAAAATATTTTAAAATAATTTCTATAAAAAGTGATCAGGGTTGGGAGTTTGAGAATCAAGATTTTTATTCTTTTTTCTTAAACAGGGGTATTAAAAACTCCTTATCTACACAAATAATACCTCAAATAAATGGAGTTTTACAAAGAAGAAAATAAACTATTCAAGAAATACCAATACCTATGTTAAATTAATATTTCCCTCATAAATTATTTTGTAATGAAGCTATAAACATAGCCTGTCATATCATGAATATACTCTTAATAAGAATTATTCCTAAAAATAAACCATATGAACTACATAATAATATAAAATCTAAGTTAAAATGCATTAAATTATTTGGATGGAAGGTGTATATATTGAATACTAATGAAAACATTGGAAAATTTGATCCAAATAATGATAATGGAATCCTTATAGGATATTATGATTCCTATAAATCCTATAGAGTGTATAATAAAAATTCAAGGATTGTTGAAAAATCAGTTCATGTGAATTTTGATGAAAATGACCCATTTAATAACATGAAAAATCAATTAGAAGGAGATGATGATTCATTATACAATATGAGAATTCAATAACCTAAAACTTATTTTGAAAATAAATTAAAATAATTTTAATCTAGTTCATAAGAACCTGAAACTGATGATCTTGAATATGTCTCACCTAGAAAAACTTTACCTTAAAGTACCACCCTTTAGAAAATATAATAGGGGACATAGATGTAGGAGTAATAGCTATAAAGAATGTATGAAACCTAACCTTATTTACTAACTTTTTATCATTATTAGAACCTAATACTATTGAGAAAGATATAGAATATGAATAATGGATAATAGAAATGCAAGTGGAACTTAACTAATTTAGTGGAAATTTTTTATTGGAATTAGTTGATAGACCATGCAATAATTTAGTAATATGAACCAAATGAGGTTTTAGAAATAAAAAATATGACCAAGGAATAATTAATAGAAATAAATCTAAATTAGTAGCTAAGGATAAAATCATGAATACGGAATATATTATAATGAAACCTTTGAACATGTATTAAGATTTAAAATATTTATAATCCTTCTAGATTAGGCATCTCATATGGATTTTAAATTATATCATATGGATATAAAATTATATTTTATAATTGGATATTTAATGGAGGAATTCGGCATTGAGCATCCACCATGTTTTGAAAATCTACATTTACCAAATTTAGTTTTCAAACATAAGAAATTTCTGGCATTAAACAAACACCTTGACCTTGGTTTGAAATATTTTGTTGTTTTCTATTAGAAAAAATATCATATATTGTGTTAAAATATCTTACTCTATATAAGAAAATAGTTTTTATAATAAACTATTAGTCCATACTTATGTAGATGATGTTATTTTTTGTTCAAAAAATAAAAATCATTGTAATAATTTTTCTAATATTATGATGAAGGAATTTTAAATGAGTATGATGGGAGAATTTACATTCTTTGTTGGTTTCCAAATCATTCAAAAGAATTTTGGAAATTTTATAAATCAACGAAAATATGTTACTGATTTGTAAAAAAAATGTAGACATGAAAATGATAAGAATTATAGAAATACCTTGTGTACAAATAATAAAATTGATTTGGATTAAGATGGAAAACCATTTGACGACAATTTATATAGAGGTATGATTTTTAGTTTACTATATCTAATTGATATTAGGCCAAACACTATGATTCATGTTGGTCTGTGTACTAGATTTCAATCAAGTGTAAAAAAATCTCATCTTACTGCTATTAAAATAATATTTAGATATTTAAAGGTACATATTTTTCAATATTTAAATTACACAAAAAAACTAATTTTAATTTAATTTCATATAAATATGTTGATTTTTGATGTTGTAGAGTAGATAGAAAAAGTACATCATAAACTAGTTACTTTTTAGGGAAATCCTTATTTTCTTGATCAGGTAGGAAGAAATATTAAATTTCACAGTCAACAATCAGGGAATAATATATATTTGATGGTGTTTTTTATATACATGTTTTGGGTATGAAACACTCTCTACTATACTTTATTCTTAAGTTCAATAATATTTCTATTTTATGCGACAATACAAGAATAATAAATATTTAAAAATTACTATAATTCAATCTAGAACTGAAAATATTGATATAAAAAATTAAATTTCTAGTAGATCATGTTCTAAAGTTTGATATATAATCAAAATTTGAAAATAATGAATATCTAATTGAGGATATTTAAACTGAACCACTTACTATAACTAGTTTTGAATTTATTAAGGAGGAGTATAGTATATTTAATTTCAAATAATTTTTTAATAATCAAATTTTTTACTTTTATTTTAATTGTTTTATAAAACTTGTTTAGATATTATTTATTTAATATATTGTTTAATAAATCAATAATTTATTACACATATTTAAACTAATATTATTAAAAAATAAAAAATTAATGATTACTCTGAATATTTGTCTCATAAAACATAACTAGTGTCACCCAAAATATTCAAAAATAATAATATCCCTCTAACCCTCAAATGTCAAACACTTTAAACAGCTAGAACTCTTGTATTTACCTTTGATAACCTAGAATATGAACCGCAACCCTTCTTATTTTCAAAAATGTATAATTCTAAGTGGAAAGATGAAGGTGGATAATGAGAATTGAAGCATTATCACACTGCATGACCTTTTAGAAAATTTCTCCAATGGAATGTTTTCTATTTTGAATGTTTATATCATACAAGTCTTCTAGTGAAGAATGATATATCCTTTTAAAGGTCAGAATTCATTTTCAATGAAAAATGTACAGAGTATGTGTTCAATACAGAAGTAAAAGAGTTTTATAAAAATGTCTAGTTCGGTTTTGGAGACATAGAGGGATTCAACATTTCAAGGGTAAATGATATATAATTTCATGTTTCTTTATTTGTGATAGAAATATAATTTCATTTTCCCCATGAAGGGGTTTTCACATTGATTATCAATCCATTATAGGTAAAGAAAATAAATATGAAGATATTATTTCTCTTATTTTTATCTCAACTCTAATAATTAAAATGTTCTTAATGAATCTTAAAGCTGACCTAATTGTTCGAGTAAAATTCCATTAGTCAAAAATTGTTTTGGTAACTATTGACTTAGGGAAGGTTATTTATCTATATATGTATATAATAATTTTTTATGTTAAATTATAAGATATATGATCATCATATTAGGTGAAGATCATTTTGTTTATTGTTTAATGGACGATCCATAGCCAATTTTGGATAAATAATGCTATTATGAGAGTTTTGGGGTTCTATGAGGCTTGTTCGAAGACTGGAGCCTTGGTTTTTGGAAAAGAAAATTGGGCTGAAAAGTTATTTGAAGCTTTTTTCCCTATGACACATAGTTTGAGTAAACTATGTGGGGATAGACATAGGACAATTGAAGACCACACAATTTGTGGAAAATGTGCCTCTATGGGAACACACACATGCAAGATCCCTTTAGTGATTACCTATTTATTATGGAATTGTCAACACTTGGTTTGTTTAATAGTGTTTCATAAACTTTTGAGGTCCCCCTTGAGGTGTATAAGTGCACACATTTGGGGCACGATTTTTTCAACTCTGTTTCTAAGCAATTGGACCCATTCAAAAAAAGGAAATGTTCATTTTTCCTTAACACATCTTATAATCTAAATCAAATTTTCTTTATTTCACCAATGGACATACCCATCTTGTTTGGATCCCTTTGAATCCAATTCCTAGTATTTTCTCCTAATTCATCATCCTAGCTTAGATTCAAGCATTTTTTTCTTTTTGAATCCACACATGTATGTTCTTCATTCGTCTTATATCGATATTCATTTGTTATTGTATCGATGAATTTATTTATGTGAAAGATAATATGAACTAATTTTAGTATTTTCATCAGTTATTCATTTTTATTCTCGATCTAGAATGAATCCTAGATTGATACTGGTTGACTGTTCTACCATAGACCTACAATGGGAGGTCTATAACATTACCTCAAGATTTTGTGTTTTATATACCATGTTTTTTTTGTTCCTCATGTAATAATTTCTATTGTTTCAACTATAATTAATTGATTACTTCGATTGAATGAATCATAACCTATTTAGGTTTCATACTAGTACCATTGTGATTTTTGAAGGTTGTTATCCCCATCATAGGAATCTAATGGTATTTTTCATTACATGTGTCCTATTTTATACCTCCCCATGAGTGAGTTTGAGATCGCCACTTTTTTTTGGGATCCTTGAAAAATTGAATATGGCTTGAATGATTTATTTATAGAAGTTTATGCCTCTTTTTAATTTGATTACATAGTGCTTAATTAGTTCACTATTTAAGTTTATTTTTTTGAAATTTTGGAATTGAGTTGGATAAAATCATGGAATGTGAATTGTAATGAAATGATGAATGGATTGAGATTATGAATTTAAAATGGAAGTTCATTCCTTAGAAGAGATCCTTGGGTCATGATTAAATTATATTCATTGTAAATTTCTATTCCATGGATCTATATTACGGTAGTTTATTCCTTGAACATGTGTACTCCAGGGATCCTAATTCCGTCAGATGCAAAGGGATTTTATACATGCTAGATTCGGATTGCATGGACTCAATTTAGACATAATATGTTGACATTATATAATGAAACCACCAAAGGCCTTTCTGAGTTTCTATTGATAATCACCTAGTACTCAATGAGGATGCCTTTATATTCTACATCGTGGATCCAGACCTTCATAGTCTGACACCGGTTTAATTGTCATGGCCATTGTGGATGTTATATATTTGAATACGTGGAATAGACATTAGGGACATTTATCTATTCTTATACATATCCCTGTTATGGGTATCAATTTATAGTTTCTATATAGGACAACATCAAAATTTTTTATTTATCCATTATAAATGCCTTTGTTTATGGGAGCTCGATTATTGTTTCACAAGGGTCTATGTTTGGATGGATAGGGTCACATTGAATATTGTTAATTTTAATTTAGTGTTACTATACCTATGATATATTTCACACTAATTATACCTAAAATAAATATACATGATTTTTTATAGATACCATTGGTAGTGACCTTATGAGTGTTCTCTCACACCCTATTCGGGTTACTGTTGGGTACTTAGTTAGACTTCTTGGATGCAGGTAGGGACCAAGGCAAGAACCCACTATATGATGCTAGAGTTGTTTTCTACATAGGGGTAGGGGTGAACTATACCATGATATACTCATAATTTTTTAGGAAGTATTTCCATCTTGGTATTTCAAAATTTTGATATATAAATATCAATGGTTGCAAGTATACCAATTTTCATTTTTTATTGAGACATGACCTGATTATTATAATTTATATGGCTTCTTATGGTTTTTTTATTATTATATTCTCCTAGATTTTTAAATTATATCTATTATTCAATGATTTATATTATGTTTCATCTATTTAATAATATATTTACACCATTTTATTACACTTTAACATGAGGGAATATTCTGGCCACAGACACACCATATGTTATCACTACTTGTCGGTAGCCTATGGTTTCTTTAGAGGCATTATTAAGGCCATATGAACCATTATCTTGGAGTACAATTTAACTTCACTTGGTTTAGAATGTCACATAAGTCAAATCATGTTTTAGTTGAGTAGATATATGCTATGAAATATGAATCATTGTTTTTGTAAAGTGGAGTGGATGTCCTTTTTTATTATAGAAGGATTTTTTCTCTTATTTTATACAAAAAACAACAAGATTCAATATATCTAGTTATGAATTAGGTTTCATGATAGTAATATTCATAATAATGGAACATTGAGAAAGATAGGTTTCTTTTATAGCACAATGAAATGAAATTTGTTACCTATTGGTGCTGACGACCAATGAGAATCATGTGATAATGATCAGGGGGAGAAAGAAAACTAGAAATCCACTTGTTCAGTATGTATTCGTGTATAATAATTTAGAGAATAAATATTATGGGATTTTGTTAAAACATAAAAAATGAAGAATCAAGTGTGATGTCTCTAATACAGATGTTATAAGATATGTTCATCAATGTACTAAATAACAATCAGAAGAATCACTCAAAGAGGCCCTAGTCACATGGCCTAGAAAAAGATAAGAACCTACAGACCAGACCATATATGTTGAAGTTTATACAACTGAAGATGTTGAATAATAACTTTTTTAGGTGTGATAACAACTCTTGTGGAATATAAACAAATGAATAAATCAAAAAAAGAAGTGCATGAATAAGGAGATATTGTGACCAATTATCATGATAATGAGATAATTAGCCCATTAGTGGTTTAAACTAGTAAATTAATTTAAAATAAAATAGTTTTTAGAACCATAGAATCTTTAGAAAAGTATTGTTCTATATATTATTATAAGATAGAAGTTATTTAAAATTTATCTTCTATTTGTTATGAGAAAGTTAATGGTTATTCCTTAGTTGTCCTTTATATTGGATAACCATCATGAAATTAATAAGAGGAATATTTTTTTCTCATAATAATCAAATTGAATATTTATTCATAATGTTTAACAAAATGAATGAAGTGAATTAAACCTAGAAAAAATATATGGAGTATACTTATAATGATTTGGAATATATTAATTGATCAACTATTCTAATGGAGGAATTGATATTAATACATGTTTGGAAGAAAACTCTAAGAGGAAATTTAGTTTCCTGATGAGATTTTTATTCCTTTAAAGGAGAAATGGTTGTTCAGATTGGGAAGATGATAGTATAATAAGTTTCAAAGATATATTTTTTAGATTTAAATAAATAATTCAGATTTTATTTTGAATTGTTACTAAGTATCACTAACTAATCTAGAGAATCCAATTCTACTCTACCCACTAATCCATATTTAATAGATAGTTGGTAATTGATTACTATAGCGATGTCTTCTATGAATGATTTGATTCATAATATATAGTTTTACAGTGCTACTAGATATTTTTTTGAATAAACATAGAGAACTAGCTGAGAAATTAAATTCCTATGAGCCGGTTATAAGAAATATCATCAATTAGATAAGTGAGAAGATGTCAACATTTTTTTAGACTGAATAAAATGATCATGAGTTTTTAGAAGTAAATTTGGTTGAGTGATTGAATATTAGTCAGGACTAAAAATATTTCTACAAGTAGGGTGATATGTTTAAAAATAATTAGAGGATAGATGGATGAGATAAAGTATGTTCATCAAGATGTTCGAGTTTCTCAGGATTCTAACACATCATCTGAACAAGAATCATCAGCCTTATCTAGTCCTTTTTACAATTTGTCGACATTTTTTTGTTATTATAAAATAATATACACTAAAATTATTTTATATCTTATATGTCTTTCTCTTATTTTCTTATTATTTATGTGCTTTTTTACCACCAGCATAAAATTTCATTTTCATATTAGACCATCATAACATTCATTGTCAAATATATTCTATATTAACTTTGTTTTAAAACATTTTCAATTACTTTTTTTTGGATATCGAAAAAACGTGGAGAATATTGGGTAAACACAATACTATTTTAAATTAATTAATCAAGGGAAAGTATAGTTTAAAATTTTAATGTGCAACTATTTCATTGAAATATATAAAATTTTAATATTCCATTTTTTTTCTTAAACCAATGTTTATACAAATTTAAAAGTATACGATAATTTTATTATTTAATTAATGTTTACAATACATATATTTTATAATATGTTTTGTTATATGGGTTTTTTAATCATTAAAAAAGAGGATATTGTTGGGAAAATATTATCTCAACAATAATATATGATTTTTATTGATTTTTATGTTCACAAATACCCTTGTTTGTTTTACTAAAAAAATTTATTTAATTATTTTTATGGAATATATTTCCTGGGAAGTATATCTTATTTATTAGTTATAATATTTTTAATTAATGAAGAAATCTTTATAGGTATTCTTGGAAAATTTTATATACCCTATTATTGAAAGTAGAATGTATTGTTTGCAAACCCAGTGTTTGGAATAGAATATATGGATCATGAACCCTATTATTTTGGAATAGTATATATCAATAACCCTACATTTTGAAGCAACAAAATGTATGGGTAACAAACATATGGTTCATCAACCTTAATTTATTAAAGAATCATATTTTTAAAACCATATATTTAGAGTTTTTCACTATGGGAATCAATCGTATGTTTGACTTCATCAATTATAGAATTCTAAATTAAAGATATTCTTCTTGTTTTTTTGGAACTGTTTAATTAGAATTAAATAAATCCATAAAGATGTTTTTGACCAATTAAAAGGCGCTAATTCAATGGATTAAATCATTCATATTCATAAGGGATGTTATGATTCTCTGTGAATGGTTAAAATTTAAATGATCAGGATTTTTCAGGAAATATTATTGGATCTATTAAAAACCAAACGAATGTGAAGTTTGTCTTATTAAATACCAAAAGGGATTTCGTTTTCAAAAAGTGTTTTTTATTTCTGAATATAGATATACTGTAAAATAAAAAATATTGAATGTTTATATTATTCTAATAGATCTATACAATTCAGACATACATGTTTCAATATTGTTCTCTGTAAACTACTGATTAACCGGTACTACTACTATTTTCCTATTATTGTGTTTATTGAAGATATTTTTCAATCAGAATCTCTTTAAGAAATTAATTCATGATGAAATTTATATTTGATGTAGAATATATAGTTTTTGTGTGTTTTTTTTATGTCTATGAATAGGAATCTATTTTATCAAACAAATTATTATTTGTTGATTTATTAGAGTTTTGAATACTTGGACTCATTCATGGTAGAGTATATTCATCTTAGATGAAGAATTGGATTTTTAGTTCCCTATAAAAGAACTATAAGGCCCTATAAAATTATTAATATGAAGGGGTCAAAAAACTATAATCAGTTATTAAGGTCTTGTGATAAGAAGAACTATTTAGTGAAAATCACCAAGAATTTTAAGAGAGTGTTCGTGAAGTAGACTAGAGGATATTTTTTTCCCTAAACCACTATACATATTTTTTTTTGTTTTTCTTCATTTTCCCCTTCTTAACATAATTAATGAAGAAGGAATTGAATATCAACTTAAATCACAAATTATGTTAAAATTTTGAATGTATTTAGATTATTGAAAAGACACAATTCATCAACTCTTGTGTATATTTTTTTATTCTGACCCACCATAATTTTTAGTGTGTAGTTTTATTCAAGTGGGCCTTCTTATGATATGAAAAAATACATCATGTGAGTGCCTTTATTATGCATAGATGTTTATTTTTTGGATAGTTGTTATGAATAATCCTTAAAATTATAAAAAATATTTAGTAATTTCTATTCCCCATCCTTTTATTCACATTAAGAACTTATGTTTTTTTCACTATTCACATCATTGTCAACATGGTGAAGCGCAATGAGGAGATCCATGCGAGATTTCTCAAGTTTGATCATATTAATGTATAAAATAAATCTAGCGATTAATTGGTGGAATAAGGAAATAGTGGTATTGATTCAAAATTCATCTATTAGTTTAAACCATAAAATATCAAGACACTAAATATTTTAAATCATTTTGATTATATGTGGTCTAGAAGGTGAACCCGATTTGAGAATGGATATAAATAATGACTGGGAGATCTAAAACATATTCTATTTAACTAGATATTGAAATAAATAATGGATATTTTTAGAACGATATATGAATCCATTTTCTCATGAGACATCATTTCATGAATAGAAAAGGATAATAGAATCAAAAATTGGACATTAGGAAAATCAATCAAGTGATTTTTGTAGAAAAATAGATCTTTATCAGTCACCATTATAGTAGGAGGATAAAAAATTCGAGACTGTAGCATAAAAATTTTAATTATTGGAATAATAAAATTCTCAAGTATTTATTTTATTATTTGATGTTAATATCAGTATTAAAATTCTATATATCTAGTATAGAATGTTGGGATTATATGTTTGAATAACTTTCCATTTTAACACAATAAAATAAAATCAAATATAAGTTATTTATATTGATTAACAGAATATGTGAGATTAAATAAATTCGATTAAATTATTAGTATCCCAAATTATTATATAGTGTCAATGAACCCCACCATTGTACTAGAGATTTCATATCATGTGGAAATTCAAGTTAGAAGGATCCTTATTTAACTTGTTAAAACCAAAGTGAGGGTTTTTTCAATTACTCGAAGTTATTTAGGTAGTCAGTCTCTCTAACTATTAGATATCATATTTTTATCCTATTATGTGGACTACATAACCCTAATATCATGACTCATATTTCCCCAATAGTTTCCACTATGATACATCAAATATTGAAAGGGAAAATTTTCTGGATATCAATTGGGATATTTATACTAAAAACCATCATAAGAACTCCCGAATAAAAGTTAGAGTCCTAAAGAGTGTTAGACGAACACTTAGTTATATACTTCCATATTTAAAAAATTGTTAGAATAATGTTATGAATTTATATTTACTTGATATATCTTGTCTATTATGTGATTTTTTTATTCAACCATTTTACGTGTCTTGTAAATTTTATATGAATTTTAAAAAATTAATTTACCATGTTATCATAAAAAATTTATGCATAATCCATTTATTTAACATTACCTTTCATGTCTTGTTTTCTTATTTAATTTATGTGATCACATTAAACATGATATAAATAAGAATAACCTAAAGTAAATAAAAATTTGTGACATAAAAAAATAAATTCTGAAATTTAATATATTACGATCTTTATAACCATTGACTTATTGAGTGTACTATAAATGAACCTATGAACCTAGGTAAAAACTCAATGATCCTTTCTTGGATCAAGTTTTATCATTCCATCAATGACTTCAATGTCTTTTTTTTGGTTTTAGTTATAAATAATATTTAATTCAATCCACTAACTCGAGAGATCTATCGGTAACACATTCCATTAATAACATACAGATGAGGGGAATCGTGGGAATGTTTATGGGTTTTACATAAAATTAAATGTAGAAATGCATGCCATTACATAATATCAAGGAGGGGATAACTCATAAGACAAAATTATAATTTAATAATAATTATTACAAAACTCAAGAAATGTTAATTTAATTAAAATAATACCATCACACACATTGGTCAGTAAAAGTTCATTATTAGTCACATATATGAAACAACATCACATTCATACAAGATATCATTAATTTATAACCACTAAATTAAGTTTGATAAATTTCTATTAAATTAACAATTATTGATCATAATAATTTATTAATTAATTATCTTAATTATTAATCTTACATGTATTCAATATATTTATGATAAAATGAAAATTTTAATTTAAATAAATTATAGAAATTAATATTATTTATCATCTCTTCTATAAAAGATGCGTACGTGGATCTAACATGATGTGTAACCATCCAGAATATGTTACACCATTAGTGGCCGTGTATAGTGTATCCAAAAGTATGTAGTGTATATAACTTTTCACATAGTTACATGGAATGTAGACATGTTTGTGACCTATATGACATCCATTATTTAACTGCGCATGTAACATATACAATGTGTACACCTCTAGAATGTGTGTATATCCAAATATTTTGATAAATTAATTATGGATTTATTATACAATGTAAAACCCTACCACACATTTTTTCTAGCCATACAAAATGTTGTTATATTTTAATTCCATAATTAATTTTATTTTATATAATTTTTCACATGTTGTTTACATCCTTTCATAGAGTGTACTCTAAGGTATGAGTTATGAGTCATGTACACTAGATACATGACATCCAACTCCATTATTCCAATTCTGTGTTACATGAAAATGGATATGGTGTGTAATTTGTGTTGAATGGTACCATATTATACAACATGTATGATTTTTGAAATATGGTTAAAAAAATAGATCTGTGTTTTCTAGATTTCATATAACACTCAATGTGTGTATTTATTTAACACTGCATACATTAACCACATGACCCCCAATTGCATGGGTGATACGTGACATGAACATTCATTACATGATGTGTAATACTATATGCCATGTTCCACCCCAGAATTCAATATGTTTTGTAATTACAAATGACATAAGGAACCCCTCAATTATTAAGCATGATTTGTTAAATGTATCTATGTGTGGCTGACGAGACTTCACTTTTTTTAATTAAAATATAAATAATATTTTCATATTGTAAAAACATGATTCGTAGAACCTCTAAATGGATTATCCTTGTTTCCATCACATGATATTAGCATGTTCTTAGTCATATAAAATATAATGAACATTTTATGTCCACTTAATGGATTGTAAACTATAACCAAATTTTAAAATTAAAAAATTAACTGTGATATCAATCAATAATTAATTAAATAATACTGAATTTGAACATAAGAACTATAATACATCTTTCGGGTTCTGTGCAAAACAAAATCAGACCAGATCTGTGCCTAATTTTTTTTCATTTAAATTACACATATACAAAATAAGAACATTTTAATGAATGAAACGTCTCATGATTATATCCAAAGAATCTATATAAGAGGATTATAGATCTAATTTTGAAGATCATTCATTATAAATTTATAAATAATTAATACCAAAAAATATAAAAAATTATTGAGATTCATTATTACTTAAAGATTTTGATCTCAGGAATCATAATTTTATTTTTATCACCATTTCACTATAATGATTCTTGGGTAGAATCCATCTAGAAATGATCCACACATGTTGCTTGGTGTCTTAATGTCTCCAATGGAACTCTAGGTTCTATCATTGAGGTTATCATTATCATGCATCATCCATATTGACTATAAAACATTATTTCAAACTTAAGGGTTGTATTTATCCTTGAATTTCATTTTTGGGAGGGAGTAGGTGGTGGAGGGATCTATCCATATTGAGAATTGAAACCCTATAGATTCTTCTTTTGTCACATACATAGATTATTTTAAATGTACTTTTATTTTAATTTCCATTAATTCTTTGTTTTGGGGGTTTCCAAAGGTTTTATGGAGAATATGTGAGTTTACATGAATTGGGCCAAACCGTGAACCCAATTCCAGATTTAAAAATAAATTTTATTTCTTTTATAACTTTTTCATTTTTTAATATTTTTTTACTCATTCCAACTCCTAAATGTCCTCCCCTGATATATCAACTCCACAATTAAAATTTGGAGCCTTTGGAAATCCATAACCAAGGTTTATGTTGGTTTTTATTTAAGGGATTGGGCCTGCCCGAAAGCCCAATTCCATTTTTAAAAATAATATTTGATTAATTAATAACTTATTCATTTTTAAGTTTGTTTCGGTGATTCAAAGCCTCATATGCGCCCCTTGAACCCAGTCGCGCGCCCAAGCTCTCTCTCCCCTCTTTGGAGCTCTTATTCATCGCGATTTAGTACTGAACTTTTTAGGGTTTCAAAAATCGGGCAGATTTGGAGAGGTAAATTGATCCTTTCATAACTCCTTCATTTTTCATCATTTTTCCTCCATTTCAGTCCCCACATGACCTAATCTGAATTCTTCGAACCTCCATATCAGTTTTGGGTACTTGGTGATTCATTATTTGGTGGATTGGGGCCGATTCCTTCAAGATATTTCAAGTAAGGGAATTCCTTCTTGGTTCCTTCCATCCTCTTTTAGTTTTATTTCCTTTTTCTTGAAGTTCCTCATGTACAGGAGTTGGGGTTCGATCCTAATGTCTGATTTGGTGTCTTTTGGGTAAATTATTGTGGTTTAGGTCTGGATTTATATTCCTTTTGGTGCAACGGTGGTGCGCTTAAGGTTTCGCACCAAGTTTTGAGGGTTTCGACTCAAAAGGGTAGGTGATTACATGTGTAGCCATTTTATGATGAGTTAGCTTGCATGAATTATTAATTTAGCATGTTTATAATCTGTTTTATGTTCTGTGAAAACAGTTTTGATGGATTTGGTTAAACATTTAATTTTTAGTTGCATTATAGCTTGAAATTGGGCACTTTTCATGTGTGACTCTTGGGGTAATGTTTGGGTTTAGTTTATAACATATGAAAGTGATTTATTAGTCTTTAAAGGGGATTCCAATTCTGGTTTCTTAATTCCTTATTGTCATGTTGGCCTTGAAAGTAGGTTTTTTTTAATGAGTTTAAGGTGTAAAACCTGTTGTACTTCTTGAAGGTGATTTATGAAAACGTGTGTTTTTCATGTGTATATTTGTGGTATTATTTGATGTATTTTTATAACATTTGGGGGTGGTTTAATAATTGTTTTAGGGCTGAAAAATTCTGTTTTGGATTGGTATTGGTATGAGTTTTCTTTTAAATGAGGTTTTTGAAATGGGTTTAGTGTGCAAACAATGGTTATACCTCTTGGGTTTGTTTTATAAAAATTGCAAATGTTTTATTTGGTTAAACAAAGTTGGGAAAGGGTGTATATGTACTGTTTGGGTGGGTTTGTTCACCTAATGTGGGTTTTTTAATGGTAAAGTGGTGATTTGAGATGTTAAACATTTTTAGAATTTTTTATAAATTGTCGAAATGTTTTACTAAATTGTGTTTTGTGTGCGAAACACGAGTGTGTGATATTTCATGTGAGTTTATTTATAAAATGAATTGTGAAGGTGAGAAGGGTATTGCGTGACATGTGTGTGGGATGTTATGTGAGTTGAATATCTTGTAATGGTTTTATAAAATTGTTTAATGGATTTGTGGAAGTGTTAAAGAAATGTGAAAAGTGTTGTAGGCAATTTGGAGTGAGTTTGATTTCAAAATGCATATGAATGAAAAGTGTAATTTTTGACTTGCGTGATGTACATGGGGCTGTTTGGTTAATTTGTGATGTGGAAGTGATATTTACATGCGAGAACTATACTTCTTGGATTACTGAACTTGTTTGAGCACAAAGGGAAAACCCGGGTATCTAGGTGGGTGGACGTGTACTAGTATGCTAGTGAATCCGTGGGGTTTGGCCTCAGTTTCACTTAGCAAGATTGACGCTTACAACTCTAACTAAACTATGACGATGATGATTGGGGACCACTAGGTTATGGGTATGTTCCCTACTAGTGGCTCATGCACGAGAATGGATATTTGTGATGGTTACTCTCACCGAGATACGAGGTACCTGGGACCCAAAACTAGCTAGTGCCTAGAGGTTATTTCCCATTGATTGTGCTCACTGGATACTTTGTTCTTACCGTCAGTATATGGTATGAGAGGCTGGAAAATTCAGTTGCTATGGTATTTATTTTAAATGTTTTTATTCTTTAAATTAGCCCACCTGAAAACTGTTTTTATTTAATATTGCATCTTTTAGAAATTTTAACTAGCATCTCATGTCTTTGAAAACTTGCATGCTTTTCGCCATTAAATGTTTATCACATGGAATCTATCATTGGTGGTATCCTACTGGGCTTTCGCTCACACCCTACTTACACCTTTGGGTGTAAGTAGATTTGCTTATTTTATGTCACAGGTTTGGGTACAGGATTTATGCCATTGATTCAGGTTTTTAGTTGTCCATTGGGATGCAGTGTGGTGGAGATAGCGTGAGGGCGGTGCCTCTTTCCTTGTGGAGGTTCTTGGGCTGTCCTTATTTGGTTATGTACCATTGTAATGGTCTTTAAACATAGTTTTAACTTATGTATTTCATTTCTAAAATTTTGTAAAAGACGGTTTTAGTCGAAAAATCCATATTTGTTTTATTGGACTCTTTTGTCGTTTTATGTTTATAAACTCGGGTAAATCGTTCCCAATTATCATTTTATGATACCCAGGCACTTGTGCCAGCCCGTGGGGATCGGGAACGCCCTTCGGGTCTTTCCATGGACCGGGTCGGGTGCCGATTTTGAAGGCGACCAGATTCGGTTCGTGACAAAATGGTATCAAAGGAGGTTCGCTCCATTTGAGTCATGTTATTTGGGAAATAGTCGGGATAGTATAGAGTTATGATTGTTGGGACATGGAATTCTGGTTATGGGTAGTGTGCTTGATCACCACACCTCATTTCAGGATTCATGTCGCCAGGGGAAGTTGGGATTTTTCTATGTCTTTTGGTTTTATTGGTTTGATGATGATTATGGGAAATGAAAAGAGAGTTGGGTTAATGGTCTCAATGAGCTCGCAGGGTCTGGCAAGCCATGTGGAGCTGGGGATATTCCCTAGAACACTCTCTGTGACAGTGAAGTGATTGGAATATGGCTGCCAACCATATGTCCAAGTCACCCACTGAAACTAGTTTCCTCTCGCATTGTCTTGTGTTCTTTAGTTTTGAAATCTTGGAACTTTGGTTTTAATGTGACTTGGTTTTAAGAAGTGTAATGTTTTTGTGAAATGATTTTCAAATAAATATGGAATGGTATGATTTATGAAATTTTAGAACTAAATATTCAGAATTATTTTGAAATAGAAAATGGTGTGATTACACCTCTTTTGAAGGTAGAAACTGTATTGAAGTTGGTTTTGAAAAGTGTTTCCAATAGAGTTTTCTAAACAATCAGAGTGTGTTTTAATGGGATGAGATGTTTTGAAATTGATGTGAATATCTTGAATGTGAGTTATTTTATAAATGGTTGTGACTTTATGAAAATATTTGTAAGATGTGAGTTGGGATTTTGATCTCGTGGTTAGCGGTTATGAGAAAAAAAGTATGCATTGGTTGACCGTTTTGGTTTTGAAAAGTGGAAAGAATTTTTGTTTTAACCTTTGGTATTTCCATTAGTGACCACATGCATGGGGTTATATGGGATGATGGATGGTTGATGGAACGACTAGATGAGTGCCAGGACGGATATGAGGTGGGTGTCTGGTGTGGCACAAAAACATGCATGTGTGAGGCCCATGGGGTACCATTGGTCGATACTCTTACCGTTGAACCGATTGTTTTCAAAGAAATGGTTTTAAAGAAAAAAACATGATGTCTTGATGAATCGCTTTGGGATGGTTTGTATTATGGGTCTTTGAAGATGTTGTTTTTGTGGGATGTTTTTTTTAGTCCAATAACCTCTCCTATTTGGACTGTGTTTTGGGATTATGTTTGGTCGGTAAGCTAGGTAGAAGGACCGGTTAGTAGTCTCCTCTGAGATATGTTTCAGGACACCTTTATGGTGGTTACCTTAATGTGTTTGGATCTGGTTTATGGTTTTTTTACCAATGGACCATCTTGGTTGGGTCCTTGGGTTCTCCCGTTGGATAAGGTACGCCCCCATTTAGGGTTAGTGAAAAACTGAAGTGCAACCCATATTGTTTCTCCATTGGAAAATCCTCCAGTTGATCAATATAAGGAATATTTTATAGATAATTGTTGATTGAGTCTACAACCATTCATTTAGTTGATTTGTAGATCCTCTTGTAGTGGGATAGTTCTTGTGGAAGGTTGAAAGAGGCCTTGGTTTCTTAATTTTCATGATTCATCGAAGGTGGAAGTGTTCTTTGGTTGTTAGTGTGGATGAGTGTCATGATGGTGTCTAAGAGGGCCTTTGGGTTCTTCATAGTTTCCTTGAAGCAAGAGTTATTATTAAACAACCAATTTTTAGATTTTGGTCCTGATAGGATATTGTGTCCACTTTTTGGACTTGTCTGTTTTTAGGGACTTGGAATATGGTCATGTTCCATGTATTGTTTCTATCAATCACAAGGGTCATGTTCGGTGATGCATTGTGATGTTGTGTGCTCTTTTGACTGTAAAGTTCAAGGTCACACAATCCTCTTAGGTTCTCTGTTATGTTGGGAGTATGTATCCCTTAGGAAAAACATCAAATCCTCTATCTTAGAGGACGGTGTTTATACGTGTCCTACCCTTCTGTTGTTTCTCACCCAAAAAAACAAGGTGCGATGTGTGTGCTTATTCTGATCCCTTGTTTCAGTGAAATATCTGGTTTTGGTAAAGTGAGTTATGGAGTGTGTTATGTCTTGATGAACCCATCAGGGTATGTGGTGTAGTTGTTTGTGGCACCGAAAGAAGAAGTTCCACATAGGGGTTTCAATAGCCAAACTTCGTGGCCGATGATGCTTCAATATTTTGAGCTCCAGCCATAGGTCCCGGAGAGAAGCTGGCGCATAGTCAAAGGAAACCCCAGTGTCGTTTAAACCCTTGTACAAAGTCCTATCCTCAGTATGAAAGATAGGAAGAGTTTAAACCTATGGTGTCATCACATTTCTTCTGTTGTTCCTGTTCGGTGGAAATAGGTGGAGGGTCTTGTACCCATGTCATCACACAATGTTATTCCCTCCCCCTTTGGTTTCCATTGAGTCTTTGGAGAATGGTTGGAAATTTGGCTAGACAAGTTGAGCACACGGTTTTCACATGGATAGTTCTAACCGTGAAAAAAAAATAACCATGCAAATATAAGGATCCACATAGTTATCGCACAGTTTCTCAAACTGTGTAGACTAACCGTGTGACCGTCCCAACTCCTTAATTTTGGGGTCTTTTCGTGTCGGCCGACGCCGGTCGGTTAAGATGGTTGGTTCTTGTAGTGGGAAGAACCACCATGGGTATTGTGCATATTATTTTGTAAATTTCTAATGAATGTATACCCCTTGTACTAGGGAGTCTGTTTGGGCCTTCCCCTATTATGTCTTGATTCTGTCTCGGGAAAAAAAAAATTAAGTTGTCTCTTATGGTGGGGAGCCCATTTGTGTCTCTTCATACAAGTAACTCATGTTTTTCATTGGTATTGTATGGGAAGTAGGTAATATCATTTGGATATATCTAACTACTTACATCTTCCTTGGGAAAACTTTGGGACTGGAGAGTGCCCAGTGTATTAGTTAAAGTAAGGTAAGTGTAACCTTGTTCAATGTTATTGATCGTTTGGGTGAATTGCTTGAGTCTTGTTCGGATAGTGTTTGAGGAGTTTTATTTTGGGATCAATTATGAATGTGATTGATTATTTCAGGAAAGTGGTGTAAGTTTTGTTTGTGAGAGTAATCCTTCATTAATTGATCACTGGAGGTGTTTTGGCCTTTGGGGGAGAAACCTGACAAGGGAGTACCTCTTGGTTTCTCAGTTGGGTTTGGTTGTTACTTTGGCCTTACTGTGACTTTCCGGGGCGGAAAGTTTTCATGGTGGGGAGAATTTTCACATACATAGATTATTTTAAATGTACTTTTATTTTAATTTCCATTAATTCTTTGTTTTGGGGGTTTCCAAAGGTTTTATGGAGAATATGTGAGTTTACATGAATTGGGCCAAACCGTGAACCCAATTCCAGATTTAAAAATAAATTTTATTTCTTTTATAAATTTTTCATTTTTTAATATTTTTTTACTCATTCCAACTCCTAAATGTCCTCCCCTGATATATCAACTCCACAATTAAAATTTGGAGCCTTTGGAAATCCATAACCAAGGTTTATGTTGGTTTTTATTTAAGGGATTGGGCCTGCCCGAAATCCCAATTCCAGTTTTAAAAATAATATTTGATTAATTAATAACATATTCATTTTTAAGTGTTTTTCGGTGATTCAAAGCCTCATATGCGCCCCTTGAACCCAGACGCGCGCCCAAGCTCTCTCTCCCCTCTTTGGAGCTCTTATTCATCGCGATTTAGTACTGAACTTATTAGGGTTTCAAAAATCGGGCAGATTTGGAGAGGTAAATTGATCCTTTCATAACTCCTTCATTTTTCATCATTTTTCCTCCATTTCAGTCCCCACATGACCTAATATTAATTCTTCGAACCTCCATATCAGTTTTGGGTACTTGGTGATTCATTATTTGGGGGATTGGGGCCGATTCCTTCACGATATTTCAAGTAAGGGAATTCCTTCTTGGTTCCTTCCATCCTCTTTTAGTTTTATTTCCCTTTTCTTGAAGTTCCTCATGTCCAGAAGTTGGGGTTCGATCCTAATGTCTGACTTGGTGTCTTTTGGGTAAATTATTGTGGTTTAGGTCTGGATTTGTATTCCTTTTGGTGCAACGGTGGTGCGCTTAAGGTTTCGCACCAAGTTTCAAGGGTTTCGACTCAAAAGGGTAGGTGATTACATGTGTAGCCATTTTATGATGAGTTAGCTTGCATGAATTATTAATTTAGCATGTTTATAATCTGTTTTATGTTCTGTGAAAACAGTTTTGATGGATTTGGTTAAACATTTAATTTTTAGTTGCATTATAGCTTGAAATTGGGCACTTTTCATGTGTGACTCTTGGGGTAATGTTTGGGTTTAGTTTATAACATATGAAAGTGATTTATTAGTCTTTAAAGGGGATTCCAATTCTGGTTTCTTAATTCCTTATTGTCATGTTGGCCTTGAAAGTAGGTTTTTTTTAATGAGTTTAAGGTGTAAAACCTGTTGTACTTCTTGAAGGTGATTTATGAAAACGTGTGTTTTTCATGTGTATCTTTGTGGTATTATTTGATGTATTTTTATAACATTTGGGGGTGGTTTAATAATTGTTTTAGGGCTGAAAAATTCTATTTTGGATTGGTATTGGTATGAGTTTTCTTTTAAATGAGGGTTTTGAAATGGGTTTAGTGTGCAAACAATGGTTATACCTCTTGGGTTTGTTTTATAAAAATTGCAAATGTTTTATTTGGTTAAACAAAGTTGGGAAAGGGTGTATATATACTGTTTGGGTGGGTTTGTTCACCTAATGTGGGTTTTTTAATGGTAAATTGGTGATTTGAGATGTTAAACATTTTTAGAATTTTTTATAAATTGTTGAAATGTTTTACTAAATTGTGTTTTGTGTGCGAAACACGAGTGTGTGATATTTCATGTGAGTTTATTTATAAAATGAATTGTGAAGGTGAGAAGGGTATTGCGTGACATGTGTGTGGGCTGTTATGTGAGTTGAATATCTTGTAATGGTTTTATAAAATTGTTTAATGGATTTGTGGAAGTGTTAAAGAAATGTGAAAAGTGTTGTAGGCAATTTGGAGTGAGTTTGATTTCAAAATGCATATGAATGAAAAGTGTAATTTTTGACTTGCGTGATGTACATGGGGCTGTTTGGTTAATTTGTGATGTGGAAGTGATATTTGCATGTGAGAACTATACTTCTTGGATTACTGAACTTGTTTGAGCACAAAGGGAAAACCCGGGTATCTAGGTGGGTGGACGTGTACTAGTATGCTAGTAAATCCGTGGGGTTTGGCCTCAGTTTCACTTAGCAAGATTGACGCTTACAACTCTAACTAAACTATGATGATGATGATTGGGGACTACTAGGTTATGGGTATGTTCCCTACTAGTGGATCGTGCACGAGAATGGATATTTGTGATGGTTACTCTCACCGAGATACGAGGTACCTGGGACCCACAACTAGCTAGTGCCTAGAGGTTATTTCCCATTGATTGTGCTCACTAGATACTTTGTTCTTACCGTCGGTATACGGTATGAGAGGCTGGAAAATTCAGTTGCTATGGTATTTATTTTAAATGTTTTTATTCTTTAAATTAGCCCACCTGAAAACTGTTTTTATTTAATATTGCATCTTTTAGAAATTTTAACTAGCATCTCATGTCTTTGAAAACTTGCATGCTTTTATCCATTAAATGTTTATCACATGGAATCTATCATTGGTGGTATCCTATTGGGCTTTCGCTCACACCCTACTTACACCTTTGGGTGTAAGTAGATTTGCTTATTTTATGTCACAGGTTTGGGTACATGATTTATGCCATTGATTCAGGTTTTTAGTTGTCCATTGGGATGCAGTGTGGTGGAGATAGCGTGAGGGCGGTGCCTCTTTCTTTATGGAGGTTATTGGGCTGTCCTTATTTAGTTATGTACCATTGTAATGGTCTTTAAACATAGTTTTAACTTATGTATTTCAGTTCTAAAATTTTGTAAAAGACGATTTTAGTTGAAAAATCCAGATTTGTTTTATTGGACTCTTTTGTCGTTTTATGTTTATAAACTCGGGTAAATCGTTCCCAATTATCATTTTATGATACCCAGGAACTTGTGCCAGCCCGTGGGGATCGGGAACGCCCTTCGGGTCTTGCCATGGACCGGGTCGGGTGCCGATTTTGAAGGCGACCAGATTCGGTTCGTGACATCTTTATTGAGAGAGATTCATAGGGAGAAAATTATTGTACATAATAAAAATGATTGAACTTTTAGTTAACACTTGAAAATGCTATAGGTGATTAATATATAGAGTAAGGTTTTCATTATTGATAATTTTACATAAAGACGTTATCAAATATTAATCTCCATATAATCTCCGTAATAATAATTATTATATTAAAAGGTGTGCACTAATCAGTGAATTATAAAATATATATTTTTTAAATAAATAAATATTTTTTTTATTTAATGTTATTTAACCCTCGTATGATTGCTATCGCCAGAACCTTCTAGGCCCATAATTTTAAATGTCATTTTTAAACCTAAATAATAAATATGCTATTTATTAGATAAATACATGATTAATATAATCATGGTATTAGAAATAAATATTTATTTAAATATTCATCTCACATATAAATGGTGACTAAATAAATGTTAGTAGTAAATCATGAATACGTAATTTTTTGTCTAAACAATAATATTTATTCCGACTATGAAATATAAATAGTATTTTATTGTCATCAAAGAGAACAATAAGCGTGTTACCCTATAGGATCATTCCTTAGTGGAATTAAGTGTGCTATCCTATGGTATAATCTCATCACATGGAAATACATAAGGAAACCCATAAAGAAGGAAGTTAATGCTGCAACAAAATAAAACAAAAAAATTTCAGTATTTAATCAAACCCCTTTATCTTGAAATTTCATCATGTATATTGAATACTGACGTCATCATCACATATTCTTGATATGTATTTAATATATTATTTGAAATAATACAGTCTATACACAATGTCTATGGATTTTAGTTTCATAGTATCATTCCAATAAATTTTTTGAGATATTATATTCCATAAAAATTGGAAGGAATAAGCCTTCACTTATTTATTCATTAAAAATATATCATCTGTGACACACCCAACATACATGAAGTTACCTTTGGATTATGAAATTGTTGTATTTTTTTACAAAATATAAGTAGTTTTATGGAAGAATATTTTTGAGTTATGGTTGTAAGTGAATATTTATTTTGTGGATATTAAAATAAGGATAATTCATTATATTTATTAGAAGAAGCTTGTGTTGTGATGATTTTTCATTTTTCATAAGACTATATTTTTACCAAATGTAAAAAAATTAAACGTTTACCTAATTCTTAAGATAATAGAGGAAAATATTCACATTAATCATATGATGTTACAATAATTATGATAGGAGAGAGTGATCAGAATGGAGAAACAAACTAATAATTTACAAAGGCTCTAAGAATTATCTCTTAAGAACATAAGTGTAAATTTAAAGACCTTATTATCAATTTTACCCTTACAAATATTTGAACAACAATAACAATAATAATATCAAGGGTGTGAAACTCATAAAAAAAATTGGGTACACTAGTGGAAGTAGAATCACAAAAAGATAAAATAAAAATAACTCGTTAGAATTTAATTTTATGATAAATATATTAACTATGTTCAGAAGACTAAGATAAGATAATTTATTCTATGTTTTGTTATAAAATGATTTGTTGTTCCTTCAATGAAATAAACATCCCTTTGGTGAATACCAACTATGATTTTAGCATAGCTAGTTTATCAAATCCAATGAATAATTAAAAAAGAAAATGCGTGGTTATTTAGAAGATAAAGAATATGAAGAAGATAATAAACAAATAATATCAGGTGTTATCTACATGTAAATGTTTTATATATTTCATGGAAGAACATTTTAGTTGGATGGAAGGAAAAACATGATTTTTCATAATTGTAGATTACTAACATATGAGCGTACTTTTAAATATTTGAATATTTTTTATATCATTATAAGGTAAATTAATGGTATATATAACTATAATAAAAGTACCTATAGAATGAATCATTTTTTATGCTATTATAAGATTCTATATTATTCTAAGGTTCCTAAGGAAATATATGATGATCATGAAAATAATATAAGTATTTCCTGATTTATCTAATGAATCAATGTCAACATAATTTTGTGTGAAACTATTGAAAATTGTAGAACTAGAGGGTGAAGTGTAATATGTAATTTTTTTGATTATTTAATGATTCAATGAAGGGTATTTTATTTTTATTTAAAGAAAAACAAATTAGTATGACAATGAGTTTTTCATTCAAATAATCAAAATTCACCATGGACAAATCATTATTCTAAGCATGATTTGTGGGAGGATTGAACAAGACTACTAACCCAGATATATTTGAATGATATTAACTATGGTGAATTAAAGAATGAGTTTGAGGGAGATTAAAATTTAATCCCTCACATTCCCCACATTTATTATAGTAATATTGGTTATATAAATTGTCTTATTTTATATTAATGTTTTCATTTTTGTTAAATATATTATTGATATATAGGTTTATGGTGAGAGTCATGATATAATAATATTGAAGAATCCACGAGGTTAAAGAAGATTATAAATTCTAGAGAGAATAAAGCTTAGAATATGGTGTTCAATTTATAGAGGTATGTATACCAAGGTATTAAAAGTAAAAGTTTTAGTTAATGATATTCTAGAAGAAATATTCAAAAATATTTTTCCATGGGAAGGATATGAACACAACCATTTAAAGACTCACATGGTGTATCTTTATTTTTCTCTAAATAGTCGAAAAGCTATAGAGATATTTTCCAAGTTTGTTTTAGAATCAATTTTCTAGTGGTAACTAGTATAATCATTTGTGTTGAAACTTTGTGCATGATTTACTATGGGTTTTGGATATAAAAAACCCACACCATTTTAATTGATAAGAAAATTATTTGTTGAAAATATACATAATAGGATTAAAATAGAATTTTTCAAGGAGGAGGTTTCACACATTGGGACCAATCATTTTAGAAAACATATTAACATTTTAACTCATTTATTTCTTGTATACATGTGTGGTCGAGCTTAAAATTTTACTAGATAATAACATAACAAGTTTATAGGTTAATTTTAGTGTAAAATAAATTAATTAAAGGGAATATTTATTCTACCCCCTTATCAATGTGACTGTCATTCCTATAAATCCCAAGTGGTATTAGAGTAGGTTACCTTTTTTATATCAGTTAGTTGAAACAGTATGTCCAAAAATACATTAAAAAATAGGAATTACTACTTTGATTTATAAAAATTTTAATTTATAGAAGAATAAGATAATACCCAATAACCATTCACTTGAAATTTAAGTGGTTGATGCAACTAACGTATTATTAAAACACATATAAAATAATTACCCTATTTATTTTACTAACAAATGGATACATATTATTCAATTCAAAAGATCATAATTTCATTTTCATTTCATTATCGGAGAATTTATACACGATGGTAATGGGTCTCTAGAATACTAATTATTCCTTATATAAATCATCAAACATGTATCAAATAAATATTAATGTTAAGGAATAAAAACAAGAAATATGGTGGAGTAGAGTTGATTTCTTGATGATATATAATGAAGAAACTATATATGATTATTTTAAAATGGTTAATGAAATACTCTACAACATCAGAGGTTTGCGTGATGTCATAACCGACTCAACTATTGTGAAGTGGGTAATGAGAAAATTTCATAATCATTTCGATTGTTAAATTTCAGAATTATATATTAGAATAAATCTATCTATAGATGGAATAAAAAATATCCTTGTCGAATTAAAAATGGGTAAAGCTACAAAATTTACGAATAAGGACAAGGAAGAGATGTATGTTGAATCTATAAAGAAAATTAATGTTATGTATTAAAAATATGGGGATTTTGATGAATACTAACAATATGCTGGTATAGATAAATATTACAAGATAAAAATGTCCCTCATCTCAAGGAACAATATAAGAGATAAAATGAAATATAATTAAGAATTCCATTGATTTTTTTACAGGAGGGTAATAGGTAAATTTTCTATAAAATTCTCATTGAATAAGAAAATTTACTATGATGTTGATGTAGAAGGAAAACATTAAAATAAGTAGATGTTTAAATGTTCAAATAAATCTAAAAAATTAGAGGTGTGTAAAAAATGGTTCATTCAAAAGAAGAAGATAATATTTAATATAAAACAACAAGAAGAACATTCGTTGGAAAATTTATTATCCAGAAATGTAGTTCTGAAAAAAATTAAAAAATTATGTCACATGTTAAACATTATGAAACTTCAAGTGATTAAGAAGAAGGAGTTAAAAAATCCTACAAGGAACATCATTTGAAACTAGAAATTGAGGGTTGTGTTTAGGAAAACATTAAACAATGGAAGGGTCTTTCACTTTTTAGAATGGATGCCAGAAATAAACATTGATATAAAGAATCTTCTCAAAATGGAATATTGTCATCTCAAGGAAATTAAAATTATCATGTTAATGATGGAATAATAAGAAAATATGGAGAATGATAAAGAAATAAAACATTTGACTAAGGAATAAGAGTCATCCCAAACACAAATGAAATGAATTGAGGATAATAATTGATTGAAGAATTTGAATGAATGATTTCATAAAGAGATGTATGTTAAGGATGAGTTATCTAAATTAATTAAATGTTTTTAGTTAAAAATATTATTAAAATATTATCCTTTCAAGAAATATAAATAATCAATTTCTAGTAGCTTTGTCGGTCCTCAGCTAAAAATGATGAATTTTTTATTGAGAAGAAAAGTGGAAGTGCTTGTGTTAACCCAATCAAAGTCAATGACAACTTGGGAAAGAAATTTCCTACATTCCATAAGTTAACAGTAATAACTATATTATGATAAACAACCATGGTAGTTGGAAAACCGAAACTTTTATCAATCACGAAGGTAGAGAATTATAGGATATTTCTATTACAATGGTTTCTATAGGAATAAATATTACAAATGACCTTGTTACATGTTACTTCATGGGATATAGAATAAGTAAAATAAGGGAAATCCTTAAGGAGAAGAAAATTCCAATTATTAGTTGTGAAATTGTTTGAATTGTACAGAAGAATCAGAAGTTAAGAACTCTTCAATGAATGATTCTTTTGACTGACAGAAATAAATCTACAAAAGATATGGTCAAACTAGTCACTATGTGGTAGATTTCATGAAAAGTTATGCTAGAAAATATTAATATATAAGAATAGATAATGAAGAAGAAAAAAAGAAGATAGATTACAAGTATTTATTAGTTGAAGATTACTCAAAATCTTATTGTAACGAAAATTAATAGACACTTTATAGTCTGTGTTCATTATATATGAAAAGTGATGTATTATTTTTGAAAAAATTTAAAGTTCATAGTTGTGCTACTATAAGGTATGTGAATGATAACTCCCTGGAAATAAAATTAATTATGTATATAGTGATTGATGATTAGAAGATAAAATTTGACGAAGGTCTATTTGATGAATGAATTATGAATATCCTATTATGTTTTAGATATATGTGTTTTAGTGGAAAATAATTATGTTTTATATAATGAAAAATGCATTATAAAATTCTAGAAGGATGGGAAAATAACCATGTCTGGAGTGAAAACAAGAGGCAAGTTATTTCAAAATTGGGATCTAAGTAATTCATGTTACTTTTGTTATGGAGATGGAAATGAGTTATGTGATAGAATACATGCCCATATTGCCTATACAAATATGAGGAATATTTTAATTTTAGTATTTGTGAGAGATTTACCTCAATTTACAGAAGAAATACACGTTTTTTTGAAACCTATAAAAAAGGAAAGATAGAATGGTGTTTCCACTATAATCTAGATATTTATTCTAACAAACAACTTGAATTCATACAATTTAAGGTTTATAGATCCGTGAGACATAAATGAAAAAATGATGATTTATAAATTATATTTTATCAATGAATTCCCCCAAATAACAAATGTTATGTCCATGAAACACAATATTAATGTAGTGGAAATGTATAATTTTTTCAAATGGAATACTAATAAAGAAATTTGTTTATACATCCATAGTATTAGAGTAGGAAATGGTATATATTGTACATGTTACAGTTTTGGATTCTAACTACAATTAATCCAATATGACATCAGTTTATTACTCCCTATACACCTCAGTAAAGTGGGTTTGTAGAATGAAAAAACTAATGTTTTTTTGATATTAGGAGGAATATAGTTTCATAGTATAATCTTATAAAATTAATTTTAAGAGGTCATTATTGTATTGTAGTAAATATTCATAATAGTTTTTTTCTATGACTACCATCAAACATAATAGCTTATGAGATGTGGAAAAAAATAAACTCATTGTTGTATACATCAATATTTTTTGTATCCCTTGTCTAATAAGGATATAAAACTTAGCTTTCTGATTTTTTTGAAAAGGAAGCTGTTGGAATATCCCTATGATATTAATATAATATAAGTAACTGTAGATTTCATAGTAGAAAACATCACAATATTGTAGAATCATGTGATGTGAAATTTATTGAAAGTAAATCTATGATGGTAGAAGAAATAGAGTGTGGTACCATTGAATTAAGGGAAGATAATCAAGTAAATACTTAGCGAATTGGTGAAAAGAAAAGATGAAATTTAACTAATCATGAAAAAAGTAATCTATAATTAGTCCAATGATAAATAATATTTTTAGGATATCAAAAAAATATTTTTTATTGAAAATATAAAAATCATGTTAAGAAAAAAGATATCATCAAAGGATAAAATGATTTAGTATAAATGGGGAAGAGGCTAAGTGTTTAACATAAAATGATAATAACTTATCAAATTGAACCATATATATATATTGAATAAATAATTAATAAAGAATTATTAGATGATATAATTTAGAAATTATATCATATAAAGAAGAATGATACCTCCGAAAAATTTCATAAATCAAAATATAATAATATCATCGAAACCAAATGGGGTTTTTGGAATAATGTAGAAGAAAATGTTTAGGTACTGAGAAATAAATCCAAGATATTTTATGAAGGATATAAATATATGGAATGTGTTTATTTTGAATAATATTTTACTTCCATGGAGAGACTCAATACTATATGAATGTTTTGGGTGGTTGCTGCTCATGATAATTATAAATTCTATCAAATGGATGTACAGTCTGAATTCATTAATAGAGAAGGTGAAGAGGAGTATTTTATTGAGAAATATAATATCTTCATTTTTATGTAATATTGAAGAACTATTGGTAAACTAATGAAATAATTATATATATTAAAGTAGTCACATTTAAATTGGTATTTATAACATGATATTTGTTTCAGAATGTTGAAATTTTCATGAGGAAAATTAGATAGAAACTTAAATATAATAGAATTTTCTTTGAGTGCACAGATTTTCATTATATATTTTGGTGAAATAATAATTTTTAATACATTGATTTATCATGTGAATAATTATAAAAAAAATAAAGATAATTTTCAAAATGTCCATGTTCAGGAAGATGAAATTCTTTTTCAAACAGCAAATTTAGTAGACCAGAAGTTATATCTTCCAATTATAAGAAATGTACTCCAACTAAATTTTGAATAAATTGGGAAAATAAGTATAAAAGGATGTTTCCAAACCCATTACCTATAGCGAGGGATGATTAGTGATTAAAATAGAAGAATAAGAAATCATATTAACTTTTAGGCTTTAATAATAATTGTAATCTATCTTACAACATCAAGGATAGATATAAAATTTGAATTTAAATTGTGGGAAATATATCAATGTGCTATAAAGGAATCAAACATGATTCCATCCAAGATAATCCTTAGTTATATTAAAGGAACACAAATTTTTCTTAATTTAGAATATATGAACTAAGGTAGATTTTATTAGTTTCACGGATGCTGATTGGGCTATAGAATGTGATGCCCCAAAATAAATATTTGAGGAACATTATTTTTAGAATAATGTTTTATAATATAGAAAAACATGAAATAAAATTTTAGTGTCTTCGAGTATAGAAAAATAGGAATATATTACTTCTATACAAGCACCATAATGATGTGTATAAAAGTTCATTTGGAGGACTTGAAGGTATATTTTGAAAATAATTTAAATTTTTCATGTGATAATAAATAAAAATTTATCCTTGTTTGTACCCTATGTATAATGGTAGATAAAAATAAATTGATATCATATATCATTTTATAATGGGAGAGTCGATAATAAAGAAGTGGAGTAGTAGTATCTATCCAAAAATATCAAATTACTGATGTTATCACCAATTATTAACAAATAAAATGATTTGAGGGATAGAAATAAATCTTGATGGATTGAATATACCTTTAACTTAATGAAATATAAAGGGAAACCCACCATTTTTTATCAGATCAAAGGGGAAAAAATAAAACAATTTGAAAAAGGTGGAGAAAGTATATGAATATTTTTCAATAGAAAAACTAATGTTACAGTTATCATAAAATGTTGTAGAATTTGTTATAGGAGTAAAAAATCTGAAATATGTTTGTGGGGAATCACAATAATATAATGAACAAAAAATTTACTGTCACTGAGAGATGAAATTATCTCATCTTTATTTCTTTATCCAGTAGTGTGGTTTCATGAATTTTCTCTTTGATTTGGGATGCAGATCGATGAAATGAAACAATTTTAGTTGAGTAAAATGTTGAGATATGATGACAAAAATACAAGGGGGGAGGTTGATTTTCACTAGAGATTATATAGGTGATATATTTTTTTTAAAAAAAATTTCATGAATTTTAGGGAATACTTTTTTTAGATATGGTTGTATGTGAAGTTATAATTTTTAAGTAGTTAAATAAAGAGGAGCTTTTTATATTTACAGGAAGAAGAACATGTTTTGATGATTTACCATTTTTTTGATGATATGTTTACTCTAAGTGAAAAAATCAGTTTTACTAAAGGGTAAAGATCATATAACACAATGTTATTATTAGGACAGTATGGTTATTAGAAGTAGAAGATTTTTTGGTGATATTAAGAATGAATCCCACTAAATATTTTGAAGGAAAAAAATACTAATTCATGGGGAACATAATGATAAATATAATGACTGTAAGGATGATTTTATGTTTATAAATTGAGAAATAAGAACGTATTAAAAATTAGAAAGGTTGGTAAGGTCACTGAAATAATTAGCCACACCTTAGAGAGAATCATAAAACAAAGATATAATGAAAATTAAAAGTTAGAAGATTCTTTGATGATAAAGTCATTAATTTATTTGAGAATATCGAGATAAATAAATAAATTTGATATTATATTAGATGATATTATTATATCCCATTGGTGAAATAAATATATCTTAGAAAAATGATAGACTATGATTGGAGCTAAGCTGTGTTATCAAATTTGATGGTAGAATTGAAAAAGGATAAAGCTATATTTTCCTGAAGATAATGTTGTAGAAGATGAGTGCCAAGTAAAGGAATCAGAAGTTACCTATATTCTGATGAATCCACAACTGGATAAAAGATCATTTCATTAGATAATAAAATAAATATGAAATGGATTAAGACCATATGACTAGAAAATGAGGGTGCTCATGGAGATTTGATGAATTTTTATAGAACCAAAATATAAATCTATAAAATAAATGGCAAGATTAAAAGAACATTTTTAATTAGTTATTAGTTTAACGGATCAAAAGATTCTATATTATACCCAGGTGTTTGAAGTAATGGATGAAGATGATGAGAAGTACACTATTCTTACAAGTTCTTTGTCCATAACGAAAATGCAATATGTTTTTGAGGGAACCTAAAGAAAAATATAGAACCAAATGAGGAAGTGTAAATTATATTGAAATATTATCACCAAAAGATATATAAAGGTACTTTAAATTTATATAATTTCTAACATATTATGAAAATGATGTGCTACTTAGTTAATGATTCAAAATTCTTGATGAAAAGACCATGATTTTAGCTGATAATGTTTGGAGTATCTTTGAAGACTATTGACCCTAATATATTCAAAATATATTAAAGGAGGTAAATTAAAGAATTAATTGAGAATATTTTAAAATTTAATACATAATATTCCCCAATTTAATTATAGGAAAATTGGTTTTATATAAGGGGTAAGTTCAATTTGATGTTTTCCTGGAAGTTGATGTTCTTAGGATATGTATTAATACTAGTAAACAAAATATTTAAATATAAAAAATCATTGTGTTGAAGAATTGTAGACATTATAGTGAGTAAATATTTGAGGGTGAGTTGTATGATTTTCATAGGTATGAACATTTAGGTACTGAAAGTATGAGTTTGAGTGGTTGATTCCTCAAACAATAAATTCAGGATGATTCAATCATTGATAAAAACTGAATGAAACCATTATATGGAAAAAGAAGAGGATCTTTATTTGTTACTGAAGTGACCAGAAGTTACAATGATATTTCTAATGTTGTATTTGGATTCATTGCAATTATTAAGAACCCATATAATATTACTAGGATATACATTATATGGGATTCACTATGGATTTTGGATTAGGACAGTCCCAAAATAGTATTATAAATAGAATGATTATTATTAGGGATTCTATTTCTTAGGAAAAATCTGAATGTAACAAATGATTTGGTTTCAAAAATTAGTATTGAATATTATAAACATACTACATGTTATGATCTATCTTTTATTAATTTCATATGGGTGAGTTTAAGATTTTTATTTCTTCATATATAAACTCTAACTAGTTGTAAATGTTATTTTTAGGATATTATAAATTACTAAACAGAACGCATAATTAAAATACAATCTCAATAGTTTCAACATTCTTGGGAATATATACATGATACTTCACAAAAATGTATAACTCCATCATCCTAGAATGTATTTCTAAGAATATGTGTCAGGACATATGTTAATAATAATCATAAATTATAAGGATTTATACTCACATTAACGGACTAGAATATTTAATAACGTTAAAACATGATGAATTCCTACGTTCATGAATGTCCTTATAATCTCTACTCTCATAATTTAATAAATTCAAATTTCATGAGATGACGTCTCATATGAATATAAATATTCAAATGGGATAGTCAAAATAAAACGTGTCTTATCATTGAGTTTCTTCTATACTATAAGAAATATGTTTAAGAATATCAAAATATCACTCCATGTTCCTCATCATATCATAGAACTACAATGTCCTATCCAATGCCATTGATATTTTCCAAAATTATCATTTCCTAATACTACTCCAAATGCTAATCAACAGTTCTCTAAGATGGTGGGCCAAATGACCTCAAGCGCATCACCCCAAATGTTAAGGGATTTAGACTAGTAGTGGCACCTTAGGGTGTGTAATTGGGGAGACTATGACCTCATATATTAGTGTAATAACAACTGTAGACATGAAATGATAAAAATGAAATATAATAATAAGAAGACAACATTTAATGATAATATAAACAATCGTGCTATATAATTAAACAATCAACAGATGAATAAAAATAAAAAAAAATGATGATCATGATATTATACCGAAATATGTATACAAGAGGAACATTGATACAAAAATATACTCTATACTAAAAAAATATAAAAAAATAAAAAAAGTACTAGTAAGAATCTCAATATTAGGACCAGTCCTCTACCCCAAGCTCCATCCTGAGCTGAATGTCAATCATGCATCGAATGTAGCACACTTCCCTTTATACATACATGTGATCATAAAGTCTTCTCAATTAAAAATTTATTCCCATGAAGGGTGTGAGATATAATCTCAGTGGGTCAGCACCTAAGACATATAGTATGATCCATTTCATGTAATAAAGGAAAAATAGTGCCATGGTAATAATATTTTTGGATTAATAAAAAATTAAACAACAAATATTCTGATCCTGATTCCTAGGTGGACACCCGACCAACACAACCTACTTTGGAAAAACTTATATGTTTGATTATAAGCACCTTTTCAAGTCCTAATACATATAGATGTTCCATTATAACTAAACAACCAATGTAATGAACAACCCGCAAATTTAACATTATCTTTGAGGTCCAATTTTCCGATCACCACATAAGTATTATCTAATACAATAACAAGAAAAAAATATAGCACATGAAGTCAATAAATACATTAATTTGAAATCAGAAGTTTGAGCCCATCTATGGTTATCTGAATAGAATCCTAAGTGTCTATATAGAAAATCTAGTATAACCAATTTCATTGAGTCTATCCAAGGAAACCCATACGTTGTCCCTTGTATCCCTCCATATGTGGCATCTTTGAGCCCATGCCATGTATCTCAAATAAGGGAGCAGGTATCACCTATGACATGGTATAACAATATTTCCAAATCGCTCTACCCTTTTTTTAATCATTGGGGAACCGACACCACTCACGAGTATATGTAAAATCCACCCAATGAGCTCTCACTTGGAATAACAAAGTATTGGTCCTAGAGATTCCTGAGTATCAAACCATGTAGACTAAGTCTTACCCTAGATTCCTTAAAACACTACCCAATTTCACTCTTACCCATAACTAGTGAGCCATATCAAACAAGTAACATCATAAAACTACTCATTTATTTTTAATTACATACCAACAAAAGAGAATCTTAATATTTTATTCTCAACATCAAATAACTCTATCCCAAATATACAATTAACTCCAAGAACTATAGATCAATTTTATGGTAACTGAACAAGGAATTAATAATTTGGAAATATTGATCATGATGCAAGATCTAAAATTCATATTATGTATATTAACACATGTCAAAAATATAACTTAAACAGAAAAATATTACATTCTATTTCCAATAATACAATTTTGTTCAATAAAATCAACTTTGGAATAATGCAAATAAAAGGTTTTGGGCATAAGTCTCAGGCACTCAAAAAAGTGCATAAGAATTTTAAATATAAGCCTATAACCATTGGTATCCAACCGATGTGAATAAACAATTAAGAATAAGAAATTTAATGTAATGTCTATGGAAGGAACCTCTAGGGTAAGACACATATCCAACTATTTGTCTTGGTTCATTTCAATAAATATAAGATATTAAAACAAGGTTTAACACATAGACCCAAGATAGTTACATTAATCAACCATGTTCATATATACCATTTAGGATAAGCACACCGAAAGGGGTGTCCATGGTCAAGGATAAAACACAAATATGGATTCACCATGTGTTAGGGTTAATTCAGAGATGTGGATTCCATTTAATTAGTTTATTAAACAAATTTAAAGAAACACGAGAAGATTCTGGAACACACCACAATGAAAATCTATTACAAATGTTTTGAAATGACAGGGATGTACATAAACCCCATACCTATACATAGTAGAACTTGACTCATCATTTATCAGGCCTTTATTCAATGTAAAATGTAGGAAATCAAAGGATTTTTAAAAATTCCCCAAAATAGGGACAAAAACATCGCACCAAAATGGTGCAACCAATGGGAGATGAAACAAGAAACAGATGTGTGTAGATGGAAGAGCTTATTGAAGAATTTTAGTGGATTATAATGTTGAAGGAATAGGTCACTAGATGGAGGAGATACTTGGATCCATAGGTATAGGATGGGAGGAGCTCCATGATCGTGGTGGGAGGATAAAATCATTGGATGGGGAGGGGAGGAAGATAGAACTAGATAAAACATTTAATTAAAGGTATAAAATTAATTTCACCGGTAAAATACACCACTCAAGGTTTGGACACATGTTCTAGCCAAACCTTGTGCCAACTATGTGCTATTAACTGCAATAAGAGGGCTCCTCACATGGATAAGAGCATGGGATAACAAACCATATAGAAACTCACTTTACCTGAACTTGAAAAAAAATACAACCACGTAACCTGGGTCAGATGGTTCTATTCTAAACATTCAGACCCTTGGTTTGCACTACTAACTGCCACATGGTTTAGGAGAATCATGTAGAGAAGGCTACGTACATCCCTCTAACCATTTTCCCTAGTATGATTCTTCCTATTTTGGGCCTCCTGGCTTCGATCGATCCCCCAGACACCCCAAGACCCCAATTAAGCTTGTAGAATCTATAATAGGTAACTTTAAAAGTATTTAAACACAAAATTAATTTATCTGCAAATTTGGATAAATCCTGGATGTTACAACCTCCCCTCCTTAAGATAGCTCATCCCTGAGTTACCCTTATGTGGGAAGTAGAATGTCATCTAAGAAGAGTTATGGCCACTACACATGCATATTGGCCTCCGACTCCTAGGTCTCATCTAGAACACGTTCATGCTTCTATAGCACCCAGAATAGTGGGACTCACCTACCTCAAGGAAAATGAATTCTACAATAGGTGATATGAATTATACATTCCTCGAAGGACACATATACCTCTAACTTGATATCCTCATGATGGAATGAATGAGACACTTCTAGATTATACTGTTGAAGTGGATATTCATAGATGATATCCTACATGGCATTATACATTTAAAGAAACATTTACTGGTAGGATACCAGGATGACCCTCTCCACTATCTAGAAACACCCGACATACCATGGGGAAAAATTTCTATGTATCCAAGTTCATTTATTAAAACATCTAAAAGATACATATAGAAAGAATCTATGTCCCACCTCTAACTCTAGAGTTCTATGAAATGTATTGATATATTAATTCTTTCTGGACTTTTCTATCGCCATATGCTTCTAAATCAGTTGGACTTGTACTAAAATCTCTTTAAAGAGATTAGGAACTAGTAGAGATACCTTGCCACCTCACACTAGCATAGAGGTGAAAAAGACAGTCTACTATAGAGGACCATATAAGGAGTAATTTTAATTGTTTCCTAAAATATGTTTTTGTAGGAGAACTCAGTAGTAAGAGTATGATTTTCCCAAGAACCTACAAATTACATGATACAATCTAGTAGAAAATCCTCTATTACCCATGTGGGTCATTTGGACTACCCGTTGGTCTGAGGGTGATATGCATTACTCATGAACACCTCTAAAACCAATACCATCTACAACCCTTTCATGAATCAAGATGTGAACTAGGTGACCTTGTCTAAAATGATTGAATTGGGAAAACCATGAAGTCAGAATATCTACCTGTTGTAATGTCTTCATAACTCATTAATATAGAAGGATTCACATGTCAGTAGGAAGTTCATGATAGTGGTCAGCCTATCGATGATCACCCATAATAAATAACTACCTTGAGGAGATCTTAGTAAGACAACCATGAAAACCAGGACAACATCATTCTATTTACTACCAAGAATGGAGGATGTAGAATTACATCTGGTCTTTGATACTCACATGACACTTGCTGATGGGTAGAGCATCCCATAATTAAACCGAATATCTACATCTTCAAAACTAGAAACTAATATTGAGGATGTATATTAAGATTTGTATTTCAAATTCTATGAATAATTCCCCCAACAATGGCATGATATTCCCTCATCAACTATACCTACATATCTAGAGGCACCCAAACATACCCACAGTATAGTAGTGTCTCCCTACCATCGACCACCCAACCAGGGGGGAATGTTCTCCCCTATGACACTCTCCTTCAGAACAAGGCCCTTAATATCTAAGAAATATCTCATCCAAACACATTCTAGAAGAGAATATGTCACTATTAAAGCTTCTAAAAGAAATTTTCCAGGCTATTTCTGAACCTCCTAATATAATTCAGAAATCATATCCCCCACCTTCCACCAACTATTGGAAGCCTTGATGGATTGTGCCTGTTTCTTAATGCTCAATGCATTATCCACAACATTTTCCATACCAGCTGTGTATGAAAGATAAAATTAAAATCACTATAGGTATTCCAGCCACCTATACTGCCTCATATTCTATTCCAACTAAGTGGATATATATTTGAGACTTCTATGATCGGAGTAAAAAATGAAATGATCCACCAATATAAATTTCATCCAAAATAATAGATCATAAAACATGGATAATAGCTCGAGGTCATGTGTAGTATAGTTTATATCACGAGGCCTTAGCTGGAAATATCCATACGCTACGACTTGATCACCTTGTCTCAAAACTGCACCAAGGATGATTTATGAAGCATAAAAATACACAGATATTGTATTCCAAACACATTCAAAGTATTCTCACCTTATTTGGGTCAATGGATACTCTTTCCTAGGATATTATATGACCTAGGAAGTCAACCTTACTGACCCGAAAGTGGATTTTCTATGCATCGCATATAGCTGGTGCTCTCTTAGTGTAACCAGCACAATCTCATGATGATGGAATGGTCATTTATGGTGAGAGAATACACTATGATGTAAACTAAAAGGAATATAATGAATAAATTAAGATTAGGGAGGAAAACCATTTTTTTAGAATCATAAATACTATTGGGGTGGTTCATCAGACCAAATGGAATAACCAAGCACTCATACAATCTGCACCTTCTATGAAATTATTTATGTGGTATATTTGATTCCCTCACCTAAATATGATGGTGGCCCAACCACAAATCAATCTTGGGGAAAATAGTTTCTCCTCATAAATCACTAAAGAAGTCATCTATATGAGGTAGTTGATAATGGTTCATCACTCGGAACTATTTTACCCATTTATAATAAAATAAATATCATAAAGATTCATCCACCTTCTTAGAAAAAAATAATGGGTGAACCCCATGGTGATGTTATTGGATTTATAATAACCTAATCCTTGAGATCTAAAAAATTATTCTTGAGTTCTTGAATCTCTATAGGTGTCATCCTATATGGTGGAATAGACAGTGGTTCCACACCATTACTTAGATCTACGGGGAACTTAACCTCTCTCTCCCGATGTATACTAGAGGAATTTTTAGGGAAGACATACCTGAAATGACCACCACACATAAGTAACTCTTCTAACTTCATTTTGGAATCACTCATAATGAGACATGATAATTGATCTATCACTCAGCCAAGCCTAGTTTTCTTGGTTTCTGCTCGATCTACTAGGATATCCCATTTTCCAATGTATGTATATGTCATTACCTCTTTGTAACACCATGACATTTAAATAAACTCTTCTCTTTAAATAGTTTTTCGCCAACATCCTACATTGCACACAACCATGGGTTTAAACAAATCATGAGACACTATTAGTATAAAAATGACCATTATAAACTATCCGTTAAATTAGAAAGAACAAGTATAAATAACCATCTTATGAAATAAATATAAATCACCATCTCAATATGAATTTATAAATGAATATTATTTTATGAAAACATTTATTTTTAATGAATACTAGAAATTTTTATTTTTCATGAAAGCTATATTTTCATTTACATTACAAGGTTAATTGATGTTTTGATTTAATTTTAAATTTTAATCAGATCATTTTAAATTAAAATAACACAAATATGGGTTCTAAAAATTATTTTATACATTAACTTATTATAAATAAAAAATTCATTTTTTAGAAGTGTATTTTTTGAAAAAACTATATATCATGACATTTTTCCGATTTTATTTTCAATTACGATATTTAAATGCTTTTTATTTTGAAAAATGGATGTAAACTTCGGATTCATGATGTCCATATTTAGTAAGTAGGAAAACATTTTACAATAAGAATATTATCCATGGTAAATTTTGTTTCCACTATAAAGGGTAAATTAAATAATTTAGGTTAATAATTAAATTATAAAGACTATAAAATTACCCAAACATATGAAAAAATGGTATTGGAATAATGAAATTTGACCCTTAATACTTAATGATCAAAATTGAAACTTTAAATAGAAATTTATTAATGAAAATTACTAAAATAATATTTAAATCCATGAAAGACATGATGTGTCACTTTCTTTGTCTATAATCTCCCATTTGTGACCACATGGAAAAAATGTAAATTATAAACAAATCTAAACTCAATCTCCAATATAATTTTTTTAGGATATAAAATTATTTTTGAAAATTTGACCCATTTGGATTATATTGTTATATTAATAATATTTTAATTAATTTTCTTCTGAAGTCACATTTATATTTCAAATAATATATCTTTTTAATATTGGGATACACATTAGTTATATTTGATTATAAAAACTATACTAAAAATTGATGATTTATCTTCATCATGATATTTTATTTTTATTTTTTTAAAATAAATAATTATATTCACTAATTATAAAAATTTGTTGTAATAATTAATTAATTTATGGAGATATTAAATATATTTTATTAAAAATATTATAATAAATAAAATGTGAGATAATTAATATATAAATGATTTTATCTAGAATACATGGACCTCATAATAATATAACAAAATATTTTCTTGATAATATATTTTTAAAAATAAAATAAATAGATAATATCACATTGACACTATTGATATTTTATTAAAATAATGTTTTATTAAATTATTTAAAAATCTTGATACATCTATAAAAATACCAAATAAAAATAATACAGTCTAAAATATTCTTAATTGGTCATTTATGGTCTAATTTAGATCAAACATGTTAAATTTACAACCTTTTAATATTGTAAAGGTTGTAACCCTAGTATAAATTAAAATAGGAGAATTAAGGGTTAATAAAAAAGATAAAGTTTCAAATGACGTAAACATTGTCTAAAATTTAATAATTGATGAGATTTAAACATCATATCATATTATCTTAATAAATATATAGTTTTGGATGTTTCTATATGAGTTTTTATTTTGATTATATATCAATATTTTTGGTGATTCCAAAAGTGCCCCTCACCTCAATTATAAAATGACATCTCCTCCCTTATTTGTTCAATTCAAATTAACCCTTAAATATGGGTATCTCATACCAATTTTAATTCTCAATATCCCAATCCAAATTTTAGAGGTGATTGTTTTATCAAAATAAAAACTCTAGTGACCCAAAAGGATATCTTGAGGGAGCATGATGAAGAAGAGGTAATCTCCTTTACATATTCCCTCCAGGCCATTTATTTTTTTACAAACACTTCCAATAATGTTTCAAATATATTGTAATAACTCAAATAATAAACATATTATGAGATGTTATCATTATTATGGATCAACCATTTTCCTTCTTCTATCCATCCTATGAAAAATGAGATCACCACCTATGCGTACATACGATCTACCGTCTCCACTCTATGGTGTAATATTCTTTTCATGACCACCTTATTTTATTGGGTAAAATGATGGAAGTAATAGAAATGTATAATTATTATAACATGATATTGATTCTGGAAACAACATATATTCTATTTACTTCATAAAAATTTACTATCAGGGAAAGGATACCATCGTCTGTGCGTATGTATGACCTACCATCTCTTTGATGTTATGTGATTAATTATCCTTATTCACCATTCAATAATGATAATATAAATGTATATAATGAATAAATATGATATATAAAACCTTAATAAAATTCTATAAATGATATTACAATATTTTTTGAAGAATAAATGGGTCTTATATAACAAATAATTCATAGGAAAATGAAACACTTAAGACCCGAGAGAAGAGTAATAATGAAATATTATAAAACATTTATTACTGTGATCACAAATTATATCATAAATAAAAATACTGATATGGAATTATTTGATGACACTTTTTTATCCATTATACTCAAATTTTAATTATGTATGAAATAACTCATACTTAATGTAATATATAATTTTTCAATCTCATTATTATCTGAGATTGTTCACAAGTAAGTATTTACTGAGATATATTTATCATCCATTTCCATGTTTTATAAAAATGTATTCCAAATTTCATTTCTATTGTTATATAATTTTTAATTTAAATTTTACTCATTTGTGAGATTTTACTAAATGGAATGAAAGGAATCTTTTTTCATCATCCTAATGTTGTACTTTTTCAATTATCAGGTAAAAGTACACGGATAATGTTTTCTTCGAACAAAAATAGAATGAATAGATTTTTATTCTTTCATAATGGCTTACATATTTGAATAATCACTTACAATATTTCAAGGTTATTTTAAAATAAATTCTTGGATTTTAATATTCCATGAAATTTTTAGAAAAGAAAATATTTTCAAATAAGAAATTATTTTTTCCTCAATAATTAATTTCAAGTGTTCTATTAAAATATTTTTCCATACAAAAGAAAATTATAGGGATATGTTTCAATTATACTATCCATATTATTCCTATGTTTTTTTTATGTTTATTATGGAATGATATATATGAAATCCATTTTATTTATATTGATTATGTTATGATGGAATGATGTTTACGAAACCCATTTTATTAATTGGGTACTGATATGATGAATAATTTATGTTATTATGGAACACATATATATGGTTTTTGTTATGTGATGGGTGGGACCTATATATCCTTCCAATGGATTGGGTAAATATTTATATCACATGAGATATTCTGATATGGTATTGGGTGTAAACCTTGACTAATAAAATGGACATGGGAGTGAACCATGATCAAGAAGACAGTATGGGGAGTAAACCCATACTACTAATATAGACTTGGAAGAAATTCCATGACAGCTCTAGAAATCATATTGTATGATTATTTGTATACCAAAGATTCCATGTCTTATTTTTATTTTATGATTTCATGGTTCATGTTATATTTTTCAAAATATTCATGTCTTATTAACTGCCAATATTTATTATATCTTTTATTTTCATGATCATTGATATATAGGAAATGTTCTTATAATTTGTTATTATATCCTTATGCTTAGGATTATGTTAACATGTATCCCTTATTTACAATTATTGAAAATATAATGTCACCCATTTTATATTTAATTTTTACTAGGATATGGATAATGTTATTAAGTATGATGTGTCAAAAAGGATACTAGATATAAAAGAATGAGAGTGATATATTGTAGTTGTTGTATTAACAAAATGTGTATGTTTTAATAAATCAAAATGAAACTAAACTTTTACTATCATGGAATGGGTTTTTTTATATTTTGTAATGAATATTCATCACATTTTCATTAATATCTATGTTTATAGAATATCTGACATTATATTTGGTATATAGAAAAGGTATTTTTAAACATTAGAAACTAGGATTATAAAACCTTAGAAACAACAATAAGGATAGGTCTAAGTTTATGATAAAATACTAAGGATCATTGGTTCCTCTGATCCAATTGTTTTTGAACAAATGATAAGTACCACAAAATAGATATTTTCAGTTCTCAAATGCTCAAAACAAGAGATGGAAATCATGGTGCTATATTGTTTAGAAGGTAAAGCTGGCCAATGGTGGAATCTCATCAATAATATGAGGCTACAAGATGAAATTAATTCCACGGATTGGAATGATTTCGTGAACTTATTTTTAAATATGGAATTTCCTCATATTCAACAAATGGATATGGATAAGTAATTCCTTAAGCTTATGAAAATGTAGGATGAATCTATTTGTAACTACAAAGAAAATTTTACAAGACTTTCAGGGCATGATTATGAAATTATTATAAAAAATGAGAGTAATATTGATTGATTATTATGTGGTTTAAAACCAATTATCTATTGGTAATTATCTATAAGGGACTTTAGTAGCTGTGAGGAAATTATTTGATGTTCTATAATGGTTGATAAGGAGATTAGATTTACCCATCAGTATCATTTATACGATAATATTAAGAAAATTTAATTCAAGTGGAAATTTAAAAAACATAGTGAACAAAATATGACCTTACATTTTTTTTCCCGATGTGTGGGATGAAGCATGGAGTAAATTTTCTTAAGGGGTCCAATAAATGTTTCATGTGTAGAAATGAAGGTCATCTTGAATTTTATTTGTATAGTGACAAGAATATGTTAACTAATAATTTTAATGGAGATAAAGCTATATAGAATGAACCTTCACTGCATTAATTCTACATGTGTAATGAAATTGGGAATTATGCTCTCCAATGTCTATATCTAAGGGTTCTATATGATTACCAATGTCAGCAAACTATTAAGTCTAATGAAAAAGGAAAATCTCATTCGAAAACTATCAGTGATGTGGAATACGATAATAAAGTGGTGAATGTTACCCTTATAATCCAATCTAAAGTAGGAAATGTTTTATTTGATTCTCCATACCCCGGAACATTAATTTAAAAATAATTTTAGAATGGTATTTTTATATTACCTAAAAAAATAGAATTGAGTTAGCTATGAAAAATCCTAATGGAAATTCAGTCACATCACATGTTTATAATTCTTTTATGGTTTATTTTTGTGGGAATGTTCTTCCTACAAAATATTTTGACACTTCATATAGTATAATTTGATATTATTATTGGAATGGATTGGATTCCTCTATATTGAGTGTGATGAACCATCCCACGGTGCCTTACCATGACTACCCCAAGCCCGCTTTCCATTGGCTAGGGGTTGGAAACTAGCACCTGAAGGCTTTTACCAAACCAGGAAATAATTTACTTAGAGATTTATACACACTCAAAACAAGAAAATGAAGTAAACAACCAACACAATTAAGGTATAACCACGAGAGTAATGTAAAACCACATGTAAAACATTAAACTGAAAACAGTGGGCTGGAATACAAGCGATAGAAACTGAAATGAAAGTAAAAAACTATCACATCTGCCCTGGATCTCTACTTGGAGGGTTGTAGTTATATGTCTGAAGTAGAAGAATAGGATCTCGACCTCTCCCATCGCACCAAGCTCCACCATGTCCCAAACCTCCAATTTTTCCTCGGAGCATCAGTAGTGTGCATAAGACACACCCGTGCGGGCGAAGCCTATGCAGGGGTGAGTATAAAAATACCTAGTTTGGGTCCCCGAGACCCCTGAAGGTCTTCCTTTAATCTACAATGAAAAAAACACAAGAAAATACCCTGAAGCCAATATCACCAGCATGATCTAAATCATGAATCACAAAGAAGAAGAGATAGACCAGTCTAATAGTATAACTTCAAGTTTACTAGGATACAGATGACTAGTCATAAAGCTATATCATCTAATCCGTTGTAACTCTACTGTTGACCCGTATAGGTTACTGTATGTTTACTATATTGGTTGCTAGATGTTGACCAGTATTGGTCACTGGTGGTGACCTGTATTGGTCATAGGTGATGACTCGTATTGGGGACTGGTGTTGACCTATCATGGTTTCTAATGTATAGGTAGAGATGATTAGTCATTCAACTAGATCATTCCACTCTAGAGTTTCTTATGATGACCTGTATTGGTCGCTCTTCTTCTTCATGTCACAACCATCCACTAGATTCCCACATGATGCACGCCTGATCTCTGGAAGGCTCTACTACACAATCCATCGGTCATATTTAAACTGGTATGATGTCTCGAAAAATGTATACCCAAGGGACCTCTCTGTCAAAGGGGTCCCAACGTGACAAACGACGCATCGGTCGGACGACCAGTCTGTGAGATATGGGAACTTTTGTAAAAAGGACCCAGTTGGATTCAAATCTGATCCAACCCAGGTCGCACATCAAACTTTATAAAAACTCACACATATAATCTCCAATGAACTTCCTTGTCACGAGGGTCCTTATGTCATAGACAGCGTGTCGATCAGACACATGTTTTGTTAGTTGTAACCCTTTTTGTGAAATAGGGGTGATTGCACCTCGGTCTGTCCTTGATTGGTTTTGCCTGCCAGAAAATACCAAAGGGGATGCTTCCCAAAATGGGTCTCAACGCCCCTGGAAGTGTGCCAAACAGACACTCGTTTCGTCAGTTACAGGAGTTTCTTTACTCGGGGGCCGGTTTGTTATGGGCCCGGTCTGACTTGGTCAGGCGGGCCCGATGTAATGTGTCCCAGGATCTACCTGAACTCACATGGGTTAGGACTGTTACGGGTCGGCCCGGTTCACTCGGTCCGGCCCGTTGGAGTTGTCACAGCTAGTTAGTGGGCCTATGCCATGGTTGGCCCGGCCCGCCGAGTGGGGATCGGCCCACCTGCGCTGGCCCACTAGGCTGTGGGTCTGGCCTGGCCCATTTAGTGGGTCTAGCCCATTCGACCAGCTGAGTGGGGATACCCATCTCTGTCCACTGCGACGTGTGATTGTGTGCCACCTTCCACTACCTACGGTCAGTTTCCACAGGTCTCCTCTAGCTACCGCTGGTATGGCATGTCGCTGGTTGTTTCCATGGGCCACCCGAATGCTGTCATCATTTCATGGTCCTCAAACAACTTTTCGCCACATTCGTTCCTCCCCCACAAAGAATGCACCATAGAAACGTTTAGCGGACGGTCTGGGCCTTTTTGGTTTCAGCCCATACCCTCTGGGTTAGCATTTTAATCATGAGGAAAAATTAATAATAATAAAATAAATAATAATCCTCGAGTTTAAGATCATGCAACAACATTCTGCCCGACTGGGCGTGACACGGATCAACCCATTTTTATTTGGTCTGCATTCATTATAATTTTCATGAATGGGATGATAGGGAATATCAAAGCACATAAACCCCTACGTTTTTTGACATTCATTGTCACACGTTCGTCCTTGAGTGTTTACGGAGTTGAAGACGCTTCCTGGTTATGACCTTCGAAAGGCATTATTCAACATTATTCATTCATCACTTGGGTGGAAGTGCTTTTGAGCTTTTCCCGGTAATCCTCCAAATCCTTCCTCCTTATTTTTTCCAACATGTCGAACTTTTTATAGAACCACACTGCAATGTTTCCATAATGACATGATGCCACGTCGTTACACTATTTTGCACCATTAAATTCACTTTTATATTGCGGAATAAGGGTCATCCATGTGTTTCATTAAATTTCCTTACCATCGCATCGCCATTGCCTCGTATCATCTTAATCCGCCACACAAAAGAGAGAAACGAATAAAATAATTATTTTAAATTATTTTATTATTTTTCTCAAAATGACCAAAAATCAACATTTCTTCTCGACCCTCGCAGGACAATGTTAATTCATTTCTAAAAAAATCCTGGCATTATAGATTCAATGGTGCCATTGGTGTTTTAATCTATCCAACAATTCATATGATAGAAAACACCACCCACATGTTTACCTAATGTACCTTAAACAATTTCAAAAATTCATTCCGGACACACTGAGCCTCAGAATCATGTGCCGTAAAATTTTTTAGACTCATAAAAATCCCAAATAATTTTAAAAAAATTACATGTAATTTTCTAGGACTTTAAACTCTCCCCACATAAGGGATTTACATCCCCAAAAACCAAACAAGGCTATGCAAACAAGGTGGGGTACTAGGCACTCACATGAGCCTCTCGCTTCAATGTGATCTCCCAGAGATTGTCGTGCTTCCACAAAACCCAAACCAGTGGTACTGACTTCCCACAAAGGATTTTCTCCTATTGATCCTTAATCTGCACTGGGTACTTTTCAAAGTCACCCTATCTTCAATATTTAGTGCTCCATGGTTGATTATGTGAGACGAGTCATGCACGTATCTTCTCAGCTGGGATAAATGGAAGATGTCGTGCACCCTCTCCCACTACGGTGGTAATTCCAAGAGGTATGCCACCTCACCAATCATCTGATGTATCAGGAATGGTCAGATAAACCATGGTGAGAGTTTTCCACCTCTTCCAAATCTTCATAGTTCACATAGAGGGAATACATGCAAGAATATGTGGTCCCCTCCTAAAACTCTAGTCGTCTTTGTCACCTATCATCATAAGAATTTTATAGGCAATGTGTAGTCTTTATCTGCTCTCGGATGACCTTCACCATCTCAGTGGTAGCATGTACCATCTCTGGGCCAACAATTGTTGGTTCTCCTAGATCCATCCAACAGAAGGTCTATCGGTATGGTCATTCATACAATGCCTCAAAAGGGTCCATAATAATGGTGGAGTGATAACTATTGTTTTACGGGAACTCTACCAAGGGTATGTGGTCCTCCCAACTGCCACTAAAATATAGGACACATGCACAAAGCATGTCCTCCATGGTATGTATTGCCCGCTCATTCAAACCATCAGTTTATGGCTGAAAGTATGTGCTCAATTGAAGCTGAGTCGCAGAAGCCACCTACCATCCTTTCCATAGTGGAGATGTGAATCATGTGTCATAGTCTGAGACTATCATCGAAGGAACCCTGTGTAGTCACACGATCTCATAAACGTAGAGACGTCCCAATCTCTCCATCGAAACCTTCTCTCAAATATGAAGGAAGTAGGCGAACATGGTGAATCCATCAATGATTACCCAGATGGTATTGTGACCTATGGACATACAGGGTAACCTCGTTACGAAGTACTTCAATATCCCTTCCCACTTCCACTCTGGTATCTCGAGGGGTTTGGTCAAGCTTGCTGGTACATATTGCTTAACCATCACTTGTTGGAAATTGAGGAATCTAGAAACAAACTCTGCCATGAACTTCTATATCCCTGTCAACCAGTACTAATGTCGGAGGTCCTGATACGTCTTCATCACACCCAGATATACTGCCAATGGGGATATATGGAACTCCCTCAGCACCTCCTCTCATAGTGACACTGGAACAACTATACGTCCTCTAAAAAGGATTGCATGCCCCCCTTCAGAAAATCAATCAGGTGTAGGGACTAAGGATATATGAGCACGTGTAGTCTCGTAGATTCTATCTCAAAGTTGTGCCTCCCTAACTCTCTGATGGAGTGGGGGAGAAACTACAATTAAATGGAGGTAGACTGTCTCATCTCTATCCACGTAAGATATCTGAATTGAGGCTAACTACTCTAAAGCCTCATTTAGTAGCTGTGAACTCGATCTCTGGCTAAGTGCGCCTTCCACTACGTTCCACTTACAAAGAGTATATAATATCTCAAAGTCATAGTCCTGGAGGAAGTCTAGCCAACATCACTTTCTCAGATTTAGATCTTTCTATGTGATGATATATCTGAGATTCTTGTGGTCTAAGTAACCCACGAACCGCTCGCCCATCAAGTAGTGTCACCACATCTTCTGTGCGAAGACTACTATTTCCAACTCCAAGTCATGAATCATATAATTATTCTCATGAGGCCTCAACTGTCATGAGACATAAGCAATCAAAACACAATCCTACATCAGGATGCAACCGAGTCTGGTCCTAGATGCATCACAGTAAACCACATAGTTAGTTCCCTCCTACGGAAACCTCAGGATGGGAGCACTGGTCATTCTATACCTCAACTGCTAAAATTTATGCTAGTATGTCTCTAAACATAGGATGGGTTCCCCTTATTCATTAAGGAATTCATAGGTGATGCTACCCTGGATAAATTGGGTACAAACCTCTGACAGTAGCCTGCTAATCCAAGGAAGCTACACACCTCATTAACACCCCTAGGTGGGTCCCAAGAAAGTACTACCTCTATATTCAATGGACCCACTAAATCTATAACTATTGAGATGACATGTCCCAAGAAGTGGACCTTTCGTATCCAAAAATCACAATTTGAGTGCTTACCATTAAACTGGTGCTCCCAGAGTGTGTCTCAAACCATCCTCAAGTATACATCTTTCTCTTCCTCAGATGATGAGTACACCATGATTTCATTGATGAAGACAACCACAAAGTGATCAAGGTATGAATGAAAGATCCCATCTAAGATCCCCATGAACACTATTGGAGTGTTGGTCTTGCTGATAGGCATCACCAAGAACTGGTAAATGGCCATACTAACATCAGAAGGTTGTCTTCTCTACGTCCTCATCCCATACCCTGAGATGATGATAGACTGATCTTAGGTCCATCTTTGAGAACCACTTCTCTCCTTTCAAATGATCAAAAAGATCATCAATCCTCATCAAAGGATACGTGTTCTTTACGATCTCCTAGTTTAGGAACCATAATTCAACACATGGCCACAAAATTCTATCTACCTTCTTGGAAAAAAACCCCGGGGATGCCCATGGAGAAACACAGGGCCTTACGAATCCCTTACTCGTTAAGTCCTCCAACTGTACCCTTTGCTCCTGGAGCTCCGTAGGGAACATCCAATATGCTGGTGTAGATATCGGTGTCCTTCATGGGTACAAGTCAATACAGAAGTCTACCTCTCTATGAGGAGGTAGTCCTGAGAAATCTTTTGGAAGGACATCCTCATACTCATCCACCACTGTTGAGAATATTGGACTCTCTTCATCCACCATGTCGAAGGTCATGCAAGCTATGTGACATGTAATCAGATTCACCCTCCTAAGTGAAAGTCCATCTCATGCTTCCTTGTTTTCCTTCTCACCATTAAAGGAAAACCCACCTCCATCTCTACACGTACATTTCACTGTACATATCAAGTACTCAATCTGTGCATGATCTTTTGACAGCCGGTCCATGCCTAGAATGACGTTGTAGTGATTTAATTCCATAAGTAGAAGATCCCATCTGAAACACTCTCCACCGATAGTAACATCACACTGTTAGTCCTAGTGTGTGACTGCTGAATATTCTCCAGTAGAATTATACTAATGAAAAGGTCGATCAAAAAGCTCAGTCAGAATCTCAGAGTCCCAAACTAAGTCTGCGAAAATGAAGGAATGGCTAGAACCAATGTTGATAAGAACTACTGCTAAAGAAGGGAAGATTGGAATCATACCTCATATCATCATAGGGATATCAGTATTGTGATCCTCTACTAAATGTAGCTAGGCCTGTCCCCATCCACCATCTCCCTGATCTCATAGTGGACTGCCAGGGGGTGATGGTGGTAGTGCGTCGAGACCCCGACCACCTCTCGATGGGTGTCCTACTCCACTGCCTTTTCCGCCGCCTAGATGATGCTCATGCTCCTGCTACTATCATTATATCAGTGCACCCCGCATCTACCGATCAACCATGCGGGGAGTAGGAAAATCACGATCTATGTGACCATATACCCTACATGAAATATAGATCATGCCTCACTGGTGGCTCCCTTGTCCCCTTTATCCTTCCACATCTGACCTTGAATCCTAGGTATTCCCTCTAGAAGGTCAAGCCCACCTGGGATTCTACATCGTCAGTTTACTGCCAGCTAAAGATGACTATACTACCTATCGTCCGTTAGGGGATCTCACTATCAGTACATGCTCGACAAGGAATATATCCATCAGAAATGCTCGATCTAGCACCCTAGCCTATGTCAGAATTGTAATAGAAACTGTCGTAGCTCTAATATCTCGTTAGATCCCTTGCTCAACGGTCTGGGCCCTGATGCAAGGGTATTCTACCATGTCGGTGGAGTATCGAGAGAGTTTAGAAAATCTGGCCGAGCACTGTGCCACACTCTGGATACCCTACTACAGATCCAGTAGCTCATGAATATGCATAGAGCATAGTGTAAATGGAATGAATTACTCCCTTAGAAGGCTCTCAAAGTCTATCCAAGTGAGGGTTGTATCCTCATACACCTGGAGTGTCAAGCTCCACCATCGTCCTGTCAAGCCCTGAAGAAGGCTAGCGACCAAGATCGCCATCTGCTCAGTGGGTGTCTCTACTAAGAAAAAGACCCTCGAAACAAACTCAAGCTAGTCCTCTGCTACCTGTGGGTTCGTCTCACCTCAAAATTTCAGAGGCCTCTATCAATGGAACTCATGCAATGTGCTCAGCGGACTTGCATGATCCAATAGTAGCGTCTTCTACTCAACAGGCTGTGGTGCTGATGGTACACCACCTGATGGTTCCATCACTATGATTTTTCCCTATACCAATGCCTCATCACTCAGTGGGCCACATTAACGATCACTAACCAAAATTCTAGAAGACTGTATTTGTGGATGCATCATGTAGATGCATCATGGTAAATAAGTTATTCCTCATGAGAGGACTCAAGAAAGATCAATAAAACCTTTAAGAACACTAGGAACCAATGTTTTCATGTACCGAGTAGGAAAATAGAATTCAGGGTCATGGTTTATAGATATATCGACCGTCACACCAACACTGGACTCCCCAAACAAAAAACCAAACTCAATAAACTTTACACCATTGCCTCAATAAATGTAAACTCTTAGTTCCTCTTGTAGAACCAACCGACCTTCTATACCACTTTGTCATGACCAGTCCCACAGGGCCTAGACCTGAATACCCCAAGCCTTCCTTCTATAGTCTAGGAGTTGGCGACTAGCACATGAAGGACTTTCCGGAACAGGGAAGACATTCCATTAGAAATCTATACACACTCAAAAATGGAATCTGAGGTAAAAAACCAAAAAAATTAAGGCATATCCACAAGAGTAATGTACAAACACAAGTACAACTGTAAACTAAAAGCAGTGGTTCGTAATACAAGCCCTAGAAAATGAAACGAAAGTAAGAAGTTATCAAATCTACCATAGATATCTATCTAAAGGGTATTATATGTATGTATATTGTCGAATAAGATGATCTTGACTGATCTCTTTGCACCAAGCTCCACCATGTCCAAAACCACCAAAGTCTTCCTCGGTGTGTCTGTAGTCTGCACCGTAAACACACGTACAGGTGAAGCCCATGTAGGGGTGAGTATAACAATACCTAGTAGGGGACCCCGAGACCCCTAATGATCTCCCAGTAATCCACAAAGGAAAACATCATAAGAAAATACCACAATGGTAATATCACAATCATGATCTAAATCATAATCCACAAAGAAAAAGATACAGGCCACTCTAATGCTATAACTTCAAGGTTACTAGGATAGGGATGACTAGTAATAAAGCCAGATCATACAATCCATAGTAACTCTACTGCTGACACATATAGGTCACTGTATTCTAAACCGTATTGGGTGCTATATGTTGACCCATATTGGTCTCTGGTGCTGACCCATTTTGGTCGCTCATTACTGACCCGTATTGGTCACTGGTGCTGACCGGTATTGGCCACTGGTGCTGACCCATATTAGTTGATGATTTAGAGGTAGGGATTATTATTCGCATAACTAGATCATTACACTCTTTATTTTTTGGTGTTGGCCTGTATTGGCGCTCTTCTTCTTCGTGTCACAGCCAGACACTAAATTCCCACACAATGCACGCATGATCTTTGGAAGACTCTGATCATCAATCCATCAGTCATATTTCAACTTGTACAAAGTCCCAAAAAAATTATACCAAAGGGACCGAACCATCATAGGGGTCCCAACGTGATAGACGACGTGTCTATCAGACACCAAGTCAGTGAGATATGATCACTTTTGTATATATGGCCCAGTTGGATTCAAGTCCGATCCAACCTAGGTCGCACATAAAACTTTTTTAAAAATCACTTAGAGTATATCCAAGTAACCTCCTTGTCACAAGTGTCCTTATTATATAGACAACACATCATTCAGACACATGGTTTGTAAGTTACATCCCTTTTCCGGAAACGGGGGTGATCACTCGTCGGTCTTGCCTAGCCCAGTCATGCTCGCTAGAAAATTTCAAAGGGACCACTTCCCAAAAGGGCTCCCAACAAAAATGACGGCATATAAAATGGGAATCTGGTTCTTTACTTATATTTGTATATTTTCTATGGGGCTAGTTGGGTCTGGGCCCGATCCGATATGGTTAGGCTGGCCCGACGCAACAGGTCCCAAGTTTTACATGACCCCACTCGGGTCTTTCCCGTTATGGGTTGGCCAGGTTCATTGGGTCTGGCCTATCAGGGTTAGCCCGAATGGTTTGCGAGCCTGGGTCGTGGTTGTCCCAACATGCCGGGTGGGGCACGACCCACCCGCACTGGGCCGCTCGGTCGCAGGTCCAGCCCGGCCCGCTGGGCGGGTCTTACCTGTTCGGCTGGCACACGTTTGGCCCATTCTTCCTGAAGGCGGACCACATTACCTAGCTGGCCCCACGAATGAAAGGTCATTTCATCTATCACAATGCGGGGTGATGCGAGGTCCACATCATTCCGTCTTACCGTGGACCGCTGGCCGCAGATACTATAGCCATCGACGCCAGGGAGCCCCACCCATCTCTAGTGTAGCTGCCTCAAGATGGACTCCTCTGGCTACTGTAGAATGCGAGGAAACACCACCTTGCACCACCCAAGACCATTTTCCATGGGTCTCCTCCAGTCACTGCCGGTCGCCACTGACATGGTGTGCTGGCGGTTGTTTTCGCAGGCCATCGGAATGCCGCAGTCATTTAGCTTCCCTCAAATATCTTGTCTCCATGTTTGTTTCACCACTATAAAGAACACATCAAAGAAAAATTTAATAGAGTGTCTGGGCCATATTGGTTTCCACCCACACCCTCTGTGTTAGTGTTTTAATCGCTAGGAAAAATTAATGATAAAAAAAGAAAAAATAATCCCCGATTTAATGATCTTGCAACAACCATCCACATGATTATATGAGACACAGATCAACCCATTAGTCGGTTTGTTTGAGTTTGTTATATATTTCAAGAACATGAAGAGATGGAACATCAGAACACATAAACCCCCACCTTTTATGATGTTTGTGGCCACACGTTCATCCTAGAGTGTTTACGGCATCGATGACTCTTCCAGGTTCCAACCTTCAAAAGACATTCTTCGTTCGTCGCTAGGTCGAAGTACGTCCGAGATTATCCTAAGAATCCTCCAAATATTTTCTCCTTATTTTTCCTGACAGATTGGACTACTTATAGAACCACGTTGCAACGTTTCCATAATAATGTGATGTCACGTCGTTACACTATTTCATTTATGAAACAAATTTTCTATTTCGCACCATTAAATTCACTACTACATTGCGGAATACAGGTCATCCATGTAATTCATTAATGTGCCTTGTCATCATTTCATCACTACCCTGCAACATCGCCATCAACCACACAATGGAGAAAAAAGAATAAAATAATTATTTTAAAATAGTATATTATTTTTCTTGAAAAATCCAAAAAATAACTTTTCCCCTCTACCCTCTCTGGCTGAAGTTAATTAATTTCTTGGAAAATCCGAACATTTTTGATTCAACAGTTCCATTAGAGTTTTAATCTGAGTATCGGTTCAATAGATAGAAAAAACTGCCCATGCGTTTACTTAATGTACCTAAAATAAGTTCAAAAATTCATTTCGGGCATACTAGGCCATGCAATCACCCACCGTAAAATTTCACAGACACATAAAAATCAAAAATAATTTAAAAAAAATTACATCAAATTTTCCGGGTCTTTACATAGAGATTATATCAATTGATAAAGAAGGGAATTCAAATTTCACATTCTGAATGAATTTATGATCATATACAGATACAAGGATGAATATGAAATTCCAGTGTAAATTTCATCCATGTTATATGTCTTCATTCCTATGAATGAAGGGTATCTATCTTAGATGGTTGGAGAGAAACCTTCCATTAAGGATACACCTATTTTACAATAGTTTATTGATGAATTTTTTGTGGAATTTATAGGTCTTCCATAGATTTATCAATTTATTTTTCCATATAACTCATATCGGGTGCTATGCCTATTTCAAAGTCAACGTATAAAATGGCCCCGGTTGACAATCAAGAATTGAAGAAGAAAATCTAAAATAATGTTGAAAATTGATTATATCACCCCTTTTTTCACATTGGGAGCTCCATTTCTATTTTTTAAGATTATTTATAGATCTATGAGACTCAACAATGATTATAGAAAAATAAACAAGATCACTATCAAGATCCAGTATCCTCTTCCCTACATTGATGGCTTATTTAACCAACTACGTGGAGATAAATAAATTTCCTAGTTTGATCTTCAATCTAGATATTATATATTAGTGGTTAAGAAAGAGGACATACCAATGACTCCATTTCTTACAAGGTATAGACAATATCAATTTATAGTGATTCTGTTTGGGCTTACTAATTCCCCACCATTCTTCATCGATATAATGAATAGAGTATTTAAGTACTATATTGATCATTTTTTGGTAGTCTTTATAAGATATATTCTGGTTTATTTATAGTTAGATGTTTTAACCATTTCATTAAAATATGGATATAGGACTGTTTAGGAGAAATCTGCGAGATATATACTGACTGAAAATTAACTTTATATTAATAAAATCAATTTTAAGGAAAAGTGAGAAACTGGTCCCAATCAATCCGGAGGTGAAGCCTCATAAGAGAAGGAAAATCCATCAAATCATAGCCTCAACCTATTGGTACTCACCTATCTATAAAGTTTCCAGTTCATAAGCCATACCTTAGCATTAGGTTCTTCGCCGATAACAACATCCAAATGAGATGGCATTTTGTACCAGGTTTGAATATACTCTTCTTTGCTGATTTCCCCATCATTGAAGCCTCTCATCAAGATCATATCCTGTTTATCAATCCAATTATCTTGATCGAGGTTTACCTCCACTTGAATATGTCTTCCCATAATCTCATCATCTTCTTGTGGGATGTTGACATAAAGGAATTCTACCACCATTTCCTCCTCTGAGTGCAAGATAGGTTTGTTAGAGTCCTTTTCTGTTTCGATACAATTTCCAGTAGCTTTACCACTCACAAGCAGCATGTCATTTTTAATTCCCTGAACCATATCTTGAGACTTTTCCTGCACATAAAACATGGAAGAAGATTATATTTCTTTCTCTCAGGGTTGAGATTTTTTTACCTGAACGTGTTTCCATCAGTTCTGGTAAATTTGAGTAATCCTTCCGGCCTCTACCCTTCTTCTACTTAGGGATCTTCCCCTCCTAATGGGCCTTAATGTCCAAACACTCAAAATAATTGTTCTTCTACACCCCATCATTGGACAATCCCTTTCCTACTGAAAGTTTGATGACCCCCGAAGTGCCAACAATATGAATTGAATTGATTTGGCATTCTATCCCTGGCCCTTCTGTCCAGTCCACCACCTCCTTCCCAGAGAAGCTCCCAACATCAGTTTGGTGTGGTCGCGAAGTTGGGTCATCAGTCTACTATTAAACTAATTTACCAGTATCCCGGACCCTTAAATAATCCTTCAGCTGATCAAAAACCACCGACACAGAGGGTTCCTCAAACTGTTTTGCCGCTGGTTTACTCTGCACTATCTTACATGCCAAATGATTCACCTGATTAACATTCTCTTCATTCTTCATCTGCACTGGAACCTTCCCCTAGTGAACATCTCATCTACTGTTGGTGTCCGAGTGTCCCAGTCTACCGAAAGATGAACAGAACTCCACCCAATGGTCAAAAACCACCGATTTCTTACACCGTACCTCCTCGTCGGCCTCAATCCACATAGACTCGATCAGAGGCCTTGCCACATCAACTTCTACATACATGCATGGGATGATAAGATGGCACATAGAAGTAGTACGCATACCAACATTGAGAAACTGACCCACTAAATTTCCTAGCATACGTAAAATCATTGGATTTTGAAATGGGAGAGGTAATTGAGAAAGACATACCCAAACAAGAATTGAAGGGGAATTAATATTCAAGTATAGATCATTTATCCAGTGAAACGGATAGAAGCCGCATCCACCAAAGTTCTTAGGAGCGCATGACAGAGCACATACAAAATCATCCGACGAATAACATCACACCATCAAATTCCTTTTATATAACATACCGATAACCATTCGTTTTTGAAGTCCCCACATTTCGAAGACAAACCTATCAATGTCATCCACCGAAGGCCGTTTGTTCTTGTATCGTGCCACCAAAGTTAGATTTAGAAGGCTGTCCACCTCTGTAAACTCTGGCACTGAAAGCGGGATCATGGGACCTCCATCTCGAATACTAGGGACCTTTGGGCCTAGGTTACTCTTCTGAAACCTTGGAATCAAATCAGGATCGGTGAAGGTATATAAGTCACGTCTCTAGCCCTTACGAGGAAGCTGCTGATCATCCCCCCCTATGCCGACTAGCAGCGGAGGGGAGAACACTGTCGTCCCCATTAAGTTTTTGCCATCACCGCTTCCAACTGCGAGATATATACAGATCACATAATTTTAAAGTATATCATTACTAAAAGGAGCTGAATATTCGACAATGGAGATAGTGGGAGTCAATTAATTATTTTGACTACCCAATACATTACTACTGTGAGAAAGTGACTGAGGTGGAATATGCTTTGAGTCAAAATGGCTGTGTTTTCATATCTATGATACGGATAAAAAAAGATCCAAAATTTATGGATTTTCAAATAATGGATCCTGAAATCCTAGAGATATGTGAGAAATATATTCTTATAAAATTAATATTCATCCATCTATACAAATGAAGATAAAGGAGGCATATAAGGAAGATGTGGAACTACAGAAGAAGTTGATAAATATTCCTGATAGGAACATTGATTGTGATGGAATAAAATAGTACAAGAACTGTGTTTTTATTATTCTATTATTATAATTAAATAAGGAGCTATTATATGAGGGACATAGTTCATCATTAAATATTCATCCTAGAAGCACAAAGATGTATATGTTCTTGAATGTATATTTTTGGTGGGATGGAATGAAGAATTATATTACATAATACACATCTTGGGGCTGGGTTTGTAAACATGATTTGGTTGGGAGATTGATATCTAAGGGGATGTTACGACCATTAAACTTTCTGGAATGTAAATGGGAATACTTCATCATATACTTCATTTTCAGACGTCCGAACACATGTAAAGGCCATAATACTATATGGGTTATAGTTTTTCACCTTACACATTCAGAACACTTCATTTTTATTAGAGAATATTTCTCCCTTTATCAACTTCCCAATATATATGTGATGAAACTAGTGATATTTTATAGAGTACCACTTTCCATTATATCTGATCGGGATTTGAGGTTTACCGTGATGTTTGGGGAAGTCTTCCACAGGCTCTTGATATAGTGTTATGTTTCAGTGCTGCTTATCATCCTTGGATATATGGTCAAGTTGGGAGGAAAATTTAAACTATAGAATACATTTTAAGATAATTATATATAGATTTGAAAGGTTGTTGGGATCAACATTTACCTTTGGTTGTATTTTCTTACAATAATAACATTCACTCTAGTATTCAGATGGATCATTATGAAGCCCTCTAGGGTAAGAAATACATGACTCTAACATGTTGGGATGATGTTTGGGAATGAAAATTTTTGGGACCATATCTTACTATGGAAATTGTAGAGAAGTTAAGACCCATTCAATAATACATAAGAGCATCTTAGAGTCGACAAAAGAGTTATGATGATAATAGAAGAAAAGGCATAGGGTTTCAACTGGGTGATAAGGTGTTTCTAAAAATATATCCTTAGAATATATTGATGAGGCTCGGATAGAAGGTAAAGTAGATACCTAGCTATATAAATCATTTTTATATTATTGATTGTGTAGGGAAGGTAGCTTATCTGTTGGTGCCTTTACTGATTATCTCTCATGTTCATGATGCGTTCTATGAATCGCTATTGAAAAAGTACATTCCCGATCCTTCTCATTTATTAAACTTAAGAGGAATAACTTGGGAGTATGATACTTAGTATGAATAAAAATATATAGACTTTCTTGATCTTAGGAAGAATATTATATGAAACAAGACCACTCGCTTGGTTAAAGTTTTATGGTTGAACAACCAATTTGAGGAAGCTATATGGGAACCTACGGATGTGATGTGGTAGTGGGTTTCTTATATTTTTATATCCATGGGATGATTTTTTATGAAAATATTCATTTTAATGGGTGTATATTATAACAACTCTAAGTTTCAATAAGCATTACACTTTAAATAATTTCTCCTCAATTGATTACATTGCACACAATTTTGAGTTTAAATGAACCAAAATATGTTATTATTATAAATTTGATCATTATAAATGAGCCATTATTTTGGAGTGACTAATTATTAATAAATAAATTATGAAATAAATATAAATCACCAACTAAATAAAAATTAATATCTTATGATTAATTTCTGAAAACATTTAATATTAATGAATAGTCAAATTTCTATTTTTATTGAAAATTGTATTTTCTTTTTCCATAAAATGTATAATTATGTTTTAAATAAGTATTATATTTTAAATATATAATTTTATTTAAAAAAACCCAATTCGGGTTTTTGAAAATGATTCTATTCATCAACATATTATAAAACACATTTTATGTTTTATAATGGTTTTTTTAGAAAAAACTATTTCTCCACACATTTTATAGGTTTTATTTCTAATTCTAAAACTTTATTTTAATTTTGAAAAATGGATGTCAAATTTGGATTTATAAGGTCCAAATTTAGTAATTTGGTCTCTTTTATTCCAATATGAATAGTAATCAGGGTAATTTGTGTTACCAAGGTGAAGTGTAAATTATTTAACTTAGCTTCAAAATAAAATTATAAGAACTATAAAATTACCCTAATATATTTTAAAATGTTATTTGATGAATCAATTTCATCCTTTAAAACACAAGGATATAAATTATTTCATTTAATTAAATTTTATCTAGAAAAAAACCTAAATAATGTATAAATATAAGAAAGATACAAAAGTGTCACTTTCTTTGTCTATAATCTCCCTTATGTGACCACATGGTGACAAATTTAAGTTATTAATAAATATAAACTCAAAATTATAACTTAAAAAAAATATTTTCTGGATGAAAATTTATTTTTGACATTTTGATCCCTTTGGATGAAATTATTAAATTTATAATAATTTATCTGTAAACAATTTTAAGATGTAACAATTATATTTCAAATAATATATCATTTTAATATAGGGATACACAATAGATATATTCCATTATAAATAATGTTATAAAATCTACAATATTTCTATTTATCATGATATTTGGTTTTATATTTTTATAAAAAATAAGTATATAAAATAATTATAAAAATATGACTTAGTAATTATTTTATTTATAGATATATTAAATAAATGTTATTAAAAATATTTAAAAAAATATAATTTGAGACAATTAGTTTAAAAAATACATTTTATAGTTGAATTTGATCTCTTACGTATAAAATAAAATATTTTAAAAAAAAATATTTTGTTATAAATTTATTTTTAAAAGTCAAAGAGATTGATATTATTAAATTGGTAATATTGATATTTCATCAAAATAATGTTTCATTATATTATTTTAGAATCATAAGACATTTTTAAAAATTCTAAATAATAACTTGGCCTTAAATATTATTAATTGTTCATTTATGGTAAAATTTACATAAAATAAGTTTAATTTAATGCCTTTTAATATTTTAAAAGACGTTACCTTAGTAAAAAATAAAATAGGATAATTATGGGTTAATTAAAATTATAATCTTTCAATTGAGATAAACAAAATTTATGAAATTTATTGGTTGATGATATGTTTACCTTATCTCAGACCAAATTCAAAAATATGATATTTTGTAAGTTTTTAATGGGGTTTTATTTTTTTATAAATTGATTTTTTTGGAGATTCAAAAAGTGCCCATCACCTCAATTATAAAAGGACAATCCCTCCCTCATTTCTTCAACTATAATTGAGCCTTAAATCATAGATATACACATCCCATTATCATTCTAAACATCCCATTACACATTATATAGGTTATTTTCTTAGCATAAGAACAACTCTAGTGTTCCTAATATGAGATCTAGATGGGGTTCTTTGAAATAGAGCTAATCACCTTTACTGATTCTCTTAATGTCATTTCTTCTTCTACATGCTCTTACTATGATTTTTAAATTATAGTGTAATAAATTCATTGTTAACCATATTCTTAAATTTTATTAGGAATATGGAATAAGCATATTCCAACTTCTATTCTTCCAATGAAAAACGATATCACCACGCGTGTATGCGTTTAACATACCATCTCCACACCATTGTGTAATCTGTTTTGAATCACCACCTTATTTGGTTGGGCATAATGATGAATTTAATAGAAATATATAATGATTATAAATTTATATTTTTTATGGAAACAACAAATATATCATTTAATTCCATAATTTTTACTATCAAAGAAATGATATCGTTGTTCATACGTACGTACGACCTACCATCTCTAGGATGTGATGTGGTTCATTATCCATGTTAACCATTCAATTATTATTATATAAATATATATAATGAATAAATATTATATATTATAGCTTAATAAAATTATTTAAATGATATAACTATAACCAATGAAGAATAAATTGTACATATATGACAAACCATGCATAGAAAAATGAAACAATTAACATCCGAGAGAAGAGTATTAATGAAATATTTTTAGATGAATGATAATATGATCATATATGATATAATAAATAAAAATATTATTATCTTAAATTTAATAAAAATCATTATTCCAATATACATTTTTTAATAAATATTAAGAACTCATTTTTAAGGTATGGGATAATTACATAATCTCATTATTATCCGAGTTTATTTATATGTAAGTATATACTAGGGTATATTTATCAACCATGTCCCTGATTCATAAAAATGTATTCTAAATATTGTTTACATTCTTCTATAAATTTTTAATATCAATTTTACCCATTTATGAAATTTTAATAAATGGTATGAAAGGAATATATTTTCATCTTCCTTACAAGGTACTTTTTTTTACTGATCTGGTAAAAGTATGAAAAGAATTTTTTCCTTTAACATGTATTACAGGAATGACTTTTTATGCTTTCATAGTGTCTTATTACATTAATTTTTACCTTACAAAATTTTAGGGTTATTTTTAATGATATTTTTTATAGTTTAATGATATATTTACAAACGAAAACATTTTTAAAGTGGAATGTTTATTTTCCTCGAGAATTAATTTATAGCGTTCTATTAAAATTGTTTTCCATATATGATGAATTTATTTAATAGGGGTATATTGTAAGTTTACTATCTCTATAATTCACACTCCTTGATTATATTAATGATGGAATGCAATTTCTTAAATCCATTTATTTTCTATTTTTTATGTTATAAAGGAATTATGTTTGAGAAATAAATTTTATTCCATGGGTACTGATATGATAAATTATTTATTTTCTTGTGGAATAGATATTTATGGATTTTATTGTGTGATGGGTGGGACCGATATCTCCCTCAAATAAATTGGGTAATTTTTTATATCTCATAAGATAAAATAAGATGGTATTGGGAGTGAACCTTGACTACAAAGATGTCCATGGGAGTGAACCATGTCTACCAAGATGGTATGGGGAGTCAACCTGTACTACTAATATGGCCTTGGAAGAAAATATTTGATAACTTTGGAAATCATATTACATGCATATATTTATGCCACAAATTCTTGGTTGAATTTTTATGTTCTAACTTCATGGTTCATGATATTCATTTTAAAATTATTCAAGTCTTACAAACTGCTAATATTTATTACATGATTTCTATTTATGATAATTTTTATGCAAGGTATGATCTTCTATTTGGTTCTTATATCGTTATGATTAGGATTATGCTAACATACCTTCCTTATTTACCCTTACAAGTAATTTGAGATCATCCCTTTTTATGTTTACTTTTACCTAGGAAAAGAAGAAGGGTATTAAATAAGATTTGTCACAAATGATTCTATATGTGAAGGAATAGGTGGTAGATGCCATAGTTGTTTTATGAACCGTTTGTTTATTATTTTTAAATTTCTAAAGACACTAAAACTTTACAGTCCTGGTGTGGTTTTGTATTGTTTTTAATGAATAGTCATTACTTTTTATGTAATATCTATGTATGTATAGTATATGATGTTATATCTGTAGTGATGTGAATGCCAAATAATGGTGACAATAGTCAACTAGGGAATGATTAGGTATGATCCGGTCTATACTGAGAATGACGTAGAAGATTGTCATATAAAGGATGATGAAACTGCAGAAGAAACATCCCCCACCAAACTCATAGGGAACTCTAGACATTGGCATATATCCTATGTTCGAACCCCTATTAGAGTGTCTAGTGATATAACGCCACCGAAGTATTTGATTAGAATACCCAGAAATTACAAAATAGTAACAGATACGAAAGCGTGTGATAAAAATGTATTGAAAATGGTAGTAACTAAATTAGTGGTTCCTAGGATAATAACTCTAACCACAGATGGCCTTGGACTATCCTTCTATGGCGATGGTTCAACTGCATACATATGGACTGAACCTCGACCTTGAGATGTCGCCTGACTTGCTAATGAAGATCCACTTTGCTGACAATCATGCTCTAGGCCTTGACTACATAATTCATGACCACTACTACCTCAACCTGATTGGCTTATTGAATACTAACTCCTAGAATTATGTGGGGTCACAGAAACTGTACCTGATATACTTGCCGGTATAGACACCCTATCACTGGATGCTAGAGGAAAAGTATCGCCAAATCACAGAAGATGACTCTTTCTGCAACATGCTTTTCATTTGACAAGTTTTTTCATTATATGATGATTTTTATGGAATATCATTCCACACTAGTGATATACTATATCGATGTCTGTGAGTGTAACTTGGATGGAACCACCACACATGCACCTTAAATTTCTCCCTTCATACTACCAGAAGAATCATTTCCCTGTCTCATAACTGAATAAATTTGGTTCACATTTCTAGCTTCCTTTAGATTTTATTATGTAATTAGGAAATAGTTTACGATCTCTAAAATGGCAGTCAACCAGAAGATATTAACCAATGTTTATACAATAATCCCAAGTTAGTCATCCAACATTCTCACAATCATCAAATCATCACGAGTCCTAGAATAATTAAAACGGTTAGGATTAGTGAGATGAACAGAATACTCAATAAATATCATATATCCCTACTAAATATGCATGAACTCCCAAGATCGATCCACTGATAGATTATTTGGAAATAATTGGTCATAGAATTCCATTAATAAGTCTATCTAGAGCATACCTCAGTAATTTTGAGACTGAAAAATGATATCCCACCAATTCATGGCAGAGTCCCACAACATGTAGGTTGAGAACATGACCCTCTAATCTATAGAAGAATCTAGATGGTTGAATATATGAGAAATATCCTTTATCCCTGATTATGCATCATGATCCCCATTATCCCCTGATATGGTGGGAGGATACTACTACCAGAATTCATGAGTCATCTCTTCTATAGTAGGGGTAGTCTAGGGAGAATCGTGAACAGACTTCATAAATAGAATAAATCCTTCAAAAACTAGATCATCAAAACCTAGTGGAAGATCAATAGGAGGCTCCTTATGATGAAATACATGAGGTATCATGGGTGACACAGGGACCACCATCTCCAACGCATGATCATCCACACTCTCTTGGAATAAATGTCACACCCTGGCCATGGATATTCCTTAATTTTATTAATTTCATGGATTTGGATATTTTTATTCTGTGTTTAGGATGATTCCCGGTTAAAATTTTTGAATTTGGGATTTCTAGAATAAGATTTATGGCTGGTTCATGGTTTGGAAACCTGTACACCCCTGGCTAGGTTACCATAAAACCTATGTTGGGTGTTCTATAGTGAGGTCCATTGGTTTCTCTTGTTTTGAGAAACCATATAAAAACTATGTGGTTTGGTTCTATAACTGGACAGAGGCATTTTACATTGTTGGTGCTTAGTTTGAGAAACTGTGTGTCCAAACATTACTTGGTGCCCCTCCTTTCCAGTAGCTCAAGCAGGGTTGGTGCCCAATTTAACAAACCATGTGTCCAAACCATGTGAGTTTCCTTGTTTGTTAATAATTGGAAATTACCTCTTTAAACCTTCATTTTTTAAACTAATATCAATATTCTTATCCCTTTATTGGTATAAGTGCACTAGTGGGTCCTCCAAACTCTAACTCCTTTACTTCCCATTCACTTATAAAGACCCTTGATGGTCATAAGGTGATATTCCATTTTTTATACAATTTTACTCTTTCCTCTACCTTAACTCTCAAATATTTGTTGTTTTTTTGGGTGATTTCACTTTTTCCCAAACCCTAGAGTCAGGGTTACTGGATTTTAGTTGATTTCATTAATTTTACGGTGCATCGATACATTATAATGGTAGGTATTTCCATTATTTATCTTTATGGACCAATGTATTGATTATTTTTTATATATAAAAAATTTATTAATATTTTTTTCATGCCTATGATGTTTTGGTATAGATTTTTTTTGGAACAATGTTTTTGGAATAACTTCATAAAAATGGGGTTTCAAAGGATTCCAATTTCATTGTCTATAAGCATATGCACACAAAGTTTTTGATAAAATTTTATTTTCTTTCTTAAAAAAAATTAATCCCATTACATATTATTAGGACTTTTATATGTTTTGGTAGCTTGGTTAAGATGATAGAATTAGTAGTGTCGTGTGATTTAGATGTCATTTTATGACTTGAGGGTTTTTGGAAATTGTTTTGTAAAGGATCTCCTTGTTTTTGAATTTTAGTTTTCACTTATGTAATTATGTAATGTTTTTGGGTTTGGGTTGTTCTAAAAGAAATTTTTTATTTTGTAAATTAAAATGGTTATGGTTGTTTCAATTTATATTTAGTTTGTTCCAGTGTATGTTGTCACATCCAGGTGTGCACGAGGTGCACACATGGATGAGTATTGTTATGAATATGGAATCTTATGAAATTTTTTCAATGAACCTTGGTTTCTAAAATGGTACCTTATTTATAAAAGTTGTTCTTATGGTGTTTCATGTGGTTTCAAATGAATCCGTCAAAACATGTTTTGATTATAAGGAGACACAATGTTTAGAAATTTTTTTGCATGAAGGACCATTTGGTACATTTCATTTGGTTGCATGGTTTACCCAATGTTTGGAAGGGGATTTTTAAATGTATTTGGATTTGGAAATCATAATGGACTATTTGGAATTGAAAACAATAATGTGGTGTTCCATGTGGTTTTAGAAATGGTTTATAGAATTTTTTCGATCTATTGGGATTGATAGGGTAAATGACCAGTTTTCATCCACAAATGTTTTTTGAGAAATGTTTTATAAGACCACATGAAATGAAATCTAGGTTAGAACTCATGAATGGATTTTTTTATGATGGGAAACCCTATAAACGATTTCCATATATGAGTTATCATATATTTGGTGTTAGTGTTTGGGGACAGAATGTGTGGACATGGATGGTATAGTGAGTCACACATGCAATGACCTCCGACATACAAAGTATACTTTTACAATGTGTTTTCTAGGAATCTTTTATAGGTATATGTGATAGTTTCTTATCAACCATGATTATATAGGTTGGTACCCACCTTAAATCGTAGGTATTGGTGGTATGTTCATCTAGATTATCGACATTAGAGTTTCTTGTTGGTCACACACTATAAACATGCACCATATGCCACTAGGTGATTCTGATCTTTGTATATCTAGGGATCACTCAAGTGATGTTTAAGAAATACCTATTGTTACCATTTAATTTTATTATTTATATTATGTTCCATTTGGTTCATTTTTTATACTACCTATTTATTTTTACCATAGCTTAGTAACATTTTATTTGGATTTTGGTTTGGGTTTTAGATAAAAAATGGAAATATATTTTGAAAATAGTGATGTACTGTTGGTTTTTCTGTAAAAGGTAAAAATGAGTTTCTTACTAAAATAAGATATACTTGTTTTCATATATTTACTTCAAACTAGTGTTTGTTGTGTATCTTTTAGAAAATAAATTTATGAATTCTATGGTCATTACTTACTAATATTTTGAGATCATACACTAATTGTTCCATTCAGTGTCTATAGTCCCAAGATATTTTGTAGGTCCACGATTCTGGTTCATGTTCCTGTTGTTGGTGTATGGTTAATCTTACTGTTAGAGGTAACCAAGAGGTCACATGAAGATCACTGTAGCTTAGTCAAATATTATTTCTGTGTTTAGTTTCTGTTTTTTAGTTGTTGAAACTAAATTAGTTTTTTATATTTATTTCAGATTCAGTTATTTTTTGTTCTTAAATTTATTCAGATTAATTTATTTTGATTATAATTTATTGTGAAAAATCCTTCCACTTAGTAATTACACAAATGTCCAACACTGGTTTCCATCCCATGGGGATTAGGAATTCCCTTTGGTCCATGTATCAGACTGGGTCGAATGCCAAGTTGGAAGGAATCCTATCTTGGTTCATGAAAAAATGTTATCCAATCTCACCCTTTGATATTTTGGGTGTTAGGAAGTAGGAGGTTAGGAATATTAGGAGTTAAGAGGTAGGTCTGTGAAGAGAATCACAAACTCTTTGTCATTCTGATCCTAATTTTTACAGGGATTGTCTCAGTTAAGAGTTTTTGTTTTTGTTTTCGGATTTTTTTGGGTGAGGAATGACAATGGAGGTGATCTCGTATTATGTAGTGACCTCAAATTGAGTAGTTACCCATGTGGAGTCTGAGTACATGGTTTAATCTTCTCTTAGTTGTAGATTTTTACTTGTGGAAGGGCCCAGTACAATGTCATCAGGCTTGGAATGATTACTAGTTCCTCAATATTACAGTCTTCCATGAGCTATGCCTTGTTTTGGTCACATTTTATGTGAGTAATCATTTAAAGGGAAAATGGGTTTTAATTAGAAAATGACTTATTTCATAAAAAAATTGATGGAAAATGGATTTAAAATAAAAATTCTTTAGATTGAAAATTTTCTAAATAATTGGGATTTGATAATGAAATGGTAAGTGTGATCCTTGTTAGTCGTTATGAAAGTTCACATATGTAATGGTAGGAATGGAATGCGCATGCAAGACATTTTGTGTTGATGGACACATTTGTTGTAGTTCACATGATGCATTGAGAGTGTGTTTGAAAGAACAGTCTTGGCCTGGTCATTCTGAAATGGATTTGGATGAGAAAGTGATCCCTAGAATTGGGTTTTTCTTTAAAATTGTGTTTTGGTTATTGAAATTTGTCGATGTAATGATGTAGTTTTGAAAATTGAAATGAAAATGGGGTTTTTGAAAAGAGGATTTTTGGATATTTTTTCTATGTGTTCAGCTTACAAGCCTGTTGTTTTAGCTATAGGTGTTCTTTTATATTCAGTGTTGGGTTAATGTTGATTTTGATTTTTTGTCTCTTGTTTTGATCTAAAAATTAAATCCAAAAAGTTCCACAATGTTTTTAATGAGTAGTTCCTGGTTCCTATTTCTTATTGGATGTTTCCTATCTTTCATGGTGGTGGTGGTCCATTATATGTAGTGGAGTGCCTAGAGGATGTTTATCACATTTTATGATCATTGGGAAATCCCAAAATGGTTATAGTTTAGGATTTTCTAGGGTTTTTTGAGGATATATCATTGGATGAATGAGAGATAGTATCCCCAACATCGATGCATTTTGGGATGACTTGCGAGGTAATTAAGTCCTTCTTTATCTGATGGTTTATACCTGAGGAGGGGATGATTAAGAAAAGGGAAGAACTCATGAGTGTTTAGTAAGGCGAGCGGATAGTGAAGGCATATTTTGATCGCTTTAGAGAGCTAGTTTCCTTTTCTCTAGAGGTAGTTTCATATGATCTATTGAATTCTTCTATTTTCATTAGGGGTCTTCCTCCATAGGTAATGGTTAATTTCCTCTCCTTTAAGGATCATTGTTAAGATAAGTTGGTGGATGGTGAATTTTTAGATGTGTTTCTTTCCAGAGAGTATGTAGTTATAAATCTAGTGTATCAATTTTCCTATGAAGTTTATCCATTTGAAGAGGAGTTTGTTTTAGAAGAATCTATCATTGATGAGTCTCCTTGGTTGGTTTTGGATTCTATTTCATCTTTCCATTCCGTTATGTGCCACCAGTGTGTTCGGTTCAAGCATTTTAATATGTTATGTGCCACCAGTGTGTTCGGTTCAAGAATTTTAATATGTCTTTCCCCAATCCTCTGAATATGTGCCATTGATGTGGCTATTTGGGTAATCTAGAGATATTTTTTATGAATAATTTCCCAAATAAGAAGTATTAATAAAAGGATGATAGAGCCTGACTATCAGAAAGTCATTGAATTAGTCATATTGGATCTAGCCACAGGCCTTGGAGTAATGTTTTCACATAGTCAAGAGTCACATGGGATGTGGAGAACCATGTCCTTGTTTTTTATCGTGTGTGGGGTGGGGACAACTAATGTTTCATTGTTTTAGTTTTTAATATTATTTTAAGTTCATCATTTCATTTTAAAAGTATTATGAGAATGTTTATCGTAATATTAGTAGTTGAGTATATCTGAATGTGGTTCATTGAATCATTTGTTCTCCTCTGAATGTTATTAGGTGTTATGTGGATATATTTCATTTTCTTCTATCATCGTTTCGAAATGTGCGATTTTTTTGGGAATTGATGGAGTGTGTTTTAATTTTATGATTAATTTGGTTTTCTTCCATGGGTATCCCATATGCTAGGGATTCATTATAAGGCCCCAGCCTTAAACCTTACTTAAAATTGAATTAAATGAATAATTCACATTGAGGATCTTTTCAGGTTTAGTGTTCTAGAGAATTAGGACATAACTATTACATCTCAAAAGATTACAAAGTAGTCTCTTCTACTAAATTTCCATAAAATAAAAACTCTTAAAAACAAACATGTCTAGTTTCATGTTTTAGGTAGCACGACTTTCCCTTGATCCCATCCTTGACCCTATTCCACGCTAAGTCCTGTGAAAAACATTTCAAAAACTTGGGATGAGCATAAAAAACTCAGTAAGGGATACACAAAGAATAAAAAACTGTTAGTTTATCAAAACAAAAAGTAAACCATGTATACTTTATCAAAGTAATACTTTTCACCTTTATGAAGTAGTAAAAAACTCTTCACTGAATAAAATATCATTACTTACCTTTTTGTAACCAACGGATTACCATAAAACCCATATAAAGAACACATAACATATATAAAGGTAACTTGGGACATAAACATACTTAAGTGGAATAACCATACGGTTGACTCCCACACATATCACTTAATGGAATAGCCATACGGCCAATTTCCATACATACTTAATGGAATAGCCATACGGCCGACTTCCATACCCAATGCATTGGAGGTTATAATGTAACCACCCGTCCTAGTATTCACGGCACCACCGTCATAATGTCCAAGTACCATTATAAAATCATAACACATAAAACCAATATAAAGGAATGATAACATTTCCACATTTGAATCACAATATATAATTTAAATATATTGACATAATATAATACTTTATCAAAAACATTTTCAATACCGAAATACAAAAAAAGTATATGGTATTTATTTTATTTTAAAACATTATGGCTTGTTGAGGAAGCCAAAGTCAAATAATACTCGTGGCGGCGGAAAAGGTCGTTGTCGCTGCGTACGTTAAAAGAAACATTCCTTTTTATAGTTTTGTAAAATGCTTCGTAGAAAAAGATTCATTTTGTATAAAAGTAAAAGTCAAAGGGGTTTATACACCGTATAAAAGAAGGTTGTGTATAAAACGAAATATTCCTCAATGAAAGGAGATTGAGACGAAGTCCCTTACAAAGACGGTAACCTTGGTTTAAGGATAAATCAATTACATAATTATGTGTGACAAATGAATACACCAAATATAATTGGATATTAAGTGTAAAAAAATCAGAGTTTATTCACACATATTCATAGAACAACATATTCAAGGAGTACAAGTTTATCCCAAAGAATCAAATTTGGGCTAAGAAGTTCCCTTGCAAAAATTTGACAGCCTAACGGCGTCACTTCAAAAATTCAGAAAATGAGTTGATGAGAGATAAAAAGGGGATCTCATCACTTGGACATAAAATTTAAATTAATTAGGATATAGAAGAACATATCCCAACATAATAGTATGTGAATTAAAATACATAACAAACGAAGTCTTTTAAAAAGAGGAGGGTGAAAGGTTCCCTTACCGACTTGGGTAACTTTCGAAAAGTACAACCCATTGAAGAAGTGTCATATAATGAATATGTAAATAACCATAAATGGAATTATATTACAAAAGGAGTGTAATAGTGGGCAGTACATAAAACACTCAAAGGAAATTGTGTCAAATGTAGCATAAATCTCATGGGAATAAAAGTGAGATGAAAAATCACTTACGAAAACTCGGCATCCTAACGACGCCACTTAAAACTTCCAAAAATGGATTGATGAGATCAAATAGGGTATCTCATCACATTACAACAAAATGTACAGAAAGATTAATATGAAAGAACATCCCCCATCATAACAAATAGGATCTTAAAATAAGTGACATAAAGGGGAGTACTTAAAAAGAAAGAGAGAGGTTGGATCTCTTACGAAAATTCGGCAGCCTAACGGTGCCACTAAAACTTCCAAAATGGATTGATTAGAGAGAATAGGGTCTCTCATCACATGAACATAAAAATTACAGTATGTGTAATATAAAATAACATTCCAATAACAAGAATGATGAGCTTTAGAGGGAATGACATAAAAGCGTGTACTTAAAAAGAAAGAGAGGAGTAAGATCCCTTACCTTGGGTCCGACTTGACTCGATCGTTCTTTAACGTCCAAAATAATAAACTTGAGTTAATTTCTACTTGATTAAGAACCTTTTTAAAGTTCATTATTCCTTCTATATCACTTATTGTCATGTTATAAACATTATTTAACTATTTAAGTTAATAATGTTTGTTTTGTCGATATTTGGTTCTTAAGTCGAAAATGGACTTCTTACAATTACATGTTGTTCATGTGGTCAAAGGTTCTTTATATCCAGAATAAAATTCCTGATTTGGATATCATATATATCATATATATCCATCATATACATGTATTTATAATATTACATAATCATGAAATGCACCGTTCATGGAGACGGTAAGCCGTACGTACGCATGAACGCTACTTTCATTTCTTTCTCATATTAATGGAATTAAAATTAAATGAGAGGTATGTATATTTTAATTCCAGAATTATATTCATCATTTAGATGTATCATTAATTATATATATCCATTATATACATATACTTTTAATAGTACATTACATTTGGGGATAAGAAATGAAATGCACTGTTCATGGAGACGGTAAGACGTACGTACGCATGAACGCTACTTTCATTTTATCTCATACTTTAATGGAAATAAATAATAATGATATAGAGGTATATTATAATTCCAGTATAACATCATATATAATAACTTTAAATCCATCCTTTATACATCCCACATATTTCATTAACGAATCACATCACTTTGAGGGGGCGGTAGTCCGCACTTCCTTAAATGAAGATATCACGTATACCCATAATGGAAGCCATAAATGTAAGCCACAAATGAAAAATAAATAAGTTTAAGTAAAAAATAAACATATTATATATCATATATAAATATAGTGACATCTTAATGGCCACCTTTGAAGGTGTTATATGAGTGTTGAACAATCATCGTTTCGTGAGGCAGAAATTCGCCATCCACGGAAACCGTATGTTGTTGAACCATTAGATGTAGGTGTGTGTAAGTGTATCTCGAATCCTTATTATAAGAAAATCCTATTATATTGAAGATACTGGAGTTGTTACAAAAAAAAATGAATAAAAAGAGTTTAGGGGGTTGGAGAAGAAAAATAAAACAAATGAACAAGAGAGAATGAATTACCTTTAAAAGTGTAACTCCTTTTGATTTGAGCCTAAAGGCTTCCTTTGAAAGGATTCAGCCCAAATGGAATCCTATAGGATGAGGAGAGGTATGTGGAGAGATTAAATGGGCAGGGGATGGCTGAGCCAAAGGCTTGAGTAGTGTGTGAAATGAGGTAGAGGTGGGGGCCTTTTATAAGAGGAGAGGAGGGGCACTTTTGGAAATCATGAAACTATTATTTTATTTTCAAAAGTGTTTCGAATTTCTAAGGTCCCACATTAATATATTTCGAAGATAAGATGATAAGGCTTTGAAATATTCCCATCCAATAGGTTTTGGACATGTGTAGGTTTTAGATATTACATTATCTTTCCATTTTATTTAAATCGTTAAATAATGAAGTCATTGCTGCATCATCATGATGTCATAAATAATTTATTTTTTTTAAAGTCTAAAAATTATAAAAAAATACTATGATGTAGAAAATATTTTTATCTTTCTAATTATTATTTATAATCAAAAATATGATTAGTATAACCCCTTCTAAAATTTTTTTTAGTAAAATAATTTATGTTAGTGTCATTTTCACCTTTATTTAAAAAAAGGCATTAAAGTCATTATCTCACCCAAGTGGCTCCATGGGGTCCCCTAAATCGGCCCATGGGTTTTCTTGGTCGGACATGACACAAACAATAGGGTTAGTACATGTGTCAAGCTCATCTAATTTTATTAAAGCATTATTTTTACCTTAAACTACACTAATTACCACTAATCACGATTAAAAACTTAATAAGTTACTATTCACCAAAAAATATTTTTATCCCATTGAACCACATTTTACTTCTTAATGACAACCATGTATGTCGGATTTTTTGAAAATCAAAACACAAAGATGTCAAAATTTCATTTAAACGGAAAATCGGTTTTTATAAGTACCACTTAGTGGTTTCACTATTCATCAAAAATTGATGTTTCTCAGAAAATTACCAAAATTTCACCCTAAGCTATATTTGATATTACGAATTAAAAAATGAAGTATATTTTACAAAATTCAAAACATATAAGTCACATTAATTTATTTAATAATTAATTCCCGCTGTCAGAGCAAATAGTGTGTTTTTATGAAACAATAAGTATCAAAAGATTGACACCAGTTTAAGTCCGATTTCAAAGTGAAATTAATTCCAACGACCACTATTGGATTTAATGGTAAAAATATTTTCTAATTTCACTTTAAAAACAGTTAAAATGATAATATAATCATATAAATAAATTAGATTAAAAAGAGGTTTTGAATTAAAATACAACATTTTACACTATTCATTAAAAAAATGAACTTTATCGGAAAAATACCAAAAATTTACACAAAGTAAAATTTGATGTCCCGATTCTAAAGAAGAGTTTTATTTGGTCCAAAAGAATGTATAAGAGTGATCAAAACTATATTTAATGACAGTTCTCCATCAGAAGGAGATAAGTGAACCTTTAGTGAAAATTAGGGTATAAAAGCTTAAAATTGAATTTTTTCCGTATTTTAAGCCTTTGGATAAATGTAAAAACATTTAAAAAACATATATAATCATATTTTAGTTATTTCTATCCATTCCCGCCAATACAACGACTACATGTTAACTGCCATTTAAAATAATATTATTTTATTATTAAAGTGCAACGTAAGATTCCCAAGAAACTCATTGTTGCGTATTGGGTACGCCATCGAGCATTTCATCCCCTTTAAAGTAATATTAATATTTGATTCACAAGTATGGATAAATATAAAGATGTCATATTCTTTATTTACCTGGGGTGTTACATCCTTCCCCCCTTTTGGGAATTGCGTCCTTGCAATTTTAAAATTGGGCTTGGAAACATCCTTGAAAGTCCCACATCGGAAGAAGAGTCGGTAAAACAATCACTTTAAAATAAAGAAAGATAAGTACAAAGGTCACCCGAGTTAACCCATACTAGGATTCCAAGTATAAAAAAATGGACATGGAGGAGAAAACATAGGGTCATGTTCTGATGAAGAGTGATAGAAAACATGTTTAGGAGAAAGTTAACCATTAGAAAATCACAAACTTGTGATGGGTTAAACGGTATTCGATTCCCTAGTAGGAAAAGTTAATAAAAAACATTTTTGTTTTAAGATACTTTTTATTGAGGAAATTATTCATAAGGAAACATAATCACTTATTAATTTTACTTTCAACTTTTATTAGATTCCTTACACAAACTCATATTTTCTCCAAAAGACGAGTATTTAGGAAGACTTGTTCACATTAAGAGTACTATAATCAACTTATAGAGAATCACCTAATCCACCAAAGAGAACTATATAATTCCCATGTATTTAGGCTTTAACCAAAACCAAAACCAAAAAGGTTAGTACAAGGTTAGATAATCCAGAAAAGGATAACCCTTTAAAAAGAAAATCTACGCTTAATCTCCAAAATTTGTCCAACAAAACCCAAAGTTCAACGAGGGCCATTAGATAAACAATTTGTCCATAAAATTCTTCAAAGTAAACCAATCTAAGATTGAAACCCAAATATTTGAAGGATTTAGTCACATAGTCTTCCAAGTTAAATCGTAACATTTATCTCCAAACAACATCAGTTGCTCCTAAAGTCTCGTATTGAAAAGTAATTAACCTAATCACATATCCTCCATGATAGGTTAATGATTTTCATAAATAAAAGAAAATCAACTTACTCTTAATTCATAAAATCATATAACTAAAAAAAAGAATCAGTCAAACTAACCAGGGACTTCACGTAGTCCAGTGGTAGGGGATAAATACCAGTCACACTTTGGTTGTGGGTTCGATTCCCACAGCTTTGTCTGACGCGATGGGTTGTCACACGGTCTGCGTGTTGTCCTTTTTCCAAAACTACATAATTCTTAAAACATTCACCAAAATGAGATAAACTATTCAAGAATAATCATAACATATTTTAACCTCAAGTTTATCTCATTCCTTTCATTTTCCATCATATCATAGAGTAACCCATAATTACCTAAAAAGTAAGGATCATATAAACTCTAATGGTTACCTTTATAATTATTACCTGAACTTCCACATGGATTGGTCATCTTGTACATGATTCATTAAAGATCATACCAAGGTTCAAGTGGTTGATCATGACTCCTTGATAGCTGGTTTAGAACAACCACCAGTTTCCTCATTGAATCCCCCATTTTATCTAGTATCTTAATCATAGAACCACCACAGTTTCCTTCAAACCTGTAGTCTCTTTGGTGCCTGCTAGATCCATTCATTCACTAAAAACAGAAATGTCAGTGTGAGTATATCAACAAAACCATCATGTACTAATGAGGAAGGTAAACACTATGATACACTTACTCATTCACTTTATCTAAAACTAGGGCTCTTTCTGAAATCCTAACCATTATGGTAATGTCACTTATGCTTAAAGAATACCCTAACCTCTAAAGTTATCCAAACTGACCTTTGATACCAACTATAAGGCCCCAACCTTAAACCTTACTTAAAATTGAATTAAATGAATAATTCACATTGAGGATCTTTTCAGGTTTAGAGTTTTTGAGAATTAGGACATAACTATTACATCTCAAAAGATTACAAAGTAGTCTCTTCTACTAAATTTCCATAAAATAAAAACTCTTAAAAAGAAACATGTCTAGTTTCATGTTTTAGGTAGCATGACTTTCCCTTGATCCCATACTTGACCCTATTCCACGCTAAGTCCTATGAAAAACATTTCAAAAACTTGGGATGAGCATAAAAAACTCAGTAAAGGATACACAAAGAATAAAAAACTGTTAGTTTATCAAAACAAAAAGTAAACCATGTATACTTTATCAAAGTAATACTTTTCACCTTTATAAAGTAGTAAAAAACTCTCCACTGAATAAAATATCATTACTTACCTTTTTGTAACCAAAGGATTACCATAAAACCCATATAAAGAACACATAACATATATAAAGGTAACATGGGACATAAACATACTTAAGTGGAATAACCATACGGTCGACTCCCACATATATCACTTAATGGAATAGCCATACGTCCAATTTCCATACATAATTAATGGAATATCCATACGGCCGACTTCCATACCCAATGCATTGGAGGTTATAACGTAACCACCCATCCTGTTATTCACAACACCACCCGCCATAATGTCCAAGTACCATTATAAAATCATAACCCATAAAACCAACATAAAGGAATGATAACATTTCCACATTTCAATCACAATATATCATTTAAATATATTGACATAATATAATCCTTTATCAAAAACATTTTCAATACCAAAATACAAAAAAATTATATGTTATTTATTTTATTTTAAAACATTATGGCTTTTTGAGGAAGCCAAAGTCAAATAATACTCGTGGCGGCAGAAAAGGTCATTGTTGCTGTGTACGTTAAAAGAAACATTCCTTTTTTTTGTTTTATAAAACGCTTCATAGAAAAAGATTCCTTTTGTATAAAAGTAAATGTCAAAGGGGTTTATACACCGTATAAAATAAAGTTGTGTATAAAACGAAATATGACTCAATGAAAGGAGAGTGAGACGAAGTCCCTTACAAAGACGGTATCCTTGGTTTAAGAATAAATCAATTACATAATTACGTGTGAAAAAAGAATACAACAAATATAAGTGGATATTAAGTGTAAAAAAATCATAGGTTATTCACACATATTCATAGAAAAACATATTCAAGGAGTACAAGTTTATCCCAAAGAATCAAATTTGGGCTAAGAAGTTCCCTTTCAAAAATTTGACAGCCTAACGACGTCACTTCAAAAATTCAGAAAATGAGTTGATGAGAGATAAAAAGGGGATATCATCACTTGGACATAAAATTTACATTAATCAGGATATAGAAGAACATATCCCAACATGGCAGTATGTGAATTAAAAGACATAACAAACGAAGTCTTTTAAAAAGAGGAGGGTGCAAGGTTCCCTTACCGACTTGGGTAACTTTCGAAAAGTACACCCCATTGAAGAAGTGTCATACAATGAATATGTAAATACCAATAAATGGAATTATATTACAAAAGGAGTGTAATAGTGGGCAGTACATAAACCACTCAAAGAAAATTGTGGCAAATGTAGCATAAATCTCACGGGAATAAAAGTGAGATGAAAAATCACTTACGAAAACTCGGCAGCCTAACGACGCCACTTAAAACTTCCAAAAATGGATTGATGAGATCAAATAGGGTATCTCATCACATTACAACAAAATTTAAAGAAATAGTAATATGAAAGAACATCCCCCATCATAACAAATAGGAGCTTAAAAGAAGTGACATAAAGGGGAGTACTTAAAAAGAAAGAGAGAGGTTAGATCTCATACGAAAATTCGGCAGCCTAACGGTGCCACTCAAAACTTCCAAAATGGATTGATGAGAGAGAATAGGGTCTCTCATCACATGAAAATAAAAATTAAAGTATGTGTAATATAAAATAACATTCCGATAACAAGAATTATGAGCTTTAGAGGGAATGACATAAAAGAGTGTACTTAAAAAGAAAGAGAAGAGTAAGATCCCTTACCTCGGGTCCGACTTGACTCGATCATTCTTTAAAGTCCTGAATAATAAACTTGAGATAATTTCTACTTGATTAAGAACCTTTTTAATGTTCATTATTCCTTCTATATCACTTATTGTCATGTTATAAACATTATGTAACCATTTAAGTTAATAATGTTTGTTTTGTCGATATTTGGTTCTTAAGTCGAAAATGGACTTCTTACAATTACATGTTGTTCGTGTGGTCAAAGGTTATTTATATCCAGAATGAAATTCCTGATTTGGATAGAATATATATCATATATATCCAGAATATACATGTATTTATAATATTACATAATCATGAAATGCACCGTTCATGGAGACGGTAAGCCGTACGTACGCATGAACGCTACTTTCATTTCTTTCTCATATTAATGGAATTAAAATTAAATGAGAGGTATGTATATTTTAATTGCAGAATTATATTCATCATTTAGATGTATCATTAATTATATATATCCATTATATATATATACTTTTAATAGTACATTACATTTGGGGATAAGAAATGAAATGCACCGTTCATGGAGACGGTAAGCCGTACGTACGCATGAACGCTACTTTCATTTCTATCTCATAATTTAATGGAAATAAATAATAATGATATATAGGTATATTATAATTCCAGTATAAAATAATATATAATAACTTTAAATCCATCCTTTATATGTCTCACATATGGCATTAACGAATCACATCACTTTGAGGGGGCGGTAGTCTGCACTTCCTTAAATGAAGATATCACGTATACCCATAATGGAAGCCATAAAGGTAAGCCACAAATGAAAAATACAGAAGTTTAAGTAAAACATAAACATATTATATATCATATATAAATATAGTGACATCTTAATGGCCCCCTTTGAAGGTGTTATATGAGTGTTGAACAATCATCGTTTTGTGAGGCAGAAATTCGCCATCCACAGAAACCGTATGTTCTTTAACCATTAGATGTAGGTGTGTGTAAGTGTATCTCGAATCCTTCTTATAAAAACATCCTAGTATATTTAAGATACTGGAGTTATTAAAAAAAATTAATAAAAAGAGTTTAGGGGGTTGGAGAAGCAAAATAAAACAAATGAACAAGAGAGAATGAATTACCTTTAAAAGTGTAACTCCTTTTTATTTGAGCCTAAAGGCTTCCTTTGAAAGGAGTCAGCCCAAATTTAATCCTCTATGATGAGGAGAGGGATGTGGAGAGATTAAATGGGCAGGGGATGGCCGAGCCAAAGGCTTGAGTAGTGTGTGAAATGAGGTAGAGGTGGGGGCCTTTTATAAGAGGAGAGGAGGGGTACTTTTGGAAATCATGAAACTATTATTTTATTTTCAAAAGTTTTTCGAATTTATAATGTCCCAAATTGATATATTTAGAAGATAAGATGATAAGGCTTCGAAATATTCTCATCCAATAGGTTTTGGACATGTGTAGGTTTTAGATATTACATTATCTTTCCATTTTATTTAAATCGTTAAATAATGAAGTCATCACTGCATCATCATGATGTCATAAATAATTTATTTTATTTAAAGTCTAAAAATTATAAAAAAAATACTATGATGTAGAAAATATTTTTAGATTTATAATTATTATTTATAATAAAAAATATGATTAGTATAACCCCTTCTAAATTTTTTTTAGTAAAACAATTTATGTTAGTGTCATTTTCACCTTTATTTAAAAAAAAGGCATTAAAGTCATTATCTCACCCAAGTGGCTCCATGGGGTCCCTTAAATCGACCCATGGGTTTTCTTGGTCTGCCATGACACAAACAATAGGGTTAGGACATGTGTCAATCTAATCTCATTTTATTAAAGCATTATTTTTACCTTAAACTACACTAATTACCACTAATCGTGATTAAAAACTTAATAAGTTACTATTCACCAAAAAATTATTTTTATCCCATTGAACCACATTTTACTTCTTAATGACAACCATGTATGTCGGATTTTTTGAAAATCAAAACGCAATGATGTCAAAATTTCATTTAAACGGAAAATCAGTTTTTATAAGTACCACTTAGTGGTTTCACTATTCATCAAAAATTGACGTTTTTCAGAAAATTACCAAAAATTCACCCTAAGCTATATTTGATATTACGAATTCAAAAATGAAGTCTATTTTAGAAAATTAAAAACATATAAGTCACATTAATTAATTTAATAATTAATTCCCGCTGTCATATCAAATAGCGTGTTTTTATGAAACAATAAGTATCAAAAGATTGACCCTAGTTTAAGTCCGATTTAAAAGTGAAATTAATTCCAATGACAACTATTGGATTTAATGGTAAAAATATTTTCTAATTTCACTTTAAAAAAAATTCAAATGATAATCTAATCATATAAATAAATTATATTAAAAAGACGTTTTGAATTAAAATACAACATTTTACACTATTCATTAAAAAAATGAACTTTATCGGAAAAATACCAAAAATTTACACAAAGTAAAATTTGATGTCCCGATTATAAAGAAGAGTTTTATTTGGTCCAAAAGAATGTATAAGAGTGATCAAAACTATATTTAATGACAGTTCGCCATCAGAAGGCGATAAGTGAACCTTTAGTGAAAATTAGTGTATAAAAGCCTAAAATTGAATTCTTTCCGTATTTTAAGCCTTTGGATAAATGTAAAAACATTTAAAAAACATATATAATAATATTTTAGTTATTTCCATCCATTACCACCAATACAACGGCTACATGTTAACTGCCATTTAAAATAATATTATTTTATTATTAGAGTGCAAGGTAAGATTCCCAAGAAACTCGTTGTTGCATATTGGGTACGCCATCAAGCATTGCATCCCCTTTAAAGTAATATTAATATTTTATTCACAAGTATGGATAAATATAAAGATGTCATATTCTTTATTTACCTGGGGTGTTACATTCATGGACTTTGAGAGAGAATTTTGGTTGGGGTTAGGAGTTCCTGGTCATGATGTGAATGTTTCCCAGTATGTATAGAAGAGTTTGTGTTAGTTCCCAATTAAGTACCGGTGGTGTTGGATGTTTTAATGTTCCCATGCAAGATGACTTATTAGAGTGGGGATAACCCTCTCATGTTCTCCCATCATTATTGTGTAGTGGTTTCTTCTTCATCGATTGGGTATCATTTATGAGGTTAAATGTCACCCTGATGTGTTTGATTTCTTATGATTTTAAATGGGAATGGAATATTGGTTTGTTTATCTTTTTTCTGGGTGAAATTAAGGGTGATGATAGTTTCTGTGGTGGGGGGAATTGTCAAACCCTAAACGTTGATATTCCTTTATTTCATTATTTTTTTTGTCTTGGGATATTTTTAATCAAGGATGGGTTTGATCCACAGTTTAAATTATTGAATGTTGAATGTCAAGGGTGATTTTTTATCCTATGCATAGTTGAAGAAATTATGGGCCCTTGTCTAGGTAACTGTGTGGACTATTTTGGGTTTCCAATAATGAGGTGTATTGGTAGTTAAAGGTTTTTGAAACCATGTAGAATATAGATTGTTTGGTTCTGTAACCATAAAGAGGAATTCATCACATATAGTGCATGATTTTTGAAATAATGTGGGAAAAAAGTGTGGGGTGCCCCTCCTTTCCCATAGCTTGTGCACGATTAGTGCACTATTTAAGACAAAGTGTGGACAAACCATGTGAGATTCCTAGTTCGTTAAAAAGTGGAAATTACCTCTTTTCCCCTCCATTATTGGAACTCTAAATTGTGATTTTTCTCTCATACTCAGCCTAGAACCACCAGGGGTCCTTCCAAATACTAATCCTTAGCTTCCCTTCCACTTTTAAATCCCCTTGATGGACCCATTGTGAGATTATATTGGTTTTATTCAAATTTCCCATCCCTCTCCCATCTCTCAAATGTTTTTGGTGTTTCCTGACAGGGTTTCACTTTTATTTGTAAACTAGGGTTATGGTTGGATGACTTTGTTGATTTATTTGATGTTAGGGTGTGATTATTGTCTCTGGGAGTGTGTCCTCCCTTCTTATATAGTTTCATCTCATCTTAAAGTCATTAAGGTAGGTGTTTCCATTATTTTTCTTTATATCCAAATCCATTGATTCATATGCGTTTCTAAATAATTTTTAAATATTTTTCAGACAATTATGATGTATTTTTATTGATTTTTTTGGTATTTTTGTGTTGGTATAATTTGGTAAAAATGGATTTCCAATTGAATCATATGTTCAAGACTATAAATTTTTTTACTCAATGTGTTTTATAAAATGTCTATTGATTTATTAAAATGAAATTAAGTGCTTGTTAATATATTTGGCCTTTGATATGTTTTTGTATATTGTTTAGGATGAAAGAATTGGGTGTGATGTGTGATTTAGATTATACATTATGGAACTAGTGGTAGTGAAAGATTTAACGTTGATTTGTTTAGGTTGGTTCTAAGAAAAAAAAGAAAAATAGTGAAGTAAAAAAAATTCGGCATTAGTTTTCTAAAAAACAGAAGTCACAAAAAAATATTTTTACTATTGTTTTGTCAATAAAATGTTGGCAAAAATTCCCCAAAAAATTATTTTAGCATTGTTTTTATAATAAGATGACATCGAAAACCCAAATGAAAATTTGGAATTAGTTTACGTAAAAACCGATGATGAAAATTAAAAAGAAGTTTTGGGTTCTATTTACATAGATCCAACATAAAACATTCTTTCAAAAAAGTAAGAGACATATTAGACCACCCTAATACCCTAAATCTGTTTTGTTTATCTCATCTAATGTGACTTGAGATGGCGACCATGACTACCCAAACCACCACCATGCCTTATTTTTGTTGATTTCAAGAATTTTAAGTTCTTTTTAGGATCATTGGTTCTCAATCATTCATAGTTTATCATTTGTTTTTTTATCTATGTTTGTATTTCTTGATTTGAAGCATCCTCACAGCCACACCTGAATGGGTTTGATTCTTTTTGTTTTGTTTTTTCATGATTATATTTCATATATACTACTTTTTTGTTATAATTTTATGTTTTTATTATTCCACTGAATTTGATGGAGAAATTTGAAATTTTTGATGCTCAATTTATCATCTTCAAATTTGAATATTATTTGTTTTTTTTTAAATTTTATAAATAAATTAGTTACTATATAATTAATTCATATCATTTGGTTTTAACCAACTATTGAAGATTTTTTATTATGTTATTTTGTAATTCATTCATGTAATTTTAGTTTGATTAAATTATTGATTGTAATTAATTTAGTGGTAAATTGATTCCCACTTCTGTAATAGATTTATAATTGTTTGAATGGTAAATATTGAAAACCATATACATTAAAATTAGTTGAATTATTTTATATGATTAATATGCATGTTATGTGTGAATCTGAAACAATGTTTTAAAAATGAATTGATATTTAAAAAAAGTCAATTGCAAAATTAATGTACATATTAAGTGTGATTCTGACACTAATTTTTAATTGTGAAATAGAGTTGGCTTAATGACACTTTTGCAACTTTTTTTTATAAATAACACTATAGTATAAAAATGAATTAATATAAAATAAAGTTATAATTAATTTGATGTATTTTTATATGATTAAAATTTATATAAATGTATATATATATATTTAAATGTTTATATATTTTGATATATTCACTAATAATAGCATGATATCAAGTATTGAATGGATCGTAATTGGATAAATTTACAAAGAACCAGTAATGAATATGAAATGGAGTTGATTATTTATTATGATTCTCTAATAAAAATCTTTAAAACACATATTTTATTTTCTATCCACGTGTGAACTAGTTGAATATGATAATGTCAAATTCTAGAGGAGCGAATGATCATCTCAATTGTAATGATTTTATCCTTAATTATAAATGTTGGATCTGGCATGGTAAAATTATTATAAATTAAATATCTAATGTTGATGAAAATATTAATGACGCCACTGATGATCGTATTGAAGAATTAATTCATGATTTTTTTGTTGAAACCATTAAAAAAATAGAAACTATTGAAGGGTAGTATAGAGATTCAGAAAAACCATTATTCCTTAGTTGTAAAAATAGTGTTTTATGAATAGTTTCGGTCTTGGATAACACGAATGAAAAAAATGGTCGGAGTGATAATGTTTAGATAACATATATGATCTTTTAAAATAGATACTTTCAGAAGGAAAAGAGCTTCAAGATTCTAATTATGAGGTAAAGAAAATATTATGTCCAATGGGATTAGGGTATAAAAGAATACATACTTTCTCCATTTATTAGGTTATGTATTGGAAAGAATATTAATTTATATCAAAATTTTATACGAGTGGAACATCATTATACATGGTGGATGAAAAAGTTAATTCAGATTCATTCTTCGATACTAACATCTAACCTCATGCGAAATCAAATAATTCATTCTAATAATCCATTTATATAATTCCTATAAATTAACTCTGATTCATTCTTAGGTACCAAAATCAATGATCCACCAAAAGAAATTTGTTACCTTCCAATAAATACTTATTTGATGTGTCAATTTTCATATTCAAATGATATAAAATGGTTAAGAAGAAATTCAGATGAATGCATCTTTTATAGTACACTATGCCACCCTGTCGACTCTTCACAATGGAAGATATTTTATAAACAGTTTCTTTATTTTGGAAGTGAAGTTAGAATTCTTATAATGTGAGTTTGTAGAGAAGTAATGATTCCATATCTAAGCCTAAGTATCCAACATAGTTCATGAACTATTCTATTGGAAGATTACAACTTATTCCCACATATATGTATGAAGAAAAAATATGTTGTAATGATATTGATGATTTCTAGAACAAAAAACCAAGAAAAAATATTGATGTGTATCATTAACCATTGATTGATTATTTGAAACATATATGGGAGGTCAATGTTCATGTTTTTTATGAATACAAGAAATTGTATTTTCATTTGCGTGCTATGATAATATTAAATATAATCAAATTTCCTACATCTAGGGACTTATCTAGATATAGAGTTAAGTGACATAAAGGATGTCCAATTTGTGAATAAGAGACTTCATATTATCAATTTTAAAATGGATGAAAAATGGTTTATAGGGGATATCGAAGATTTTTTCTAATTGATAATCCTTGTCATATATTGAAAAATAAATTTAATGGTGTACATGAATAAAATATCCCCCCTCAACCATTTTTAGTTGAATAAAATTAAACAAGGCGTAAAAAATATTGATTTAACATTTGGAAAGAAATGTTTTCTAGTCTTTAAAAAAATATCTGGAATAAACAGTCTATTTTATTGAACTACATTATTGGACATTTTTTGAGATAAAACATAACATTTATGTTATAAATGTTGAGAAAAATATATGTGATAGTTTGATTGGATATTAATTGGACATTTATTGATAAAGAAAGAGATGGATTTAATTATAGATTTGACTTGATAGTAATGATAATAAGTTTGTTTTTAGCTACCGCTTTGAAAGAAAACAATCATATTTACCTCCGGCTTGGCACATATTATGAAAGAGGAAGAAGTTAATATTTTTTCAGTGTATGTTTGGGAAAAAAGTAACCAATGGATATTCTTCAAATGTGAATAATTTTTTGTCAGTGAAGAATTTCAAATTAACATGTATGAAATCTCAGGACTGTCATGTATTGATTCAAAAACATCTACCATTCCACAGTTTGGTATATTATCATCAGCTGTGAGAAAGACTATCATCAGGTCCTGTAATTTTATCCAACCCTTTTTTATCAAATTTATTCCTTGAAATTTGTTATATGAGTTGGATAATGATGCTAGTCTTATAATTTCTCAAAAAGAAATTTATTTTCCACCTACATTTTTTTGATAAAATGGTTAATTTGGTGATCTATCTAGTATGTGAGATAAAAATATGTGGGCCCATTTATTTACCTTGGATGTATCCGTTTGAAAGTTATATGAAAATTTTAAATGGATATGCTAATAATACTTTTTTACTGGATGCCTCTATTTTTCAAAAATATGAATTGGATGAGGTGATTGAGTTATGTACTAATTATTTGTATAAAGTAGATCATACTGTTCTCCCTATTTCCTGACATTTGACAGTTTATAGTGAAGGTAGATGGATTCAAGGCATAATTGTGAAGATCATTCAATGTGATGATGTGATGTCGATACATTTATATATATTTAAAAGCATAGATGATCTTCAATCATATTTATCATCACGAATTTCTAAATTAAAGAGAAAATATCCCAAAATAAATGAAAATTTGTTGAGTAATGCGCATAAAAATACATATGTTTCATGTTTTAAATAGAAAGTGAGAATAGATAAATATTCCTCATAAAAGTTGAAATGGTTGGAAGGGGGACCATCTCTTAATGAGATAACATCAAATAGTTTTGATATTGATGATTATGAATTTAAAAAAACATCTAGATGATAAGAGAAATATTAAAAATAATGGTGTGATGGTTATCACCGAAGAAATTTATTTTCAAGTGGAAAAGATGAAATATGAATTTTTTCCTCATTGAAATATTTTGGAGATCGTGAGGATATTTCATAAATTGATTATACAAAATTTCAAGCCATTGTGTTTTAATGTAATTAGGTTGATGTTAGTATTGGTGTAAAACAATTTAATTTTGGATTTATGATGGTTGATTTGAAAAGATATAATTATAATGAGGAAGCATTTTTAATGGAGACAAATGAAAAGAAGATATTTTATGTCATTTTTATTTTGAATGACCAATGGTCATTAATTTTGAAAGGAAATAGATACCATTTTGGTGATAAGAATTATATATATGATTTTATTGATTTATATGAGTCTTATTCATCCATTATATGATTTTTGGATGATTACAATGACTGCAAGGAAAATATAGTGCATAGAGTACGTAATGATCACGATGAAGTCATATGGGACAAAACCAAATTTGTCACTTAATTTTTATAGTAATTATTTATGTGTTTTTGAAACATACAAATATGTGGATATTTTTTTACTTTTTTTTGTTATCATTTTTTAAAAATATTCAATTTTGTTGTGACATGTTTTTATAAAAAATTTCATTACACTTTCTTGTGTCAATTTCATATACAAAGAGAGAGTTGGAGTAACTAAGGTATATCTATTTTTTCATATTGTTAAATATTATGGAATATATATATTTAATGACCGAAAACTTTTAATTTTTTTTCCAGACTACTGATGCAATCTTTTAAGAGGATACTTCTCCTGTTACTAAAGATAAATCATGTTCTCAAGCTGGTAAACATGGTATTGCACATTTATCAAAATTATCACTTTCTCATATAGATGTGAGATTACATATTTTATTAATAATAATAATAATGAAACTGGCCCAAATTCACTTTAGTTTATCAGATATATATCAATGTAGTTCCATTACAGGATTAGTACTTTATATCCTAATAAGATGTCTTTGGACAGGATGATGAAATAATAGCATTGAGAAGTTGTGACATAAAATATTGCAATCGGTTTATTTTATCTCATTTTTTAATACGTAATATTTTAAAAGATATATTTCATTTATTCATTTATAGGTAACATTCAATTTTTAGGAATCAAAATAAATTAAGAAAAGGCATATCTCTTTATTGGTGGTTAGATGAAGAGATTTTAAAACATAAATGATAAAAAAAAGGTTATTTGAGATAAAACCGTTGAATCCTCATGCCTTAAGTATCAGTTTATCGATGTAGATACATAGATACAATTTTTTGACAACCGTCATGAGGAAAACATTCAGGTATAATAATTATTTTATATTTTAAAAAATATCATATATTTATCTAATTACATATTAGATTATTTTTATGTAATAGGACTTAGTGAGATCTCATCATGAGATCCCATTGAAAAATTTATACCCTCATACAATATCATGTGGAGGGTATCTATTATTAGACCAGAAAATGAATGAAAAAATTAAACATTAAGAGCTCGATCTAGTAGTGATTTAGAAGTGGTCTAGTTTGGTCCTCCATCTCCTCCTACTCACAATGAATAATGGAAATGAGAAATAATAAGGAAAAATGAAAAGTATCATACAGAGGAAACGAAAGAAGTAGCTAATAAAAATATAGGTAAATATTATTTATTTATAATGAATTTTTTTTATTTTATAAATTATTAAAACTAATATAACATATTCGGTTTTAATTTCAGGATGAACATTAGGAGAAAGAGATACATGGATCTTTTATCATTGATGGTAGGATGGATAACCTAGCCACTTGTTTAAGAAAGCCAGAACACCCTGGCCATGTAAGAGTATATCAGGAGGGTGTTATTATTCATAATTATTTTTTTCATAGTATGCAATCAAGAGACCTGGAAATATAATACATAAAATATGATTTGAATGTTTTGAAATAGTCTATGGGTGATAAAATTCAAGCAGTCATGTAATATTCATTATTATAAATCATCACATGATAGTCATGGTCTATGTAACCTTCCTAGACTCCCCAGCATACTTATCCGGCTGTGCAGCCTCTATAGTCATCCTGGCCAGATTTCCCGACCCAACCTTCCTACTTTGATCCTATACCTCCTCACTCAGACCAAATGGTATATTTTGAGTTGTTGTATGGAGATCATCATATACATATTGTTGCATTAAGAATCATGCATTTTTTTTGGGGATTACGTAAATCAACAACCTGTGTAGATGGGTCATGTTTGAGTATCAGAACCTGATATTATTGATCATAATGCTCTACTGCTATTTCCTAATGAGGAGATTACAAGATTTGGGGATTGTTTGGGTCATTTTTTACCTTTTTCAACTAGTCTTCTTCATTATATTTCATATGAGATATGCATCTATTTTACTATTAATCAAATATGATTGAAGGTTACATATTCTTTTTTCTGACATTTGACTTATATAGTATTATTTGAAAACAAAATAAATTGCACAATTGAAACAAAATGTTTATGAATAATGGACTGTAGATACTTCTAATACATCCTATGGGATACGAAGATTATCTCAGGATCATTCTTCCTTGAATAATATCTATGAGTTTCAGATGATTTATGATATATGTGGATGATATTATCCATTGTGATTATTCAAATAATATATCATCCATCTATTTTACTTTTAAGAGCTCGGTCCGAATGTATTGCAGTTTTTTCAATGTAAGTAATTTCACATTAAAATATTTACTTTAATAAAATATCATTTAGGTTCACTGACTATATTTCCTTTTAAAATTAGGTATCTACACACACATCTTGTAAAAAATTATAGCATTATAATTTACGGTTTTAGAGACCTAGAATACACTTCGATGGGAGTGAAACATGTGAATAATCATAATAGAGATGCATATATATGTGAGAGATCATTTCATATGAATATTGGATGTTATTTTTCTCCCATTAATGGATAAGTAATTATAGACCCATAAATATGAAATAATGATCATTATAGTGAAATTACTTGGGAAAATTTTGAATTTTAGGGGGATTTGAATGTTAGGTGTATTATGACCATGTGAATGCACCATATATTCGTTTTTCTCTTTATTATGGAGTGTTCGAAAAATATTTTCAACCTTATTAGACATGTATGTATTTTTATTTTTTAGAAGATTATTAAGATTAATTATTATTATTTATACATATATTATTAGTTCAGATATATGAAAATGGAGTTCTAGAAAAAAAAATTAACAAAGAACACATGTCGATAAATAAACAAAATGCAATCTAATATGTGGAGATAAAGGTAACTATTTTTTATATTAGATATTATTCTGATATACATATATATATTTAGGTATTTATAATTGAGTAAATATTTTATAACCACAATTTAATTTTCAACAAGAAAATGTTGAATGTGGTTATAATGTTCAACGATTCATGTATGAGATAATCATAACTGGGGTAACTACTGAATTTGATAAGGCCATTTATATTAATTTTTTTTATTTTCTATTAGCATCTTATTTTTTAATCTCATATCATTTGATTACGAGGAGAACTATACCCAAAAATGAACTAAACCATTTCAATCTTTATTTGCGAGCTATTTGTCATGTCTGATTACAATTTTAGGTATATATATTCTACTGTATAAGAATAATATAATATTTTCCTAATAAAATGTGTTTAAAAAAATAATTAATTTTTTATAATATGTGTTTGAACACAATGATATCAAATTAATTCATTAACAATAACCAAAAACAATCATATTAGAAATTTCAGGTATTTATATTTTAATTCTACTTTATAATAAAAATTTGTAGATAGTTTTTTGATTAACTAGATAAAATCATGTATGTTTTTATAGATTTTTAATCGATGATAACTGCTATTTGATTTATGTATATCATGTTTTTATTTCAGGGGTTTTGATTATTTTGGAAGTGTAGTATTATGAATGTTATACAAAATTATCTTTCATAATCTCTTTTCATTAAAATCGACTCTGAAAATTTTGAAAAAAATTCTCGGTTTTTAGAATCAGTTTTTTTTAATAATTTGACATTGAAAACCGACTCGTCAATTATATTACACATCTGTTTATAATAATCCAATGTGGGAAAATAGAATGAAAATGACTTTTAACATTTGTTTATTCTTTAAACCAACTCCAGAAACTAATCCCAACATTAATTTAGGCATCGGGTTTTGAAAATCGTTGCCTATATAGACATCCATTAAAAAATGTTAAAAAAAGGCCTTAAATACATCATTTTCACTATTGTGTATTGATTGTTATTGGTGAAATTGTTTCATAGGATCTCAGGGTTTTTAAGAGATTATTTTGTTCTTCTTTAATTTTGTGAAGTTATTAATTATGGGTTGGTTTAAAATAATATTTAGATTTTATAAATGAAAATTATTTTGGGTGTTTCCATGGATATTTAAAGTGTTCTATTAGATGAAAATTAAAATGAGGATATCTCTTTAAGAAATTTTTTCCTTGATGTTTGTTTTCTAAAATGGTACCATAACTTCTAAAAGGTGTGTTTGTGGTGCATCATGTGGTTTTGAATGAATCCTTTAAAATTTGGTTTCTTTGGAATGTGAAACATTTTTTTGTAAAATGTTTGCATGATGGGACATTTTGTACATTTCATATGTTTTAATTATTTACCCAATGTTTGGAAATGGTTTTTTAAGTATATTTGCATATGAAAATTTTAATGGCCCATTTGGAATTAAAAAGATGATTGTGATATTCCATGTTGTTTGTTATATGGTTTAGATAAATTTTTTAATCTATTGAGGCTCATAGTGTAAATTCTTAATTATAATATTTGAATGTTTTTTAAAAAAATTTATAAGACCACATGATGTGACGACCTGATTAAAACTTATGATTGGATTTTTGTTTGATGGGAAAACCTATAGGGGATTTCCTTATATGGGTTATCGAATAGGTGGTGTGAGTGTTTTTGGTAGGAAAATGTGGTGATGGTAGGTAAGGTTGGTGAAACATGTGAGGGACTACTACTTACATAGTATATTGTTACCATGGGTTTTATAGGATGATTTTAGCAGATCGAGTGATGGTTTCTTATCAACCTTGATTAGATAGGTTGATACCCCTTGACATGGTTGGGATTAGTGGGATGTGCCACTGAATTGGTCAGTTTAGGGTGGTTAGATGGTTATCGACTATGTATATTCACTAAATAATTCTAGGTGATTCCAATCTAAGTATGTCCATAGATCACTCTAGATATTCTTAGTAAATAACCATGTTTACTATCTATTTTGGATAGTTTATATTTTGTTGCACTTGTTTCCTTATATATACTGCCTATTTATTTTTATTGTAGATTAGTAACATTTTATTGTATATTTTTGGGTTTTATTTATAAAATTGAAATCTATTTGTAAAATAGTGATATAATGGGTGTTGTTTGGATAAAGGTAAAAACATTATTTATTACTAAAATGAGGAAAACCATTTTTCTCATATGTATTTAAAACTAATTTTTACAGACTATTTTGACAAAGGAATATGTATGGATTCTATAGTGGTTTAATAATGAGATATTAAGGTCCCACACTACTTGTTCCATTTAGTGTCAATAGAGCTAGGATGTTTTATTGGTCCATGTTTTTTGTTCATTTTCACAATGTATGAGCATGGTTGGTCTTGTGGTTGGAGGTGACCATGAGGCCCAATATAGATCATGGTAGAATGATTTCAACTCAAATTTTTATTTAGTTTGGGTTTTGTTCAATTATTGTAACTGAATCAATTTTTTATATATATTTTATATTAAGTTTTTATTTTTCTTTATTTTTTTATTTTATTTCATTTTGATATTAGTTCATTGGGGAATAATACTTCCACTTAGTGATTACATTGATTCCCAACATCTGTTTATAGCCTGTGGTGATTTTCTAATTCATGCCTCAGACAAGATTAATATAGATATGAAAGTATATAAGGAAACTAATAAAAAAACACCTATAAAAGGCCACCCTAACACATGACACAACCCTTATCCTTTTCCAAGATCCCTGTCAATCTAATAATGAAAATAACACATAAGGATCACAAGAAATATGGCCTACAACACATTGCTAAGGTATGATCAAGGTCATGGTTTCACAACTTTCTAGGATTAAGTTCCATTCCATTTTTAAATGTGATTTTCAATTTAATTTTGCAATACATTTAATCCCCTTTCTCAAATTTGGATGAATCAGGTGGTTACCATTCCAATTCATATGGGCCCATAAACCTCAGGACTTGAAATTGGTGTCTACTTAAACCAAACCAGAATTTATACCTACTAGATGAGTTTTAACACATATATAATTATAAAAAAATAGTAAATACAAGGAACAATAAGCAATCAAATGAAACACAGGCCATGGATTCTAAATTTAAACATAGAATGGTATAATGCATGAAATTTTAAGTACTATTATGAAAATTATGATGCATCCCTTTAAGATTCCATCATCTCACCTGGCTAGAGAAATAAAAATATTCATTCCAACCATATAAATATTAATAAAACCATAAAACAATTGTGTTTCCTATGGGGAAGTCATATCAATTATAAATTTCATAATTAGTAAATGAAATATCCCATTACATGCAATTTTGGACTCCCTTATATATGGTTATTTGCGTCCATGTATAGGGTAAAGTCCAAATCCTATTGAACTAGTCTTCTAATTGAAAACAACCAGTAAGAAAATAAAGGAAATGGTGCATTGATACCACTTGGTAGTGTCCCACCCCCAATTCCACTCAACATTTTCCTAAGGTACCTTTCTACATGGAATCAAGTGAATCTCCCCAAACTTCATAGGTTTTTGAATTGTATTTAGATCCTTGGGGGTGTCCATGGGGAGACTATTCCATAATAGACCAGTTTAAGTAAATCAGTAAACCATAAATGATGTATAGTGGAAGCATAAGAATAAATATAAAATAATTTATGATAATATATAAAACCATGAAAGATATTTAACCTAGCATAATTTGAATAAAAATAATATATAAAAATTTAATTATGATGATCATTATGTTTAAAAAAAACTATGAGTAAAAAGGGAATAGGAATATATTCATATACTATATGATGGAAAAATATACAAAAAGAAAAAATAATACTTTATGTATCTCTAACATAGGCTCAGTCCTCTTCCCCCAAGCTCCATCATATGCTGCAACTCAATTAAGAATGTGAAGTACCATTCTTCCCTTTATGAATAATTGCAATCATAAATTCTACTCAAGTACCAAATAACACCTGATTATGAAGTGATATAAAATACTAGTAGGCCAGCACCAATGACGTCCAGGAAAATCCATTTCAGTCAATCTAAATAAAATTATGTCCAGATAATAAAAAACTAAGATAAAAAATTAATTAATAAATAACTATTTTTTATGAGTTCAAAGTGGACACCTGACCAACACCACCTACTTCTGCCTATGACATATGTTTTCCATGAGGTACCTATGAAAGTCAAAATATATAGACATGTGTCATTAAAAATAAACTACCAAATTAAAGAAGACACCAAATATTGTACTTTAAATTATAGGAAACATTTATATATCATAACATATGAATAGTGTAATATAATATGATGAAACAAAATATAACACATCAAATCAATCAAAAAATTCAATTACAGTTGTAGAGTATGATCCCATCTAAGGCTATCTAAACAAAATCCCACAGGTCACAACAAAGCATCTAATATAATCAATGTCATCGTGTCCATCCCAATAAACTCGTACGACATCCCTTGTAACACCCATGAAATGATGACTCTGATTCTATGACATGTATCTCACATAAGGGACCATGTATAACCCAAGGCATGGAATAACCATATTTTGAAATGGGTCCTTCCTCAGTTTCTTCCTTGGGAAACCATCATCACTCCTGACTATAAATAAAATATAACTGGCAAGCTCGTACCAAGAAAGACAAAGTATCGCTCCTTGTGTGTCCTGAGTATCCAACCATGCATAGTGAGTCCATCCATGTAATCCTTAACTCGGGACCCATGTTCACTCTCACACTGTAATAAGTGTGAAATATCAAAAAAGTCACACCTTAAAACAACCCATATATTTATAATTAAATTCCATCAAATTATCATTTCAATATCACATGATCACCACAAAATCAAGATATCCAATCTATAAAATTAATTCCAAGAACTACAGCACACTTTATGGAAGGGGAACATGTTATTAAGAATGAGAAATCCATGATCATGAGGCCTAAGCTACGATTCATACAATGTATCTAAACACATGTCAACAATGAAATTTCAATATTATATGATAGAAAACATGTACACACATAGAATTTAATTCAATCAAATCAAATTTGAAATAATGGAATGAAAATTATTCTATAATAAGGCTTAGGAAGTCAACATATTTCTTAAGTGATTTAATTATAAGTAAATAAAAAATGACATCCAAATAAGGTTCAATAATAATTAATCATAATCAAATTATTCTAAATTACATTAAATGAAAATCAAGGGCCAAACACATATCCAACCATTTGTATTAATTCATTTCAATAATCTATGACATTAAAACAAGGTGCAACACTCAAACCCAAGATGGATCCATTAATAAAGAATGGGAGTATAAGCCATTTTGGAGAATCACACCCAAAGGGGTGGACAAGATCAAGGATAACACCCATAGACAGTTTCACTATAATCTTGAGTCACTACAGACATAATAAATCCATTTAATTAGTTTATTAAATAAATATGAAGTGACACTGGAAGAATATGGCATGTGGAAAAACAATGCGCTATTTAAAATGTGGTAATATAATGGAAAAAATATAGCCCCCTGTCAAAAAATATTATCATTCCACTCATCCATTATTAGGACTTTATTCAACCTAAAATCGACGAAATCGATGTATTTTCCAAAACCTTCAAAAATATAGTAAAATCTGTCACACCAAAATGATGAAATAGATTGGAGAGAAAGCTAGAAATAGATGAGTGTAGAAGAAGGAATATACTGATGGCTTTCTGTTTCTTGCAACAATGAAGGAATTGGTCATCAGATGGAGGAGCTACATGGATCCCCGAGTAATGGAAGGGAGGATCTCCATGTAACTGGATAGAGGAGATAATTTTGGGAATGAGAGGGAAGAAATTGAGAAAATGATAAAACATTTCATAAAGGGTATAAAAGTAATTTCACACTCAAAAAAAACTATGCACATTTTGGCCGCACGGTTTCGCAAAACCATGTTCCAAATGTGAATCATTCACTGATATATGAGGAAACCACATATGTTTATGTTCACAGTTTGACTAACCATGTTCCAATCATTTGGAAAATTACAATCTTAGAACCTGAAATCTCACATGGTCATGCCTCGTGTGTAGCAAGGTTAAAAAATAACTGTGTGGCCCCTAGGTTCCCACTACCGGCTACCACACAGTTTAGGAAAACATTGCAGGTTGGGCTGCATTTCTTACTCAAACCATGCAGCCGAGTGTACTTTTTCCCATTACTAAGATCCATGCTACGAATGAGCCCCCAGACACCCCTAAAACCCCCATTAAGATTTTAAAATGAATACTAGGGTTGTTTAACGTAATTTAAACAAAACTATTAATTTAATGTACCTATGGATACATTTGGTATGTCACATTCACCTTAGTATTACACATAATTAAAATAAATATGTAATAAGATATTTTTTTATGTGGATGTTAATGATTATTCTAATATAATATAATATATAATGTAGTTGGTTCTTGGGAACCAACTCCAACCAGAAAAATCATTATCAAACATTTGTACAAATCATGGAATATTAGATATATTTTACGAACATAATATTTAAAAATTAAATTTATAATGATAATCCCCTCATGTTTCCATGAATGTTATCATGGAGATATTATATTCCATGTGACATGGTCAAATTTTTTTTAATAACCGAGACCTTACATTACAAGGTAAACAATACATCACAAAACTATTTCACAATGAATTGTAAAAAGGATTATTTATGCATGATTATATTTAGAAGTTAAATTACAAAATTATAGAATTTTTATTTTATAAAAATTATTTTATATTGGCATTTATTATTTCAAAATTATGTTACAGTGAATTTTTGAGATTTTTTTGAAATAATTTATTTTTAGGTGAATAGTAAAAATATAGTTTTTACCAAAACATTATTTTTGTTTAAGTAATACCTAAAACCTTATAATAAATATTAATTGATAAATGTTATAAGATGAAAAATTATATCCTTTAATGACAATAAGTTAAAATTATAAAACCTATGATTTAAAATTTATGGACATAAGTAACACTGACCAATAAAAATTGTTTTTACTGTGTTCATTAAATTATATATTTTATTGTAAATATTTTATTTTAGATTGATTTGGAATCAAATAATTTTTATTTTTTATATAATCAAAAATAAAACTATTTATATATTTTACTAACACATAAACTTTATGATTCAAAATACACATTAAAAAAAATTACGTGTTACATGTGCTGATATTAAAATTATTTTTTTATCGATTATAGAAATTGAATAAAATAAATTTGTTTCATTATTGATAATAAATTTAAAGTTATTTAATAAGACAAATTTTAATTTTTTGTATAATATTAAGTTTCCAAGTTCAATATTAGTTACCATTGTAAACTGTTTATTTTCAAAAAATAATAATTTTTGAAAATACTGTGTTTTATAAAAATGATCTATTTCAAAATTAAGAGAAGAAAAATTAGTTCAGATATATTGAAAAAAAATATTAAAACTATTTAGATTAATAATTAATGATAAATTTGAATAATAACACCCATCAATTAAAACATGATATTTCTAAAAAAACATTCTTAAACATTATATATTTTAATTAAAAAGTTAATATTATCATATTTATATATTGAGTGATGTTAAAAAGAGTCAATATTTTTATTTTATAGGTAAAATATTTTTAATAAGGCTAACCTTATATTTTTATTGAAAATAAAACCATGGATAATATTTAATAGTAATTAATAAGCGTTAACATGTGTAATCTAATGTAGCTCAAATTACGCTATTTCAATTTGACACTTGGACCATCTAAAATAATGGTGTGTGCTCAAATTTAAAAAAATATTATTTAAATTTATTATAAAGCCCATAATCAATTCATATACTAGGCAAATATTAACTTTTGTAACTATTTATGAATATGGAATTTAATATTTAAATGAATCAATTGATGATTATTTATTTATTTATTTACTCGTGAAATTAAAATGGTGAATCTAAATTTTGATTTCAAATTTTTAATTTTAATTATTTTATCCAATCTAGAATTGATAATTTGAAGTGGATTTATTTATTATGTTTTAATATTTTAATCAGATTTTATTTAAAAAAAATACATATGTTTAAAAAAGATCCCACCATTACTGGATCACAACAAAACTAGAGCCCCTAAGCTCATCAGTGATAAAGAAGGTGAGCCACCCTATTATACCAACATGAAGCCACTAAAGAAAACTCAAGGACGCTGCTATTGAATACCAAAATGAGTTGAATATATAAATCCCACAACACCAGTATCACATGCCTCTTTGGGGATGGAGAAGAATCATGACGCATACACAATCCATCATAACCCTCATGATGGACACAGGTCAAGGATCAAAAATTGATTTTGGTTGGGCACTAAAATTAACGAACATTCTAAGAGTCACCCATAGATGATGAATTTGTATGTTCTACTCACGTAGTGAGTTTCAATGTGTAGTAAGGACCTTTTATAAATATTTTATAAATTACTCTTTATTCATTTTATTGGAGGCATGCTCCCTCTCAATGGTTGTTTTTTACAATCTTTTACTACTATTGATCCTTTATGATTTTCTTTAATATATATTCGTAATAACTTTGGTGATGGAACACTATTACATTTTTGACTGAGCTGATGATATTTTCCACTAATACATATATTCCCTTTAACAGCATGAAAAATTGATATTATGAGTGCTAAAAAAACTTCGTTTTCCTTGGCATTGATAAAGACATACTTTATCAATGTTCTTTCAAGCACTGATAAAAGCATATCTTACTATAGTGAGATGTTTATATAAAAAACTCAAGAAAAAACATATAACCTATAAATTAATAATATATAAATTAATTCTAATAAATTGGACCTCATGAATACAAAAAAATAGTACTATATAAATTAGATTTTTTTTATATAATTAAATTTAAAATTATCCAATAAACATTTAAAAAAATTCATGTTTCAACTATTGATACCTGTGATCGCCTCTCAATCATTTCCACCCATGGAATCAGTTTCCAAAAAAACATATCAACCTATGAAAAAGAATCCACCTATATAAGAAATAAAATCTTATGTTTGAAATACTATAAATAAATAAATTAAACATTTACATGAAAGAATATATTAATAAAAAATCACTGAGTTGGAGTTATACAGGTCACATCATGCACCGTATTGAGGTGATTTTGGTTCCAACACATCATAAATTATGTATCATTTTAAATAATGTTTAAAAAATATTGAATTCATTTTCTCGGTATTGAGTATGTCACTTGTTCTTTAAAAAAAAGTATGTTTCATTTTTATAAAATTACACAATTGGATTTAAACCAATAACATGGTGTGTCTAATTGTGGTGCAGATGATTCCTACCTATTAAAAATGACTTGTTTATCTTTTTTTCTAATGTATCAAAACAATCAGAATGTGTTTTCTTCATTTTTAGTACGTTAGTTGTGCTTTTTACTAAAAAGTCATTTTAAACTGGAAACACACACACATTAAGTCATATTGGTCGCATCATGCATCAGTTTGATTTGATACTCCATCATACATGTTAAAAATGACTTATGACTCACTACATGAAATTATCTAGATAATCATACGGTATTTGGTTGATTTTCAGTGAGTGACACCTTTTAAACTAAAATTTCAACTTTAAACTCATAACAAACACTTTTATTCATACTCATCACTCAGTGAATTTTATTGAGTTGAATTAGATTCCAACATTTTAGAAATGACTTATTGGTCATTATAAAAAATTATAAATAAATATGAAGATATTTTCATTGCTTTAAGAATATCACTTGTTCTTTTTTATTAAAATTAAATTCATTTTTAAATAAAGACACAATTTAAGTCATAATAGTCACACCGTGCATCATATTGAGGTGCGGAAGAATCATACACATCAGAAATTACATATAGATCATTTTACTAAAGTATTAAAAATTATGAAGGTGTTTTATCTATTTTTAGTATGTCACTTGTTACTTTTACAAATTTTTTGTCAAATTTTAATATATTGAAAAAATTAGAGTTATAACTATCAAATCATGCATCGGGTAGATGTTATTTTGATTCTTATATGTTAAAAATGACTTATATATCATTTTACTAAATTACCAAAATAGTCCAAATGCATTTTCTTGGTTTTTAGTATGTAACATGGTTATTTTACTAAAATTAATGGAAATTTTTAATAAATAAACTCACATTTGGTTATACTTATCCCATAGTTCATCATATTGAAGTAAAAATAATTCTTACATGCCAAAATTACTTATAGGTCATTTTTCAAAAGTATCAAAAAAATGTGTTTTCTCGATTTTCAGTATGTCACTTGTTCTTTTTACTAAAATTGATGTCAATTTTAAATAAAAAAGACACAATTGGAATTATACTAGTGTAATTGTGAATCATATTTATATGTGGTTGATTACTACACATCGTAAATGAATTATGGATCATTTTACTAATGTATTTAAATAATATTATTGAATTTTCTTTTTTTCAATGTCACTCTTGTTCCCTTTACTAAAATTAATGTCAATTTAAAAAAAAAATACACACATAGAGTTATAGCGGTCAAAAAGTCAAACGGATTGAGGTGAGGTTGAATCCTACACATTTGAAATGACTTTTGATTCATTTTACTAAAGTATCAAAATAGTATTAATGTGTTTTTCCACTTTTTCAATATTTCACTCGTTTATTTAACTAAAATTAATGTAAATTTTAAATAAAAATACACACTTATAGATAGAGTGGTTATATCATGCATCATATTGATGTGAGGGTGATTCAAAGACATTAAAAATGGCTTATGAATATTTTTCCTAATGAATAAAAACAATTCAAATGTTTGTTCTCAGTTTTCATTATGTCACTTGTTCTTTTTACTAAATTTAATGTGAGTTTTAAATAAATAGACACACTTTTAATAATACTAGTTGAACTGTGCATCTTATTGAGGTGGGACTGATTCATACACATCAAATATTACTTATGGATAATTTTCCTCATGTATGAAAACATTCTGAATGTGTTAGCTTAGTTTTCAGTATGTAAATTGTTCTTTTTACTAAAATTATGGTCATTTTTAAATAAACGAACTCAGAGTTATAGTGGTCACACCGTTCATCATATTAAGATAAAGTTGATTTGTAATTAACCAAAATGACTTGTGGATAATTTTTATAAATTATCAAAACAATCAAAATATGTTTTCTCGGTTTTCAATATGTCACTTTTTGTTTTTACAAAAATTTATGTCGATTTTAAATAAATTGAAACCCTTTTAGTTATATCGGTCACACCATGCATTATATTGAGGTACAGTTGAATCCTACCCATCGAAAATGACTTATAAATAATTTCTATAAAGTATCAAAACAATATGAATTTGTTTTCCTGGTTTCAAATATGCCACTTCTTCTTCTTTCTAAGATTAATATCAATTTTAAACAAGAAGAGACACGTTGAATTATACCAGTCACAGCCTGAATCATATTGTGTTGGGGTTGATTCCAACATTCCAGAAATGGGTTGTGGATCATTTTCATAAATTATCAAATTAATGCTAATAATTATTTTGGTTTTCAGTATCTTACATGTTCTTTTTACTAAAATAAATTTCATTTTTAAATAAATAGATACACTTACAGTTATAGTGGTCACACCATGCATTTTATTGAGGCGAGGTTGATTCCTACACCTAAAAATTTAAATATAGATAATTTTTCTAATGTATCTAGATAATAAAAATGTTTTTTTATCAGTTCTCAGTATGTCACTTGTTCATGTTATTAAAAATAATATAAATTTTAAATAAGTACACTCTTTTAGTCATACCTATCACACTGTGAATCACATTGTGGTGCAGTGGATTCCTAGACATCAAAAAGGACACATGGATTGTTTTAATTAATTATCAAAATCATATAAACACATTTTATTGGTTTTCTATATTTCACTTGTTCATTTTACTAAAATTAAAATCAGTTTTTAAAAAAAATCCATATAAAGAGTTATTACAGTCAAACCATGGGTCATACTGAGTTCATCTTGATTCATACAATTTGAAAATGGCATATGAATCATTTTATAAATGTATTAAAATATTATGATTATGTTTGATTGGTTTTAATTATATTAATTTTTATTTTTACTAAAATTAATGTAAATTTTAAATAAGTAGACACACTTTCATTCATACCGGTCAAATCGTGCATCATATTGAGGTGATTTTGATTCATACACATCAAAAATAACTTATAGACCTTTTTAAAAATGTATCAAAATAATATGAATATGTTCTTTTTATTTTTATTTTGTCAGTTTCCTTTTATACGAAAATTTATGTCAATTTTAAATATAAAGAATCACATGGCGTAATACAGGTCATAGCATGTGTTATATTTAGGTGTGGCTAATTCATAAAAAATGAGAAGTCACAATAAAAACCTTAAATAACAATGATATCATGATTTTCATTGCCTTTATTTTTCGAACATTCAACACTGTATATTGACTAGATTTTCTGAACTAAAAAATATTTGTAATTGTTGAAATAAAGGAGTTTAATGAATCTTAATGTTCTCTTAATTTCATCACAATCTGATAAAATAATCACATGAGCTTCATCTGCTCTTATGGATTTCAATGAGAAATGTTTTTCTGCTATGAACATTGACTCTATGCAGTGTTGGAAACATGAAAAAAATCTATGGAAAGTGTAAATATACATGAAAATTTAAAGTAATTATTAGAGAAAAATGATACATAAATTCACTAACAAATATTAAATAAAATAATGAAAAAATTAATTAAATAAGTTGTAGGAATTCACCTTTTCATAGTGATTTTGTACATTTTGACCCACTTCCTTGTTTCCATTATATCAGTTGAAATCTATAAGTCTAGTCTCTAACGAGCATGGTAAACTTCGAACAAACAACCACAACTCAAATAATGAAATCAGCCTATATAAGAAAAAAATTATTATGTGAGTAATTATATAAAGAAGTAATTTAACCATTAATACTAAACAATACACTACTACAATAGAAGTCACATCATCATGTTATTTGGGTACATTCTGCCATCACGTATGTCAACCATCTCTTTCTATGTAAATCTATATCATCTTATAAATACGAGTCATTTTTATAGTCATAATAGTACTAGAAAAATTGAAATACACAAAGTATTAATAAATATTTTAAATTAATCAGTAATTTTTTTTCAGAAATTCTTTTTCGGGGATGCTAGTTTGTTGATGTAATATGATATCTCTCATAAATTTATAAAAATAAAAAACACAATATTTTCAAATTATTGGTTTCAAAAATTTGAGAGACATTGTGAAAAATAGGTAATTTATTGTCATTTGTTTTTTGATAGTGAAATCAAATTATATATACCCTGATACTTGTCCAGTTGTGGAACTTGTTAGGATCCTTGTGTTTATCCCCTGTCCTCAATCATTTTTTTCTATGATATTGATATACCACCTTACCACAACATAATCCTCATTAAAACATTATATATATTATATAACTACATGTTTAGTTCTAAAACATTTGATTCAATTTTTTAATTATTGAAAAATTCCATCATGTGTGGTCGGTTTGTTGGGTATCCATGTACTGAATCTAGGAAATGCATATTTGGAGTATCCAAATTGACCGTAATGAGCATCCACTTTTCCTTAAAAAAAGGAACAAGTAATGAATGAAATGAAAATATATTTTATAGGATTAAATTGTATATGTTTACCCCTAAATCATTTGTATTAAGATAATTTTTTCATCTGAAAGTTTTCATTCAGATGATTTGACCAGGTCTACAAGTATTTCATCCCTTTTTGTTTCAATTTTATATATTCTATATAGGTGGTGCAAGGACTAATGGGATAAAAAAATATTTAATGGGAAAATCCCTCAAATTTTAATTGATATATATTTCATCCAAAAATGAAAAATGTATTTATTCATTATGAATATATTATATTAGATTTTGGAAAATCAAATCATGAAAACATACCTCAAATATACATTTACAACTGAGGCTCCTAGCCATTCATAGTTAAGGATTTCATATACATTCACAACAACAATGTAGTTTATACATTCTTATTCGTACATATTTTCTTAAAAATAAAATAGTTGACTTCTAACTATTTGAAAATTTTAATCCTCATGAACATTCAATTTTATTAAATGATGATATTGAATGGGTGGGGTAAAAGTTCTTTCAAAAGATATTTTTGATCAGTTGGTCAATCCATTAGACTGTTTTGAGTCAGTATTTCATTTAAAACCATTCCATTTTTTCATATATAATTTCATTCATCATTTAAGACCTTTTTCTTTAATTATAAAGGGTATAGATAGAAAAATAAAATGAAAATTAATACCTCCTTTTCGATTTTTTTTTAAAATATGTGATGCCCATATGATAAATGTTACAAAATCTCAGTCGATCATATTAATATCATCCTAGTTATTTGGAAGAAGTAGCTCAGTGCTTGGAACATGAGCTATGCTAATCACCACTCTCACATATCCTCTTGGAAGTGGTCAATTTTGTAGACTCTTATTGTTGGGAAAAAATCCCTCAAGTTATCATTGCAGTATTATTAGGGTTTATTGTGTTTATTGACAAAGAAGGTTTCCATGGTGAATTTTAGAGTTTAAGATATGTTTTTTACAATCCATTTTGACAAAGAACCATGACAAAGGAATGGATGATCTGGAGGCGGTACAAAAAGACCAGTACAAGGTGGCACCGATTTCCAGTGTTTGCCAAATTTTTGGGGTCCAAAATTTTGAGTTTGGTGAGCATCGTGAAATTAGGATTTCCTTGAAGATATTATTTTAATATGGAAACACATGAGTTTCACGAATATAGGCTTCATGGATTGGATTTTTCAAAGACCAAAAGAATGTTGACGGTGATGCTTCACGATTATGTCAAGCTTCGTGAATGGCATAGTTAAAGAGCTTTGCGATGATGAAGAGCATTGCAAGTGGAGATTCACAGCGAAGGCGTGAATGAAATGTCAAGATGCAACATGATTACGACGAGCTCCATGATCCAAAAAGTTTCATGGTTCTTTGCAATTTTGAGAGAAAATTGGAGGGAACTTCGGAACTTCGTGATTTGAGATAACGTGGTGTTGACTTCATGTGGAAGGTTTGAGGGTCAGTGGAATCACATATAAATTGACCTCAACCCCCTCGGGAGAAGCAGAGAGAATTTTTGGAGAAAATATTTTGCTCTCGTTTTGAAAAGGTGGTTCACGAAGGCATTGTGCTTCACGAAAGAAGGGCTTCACAGGGGCGAATCTAGATTTACGAAAGTCGTGTGCTCCACGTTGGCTTAGTGAGAATCGCGAGGGAAGTAGTTCTATGATGACTTGAGCTTCATGACAGACTAAGCATATTGAAGGCTTGAGCTTCATGAGAGTACTTTGCAAGAGTGATTTGCAAAAGGGAAGGAGCTTCGTGATGGCTTGTTTGAGATTTGTGAAATTGGGAGCCTCGTGATGTAGGTTTCTTCGTGAAGGTTTTTCCAAAGGAATTTCCCATTGTTCAGGGGAAAAGGGATATTCATCTATGGATGAAATATGGATTTCGATAGATTATCTACATACAGTGGAATATATATTCATTAGTGGTAATAAAGAGATCTACAAGCCTATAAATTGTGAGTGGATCTTCTGAAGAAGCACTAAGCTCACTTATGTTGAGAGAGAAGTGAGTTCTAAAATTGTGAGTGGTTGTAAACCAGGAGGGACATTGAGTCCATTTCGAACTTGTAAATAGCAGTGTTCTTGGAGTGAAATTGGTACATCGGCACACTACCGGTGTTTTCTCCTTGTACATATCCCAGTAACGGTGAACCCAATAAAAATCACAGTGCCATGTTCATGCTTCATGGTTCATTCATACTCTTTATTGAGAAGGAGAGAGAAGAGGGTTTTGTCTAACAGCAAAACAAGATAAAAAAGGGGATGTTTTTTTAATCTGTCATACCTTGATTCACCCCCCCTCAGGGTATCTAGCTTGGTAGACCTAACAATTGGTATCAAAGGAAAATTATAATATCTGTAATTATCTCTCCAATAGAGGTTACCAATCATAAAGGGATTCCGATATTTGACCGGAACAACATTAAGCTATAGAAGAATCGGATGCAACACTACTTCCGATATTTGCGAATGGATGTGTTTACAACAGTAATGTAGGGTATAACAACTGATATTAAAAGTGGTGCATTATCGGCAGCTGAGAGAAGGGAATTAGATGCTGAAACCAAGGGAATCAATGCTTTAGGAGGATCCTTATCCAATCCTATCTATACAAAGGTGATGTCATGTAAAACATCACTTGCTATGTGGGAAAAGCTGTTAAATATTTATGAAGGAGATACAAAGGTCAAAGAATCAAAGCTGCAAGTATTGTGGAAAAAGTATGAATATCTAATAATGAAAACAAATGAGTATGTTGATATATTATTTGACAGGGTAAATGTTGTAGTGGAATACATTCAAGGTCATGGAGAATTTATTAAAGACATAAAGATTGTAAAGTGCATCTTGAGGAAACATCCACCTCAGTTTAATCCTAAAGTTTCTGTTTTGGAAGATAAAGACCCAAAATAGTTGACATTGGATAACCTGCATAGCACCCTTGTTGCATATGAAATGAGAAATGATGATAACGATGCTGTGGAAAAGGGGAAATCCAAAGAGTTTCCATTCATGGCCGTGAAGAAACTCACCATTGAAGATTCTCAGGAAGAAAAACAGATAGATGAGGTGATGTCATTCCTCTCCTCAAACCTTTAAAGTGGAAATGGAAAGTTTAAAGGGAAGCTTCTACTTTCTTGTTTTCAATGTGGAAAGGTCATACATCATGGGGCAAGGTGCCCTAAAAAGTTTTAAGAGGATGATGATGTTGATGAAATCGATATTCCCAAGAAGATGTCTCCAGCCTATAGGAAAGGCAAGAAACTGTTCAAGAGAAATTTCATTAAGAAGATGAACCTTCTTTCAATAGAATATGACAGTTCAGATGAGTATGAGGTTGTAGTGGTTGAAGAGATAGAGAACTGTAGAGATCGTGGAGAAAATGCTATGGTGTTACTTGTCGGTAGTTCTTAGAATATGAATGAAACTGAAGCTGATGAAGAAGAAAAGTAAGTTGAGGGAAGAGTTGATATGAAAGCCGAGTTAGAGGCTTCTCTTGAGGAGATAGATGTTTAGAGATCCAGAACAAAGAAAGACAACAAAGATTTTCGTGACACTAAACTCTATGTGAAGCAGCAGGAAGAAGAGAAGTTTGAGTTGATGGAAGAAATTGAGAAACTCAAGTCATCAACACGAGAGGACTCAGAATCAGTTAGTGATTATAAAATAAAAAATGAATAACAGAAAAGGAGGATTGATAGCTTGAATAACACAAGGAAAGATCAAATAATGCGTATTGAAGAACTTGAAGGGGAAGTTGTCGGTTTGTGAAAAAAGGTTATAGATCAATAAAAACTCTTGACTCCTACTGGATCATTAGGAAAGAAGATCACTCAGAAAACCGAGAAGATGAAAATAAAGAATAGTGGTTCGGTAGAAACGAAGCATAAACTTTGTTCAGATGCGAAGAACGATGGGGGCTTGACTGAAAATAAAAAGAACAGAAAATTGAGGTCAGACTACAAGAACCCACTTCAAGAGTGAAGGTTGATTTGGGCACAAGGGAGAATCAGAAAATTCAGAGATCCCAAGGGGAAAATTGTAGTTAAGAATTCATGCAAAGGAATTCACTTCATATTAGGTGTTATTATTGTGGAAAAATGGGACATTCACATTATGTGTGTTCCATAGCCGAGAGATATCGAAGGGAACAAGAAACAAGTTGGCAGCCAAACAGAGTATGGTTCTACAGAACATATTTTGAAGGACACTATTTTTTGTGCGGACGATTTGGGCACGTGGCTAGGTACTGCACCTCGACCATATAGAGGAATGTTCCAAATAAGAACCAAAATGTTCAGAAGAAGTAGATCAATGAACAAATGGGTGAGTTGAGAATGAAAAATAGATTTTCACCTTTGCGAGATGAAGCTGGTACATCATACTCTGAGAAAAAATAGAAGTCTTAATCCATGCTGGGTCTGAAAGAAAAAATATGGACCAAGAAGAAGAAGGATGAGAAGTCCATGGTGGTAGAAATTTCCCTTAAAGCATCATATCTCTCTAGTGTGTGGATCTTTGATAGTGGTTGCACATCTCACATGACAGGTAATAAGGATCTTGTTACATGTGTAAAATATGAAAGAGAAGGAGTTTTTATGTTTGTAAATGATGAAGGCCTGATGAATATTGGCTCATGAAAGGCCATGTTTGGGGAAAAAGAGATGAGACATGCTATTGTCTTAGTTGTAGAAGGCCTGAGTCACAATTTTCTCAGTGTTAGTCAATTATGTGACTCATGACATTCTATAAGGTTTAATAAGAACATGTGTGTCATCAATGGAAGAGATGAAGCAATAGTTCTATTGGGAAAAAGTACAAAGGGAAATATCTACCTGGTAAGTGGAGAATAAGATATGTGTTTTCTGTCTAGAGAGGAAGAAAACAAGTTGTGGGATAAACGACTTGGTCATCTTTTCCAACCATCCTTGGAAGATTTGATAATGTGTGATGCAGCAAGAGACCTCCCTAAGCTATCACGTGATCGTTCTCACCTGTGTGATGCATGCCAACAAGGTAAGATCATCAGAAAGATGTATAATGAAATGGAAAAGAATTCAACAATAGTGCTAGAATTAGTAAATGTTGATGTTTGTGGTCCTATCACACCATGAGAAATTGGTGGAAAAAGGTACTATGTTATTTTCATTGATGACTATAGTAGAATGGCATGGGTATTTGTTATTTCCCATAATTCATTTGTCTTTGACTACTTAAAACAGTACCGGAGGGAGTGTTAATGGATTCTTGGACAAAAAAGATGGAAGTTTCGTACTGGAAATGGTACAGAATTAACCATCATTAAGGTGGAAGGCTATATCCAGAAACATGGGATAAGGAATCAAGTTTCCTCAGTATGAAATCCCCAACAAAATGGAGTAGTTGAAAGGAGAAATCAGATCATCAACAACATGGCCATAATGATTCTCATTGAAAAATATCTACCATAAATTTTTTGGAAGGAAGCACTTTTCACATCGGTCTATATTTATAACAGGGCTCTGTTGTCTCTGTAGGAAGGAAAGACTTTGTACGAGATGTGGTATGGAAAGAAGCCAACACTGAAATACTTTCAAATATTTGGAAGCAAGTGCTTTATCCTCAATAAGGAAAAACCTAGGAACTGTGAGTCATGAGGAGATAAGGGGATATTCCTAGCCTACTCAGGAAAAAACAAAGCATACAAATGTTTTAACAAAAGGCTGGGAAAAGTTGTTGAGTGAAATGATGCCACTGTAGTGGAGAATGAGGAGATCATTCAACAACGCAGTGAACAATTTACTAATGAAAGTGATAAGGAGGAAAACAACACAGGGGGAGAAGATGTGCCAGATGTTGATTCAAATGAAGATACTGATGATGAGTATGAGGAAGTAAATTCTGTATCTGCACAAAAGGAAAGGAGTTGAGTTGAAATTGACATGCAGAATAACATTGGTGATCAGTCAGCTCCAGTTCAGATAGGAGAATAAAATCACAGGAGCATACATCTTTCCTATCTCATGTTGAGTATATGTTATTCACTGATGTAGCTGAAGATGAAAATTGGGTTCATGAAATTAATGAAGAGCTTGATCAAATTGATAAAAATCAGACATGGGAGATTGTTTCGAGGCCAGAAGATAAGAATGTCATCGGGACTAAATGGGCCTATCACAAAAAGAAGAATGAAAATGGAACAATGATTCGGAACAAATCACGAATAGTGTGCAAAGGATACTCCTAGATAGATGGAATATATGTTGACGAGACATTTTCACCCGTTGCGAGACTAGACACAATCAGATTATTTCTATCCATTGTAGTGAAATAGAAGTTCAAAGTTTTCCAGATGGATGTCAAATCTGCATTTTTGAATGGGGTTCTGGAGGAAGAGTTATATTGAGTAGCCATATGATTTTCTCATTCATGAGGATGAGAACAAGGTTTGCAGATAGAAGAAGGCATTTTATGGGCTGAAAAAAGCACCAAGATCATGGTACTAAAGGCTTGATCAGTACTTAATGAAGCTTGGTTTCCATCACGGGGCAGTTGATTACAATCTCTATTTCCACAACCATAGTGATCAAAGGATGATGTTCCTATTTTATATCGATGACATAATATTTGGAAGATCAGATGAAGCTCAGTGCAGACAGTTTTCTAAATTCATGAAAAGTGCGTTTGAAATGTCAATGATCGGAGAGCTAACATTTTTTCTTGGTCTACATGTGACAAAAGGAAAGAATGGAACATTAATTTCTCAATCCAAATATTCCAAGGAGGTGTTGATATGATTTGGAATGGAAAATTCTAAGTAGATGAAAACTACGGTTGCTACTCAGATGAAACTATCCAAGGATGAGGATGGTAGGGTAGTTAATATCACAGAGTATAGGAAAATCATTGGAAGTATATTATACTTAACTGCAACAAGGCCTAACATTGTTTCCACTACTTTCCAAGCAACGAGATATCAGAGTAATCCCAAGGAAATCCATATGCTTGCAGTGAACAGAATACTTCGGTATATCAAGGGTGCAGTGGGTTTTAGCTTGATATATAGTGATAAATCTCAGTCAGAGTTATTGGGATATACAGATGTAGATTGGGATGGTTCAGTGGATGACTGGAAATCAACGTCAGGAGGTGCATTCTATCTTCGTGGCTTGTGTGTTTCTAGGATGAGCAAGAAGAAAGACTGCATTTCATTGAGCACCACAAAAGCTGAGTATATTGCTGCCACTAAAGCATGAACACAGTTATTGTGGATGAAACAACAACTTGATGATATGGGCGTTCAATTGAAGTCTCTGATTAGAATCCATGGCGATAACTGAAGTGCTATAAATCTCAGAAAAAGTCCCGTATATCACTCAAGGACAAAGAACATTGAGATAAGGTATCATTTTATCAAGGAGAAGGTTGATAAAGGAATTGTGAAGTTGAATTATGTGCCTATAGAACTACAGGTTGCAGACATTCTAACAAAGGCCTTATCCAAATAAGCATTCGAAAGGCATTAGCGGCCTCTGGGAGTTCAGTCGACTCCCCACACATAAAAGAGTGTGGATGTGGAAGCCCCCCCCCCCCCTCTCCCCAAGGTGTTGCATGTTTTTCTCTAATGTGCTAATCTGTGTTCTTTCTAATGTTGTAGACCACAAAGGGGTGACCTTTTGGTTCATTGACAAAGGGGGAGAAATAGTGACTCCTCAAGGGGGAGAAAATGTGTCTAATGAAGGGAGAAAATGTCTTTGTCAAAGACACGAGGAGAAGCTGACAGGTGGAGCTGTGAGATAGGGGTAGAGAAATGAGATAGGGGGAGTAATAGTTTTACATCTGATGATGCTCGAAGTGATCGATCAATGAATAGAAATCATGACAACTGAGGATCATGATAAAAGTAGAATAGTTATATGGGAATGGTGAGAGAAGGTTTCTAGCTATCACCAATTGATATCAGTGTGGTTCAACGAATGGTATCAAATTATCAATTGTTATAAGTTTGGAATCGACAATTGGTGTATGACAAAAAGTGATTCATTGATGAACTTCTCATACTACTATTTTTTCTCACACTGTGCATTCCTCATGTGGGCTTAGAGTACGTGTTAACTGAATCCTTGAATGTTATCGGAATCACAAGAGGCGAATGGTGGAAGTGGCTAGAAGGAGAGTCAGAGAGGTATCAACATGAAAAAATCATTATGAGAAGAGTTTTCAATAAACCTAAAGGGGGATATTGTTTGGAAAAAATCCCTCAAAGTATCATTGTTTTTTTTAGGGTTGATTGTGTTTGATGACAAAGCATGTTTCCATGGAGAATTGTCGAGTTCCAGAGATTTTGTTGACAATCCATGTTGAAAAAGAACCATGGCATAGAAATGAACAATCTGGAGGTGGTACAAAAAGAGCAGCACAAGGTGGTGCCATTTGCTAGTGTTTGCCAAATATTTGGGGTTTAAAATTTGGAGTTTGGTGAGAATCAAAAAAATAGGATTTCCATGAAGATATTATTTTAATATTGAAAAGGCATGAGTTTCACGAAGATAGGATTCATGGATTGGATTTTGATAAAACCAGAAAAATGTTGACGGTGATGCTTCACAATTGTGTCAATCTTCATGAACGGTAGAGTTGAAGAGCATTGAGACGATGGAGACCTTTACAAGTGGTGCTTTGCAGTGAAGGCGCTAAGAAAATAACGGGATGCTCCACAATTATGATGAGCTCCGAGATCCGAAAAGTGTGTTGGTGCTTCGTGATTTTGAGATAATTTCAGTGGGAACTTCAGAGCTTCGTGATTTGAGATGAGATGGCGTTGACTTCACGTGGAAGGTTCGAAGATCGGTGGAATCACCTATAAATTGACCTCGACCCCCTCTGGAGAAGCAGAGATAATTCACAGAGAAAATATTTTTCTATTGTTTCGTGAAGGTGGATTACGAGAGCAATGTGCTTTGAGACAGAAGAGCTTCGCGGTGGCTAATCTAGCTTCGTGAAAGTTGTGTGCTCCGCGTTGTCTCTGTGAGCTTCACGAGGGAAGTCTCTCTGCGACGACTTGAGCTCTACGGAGGCCTAATCATTATGAAGCCTTGAGCATTGCGAGGGTTATTCGCGAGAGGGTTTCATGAAAAGGAAAGAGATTTCCAAAGGCTTGTTTGAGATTTTCAAAATTGGGAGCCTTGCGAAGTAGGATTCTTTCTGAAGTTTTTTTCAAAGTAATCTCCCAGTGTTCAGGGGAAAAGGGATATTCATCAGTGGATGAAATATGGATTTTAATATAGTATCTACATATAGTGGAGGATACATTCATTTGTGGTAATGAAGTGACCTAAAAGTATATAAACTGTGAGTGGATCTTCTGAAGAAGCAGTGAGCTCACTTCAGTTGAGAGAGCAATGAGTTCCCAAATTGTGAGTGGTTGTAAACTAGGAGGGATAGTGAGCCCACTTCGAACATGTAAACAGAAGTGCACTTATAGTGGAATTGGTAAATCGGTACAATATTGGTTTATGATCCTTAGACGTAGCCTAGTGAGGGTCAACCAAGTAAAAATCATTGTGTCTTGTGCATGCTTTATGTTTTATTAATACTCTGCATCGGGGAGGAGAGAGAAGAGGGTTTTGTCTAACAACAAAACAAGATAAAAATGAGGGATTTTTTTTTTAATTTTTCATACCCTTATTCACCCACCCTTTCAAGGTATCTAACCTAATGGACCTAACACTTGTCTTGGATATTTTACATGGAATATCTGACTATAAGGTGATGGGTGGGTGTTGATATAATTAAAAACTTGTTAGTTTCACCCTATAGAATATTAGTGTAGAAAAGGTATCACTTTCTATCTAATTCACATTTCATGAAAACAATTATTAGAAAATTGATTACTTTAACTATGAAATCTCTTTTAGCAGAAAAACTCACATCAATGATGGTTGGGAAGGGTGGATCTTCACATGATCGTTGTTCTTGAGTAGTTTCTTCTCTTTGCTTCCCCTATAAAATTTTCTAGCAACTCAGACAACCAATGAAAATTTTCTTCAAGGGAAGATAATATTTGATTCATCTTTTTCATTTCATCATATTTATCATCTTTTTTTCTATCAAAATATGTTTGGGGTGTCGCCCCAAAACCCACACCTCTGATGTGGCCATACAGTTCTGACCACTTCAAGGACACCAATAGTAAGTGTTCATCCAATATAAGTATTAAAAATTCTTATTACATCGAAGGACGAAACTATGGGAAAATAATAAATTATTTTTATTTAATATTAATTTAACAATGATAATTTTTTTATTCGATAATTACACATGGTTCCCACACCTTTTATGTGTTTTAATATATTATTATCCCATGATTACTAACATATTTTTCCATCCATAGAACATGGTGTGGTATGGAAGTGGATTTTGATTTAAAATCATCAATCTGTATATAAATATAGGCACATAATTATTCTATTGTTTCATGTCACATAAAATTATTATGGTATATTTATAATATATACCAATTTTTTCCAAGTGAATCATACCCCATCCATTATTTATGTCCAGGGTACATTGGTCTTTCATCCCATTCTGTATTTTCATTACATAGTTACTATTTCATAAATAAAAATTATCAATCAATGTGTTGAATAAATATATTTTAAAACAATGTATTACCACCCAGAATTTACATGAATAGACACATCCTTACGACATCCAGTAAACGCTTCCCATGAATCTTGGGTGATCTGGTGTGCACACCTAAGTGGTGGTTGTGGGTTTATTTTCCCACTATCGTATTTAAGATGATATCTTGTCATAACTATGATAAATACTCTATGAATCATTCCATAAATCATTAATAAATATTTCATAGGGGAGTCATAAACTACAAATGCAATCTAAAATAGATTAGGAAGAGTAATTGAATGATTTAGCATTTTATTTTTAGTAAAATAAAAAATGGTATCATAATGTTATCGTAATGTCTCCCCACATCAGTGTGTTAAGAATGGAAAATACATGGTTCCATGAATTAATACTGGTTTCTAAAAGATGATTCCAATGTAACTACTAGACATGGACTTGTCAGTGTTAACATTCTCCCTGGATGCATCCATATGACCTCATATTTGAAACCATTTCAATTTTACTTAATTAGTTTTTCTAATAAAATCAAACTACGAGCCTCCTATTTTCAACATCATCAGTCCTTTGCCTCCTACCATTTTTTATGATTAAACATTGTCAATATGTTTTTTATCTGGAATGGTAACATCATCATTTGTAGAAGTCCATTGTACCTATACAATGGGAGAAACACTTGGTTGAGAAAGATATTATTTCTAAGGATCGAGAGCACTGACACTTCAAAAAGGTTGTTGTTCCTTTGCACTGTGAGCGGCAGCATGTTGAAAGACCTGTAGTTCCTTAATATTAGGAGAACCATCACATACAGAAGTCATTATCTACATAAGTGGATTAGGATTTTATTTATATTTCCTAAATCCAACATTGAATATATGATAACATTAAGTAACACAATTAATATTACAAAGAAATATAAATTTATTATAGAAATATCTTTTTTTAATGTCTGAAGGGATTTGACCACACTATCGACTTTTTAAATTCATTAAAATTATTCTTCTCTGAAAAACAAAACACTATCTACATAGGGCCTATTTTGAAATTATTGCGGTGCCCTAATGAAAGAATCATCTTCAGTTGAATCTTCATCTTAACTTTTAGTGTATTTGGTCGATAACATAACAATTGAACACTTTTTGTTTGTGGGGTCTTGAATATAAAATACATGTACTACCAGTGATTCCATTATAAAAAGTTTATCTTTGTACCCATCCTTACTAGAATCAAATTTCACAAATCCAAATTCATCTAATTTAAAAGAACTCATGTTATTAACCCACATGCATTGAAAAGACCGACAGTTTTAATGTTGTATAATCAACCTCCCATATTTTTTGTTGATACCAAAGTATAACATATTAATGTAAACTTGATTTCTTTTCGTAGTACCAAAAACATGCATTGATTTAGCTACAAATGTAACTCCACTATTTTTTGTGGTACTGTATTCATCGTATTCATTTTGATATATTGTAGATCTATTAATTTAATTACCATTGTAAGATAATGAATACACACTTTTTCCTCAGGCTAGCCATCAATGTCATTCAAAATATGAATCTATATTTTCATCCGACTCCAAAAAAACAGTCTTAAAACCATAGTGTACAATATTTATTATTTTTATTTAATATCCAAATTTCATACCTTGATAGATTAAAATTCCAATTAATTTCTATGTGGGTTTCAATATATGGGGAAACAACTAAACTGTTATGCACAATATAAAGGTGGGCCTGCTCCCAATTTTTAATATTGATTGTTACAACATCTCTTCCCAAAATTCCATCACCCACAAGTCACCTATTGTGATGATAACATGATAGACCAATGCTTTCCACACCATAAATATAGTCGATACATAATTCAAAAACATCATCTACAAATATACCACTCTACACTACAACCCTATGGCCGACTTTGATTTTTGATATACCCATAAAAAATTATTATATACAATTTAATGGGGTACATGTATCCATAGTGTAAAGGTACGCTTAGTTGAATCTCTCTCACCATGTGAACAATAAAGTGAACCATCATATCAATGAATGATAGAAGGAGGAAAATGATAAATTCACTAAACATGATGACAATTTATCTTTCCATGGTAAGAAATTTCATCTAGTCTATGACATTGTTGTATATAGATATGAAAAATAAAAAAAGAATGGTCAATGTACGATGAAAATTATTTGAAAAAATTCAATGTGAATGTATGAAAATTAAATCATTCATAAAAAAATTGAAGCTATGTGATTTCAGGTGCTTTAATGTTAAATCGGTCATTGACATGATATTCTTGATATTTGATAAATGCATATTTGGAACCTTCACATTATTTATAATGTTTCAAAAATTATATCTCTCATTATCTTAAATTATTTATGTAGTTGTAAGAATAATTTTTTCACACATCCTTGGTGCCATCTCTTCCCGTATTCTGATGTTAATCAAGCCCAACGTAGCTTTAATTAAATCCTTTATTTTTTATGGTGAATTTAATAAAATAAAAATTAAACTATCACATAAATTTTATTATCATTTATAACTTCATTAAAATGTATAACATATAGAAAATCATTATATAGTATTTAAAAAATGATCACATTTTCCAATATGTTTTTGTACGAGTTTTCAATTTTTTTTTCCAAATGAAGTGTCCACATATTCCGCATTATCAAATAGTTGATCACATGGTAGTGGAGATGGTATTGTACATTTTTGTAAACATAAATAAAATGATTTCATCCAAGATTGGTACATATGTTATTGGGCTAAAAAAATGAAATATCATAGAAACACAGTCATCAATGAATGTTTCAACATAATTGACTATGTACATTGTTCACAATTAGGGAAACCTTGAGTTCCATGAATCATATATCTAGAAGATTTTCTATAAGTAGGAAAGTTATTTATTTTCCCCAAAAACGTGGCTCTTGACATGAAATATTCATTCATGAAAGGATCATATTATTTGACACCCAAAACCCTTAAAAATTTCAAATCCTCAATAAATGGAACCAAATAAACATCAGTATCATTACTCGGTTGTTTTGGTTCTAATATAAGAGTTGATAACATATTTTTTATTTTTTATGCAGAACCACAATATGAAATTACAATTTACCAACATAACTATCCGTGTACTATGAGTGATTCTTTGAAAACCAAAAAGATTCACTCCATTTATTGATAACACAATACGATGGTTTCACGACTTGTTTCCAAATTCAAGAAACTAAACATCTATTTTCATCCACTGAGGAGTGTCTGCCGAGTGATTAAGTTTCCTGTCTTTATTTCTTATATCAGTATGCCACATTAATTACTATATAGTCTCATCACTTCCATATAGGTGCCTTAACTTTCATATGATTAGAAACTACCATACAACATTCATAAGACTATATTCATCTTTCTGTTTTTAAGAAGCACCACACATTGGGATGCCTCCAATAATTACCCTCTCATTAGTCAAAGAAATTTCATTCATAGTAAGTTAAAAAAAATTAAGATATTAAGTTTATATATAATTCTTAAAATTATAGTTTTAAAAATATTAGAAAAATAAATGTTTTATTCAATGTTTTACCTAAATAAATAGTAACACATAAATGTGTTTTAAAACACTTTTTATATGAGTTTCATTAAATGAAAATAGTCAATAAGAATATATTTTTCCTCAGATAATACATATTGGTCAAATCACCTTCTTAAAATCCAACATTAAATTATTTAAAAAACAACCATTTTTTAAATACACATTTCAAAACTCAAAGAGGTTTCCAATAATCATATAGTTTTATAAATTTTTTTGAAAACCAACCATTTATATAAAACATGGAATGGTGGAATAAAACTCAATGTTCAATACTCACACATTCATATAGTTTCAAATACAAACCATTACAACATTTCTCACTTGAGAACATTTTTTTAATTCATTATAAAAATAGGTTGAAAACAATTCAAAATCACACTTTCATTTTTTCCTGCTTTAAAAATATTTCACAATCCCTATTCAAAAAATCTAAAAAATTAACAATATAAAGAAAAAATAAATCACATGGTTAAGAACAACTTTTTCAAGCCACACAATACGGGGAAAATAAAAAAGAAAATATTTTATAAACAATATTATAAATAGCATTGGATATAATAGATGTAGAGAAATAAATACCCTAAATGATCAAAAAATGGATTCTAGTTTCAAGGGCATCATCACTGCGATATATTAATAAAAGGAATTTAAATAAAGATAATGAAAATAGGGTTTTACCACAAAAACTCACATAATATCTACATAAGACTCCTATTATTAGTCAAATTTCCATGAGAATAGTTATAAAACAACATGTATCATCTGATAATCATTTATCATATCCCAGGCCTCACTTCCCACCATTTTAAGAATAATATTCATTTACCTCAAACCTAAAAAAAATATAAAATTCATCAATAATAAACATTTACAAATGGAATCACATGCCACAATGGCCATACATGAATCAAAGGGGATTTAGTGGTTATTACACCTTTTATGAAAATACATGTTTTATAAAATTTCAAATGGGCCTTCTCTATTCAAAATATGCCTAGAATACCAAAACTCTTTATCTTTTATAAAATACATATCAATCTAATATTAGGACCAATTTTATCAAATCTCATTTGAAACTGAATTGGGAATTCAAATTACCCTATAAAAAACCATTCAAAAACATTCATCGTCATCATAAACGTTATGTTTTTATTATAAATGAGATAAGAAATCCAAAAAAAGAACAAATACCAATAAATCAAAGGTGAAATTAAATGGTGAAGGTCGATGAAATCCACTTTAATCATTTTAACCCCTTTAGGTTTCAAAGAGAGGATATCATGCATGCAAACTGAAACATTACCAGGGACCTCCATTGACAACCGGTAATCTTGCACTTTGTTACCCTTTGGCCAGGAATGCCTAACTTTGTTGTTGTTTTTGATGATGACTTTTCACATTCTAGTAATATAGATGATAGACAATAGATGATAGAAAATATCAATCAAGACATCATGGATGATATTTTAGCCCGTTTCAACTTCAAATATGATTAACTCATTCTTATGGCAATGATTGATAGACATGGGCATGACCTTGGATTCAACTTGATGATAGGAACCATGGCCCATACAGGAAGAGAAGGCCAAGAGGACCGAGCACCTAGAGTCCCAGACAGCCCTACACACATGCAATACGCCCACCCTACAAGACCGATCAATGTTGAGTTTAAGGCCCCTGGAGGGAGGATTCCATCTCAACCAATGGATGTGGGTGCTGCTCTCAACAGACTGAGCATCGTGTGAACTAGGTATCATCCAACGAAAGGAAAGGGTGTCCTTACAGTTTCTTAAGTGCTGAGAAAAGTTGAGGAGGGTGGTATTAGTCCTAAATATGATACTATTTCCATCAGAATAGACACCCTCATGTGTAGTTTTATTTGTGTCTTTCCATATAGACCAGCACACCTCTAGAAGGATCACCGCGTGTGCCATCTTCTCTGGTCCTCTGTCTCTTGAACCATAGAACCATATGTACAAAAATGTTATCTCCTCCATGTTATTTCCATGGAGGCCTATGAAATCTTTAATATAATGACACAAATCTACAACCATCCACCCATGAAGAATAGGTGTTCTTGCCTTTCCTCCTTGAGGTCTTTCCAATAGGGACACTGAGAAGCAATAGGGATGACACAACATTTGATATTCTTATCTGTGTGGATGGCCTGATACCTGATCCTCAATAATAAGAAGTTTTATTGAGAGGGAAACACATTGGGCCAAAGGATATAATTCTCTATATCCGGCTCCTCTATGATGACCCGAGACTGATGATAATCCTGAGTGGTGAAAGGCAGTGAGGAAGATAGAGTGAAAATGTAGTGACCCTTTTCCTGCATCAAAACAATGAGATTAAATATTGCATGTTTCTCCTCATCCAGCATAGCCTTAATAAAGGTTAGGTGCATGCTAGCCTCCCTGAAGAAAATAGAGGGAGCAGGGAACCTCAAGAAAGCAAGAACAGTCCCAGACCAGTTGAGGTGCTAGAATGTAATGCCCCCCTCCCGATGATCCATTGAGAGTGAAAGTGAAGCTAGAAAAATATGTCAGATAAAGTGGGCCGTAGCGAAGGGACCCTTACATCAATTGATGACTGATTACTAAATATAGGGATCATTATTTTACCCCATAGTATACTCTTTTAAAGCACTTCCCAATCTAACCTTTCATTCATGCAATTGAGGGTGTCATCCAAGCTGTTCACATCAATGCCACCTTCCCTAGAAAGCCTCGCAACCTTACACCATGATGTCTAGTTCTTTTTTCCATTACTAATGAGGATCCTAGATGAAACCAGCCAAGAAAATCACAACATGAGAAATAAAACCCTTCAACGCCTTGACGGTTGATAGAGCATGAATTGGAGCCTCTAATAGATCACTTTTGATTAGAGAAATGTGACCTCCAAATGGCAGAAACCTATTTTTTCTGTTGTGGATGTGATCTATGATCTTGCTGGAATGAAAATTGAAGTATGGAATCCACATTCTACCAGGTGTGATGGGTGCCCCATGGTAATTCATATTAAAACATCCTCTTTTCATAACAAGAGTGAGCTGAACATTTTAATTCCTTCTGGGAGAGCAGTTGTTGGGGATGCAGTAGTGGCTCTACCCTTTATTGATAAGCTGTCCACTCTAGTCGCAGTAATCCTCCAAATGACTTTTCATGCCTTGAGTATATTTCCCCCCATTGGAAATGACCAGGGTGTCATCTATGAACATTAAGTGAGAAATGGATGTGTCCTTCATGATTCTTTGATAGGGAAGAATATCTCCATTATTGATGCTCCGTTGATTGAGTCGACTGAGGACCTCTTGTGTTAGGATGAAAATTCTAGGGGACAATGGGTCACCATTTATTAGGCCACAAATGGATTTGAAGAACCCAAAGGACTTCCCCAAGAATGATACCACCATCCACAGGAAGCTAAAACATATGAAAACATGGCCAATATTCTAGGATGAAAAACCTATACCCTCCATAACCTTGATGATGAAGCCCCACTCCACCCAGTCATAAGCTTTATCCATTTCCATATTGAGAGCCACATTAGAACTGTGTGATTTTTAGTTCATATCTCTAATCATTTCGTGGGAAAGAGGAACAACACCTTGGATGGACCGACCCCTCATGAAAAAATGCTTCTCCATGGAGATCCAACATGGACGAGGAATAGAAATACTCACATTAATAAAACATTCAAGAACATTATAAGGGAATTTTCACAAAGACATTGGTTTGTAGTGCTTGATAGATTAGGGTTTACTATTTTTGGGAATGAGAATTATAGTAGCAGCTCATGCAATCCATGGTAAACTACCACCCCTTAAGAAGACTAGTATGGACCAAATGAGGTCCACCTTCACCGCATCACATGATGCTCTATAGAAGTAGCCCATGAACCTGTGCAGTCCCAGGGAACTGTCCGGGGGAAGATTCAACATGCCATTATAAATCAACTATTCATCTAGAAGAGAGCTCAACCCTTTACTTTCATGGTTTGAGACACATTAGGGAATAACCTCTAAGACCCCTTTATCATGTACGTTATAACCAGTGGGCATAATGATGTTGGGACCAGCCAGCAAATCCGTGTACTAGGAGAGGGTAATACCTCCTACAGTATCCCTATCATCTGTGTGAGAGCCATCATCTAGTAGAATGTTTGGATTGATTGGTATCTTCCTCTATATAATATACAGAAGAAAAAATCATGTGTTTCTATCACCCTCCACGAACTATTTAATTCTTGAAGAGTTGCTACACAATCTCTCCTAAGACATTATCATAACAGTCAGTGATTATTTTTTGATAGAAAGATTCTGAAATGTATGGTCATCCCACTCCACTTCTATATGCGCTTCAAGGATTTAAACCACATGCATGGAATCAGTAATCGCATTGTCAACCAGAGGGGGTGTACTTCTCCCCTAACTAGAGTCGAGACGTGAGGGGATGAAATTTATCATGAATGGAGACCCACAGACCACCCTATCTAGAAGCATTCCAAATACTACAATCCATGTCCTAATATACCAGTTTACTGACCCATTGTTGGGGGAAATGGAACATATCTCAATAATCATTCTAGATCAAAATCCAAATGATAAGAGGGAGTGATCAGAAATTATGCGAACCTGGTGACTCACCATAATGTTAGAGATCTTGGAGATGAATTCTATATTTTCCAGAAATCTATCCAATCTACTCCATGAATGATGATGGCCCCTTCATTTGTTGCACCATGTAATGTAGTCGCCTGAGAACCCCAGATCAATGAGGACACTCCCCACCATGAAATGTGTAAACTCCCTAACTGAAATCCTCTAAAAAGGCCCTTGTACATTCCTTTCCTATTGATTGGAGACGATATTAAAATCCCTGCAAAAAATACATGGTTGGTTTCTTGAGAAAAGACAATTCAGATTACTCCAAATGTTGGTCCGTTGGAGGGGATCACAACTCCCATACACAATAGTCATGAAATAAGAGACATCACATATACTCTATTTAGTAGTGATGAATTCTTTACCCATATGGACTAGCTCCATAGAGGTAATATTGTTCCAAAAAAATCTATATATGGCTATTAGTAGGTTCACCATTCAAGGAACCATACATCCTAAACATCCAAGCGAATTCTCGAATTCTGGTAGGGGATTTCTTGTGTTCACTGATGAAAAAAAACAATGGACTTATGTTTTATTAAAAAAAGTAGTTGAAATATGATTTATATTTTTCACCATATCTATGGGCGTTCCAGATGATCATTGGAATCATTAGAATGATAGGGCTCCATAATTGGCCTCAAAGATAGTAGCCACTTTGAAGTGGGAGAATGTGATATCCTTACAATTCCTTGCTTGTGAGTGACTGGAAACTCCCTCCCAAATAGACCCTTTCTATCAGATGAAGAAACCAGACCTACTGGGTGGGTATTGGATGAGCCTTGTTCCTTAAGGACAGAAGAGGGTGTGCTCTCTGAATTTTGGTGGATAAAAAATAGTAGAAAATCGGCTACTCCTGAAAAATCCCAAAGGGAGATGGCTCAGGATTTTCACCTTTGATGGAAAGAGACATTCCAGAGGAGACACCCATAGGATTAGGGGTGACCCATAACAGTCTAGATGGCGGGTGCAACAGAGCCATATGACTTAGAACAAAGGCCCTCATCCCATAAAAACATGCCTCCATGCACACATCCCTCAGTATAGATGAAAGGATAGGGGGAAAGTCCATACCAACTTGGTAATTAGGGGTGCCTTTATGCGCGAAAGGAACTTAGACTGTCACTGCACCATGCTTTATTTGAGAATTGGGCCTGAAGAAAAAATTTGATCGAAATCCTAAGTGGGAAGTTTCTGCACTATAAGGTCCTAAGAGGCCAGGACTTCCTGCGAAAAAACCTCAGTATGGGAAAGGATAAGAGGGGATATCAACCTGAACCTGTTGGACAAGGCCTAGGGAGGATGTTTCCCTTCTCCATGATGTCATCATCGACATACCTAGAGAGAGTTCCCCAACTAGAGGCAATAAGAGGAGAACTGGGGAAAAACAGGGTAGAGAATCTTGTTGTTTCAGGAAAAATAATCTTGCACACAAAGAGATATCTTGTTTGTTGTGGGAAAAGAAGTCTTCATCTCCAAACAAATACAATCCATCGATAAATCCTCCATGATTGACGTCCTAACATCTAAGAACATAAATTCCCCAAGAGAATCACAAATCGCCTCAAGGAAACCTCCATTTTGGAAGAGAATAGGATAACCCCGAAGGTGGATCCACATGAAAGGAAGGGGGTTATCCTTACACATGTTAATATTCAGAGACCGTCGAGAAAGGTTGAATATCCAGTAACCAACGGCTTAAGGGGCCCTACCCCAAACATGCAAGATATAATCTTTTGAGGACATAATAAGTTAGACGGAATTATTATGGAAAGATCAGATCTAGACGTGTGATTAAAGGCCCCGGGAGTGGATGTAACACTATAACACTACTAACGTCGGATTCATAGAGCCAAAACACGCAACCAATGTCCATTTTAGGCATGCCTCCACCTCTCCAAAGGCCGTTAACAAGAAGTATTGGGAGATACCTTCATCCTCACATGATATATTCATGTGCATGACATAGACATCTGGAAATCATGGAAGATGAGTAATGAGAAGAGACCCACAAAGAGAATCCTTAAACGATACACTCAAGGGAGGCACATGAGGCCCAGTTCCAGCTTTGGATATTGAGATCTGACCAGTAGTGGGATATTTCTGTTGGGAAAACACACCCTTATGAAATAATCCACATCATTCTAAATATTAAAATATTTAAACACCCCAAAATATTGATATAAAAATTAACCAAGGATTAAAAAGTGGTTTTAAATATATATCAAAAGGGTTAACTCACCACTTAAAAAATAAAACAACATTTTCCAACATTTTTAACACTTTAAAATCACCCAGACTCAGGGTTTGACGTCTAATTAAAAGAAGAATAATTTTTAAAGCATAAATTCAGGGATTACCATGGATTTTTTAAAAAAAAAGCATTCATAAAAAATCAATTTACGAATTTTCCCAAAAAATATTCATGGAATATCTTTCCATAAAAAGGGATAAAACCACTAAGAAAAATTATTTATCCCTCACGAGAACTGATATAGGCAGAAAAATAATGGGGAAACACATCTAAAATAAAAATTCTTTAAATGAATGTAATATTACGTGACCACACAAAAACAAAACTAGACCAATACATAACTAGGGGAACTAAAAGTTTTCATTGATCTAGTGTATAATTAATAAATATTTCCAAATTAGTTAATCATGTTCCCATGAAATAATTTATAAGAGGCCAATTCTAGGTTAATTGATATAAGAAACATGGAGTTAAATGACAAAAAAATCACTATTTTCAAATTTAATAGCAAACACAAGGGGTACCCTATAACAAATCATTGTAGAATGGTGCATAAATTAAAATATAGGATGAATGGTGCATAAAAAATTATTCAAATTACCCGCAGACAAATAAATCACAACAAAAAAGGCTCAACCCTTTACTTTGGGTTCAACCACGAACTAGTGCGGTGATGGGGAAGAAAACATAGGGGTTAATCTAATCTGAATTAGAAGGAGAAGTGATGGTAGGGAAATAAGGGTATGACAGAGAGAGATGGTGGTGAGAGTAGCGGTAGTGAGAATAGCGGTGAGATATGTGGCGAAAAAATGGGTAGTGAGAGCTGTGTGAACGGGAGAGAGAAGTAGAGAGCGGAGGGTAGAGTGGCAGTGGAGAGAAGATGCAGGAAGAGTAGCAGCGATGAGTAGGGAAGAAAGTGAAGTGGCATGACAAATGTAAGGTCCCATTAAAGCTTCAAGGTGTTCGGGATAGGAGCCGACTGTTAGGGTTCTTTATAAAACCAGGTAATGCTTTTATCAACACTACATTGAAAGAGCAGATAAAACAGAACTTTATTAGTGCTAAACATGAACTATTAAAAGTATAATCTTAATAATATATTTATATATTTATATATTTATAAAATTATATATATATATATTTATAATTATAATTATAAATATAAATATATAAATATATAAATATATAAATATATAAATACATAAATATATAAATATATAAATATATAAATATATAAATATATAAATATATAAATATATAAATATATTAATATATATATATTTTAAAATTATAATAAATGTATTTATTGGAATTCTTTAATTAAAAAAAATTTATTAATAAATATTTTTATATAGTTACAAATTTACATATACATATATATATTAATATATTAATATTTATATAATTATAATTATAAAAAATTTATTTATAGTAATTTTATAATTATGTTAATATATATATATATATATATTATAATTATTTAAATAAATATATATAATTAGAAATAGAATTATTAATAAATATATTTTTATTTTTATTTATAATATATATATACATATATATATATATATATCAGTATATTTATAAATATTTCTACATATATATATATATAAAATTCTATATAATTGTAAATAAACAAATAAATATATATATATATTTTTATATATATATATATTTGTTAATATTTATAAATAAATTTATATAATTATATATATATATATATATATATAATTATAATAAATGTATTTATTGAAATTTTATAAATTTTTAAATATATTTTTATATATATATTTATATATAATTATAGCTAGAAATAAATATATCAATTATGAATTTATAAATATATATAAATTTATAATTATAAATATAATCAATATATTTTTGATTTAAATATATTAATTGTAATTTTATAATTATTCATGAGTATATATAAATAAGGGAATAGGTATAACATGGTTGAAAAGTTAAAATCATCAAGAATGGCTCATTACATTAATCAAATCATGAATAATACGGTCGTTAATGTTTAAATGAACATTATATAAGTCATGAATATAAAATATCTGCAATTTTCATCATAAGAATAAGTAATATAACTTCCAGAACATATATATCAACCAAATCATATCCCCAAATAAACATATGGTCATAGATAGTGTATTCATGAATATTAATATATGAACATAAACATGTCCATGAATATCATCATTATCTCATAAGAAGTATATATATATATATATTGGCTCAAGTCATTGGAGACAAGTATATATATATATATAATTATAAATATATATACTTAAAATAATATATATATAATTTAATATATAATAAATATATTAATTATTATAAAAATTTATTATAATTTTTTAATTTTTTAAATATAAATATATTTATTTATAATCTTATATATACTTTTCAAAAATAGTTTACATATATATTTGAATTAAAAAAATATTTAATAATATATAATAATTATAAACATGTGTTTTTTAATTAATGTATATAATTAAACAATATTTATTAATATTAATATTATATATATATAATAGTATTTTTTTTTAATATTTTATTTATGCTAACAATAGCGCTCATAAAAATAGCTTTTATCATTAATGAAAATAGTACTGATAAAGGATAACATTTATCAATAATTTTAGATAGCACTAATAAAGATGATGCTTTTAAAATCTCCATCTGATTAGCACTAATAAAATCCATCACATCCCTTTACTCGATCTGTGGAAGTTCTCACAATTCCCTTATTAATGAATTCTTTATTTTTTTTTCACTTCTGAAGTTAGATCCGGATTCATTTAATGTTTATTGACATTAAGAGATTTCTTATTTGTTAAAATTTGAATTCATCTTTCCTTCTTCATTCGAGCACATAGACATGCCACTTATGACCTTTCAATTTCATGGGATTATGAGAAGTTGGTTAATTTAATGGAAATTTGATATCTTCGATTACTAAGATAATCGAGATTGGAGGTGGTAGTGATCATTTCATCACTCCAGTTAAACTGAAAATTCTATGTAAGTTTAATAAAGTGATATTTTACTTGATTAGATAGAAAACTAGGGAGAGAAAAATGGAATATAGATTTAATTAGGAAGGTAAATGAATGGTCTGAGGTTATGATACTATCTCCAATTATGAATTTACAAACTAATATTGTTTAATTATATTTATATTTTCACCAATTAAACCCACAGAATAAAATATAGACAGATCCATAACACATACCTCTCTAAAGACAATCTGTGTCCCGTTACTAATACATTTATTTATGTTAATTTTTTTAATCACCCCAATATAGATAGACCATAATATAAATTTTTTTGTTTTTAAATTCAAACCTACATAACTCACAAATATTTCTGCACCCAACTCACCTAATTCACTAAACCGACCTATCCCCCATGTCTTACCCCTTACCCAACTTTAGTTTCCATGGAAAATCCCCTATTTTTTATCTATAAAAGGAGATCACCCCACCCATTATCTCATCACTCTCCACCTAAAATTACTTGATCAATATGTTTCCTTCCATATTACCTATGAAATCACTCTCAAAGACTTATTATGGTACAATGGTGGCCTACCCATCTTTAAGAAGCTACTATGAAGGGTAAGTGTTTCTAATCCCTCTATTTCCTTTTTAGTTATTTTCTTATAAATTCATTACCATATATTTTATTTATAAAATTTCATGGTATTGTTTGTCGTTTTAATTTTTTTAATGAGAATCTAATTATACCCTATCATTATAGCCTTTTTCATACACAGATATTATGCCGACAAAATGGTTTTCATTCAACCACATCCATTTTAAAAAATAAACACTTATAATAATGCAATTATGATTGTAAATCTATTTCAATATCACTGATTTTATTTATTAAAAACGATGATTACTCACATTAAATAGTTTTCATAAATTATTATAATGCCCCACATCCAAAATTGGGTGAAGTAAAGAGTGTGTGGTTTTCTATGAAATTACATCTTTGTTGGGATACTTGCAAGTGGATATTGTTGTGTTACAGTTCCACTTCAGGGTAATCAACATAAAAAGCATAATTGAGTTTTATACCAATATTTAATCTCATTTTCAATGAGTGGGACTAGGGCTTCCCACCATGATAGATACTCATGAAGGATCTGCTTTGAATAATTCAGATGCTATTTTCAATATTTAATGAAGGATTTTCCTACCATTGTTATGGATTCATAGTAGTTCAAATAATTGAACTCATTAAAAATATTCAATTGATAACCCAAAACATTGAAGGTAATTTTTTCACTAAATTTTAATTTTTTATTTGATAAGGATACTTCCTATTACATTGAGAATATCCCATATTTTATATGTCTCTTATATATTTTTTAACCATGCAACTTCTTTCTGTAGAGGTATTATGTCCATGTTGACCAACTTATTGACTGAGAAATATTAATGTTTTGTATCGTTGTATCTTGATTTGTAAATTCATTAACTTATTAAGAAATTTTATATTTAATTATACTCATAGTCACATAATTTATATGGTGAATTCATTTGAACTAAAGAATTGATGAGTGTGAGTCTATATTATTTTGACTCTTGAGTCATCAGTTAGTCTAATGAGACAATTTTTTTGGGTATTTGGTTTATGCCATCCAAATTCAAGAATGATATATTGGCTATGGATGTGACTATAATAATGATTTCTTGGTTTTGACCATGATCATAAGAATAATGTCTTGGATGATGCTTTGTCGTTAAAGGCCATGATGTTCAATATTATCCATTTCATCACTGTTAATTCCATTATTGTTATCAATGTGATTATTTTACTTTTTGACCTATGAAAGGATAATTTTTATGCTCAATGTTATGATTATATGGTATGTTTTTTAGTATTCACTCTTTCATTATGTGTATTCGTATTATGATATATTCGGATGTACTTGTACGCTTACTGAGCATTTGAGATAATCGTTATTATGTTTCTAAATCTCCAGGGTACCAAGATGTGATCTATGAATAAATTTAGGGATTCACTAAATTAAATAAGAATTCTTCCAAATATTTTATACCTCATTTTCATGTTCTAAGGTAATATAGAAACCATGTATGTATATGGTCTCCCAAAACTTCTAAAGTATGTTTCCCTTTATGATGTAATCCTTGCATTTGGTTATAATGTCATATTATAACCATTGACTCCATGTATCAAGAGGATGGGTATTATAAACTTATCTTTGAATTGCACTACCATTTTGGGGTATTTTTTAGCAATTTTATAAACATATTTATTTTTATCTTTTGTACGAATATAATGAATCTTATTAGATGTTTAAAATGTAATTAAAAAAAAATCTGAGGATCTCGCATGTAAGATAATAAGAAAAAAAATATTAAATAAAAAATAAATAAATATTTTATTTCACACCATACACTGAAGAAATTGTTCCATCATCTTCACCTCCTTTGAATACCATTAAATATTATAGATAAATATCATAGTGTTTATTACAATATATGTCCCACCTTTGAAGGTATTCATGAGCTAAACTGAATCATCTTATACTTAGATGAGAATCAGGATTTCTTCCTCGTATATTTTTACCTATATATTCATTGGAGGAAGACGAAATACAAGAATGGTTCATGGAGTTTTGGGAAAGAATGATGTTCTCAATCTACCTCCACTTCCATCATATTCTTATATATTATATATTTAATCATGAAATATTCTTAATTTATATCTCATTTATTCATCCATTAAAACTAATAAAAAAATATCATTGGTGGTTCATGGAAATATAACTTCATCATATGAACTTACTTTCTTAACGTTTCATCTTATGAATCATTTTGTGTAAATGATATCCAATTTGGAGAATGATTTAGGTGTTTGGAACACATTTAGAAATTCTCCCAATGCATGAAAATCATAATTTTTGTGCAAGATGATTTATAACCTAGAAATATATCATATAAAAATATGGATTTAGGGAATATCTACATCAATATTCCACTTTCACTAAATCCTAATATATTTTTTCCGTTATAAATTATATTTAACTATATACAATAACACATGAAACAATATCCAAAAATATTTTGATATCCTCCAAAATAATTTTTGGAAATCCATTATTTTCATCACGTTATATAGAATTATATGTTATACCCTTGAATAGAAATACAAAACACTTTTGGGTTAACACTAAAACACTCGTAGATTATCTATCTTATTCAAATTCAACATCGATTCTATTAATGTCAAATTGTGACCTCATGGGAATTTACAGTGTAGATAAAAAATGTGAACATCCAAATCTATATATGTAAGAAAAGGGTAGCCTCTAGGAAAGCATCAATACCACTCAAGATATATAGGGATATGACATGATATCCATAAATCACCTGTAATTATATACATTTATCCACAAATCATCATAATATGCAAACATGCATTCCCATATTTTTCCCCTTTTCAATGTCATCGAGTGACCATGGGACATGTATCATGATAATCACATATAGCAAACACATATGTTCTCAATTATTAGTGTATTGATTGTTCAGATCGATGAATACATCACATTTCATTCACATTTATGGATAATAAAATCACATTCCTCATATATTGATCGATATATAATATCCCGGTGCAGCCACACATGCCCAAAATATATCTCAATTGAGGGCCCAAATATCATAATCTTTTTACGACTGGATAAATACAATCTTTGTTATTCTCCAGATAATAACATGATTAACCATATACCCAACCAACACTATATTAGCTAAGTCAATATGTATACTTCTGTAAATAGGGTATCATAGTATAAAGGTTCTCATTATAGGTATTTCTCCACCCACATGAAAAAAGGACACATATATCATCCACGAACCCCTAGTATACTAAATAGATCTTTGTATGAAACTCCATGTGGCATACTTAATGGTCCATCTAGTTAATGTAACGAATCATATTCATTTTCTTATGCCTCAAGAGAATATTTTGTATATCTATACAAGAATCATACTAATTTCAAAATTAAAATTTCACCATAACCTATAATAATCTATTATGAAAATTGATTAGGGATAAACTCAAAGGAATAAATTGAGTGTTTTTTATCATTACTATTAAAAATATACACACACACACACACACACACACAGATATATATATATATTACTATGCAGCCAATGTGAAAAAATGATAAGGTAGAGAATACCTCTAATATGAAAATTGTTAATATTCTAAATCTCATTAATAATATTTAACAAAACTACCATAAACACCAGTTTTCTATATTGTATATGATAAAAACTCATATATTCCATCTTTTAATACTCTTTAAGAATTTTTTTAACCCTTTAAATAATATGTAATTCATGCCACGTAAATATGAGACCATTTGATAAAGCCCTCCCAATAAACTATTATGTGAGGACCAATAGTAAACTATGTCCGTTTTAATAGTGGTGAGACATTGGAGTTATATTGTAACTCTCTATGGTTTCATGAAATATGTTTTTTGAAATAAATTTCATTCCTTCGAAACATTACGTTTCACACAATACCATGTTTAAATGAACTACATTATATTATTAAAATATTATTATCTAACTTGGTAGTAATAACATTGAAATTAAATTTTTGGTTGTTAACATAAATTAAAAAATTATTCACATTAAATGTTTTATAAATTTATAAAATAAATTCAATGGTTATCAATTGATTAAAAATGAAAATAATAATCATTTGGAAGTAAAATAAATCTTCATAAAAAAACTGTTTTTATACGTTTAATGTTTTATTATATTAATGAATTAAATTAATCACTATTGTTGAACGATTTCAATGAAATATATAATATATATATAATTATATTGCTTATCAATCATCAGATAGTTCATTTTGGCATGGGATAATAATTTAGTAAGGTTTATGATTTAAAACACTTTTTTTCTAAAGGGTGATTTCGTCATGTTTTGTAAAACAATTTTAAAATAAATTTTGTTCAATATTACAAAATTTATTTGTAATTTTTAAATCTCAATTTAGATATTATATAATTTTTTTTATAATATTATTTTTTTTGCTGAATAGTGAAATGTACTAATTTTTATTAAGAAAATCGTTTTGTAAATGTATTTGAAAAGTTACATTTTTTTTAAAATTGTTTTAAAAGTAAAATTAGCTCAATTATACTATTAGTAACATAATTTAAGTCATTTTAATAAATATTATTTTAAAACATGATATAAAAAAACTATATATAAGATTTTTTTTGGGTAAAACTACATTTCCATTTCGGTTGTGAGTTTAATTTAAATTGAATTCTAAATTTTTTTTGAAATGAATTCAGAAAAACATATTCTACATTTTTAATCATAATAATTTATATTATTTAATATGTTTAGCATAATTTTTTTTCAGAATTCATAGTAAAAAAGTTTAAATTAATTATCACAGTTAAGGATAAAACTTGTCTACTAGGTTGGTTAATCCAAAAGGTAAGGGTAGTTTTTCCAATTAAAATATATAAATATTATTGTATTGAAATATTTAGAACGTATACTATATAAAAAAGTTATTAAATTTGAATCATTTTTCTTGGGAATGAATTTATAATTTTTTATTCTTTTGATAAATTTACAAGTAGTTTTAAATTATATCCTCTCCCCCACTAATAAAAGGATACTCACTATCCTCTATTATCCATAATTCATGATCCTTTTGGTTTTAAAAATAACTACCCCAATCCATTAATTAATTATTTTAACACTTCCTAGATTCCTTTTTTATTATTAAACCTCCCTAATAAATATATTTTAGCTATCCTAATGAGGTAGTTAAAAGAATATGTATTGATCTTAATAAAAATATTTTAATTTATTTATTCTTCCACATACATCTAATATTCTAAAAAAATTATAATATAATAAAACCATTATCTAAAATGTATTTATATTTAATTATTTTAGTTTAATAAACTACACCTATCTCTTCTTCAATCAAATGAGAACTGAAGCTGTCGATCATGAGTACAATAGACTAGCTCTCCACGAACCAATGTAATTCATTTTCCATAATCACCTCCAACATCTGGATATAAAAATGCATTTAATTAACACACACACACACATATATATGTAATATCAATTACATAATTATAATTATTGAATTATAATATCACATCTACCTTCTTACTTTCCAATCTGGTGGAAAATGATAACATCACTCGTACGCACCTGTGGACTACCACCTCCGTGAAGTGACAATATAAATTTATTTTATTTTTAAATGGGTTGTATTTAGGATAAATTTAACTAATATATATTTTCTATATTATATATTTATTATTATAAAATGGTTAATTATTATTTACCTTTATTTCATTACATCTATAGAATAATAGAAACATCATTCATTTGTATATACAACCATCCATCTCCATGAACATTGTAATATATTTTTTCTATCTTTAATTGTATCGATGAATATAAATATTTATATAAGAAATTAATTTTATAATAATATAATGATTAATATTATGGTGAATGTTTAACCATAATCAAGAACATGTACAAAAACAACTGAACCAAAACAAACACAAAAAACAAAGCGGTTTTCACCTAAAATAATGATTTCAAAAAAGAATTATTAATACATGCAGTTAAAAGGTTATCAGTAAATTATATATTTTTATGATATATAATTATGTATAGTAAATAATTTTATAGTAAATATATATTTATTATACCATATGTTCAATCACATACATATAAAGTTATACTTGAGGTAATGAACTCAGGTCTCTCATTTATTTTCATGGGTCACATGCTTCATTCAACAACTTATCTTATTATGTGGTGAATATAATTGAAATGAATTTATTTTATGATTATTATTTTGAAAATTATGGTGTATGAATTTCTATATATGGTTTTTTATTTCATGAAGTTAAAAATAAAAAGTAGCCAATGTGGTAAGGTATTTTTATCTCACTTTTATTTATGTGAGACATATGCCATATTCACCACTTATTTATTTTATATTATTCATATATTTCCCAATAATGTTTTTTATGATTTCTTATGAATGTTATGGTTATTTACATTTCAATATAAGTTTATTTATTTCATGGTTCTTATGATTCAAACTTTATCAAGTTGTTTTATAATTCATGTTATAATCTTGTTATTTATCAAGATTGTTATTTATTATTTTTTGATGAATAAATTTACTGGAAAACCTCTATATAATATCATAAAATTTCATCTAATTTGGTTATTTATATAGAATAAAAATTTTCGTATTATTTGTTTATCTTTATAAACAAAAGATACCAAATGAATATTTTTAAGTAAAATAAAATGTAGTTTTCTATTCGATAAAAACTTAGTTCTCTTCTATATATATGTTTTCTAAAAATATTTTAAAGAAATTTATAATTCTATCTAATGATTTATTAAATTAATTTTCACCTTGGTTTTAATTTTTTAAAAATATTTTAGAGTAATATTATTTTCTATTTTTAAATGAATTGATTTTATCGTTTTTGCAATAATGCGAAAGGAATGTTTTGTTTTAACATAAATGGATTGAACATAAATTTATACCATCATGAACACATAATGAATTTAATTATAATTTATATGTTTCTAGGGGTTTTTAAAATAAAAAATACTTCCATAAAATTTTATGAATTTAATTTTTTATTTTTAATGTGGAAATGATATTTTCCTCATGAATTATTTGATAATAGTTTGAAAGAATTTATATTCAACAACCATAAAACCATTTGTGTTTTTTTGTTTTATTGGGGATGGAATACAATGGTAGAATCCTTATTATTTATATGGATGTTTTAGGATTAAAATGCAGAGATGATTATGAAACCCAATGAATTACCATGGTTTTTTCTATGATGGATTGGGGAATTTTTTTTGAAACCCAATTTATTTTCATGAATAATGATATGATGATATGATTAATGTTTAGTGATTTTATAGAATACATATGCATAATTTTGATTTTGTGATAAGTAGGACTATAATTATATATTTCAACAATTCATTTCGTAAATTATTATATATGATGAGAAAATTAAGGGAAATAAGTCCATATACATAATTTTCTATAGGAAAAAGTCATTATGCCCAATATATTAGGGGAAATGAGTCGATGTGAATGGTCCACTAGGGGAAAAATATATTTATCATTGATCCATTTTTTTTATGTTCTCATTGATTAACAATTTCATATGAAATTGTTTCCATACTTATGATGGTACCACACATATATGACATGAATGTTTTCTTCATGATTGATTTATAAAGTTTTCTCACTCAAATGGTTCATGTATTTTGATATGGTAATTTTGGATTCCATGAATCATGTTTACGATCCAAGAAATATTGGGAATATTTTTTTATGTCATATTAATGTTCTCATACAAATATTCTTATATAATGCATTCACATGATCATCGATAGATATGTCAATGTTTTCCCTTACTGAGAATATGATCTCACCCTTTCTAATGTTTTCTTTACCCATGTTATGAAGAAAGGGTTTAATTTGATAATGTCTATAAATATTACTAAATCGGAAGATATTTATGGGATATATTTAATATTTTTCATGAATTAATAATATTCTGTATCTTGTATTTAAAGATAGTAAACCATTATTTTCCTTGGGTTACTATTTGTGAAATGTATTGTATATTAATATAAAAAGATGTAATTTTTATATATAAAAAGTTTGAGTCATTATAGTTGGTATCTGGGAAAGGTTTTTCCAATCATTGGAGATTAGTGTTAAAAAACCTCGGTGAAAATATTAGAGACATGTTTATTTATAGGATAACATTTTAATGTTTTGGTAAGAATGATATTATATGCTTTTCCATCAATATATCCCTTTCTAGATACTTTAAGTGGTCGTGTCTCTATAATAGTTGTACCTAGGGTTAATAACTCAGAAAATTGTGAATTAAACTTCGAAGAGAACATCATATGGTGCATGACAACACACCTTGCAACACACATAATTTGGCACTCCTATGGGATATGATTTTGAAATTCACAAACTATTTATGAACCATCATTAATAATTTGAATATATGATGACCATGAATGAGCTAGGTTAAATCCAATGTTTCATAGATTTAAAATAAGGTTTCAAGGTTTAGAAATACTACGGATGATTTTTGATCATTAATCACTCTGATCATTGGTGGTTTTCGGTCGTGCATAACATTATTTAAAGCCTTATTTGTACTGTGGTGTTGAAAATTTTAGGAGGAGGGTGATTTTTAAATTTAATAGATGGAATGGATTTTTAATCATAAGATGGATTTATGTTTCTCATTCTTAGTCTTGTGAGAAACATGTTTTTTTTGTTAGGTTTGAGGATCAAGTTGCATCTTTGGGGAATAGGATAACCCTAGTAGGGTCCAAGTGTTTTCTTTATTTTATAAATATAGAAAACCATAAACCCATTAGGGAATGTAATAAATAAATCACATAGGGATGGTGTAACCACTATCTAGCTGGTGTCCTAGAGAAAGCTATCTAGTGGACTTGGACAATGATCCCTCTTGGCTATATGGGCCCCTGAATATCTGCTGGAATAATGATTCCTTTCCAAAAGTGATAAAATAATGTTAAATGCTCACTTTTACCCTCTAATTTTTAGGGGGTATCCAATCCTCCCTACCTTCAATAGTTGTCAAAACAAGGGGTCATAAACACCTTATCCTCCATCTTATCCCAATTATATTTGTTTTTTGTGGTTGTGTTTTTTCAGTGATTTACGGTACATATACTCCTCTTATGGTCCATTAAATATGTATTTTAATTTTTTCATTAATTTTTGTTTCTTGATATAGGGTTTTAACTCCAATTACACTAGTTCATATTAGAATTGGTAAACTCTCATCGGAATTTTGTATTGGTAAGAAAGAAAATATCCCAAGAGGAATTCTGGGCAGGACCACTCAATGTTTCAACAAAAGTATATCACCATGTATGTTTTATTATGTTTAATATTAAAATTAACATGCAATATTTATCGAATTATTGATTTTTCTAAGGTATTTTTACTAAGATGATATCAAGGGCCTCCTACAGACCATCTATGGGATATTTTTCGTAGTTATAGAATAGAAAGGTCATCGATGAGAAGTATGACATTTATTCATTGTGTTGTTTTGATTTTTTTCAATTAATTTTAATTTATTATAGTTATTTCTTGTTTCTGTTTGGAATTTGCAAAGACCTCAGATTGATGGTGGTGGATGTTTGTCTTGAAACAAGGATTGGTCTAGCCTTAGATACTATTTCTTTCCATTGGAGTTCAAATAGGATGACATAAAAGTTGTGGTATCTCATCCTAATTAATTTCATAGACATACATAATTATTAGTGTTCTTGTGATTTCATTTTCTGGGTTACATTGTGGTGTGATTAGAAACAATTATTTTTTTGTAATTTTAATTTAAATTACTTGAATCTATTATATTCCATAATTTGTATGGGAAGGTGTTTTAGGTGTAACCCTTGATTATGAACCAACCATGGGCGATGTATAATTAAATTTTGTTTTAAATGTAATCCTTATCATTAGAGAAAAGGATTCTAAAAAAGAATATGAAAATTATACATGAAATAGTATATTAAAAATAGTGTTAGTATTTTTTTAAAGGTAAACATGGGAATATTATTTGATTTAGGTTTATATGAATATAAATGTTAAATGGGGTTAAAACGGTGGGTTATGTATATTTGGATTTCATAAATGGAAAAACAATTGTTATGTATTTTGAAATGAATTTTTTTAATAGGTTTTGGAATAGTTTAGAAAATGGATGTTGATATTATTTTGGAATATAATGTGAAATTTTGTCCCTTAGGATTGGGTTTTTCTTGTTTTTATATAACAGATATATTGATACATATATACTTACATGATAGTATTATGGTCAACCAAATGTAAACATGTCCCCTGGGGGATTTCGGGATTTATAGTTATCCTTGGGTGGACACAGTCCTTATGGGATGAATGGTGATTTCACTCTAATCTTTACATGCTCATAGAAACCATGACACTGGTTGAAGTTGGTATGTTCTATTCCCATGTTAAACACTACTCTCAGATTAGACACATGATTATTTTTTGTTAAATGTTCAAATAGTTTAAAAGGTATTTATTTTCTTGGGGTATATATTTAGTTAATTTTTATAGACTGGTAATGATTAAAGACACCATTATTTTTGGAATACTACATTATACAAACACCATTCTTGGGACATGATGGAAATTGGGTTCCCAAGTAGTGCCCACATATTATAGGTATAGGTTGGGATGAGATGCAGAATGACAAGCTCAATATGGAATATCATATATGGGATTTTTGGTTTGTGATGAGTTGAGGCTTTTCGATCCTAGTGGACTCTCCTATAAAGGTATTTCAAATTAATTTTTTAAATTTATATTAACCTATATATTTGATCATCCTAGTGGTTGATCTATCCTATATGTATGTATTTTGGAATCTCATTTATTCATTATTGTTATTTAATTATTAGAATTGGGTACTATGATGGAATATTATAATTATTAATGAGATTTGGTTATTTATTTATGATTTTACACTCTCATAATAGGGGTGTATCGTCCCTATGGAACCTCTTAGACCATCATCACTATTCAGTTACCACCATCATTAGAGGAGGTGTGAAAGTTGTCACATACTATTCTAGTATGGTTATTATTCATAGAGTGAGAATAATCATGATATTAAAAAAATTAAGAGATTCTTTCTATTTTTATATTATTTTGGGACCTAGTATGCAGGATATATATAGTAATGTGTCAGTTTATTTTTTGGATACTAGGACGGTGAATCATGGTCACCAATTATGGTAGAAATTTCAAGTTACCAGGGCTCTAGAGTTTTTTTTTATTAGTATGTAATGTTACAAATATCAATATATTCACCACATGTGATGCACATGATTTTGAGAATTATGATTTTCTAGAAATGGGATCTTGGTCATTCGGAAATAAACTAGTTATTGGATTTGACTCTTATACTATATAGGAAAGAGGTATCACATGCATCATGATTAGGCACATATGATCTACATATGATTTTTTCCTATCAGTTTGTGATTTTATCACTACAGAATAAGGCTCATCTGTTTAAAATATATGAAACTTCTCAGATGGTGAGTTCGGGTATCACTAATTGGTGGGATTATACATAGTGGGCCCATCTTATATATATATTTCCTTATGATATATTGTTATCTAGAACAACAGTGTGTTGAAAAATGATAAGGGTATAATCCTTGGCATATGGTACATTCTATGAGGCTAGTAGGTATTTATGAAACATAATGACTTATTCGGAAAATTGTTATGGGTTTTTCTCTTCCTTGTTAGATTATTTAGATTATTAGTAACAACCAATATTCTGTTTTACCAAATATATTGGAATGAATTTCTATTAAACCGAGCGAATGGGTGTGTTCCCCTTGGTATGGATCATCTTTGACAATTCTATTCTATTGGACACTTGGAAATGAAGTTTTTTTCTCAATGGATGTCACATTTATGGGGATTCTTGAAAGAGGATAGTTCCTAGTCGGTGGAATACTTGTATATATTATGACATTAGTATATGTATTATACCCATTTGAGGGTATTTGGGTTGTTAGTTACCATGGGTGTTTTGATATAGGTGTAACAAGCATTATCCCATGACATGTGACCTATGTATGAGACCTGACTAGGATTTTGGGATATGTGGGAGTCCAAGAGACATTGATATATAACTCATAATATTGGTGATCCAGTGTTCGTTGTTACTCGGTGTGACCTATTATGGGTGTTTGCCAAGTTTATGTTTTTATAAGATATGTGTAAGAACCCGGTTCTTGTTTTAGAGGTACGGGCTTCTTCTTTTCCTTTTCCTTAAGTGTTTTTGAGAAAATATGGAAAAATGGTGAAAATCCTAAATTTTGGAACTACACGTCGTGTACTTTATCCACACGTCGTGTACTTTTGGCCGTGTAGGGATGAGTACACGGGGCGTGTAGCCATGCCGACGACGAAGGGTGTAGGAACCAACTACACGCCGTGTGGTGGTACCTTACATGCCGTGTAGTCAGTCGGCAGGATAAAAGTAAGGCGGTGGAGTCACCGCCATCTGGGCGGCAGTACACGCCATGTACTCGGGAGTACATGTCGTGTACTATTGTCGGCAGGTGAACAGTGTGGTGGTGCCGCCAAATGAACAGTTAAATGAAAGGAGTACACGCCGTGTACTTTGAAGTACACGTCGTGTACTTTGTTTTTCCAGATTAAAATAGGTAGTAGCCTCCTCATTTGGCAAAGGAGGCATTTGAGCCATTTTGGAGCCAAAGGAGGAGGCCAGACCTTTGAAGATCTGTCGGGAGTTCGTCTGGAATCCGATTCGGCTTCGGACGATCTTGTTGGAACTGCACGGGTAAGCCCTTCCTCCTCCTGGTACCGTTCTTACCAATTCTTCTCCCAACATAAGTTATTTACGTTTGAATGGGTTTTTTTCTTCATCATATCTACGCCGTTCTTGGGCGTTTCTGGAGCCGGCATTCGGGTATAGTGTTCCTTAGCACATAAGGTAGGTGGCTTGGTGTTTATTTTCCAACTATCATGCGTTTTTGTGCATTTTCGTGCCACGAACCCATGTTGGGGTGTCGTGTGGCTGAGGTCGTTGCTATATTTAATGCATAGAATTGCATAGGTGATTAAATGGGGATAATAAAATGATGTTTGGGATCGTTGCTTGGATCCAGGACCATCCCGGGGGGTGTATTCCTCTGTTTAGCCATTTGGCCAGGATACCCAAGGGTATGCCTTAAATGTAGTAACTGTAGAATTTCCTTGATAGAAATTTCTTGTTTACTGCTTTTTGATATGTTGGGCATTGCCCGGTTACCTGTTAGCCTGAGGGCGTTGTTGTGATTAGCCTGAGGGCGTGACTGTTTTAGCCCGAGGGCTGTCGTTATTCCGCCTGAGGGAAACCTTTCGTGCCTGAGGGCTTGACTACTATGCCTGAGGGAGAAACTTCATATGCATGAGGGTGAGAATTTATGTTAAGCCTGAGGGAAATACCTGCGGGTTGGGATCTGTATGGCCTGAGGGCATGGTTACTATTTTTGCCTGAGGGCATGGTTCTAGTTGGCCTGAGGGCTTGGTGCTGTTGAACACAAAAATGGTACTAAATTAAAGGAATTAAATGGATAATAAAATGGAAATATAACTGTTAAGTTAGTTACTTTTGAGTAATTCTTAGTTATTGCATTTTTACTACTGCACACTTGTCGCATGTTTTACACACAGTTGAGCACGGGCCATTGGTGGGTGCCTAATGAGATATATTTCTCACACCCTGTTTGGGTCACACTTTTTGGCCAAAACAGATTACGTTGCTGCAGGTGTAGATAGGGTAAAGAGTCCCTATACAGGTACTTGACAGTTGCTGAGGAGTAGGAGGGCGTGGGACCGAGCCTATGCTCGCGATGCCGCTGGCAGCTGTTTACCTGTTTTGCTGTACTTTGCTTTTGGTTGTATCACAGTGATGTATAACATGTTATGGCTATTTTATTAGAACTTGAAACATCTAGCATCATCACTTATATACTATTGGTTATATCCACTACTGTAGTTATTTCAGTTGTGTACGTTTACTGCTTCCGCTGTTGTTGAATGTTTATTTTGGTATTCCACTGCTCTACACTTTGACAAATAAGGGCATAGTTTCCCCACTATCAGACCTGGGCCCTCGCTGCTAGTCGGTAGCCTCTGGCATTTGGGGAAATGAGCTTGAGGTCACGTGGCGAACCGGGCTCGGGGCACCCGTTGCATGGCTCCCGGGTCCGGGACGTTACAAAGTGGTATCAAAGGAGTTTCTTTTCATTGAATTACTATTTGGAGCCGTAGTCAGGGATAGGACAGAACGGTAGTTGGTAATAAGTTGTGCTTGGGCGTAGCTAGCCCGTGTACAGGGAAAATCCAGTCTACCTCGTATTTTTCATTATTTGATTTGCAATTTTACGGTTGATATGTTTTCACCGTTGGGTGATGCACTTGGATTGTGCTGTTTATATTTTATCTGTGGGTTCTATTTAGTTGCAACCCGATGAGATGAGGGTATGCCGTCTCATGCATCATATAGGCACATGCTAGATATCACATGCCATGCATATTTTTCATGCCATGTAGGTGCATTAGAAATTCGCATGTTGTTGTGATAGTTGTTGTGCTAGAAAAATCATGTTGTTGTGATAGCTGCTTGATAAATACCTACCTTGTGATATGGTATTTTTGTTTGATCTTGTTTATAGAATGGACTCCAAACTTTGGTCTTTGGGGAGTATTGTCCCCCATTGACCGGAATTTGGTGGATCATTGACTGGTTATTGGTTATATAACATATAAGATGTAAAACTTTGATTTGTGGGGTGTATGGGCCCCCACGGGTCAGAATTTGACACTTAGGTGTTGTTTTTCGGTATTTTCTGGGTTCTGGGGAAGTTTCTGAGGCATACTGTCCGGAAACCCAGTATCCACGCCGTGTAGTACTTTATACACGCCGTGTATGTTCTTCTGTTCGGGAAGAAAAATGAACTTTTTGCGTACATGTCGTGTACCCGGAGTACACGCCGTGTAGTCTCTTCCTGTGTCACAACCTGTGTGGACGGCGACACAGGGTAGGGAAGGGCTTGGGTAAAACATGCCCTGTAGATTGAGGCACGCCGTGTAGTGTTGACCCGGAGTCCGGCCGTGTAACTAACAACACAGGTCGGTGAACTCCTGTACAGAACACGTTGTGTCAATGATGAACACGCCGTGTAGTGTGACCTAGTACTCGGCCGTGTAACTAACAACACAGGCCGGTGTCACCATTCCTTGTACACGCCGTGTACCTTTGGAGGACACGCCGTGTAGTTTTGTCCGAGGACAGACCGTGTGGAGTTAAGCCGAGTAGTCGGCCGTGTCATAGACGACACGGGCAGTTGGAAAATAACACCGTACACGTCGTGTAAGTATTATACACGCCGTGTAGTTTTGTTGAACGTTAGCCGTGTAGAAGGACCCGGGCAGGGGAAAGGAAGTCAATTACATGCCGTGTAGTCATTGTACACGTAGTGTAGTCTTGTTTTTCCAATTTTGAATACCTTCTTCCTCTTGTTCCCTTTGTGGTTCCATCGCTTTCAGTCTTAATAATCTTGAATCTAAGGCATGCTTTTGACCTTGTAGAGTCATGCCACCTAGACGACCGCGAGTTGTTCTCCAGAAGAGCGGTGACGATTATACTCCGGCAATGGGGGGCCATGCGCTACCAGTGGATCCACCAGTAGAGCCAGATGTGGAACCAGCTGTTATACCAGACACGGGCGCGGAGGCGCATTTCCGTGAAGGCTTATTGCGGTTCATGCAGACCTTTCAGGGAGCACTGCAGGCTGCCACATCTATGGCCGAGCTGACGCGTTTCTTTCATCAGTAGCATCCGCCTACGTTTTCAAGGGATGGCGGACCTCAGGCTGCAAAGTATTGGCTTGGATCGATGCAGACTATTTTCGAGCATCTTGAGACGCCTCCAGGGCGGAGGGTCAAGCTTGCGGCTTACATGCTGCATGATTCCGCCAAGAGGTGGTGGGATGTTACCACCCAGTCAGAGAAACACAGGGACATGGCATTGGAGGATTTTTAGGCAGTCTTCTATGAATTCTTCTTTCCTGAGACGATGAGGGCAGATAGAGCTCGAGAGTTCATGAATCTGCAACAGGGTGCTATGTCAGTGATGGACTACAGTGCTCATTTTACAGAGCTTCAGTTCTTTGCACCCGTGCTGGTGGGTGATGAGACGCTGAGAGCCAGACGTTTTGAGGATGGTCTTTGGTATGACATCCGAGTGCTGGTGAATTTTTTCAGGTTACCTACTGTACACGTTATTGTGAACCAGGCATTTATTATAGAAAGGAACCTGCGAGAATCTAGTGGTGTGGGCCAGGGCGGTTCGACACCAGTTACTGGTACTATTTCTGCTGGCAAGAGGAAGAGGCAGATGGACTTCTCTCAGGGCGGCAGTACCATCCAGGCAGCTTCTTCAGGTGGCCCGAGCAGGTGCTACCAGTGTGACAGAGAGGGGCACAAGAGGCCACAGTGTCCACGAGACCCAGTGGAGTGCCGAGCTTACGGAAAAATGGGTCATCTGCAGCACTTTTGCAGGGTGTTTCTACCAGTGGCTAGTGAGAGGGGTTCTGTGCAGACTCCGCATGCAAGAGCAGGACCAGTGGCTTCTTACCAGTCAGGGAACTGGAATACGTCAGGGCGTGCAGGCAGAGATGGTGGTCATGGCCGTGGTAGCCAGACACCAGGATCTCAGAGGCAACAGGGCGGGACAACTTAGGGTAGCCAGGCTGTGTCGTAGGTTCGTGGCACTGGTCAGGCATATGCAGTGCAACAGACCCAGCAGGAGAAGGATCTCGGGCCTTCGACAGTCATAGAAACAATTCTAGTAGCTTCTGTCTTGTCTTCAGTACTTTTTGATACTGGTGCTACACATAGTTTTGTATTTGTACCCGTTGTGAAGAGCTTTGGGCTCGGTGTTTCTACTTCTTCTGATATCTTGATGTTAGACACTCCGATGGGGACTAGGACGGTTGGTGTGCGTCAGTGCAAGGAGTTCTACCTTGAGGTTGGTGGGTGTCACTTCCTTTGGGACCTCTATGTCCTGGACATGACGAGCTATGATGTCAATCTCAGGATGGATTGGTTGGTTCCCTTTTGAGCCTTTGTTGACTGCTATCGTCGCAGGGTGTTTTTCACATCACCATAGGGTGGGGGGTTTCTATACAAGGGCGAGTGGGATGTTCAGGCGAGTCGAGCTGGACCAGAGCATCATGGGCGAGGTGGAGTCACAGCCCAGATTGGGAGCTTATATCTGGATGACCAGGGGACTTGTCAGACGTATTTCCCTCCAGTTGTCGATCGTTTCAGGGATGTCTTCCTGGATGACTTTTCAGGTCTACCTCCGGTGCGTGAGGTGGATTTCTTTATCGAGCTTGTGTCATGAGTAGCACCGGTGTCCATTCCTCCTTATAGGATGGCCACACCTGAGTTGCGGGAGCTCAAGAGGTAGTTAGAGGAGCTATAGGCAAAGGGTTTTATCCGACCCAGTACTTCTCCTTGGGGTTCTCTGGTCATTTTTGCGAAGAAGGCGGATGGTACCCTTAGGCTTTGTGTGGATTATCGAAAGCTGAACCAGTTGACGGTTAAGAACCGATATCCCTTGTCGAGGATAGATGATTTTTTTGATTAGATTCGTGGAGCACAAGTGTTCTAGAAGGTTGACTTGAGATTCAGATATCATCAGCTACACGTTAGACAATCCGATATACCTCTCACAGCTTTCAGGAGCAGGTATGGTCTATATGAGTATACGGTTATGCCATTCAGACTCACGAATGCGCCAGCAGTTTTCATGGCTCTGATGAATCGGGTGTTCCATCTGTATCTTGATTCATTTGTGGTAGTATTTGTGGATGACATCTTGGTGTACTCTCACACTCGACACGACCATGCCACCCATCTTGAGATCGTATTGAGTACACTGAGAGAGCATCGCCTATATGCTAAGCTCTCAAAGTGCCACTTTTGGATGGACCAGATTCACTTCCTGGGTGATATCATCTCAGAGGCAGGAGTTGCAGTGGACCCATAGAATGTGAGAGTAGTAGTTTCCTGGGAGCAACCCAAGAACGTGTTTGAGATACACAGTTTCTTAGGGCTGGATGGTTACTATAGATGTTTCATAGAGGACTTCTCCCACTTAGCAGCACCGTTGACAGGTCTGACTAAGAAGGGTGTGAAGTTCGTTTGGTCAGAAGCTTGTGAGATAGCTTTTCAGGACCTGAAGGGAAGGCTGACATCAACATCGATCCTGATACTCCCAGAGCAAGGGAAAAGCTATACAGTTTACTATGATGCGTCGGAGATTGGGCTGGGAGCCGTTTTGATGCAGGGTGACCGAGTTGTGGTGTACGGGTCTAGGTAGTTGAGGCCACATGAGTGGAATTACCCGACGCACGATCTCGAGTTGGCTGCAGTTGTGCATGCGTTGCGCTGTTGGAGACATTACCTGTTGGGAGAGCATTTTGTGGTTTTCACCAACCACAAAAGTCTCAAGTATATCTTTACTCAGCGTGACCTAAATCTGAGGTAGAGAAGGTGGGTTGAGTACCTACAGTCCTTCGATTTTGAGTTTGCCTATACACCTGGTAAAGGTAATGCAGTAGCCGATGCACTAAGCAGGAAGACTCAGATACAGGCAGTGCAGGAGGCCAGTGGCGAATGGCAGCTTATGGCTTTGTTCTCTGAGATTCATCTGGAGGAGAATGGAAGTCAGGGACAGACTTATCTTTCCTCGTTAGCTATGACTTCTACCCTCCTGGACAGAGTGAGGATGAGGCAGTTATCAGTTTCAGAAAGCCTAGTTCTACGGGAGTCGGTGGTAAGTGAGGACCCTCCTTCCGGTTGGACGATAGGCAATGATGAGGTTTTGCATTTCCATGGACGTGTATGGGTTCCAGGGGATATACGCGAGGAGCTGATGAGGGAGTTTCATGCTTCGTCTTGGGAAGTTCATCCCGGGGTTACCAAGATGTACCGAGACTTGAGACATCAGTACTGGTGGCCAGGGATGAAGAGGGAGATAGCTGGTTTGGTTACGAGGTGTTCCACCTGTCAGCGGGTGAAGGCAGAGCATCAAAGACCAGCTGGGCTGTTATAGCAGTTGCCCATTCTGGAGTGGAAATGGGATGATGTCGTGATGGATTTCGTGATGGGGTTTCCAAGGTCACCTTGAGGAAATGACGCCGTATGGGTTGTTGTGGACAGACTTACTAAGGTATCTCACTTCTTTCCAATCAAGGAGACCTTTGGTGTGGACGAGCTAGGAAGGATGTATATCCGAGAGATCGTACGACTTCATGGGGTCCCTCATTCTATCATTTCAGATAGGGACGCCCACTTCACGTATTGTTTCTGGCAGAGTTTTCAGAGGGCGCTGGGTACACAGGTGCTTCTGGGCACAACATACCACCCTCAGACAGATGGCCAGTCAGAGCGGACGATATAGGTGCTAGAGGACATGTTGCGCGCATGAGTCCTAGACATTGGGGGCTCTTGGGAGAAGCATATACCCTTAGTCGAGTTTTCCTCTAACAATAGTTTCCAAGAAACTATTGAGATGGAACATTACAAGGCTTTATATGGTAGGCCATGCCGATCACCTTTGTGCTGGTTAGAGGCAGGTGAGGCAGCTTTACTGGGACCACAGCTCGTGCAGGAGACATCTGAGCAGGTCCAGTTGATTCGGAAGCGAATGGCTACCATACAGTCTCGTCAGAAGTCTTATGCTGATAACCGCATGGGAACTTTGGAGTTCGTGGTTGGGGATCAGGTTTTCTTGCGTGTTTCGCTGAGGCTGGGACAGAAATGGATCAGGAGATAGGTTAAGCTTTCACCGAGGTATGTGGGACCATTTGAGATTCTGGAGAGAGTCGGGCTGGTGGCCTATCGGTTGTAGTTACCGCAGTGGTACTAAGCCATGCACGACGTCTTCCACGGGTCTCAATTGCATCACTACCATTCAGACCCGTCTCATACCTTTCAGCCAGAGGAGGTTGAGCTGTAGCATGATGCGTCCTTTGAAGAGCATCTGATCCATATTGTTGACAGGAGCACGAAGGTTCTCTGAGGCCGGTCAGTTCCTCTCGTACGGGTGCTATGGCAGCATGGCTGAGTGCAGGACGAGACCTGGGAGCGGGAGGCCGATGTACGTGCTCAGTGGCCAGAGCTGTTCTGAGCTTTCTCTTCGCCACCCTTGAAAGGGAAATTCGGGGACGAATTGCTATAAGGGGGTAGCTTGTAAGAACCCGGTTCTTGTTTTAGAGGTATGTGCTTCTTCTTTTCCTTTTCCTTAACTGTTTTTGAGAAAATATGGAAAAATGGGGAAAATCCTGAATTTTGGAACTACATGCCGTGTACTTTATCCACACGCCGTGTACTTTATCCACACGCCGTGTACTTTTGGCTATGTAGGGATGAGTACACGGGGCGTGTAGCCATGCTGATGACGAAGGGTGTAGGAACCGACTACACGCCGTGTGGTGGTACCTTACACGCCGTGTAGTCAGTCGGCAGGATAAAATTAAGGCGGTGGAGTCACCGCCAGCTGGGCGGTAGTACACGCCGTGTACTCGGGAGTACATGCTGTGTACTCTTTTCGGAAGGTGAACAGTGTGGCGGTGCCGCCAAATGAACAGTTAAATGAATGGAGTACACGTCGTGTACTTTTAAGTACACGTTGTGTACTTTGTTTTTCCGGCTTAAAACAGGCAGTAGCCTCCTCATTTGGCAGAGGAGGCATTTTAGCCTTTTTGGAGCCAAAGGAAGAGGCCAGACCTTTGTAGATTCGCCGGGAGTTCATCTGTAATCCGATTCGGCTTCGGACGATCTCGTTGGAACCGCACGGGTAAGCCCTTCCTCCTCCTAGTACCGTTCTTACCAATTATTCTCCCAACGTAAGTTATTTACGTTTGAATGGGTTTTTTTCTTCATCATATCTATGTCGTTCTTGGGCGTTTCTGGAGCCAGTGTTCAGGTATAGTGTTCGTTAGCACATAAGGTAGGTGTCTTGGTGTTTATTTTCCAACTGTCGTGCGTTTTTGTGCATTTTTGTGCCACGAACCCATGTTGGCGTGTCGTGTGACTGAGGCTGTTGCTATATTTAATTCCTAGAATTGCATAGGTAATTAAATGGGGATAATAAAATGATGTTTGGGATCGTTTCTTTGATCCAGGACCATCCCGAGGGTTGTGTTCCTCTGTTTATCCATTTGGTGAGGATACCTAAGGGTATTCCTTAAATGTAGTAACTCTAGAATTTCCTTGAGTGGAATTGATTTTTTACTGCATTTTGATATGTTGGGCATTCCCCGGTAACCTGTTATCCTGAGGGCGTTGTTGTGATTAGCCTGAGGGTGTGACTGTTTTAGCCTGAGGGATGTCGTTATTCCGCATGAGGGCAACCTTTCGTGCATGAGGGATTGAATTCTATGCCTGAGGGAGACACGTCGTATACCTGAGGGTGACACTTCGTATGCCTGAGGGCGATAATTTCTATTACACCTTAGGTCAATACCTGCGGGTTGGGTTCTGTATGGCCTGAGGGCGTGGTTACTATATTATCCTGAGGGCATGGTTCTAGTTGTCCTGAGGGCTTGGTGCTGTTGAGCACAAAAATGGTACTAAATTAAAGGAATTAAATGGATAAGAAAATGGAAATATAACTGTTAAGTTAGTTACTTGTAAGTACTGCTTAGTTATTGCATTTTTACTACTGCACACTTGTTGCATGTTTTACACACAGTTGAGCACGGGACTTTGGTGGGTGCCTACTGAGATATATTTCTCACACCCTGTTTGGGTCATGCTTTTCGGCCCAAACAGATTACGTTTCTGCAGGTGTAGATAGGGGCAAGAGTCCCTATACAGGTACTTGACAGTTGCTGAGGTGTAGGAGGGCATGGGACCGAGCCTATGCTCACGATGCCGCTGCCAGCTATTTACTTGTTTTGATGTAATTTTCTTTTGGTTGTATCACAGTGATGTATAACATGTTCTGTCTGTTTTCTTAGAACTTAAAACATGTAGCATCATCACTTATATACTATTGGTTATATCCACTGTTGTAGTTATTTCAGTTGTGAATGTTTACTGCTTCCGCTGTTGTTGAATGTTTATTTTGGTAATCCGCTGCTCTACACTTTGAAAAATGAGGGCATAGAGTCCCTATATCAGACATGGTCCCTCGCTGCTAGTCGGAAGCCTCTGGTGTTTGGGGAAATGCGCTTGAGGTCACGTGGCGAACCGGGATCGGGGCACCCGTTGCATGGCTCCCGGGTCCGGGATATTACAATATGAGATGCATATAGAGGAAATTTAGGTTCTAAACGCTGCATGTGAGATGATACCAATGGATTTTAGGTGTTAGTATACCTTGGGGTGGCTATATGTACATGAAGGGATCAGGTGAATTGTTTTCGTTAAACATGGTGTCTCCTAGTATGTGAGAATTTTTTTAGATATGTTTGATAAGGAATTGAGGAATGATGGTTCCTTGGGAAAATTAATCACTTAATTCTTTAGTTTTTGTTAATGAAACATTGATTTTTGGTAAGAGATTATAGAGTATCAACACCCAATGATGTGAAATTCACATTAAGAAGCTTTTATAAGGATAGTAGAAGCTTATGGTTTTGGTATATAATTGGGTGGTTGCTAAGTGTGTGAGTGAGGATGATATTTCCTGATGTCTGGGAGAATGCATGTTAATAGGGAAATTAAACATAGTAGAAAGTGATTGTGATCTAAATCATAAATCCAAAATAGTTCATGATTAAAAAAATATTTCACATCATTCTCCTGTTTTGGTTGGAGATGATGTGTAACAATGTAAATTATTGTAACTTTTTTTGGTGTTTCTCAATATTGGGTAGATATAATTATCTGTTATAGGTGTAAAAATATATATATTAATATTTTAGGTGAGATTTATATATAAAGTCAATGTAAGTTTTTGAATTAGTCTCATTACCCTAATTATGAAGTATGAGACTCTTAGAGTTGTGAGTAAACATATTGAGGTCGGGTGGTATTTTAGAGTACACCCATTATGTTCAAAAGGGGTTGAGGGAGTATAAATTGGTTACATGTGACACATGAGGGATATAGATAAATAATGAATGTGGGTGATATGTGTATTATAGTGAATGTTTATGTGCATAGGCCTTGTATTAATGGTTTATGACTCATGGTCTCATGAGTTGGGATTTTAGACATATGGTTATTTTGGATATTACTCCCATTAATATTGAGATATGATCAGGATAATGTGAATGGTTTTCTTGTGGATACTATTGATGTTGATATTAGAAACTACTTGATGTGATATATGGACCAAAGGGAAATGATGACTTATTATGGGAATGATTTCATTATTTTTTTGGTGAGATAAAAACAGAACTCCATGGTATAGGATGCATCAAAAATGGAATGGGAATGATGTTGCAATTGATTGAGATCAGTAATGAACATCAATTGACAATATGGGAAGAATGGATTCAGTAGAGTGACTCACACACAATGGTGGATCCTATTGAAGTAGAAATCAAGGGGTATAATAAGGTAAGTCATATAGTGGTGAGTGTTCTTGTGATGGACAGAGGGTGGTGACCCCATTAATGAGTGGAATTTTGGATATTTCCAAGGACGATATTCTCATGCGATTAGAACATGTGTTAATTGGTGTTTCGGGACGGTGCTATGGAATGAGGGTTTTTTAACATTAAAGTAGTGGGGTATGGTGAACGATTTTTAATAGACCATAGAAATTAGGTTTAACTCAAATAATAGGATAAAAAAGAAACACCTTTTATGGAGAGATGGGTGACAATCATGAGTGGCATGAACAATGTATTATAGGGTTTTCCAAAGCATGTGATCAGTTAGATTAAATTATTTAGGGGAATTGTATTCTATCAGATAAATAAATATGGATGGAACTAGATTCCTTTGGAATGATAGTTATGGAATCAGATGTTTTGTCGATGGAGTCTGACTATTCTCTTTGTTATCTGGGAATTTTATGATGGACCAAATGTGGATAGGTCATTAAAAATCGTTCTCAATTTTGGATAATGAAACTAGTTATGGTGAAATGAGGATTTTAATATAGGATCATATCTAAATAATAATTGGGTTGTTAGGTGTTTTATCGAAAAAGATTTAGGATTTATCCAACTGAAATGGAACTAAGATCAGGGAACTGAAAGCATGTCAGTGGCTGAAGTGAAGAATTTTTTAGAGAGGGAAATCTATGGAGTGTTGAAAAGTGAGTCCATTTACAGTTGTGAGCGGTTGACAAAAACCATATGAAGTAAATTATTTTAGGAATTAAGGGATGTTTTAGAATATGTTTGAGGGCTGTCAATGAATGTTTATCATGGTCTAGCCTTATTATGGTAATTCATAACCTTTTTGAATCAATTGGATATCAATAAATATGGGTTATTTAAAGCCAGGGAGTAGAGGTTCCATTTGTGTTTGGGGGTGGTTATGTGGGGAACATGCTTATAAGGCTAGTATACCACTATGAGAAAACTTTTATGGGACATTATTGTGGTAGAAAGTGTATAGGTATTGAAATTGGTCTTTGTGAGATATATTCATTAGGGGGATTCACCATAACCAAGTGAGTAATTGGATGGTGATATGATCTTATCCTGGGATAGATTATATCAAGGAATCATCATCCCTATATATCAATGACTATTATGAGTATTTGATTAGGTAGTGCACTTGAGAAATGAATTCATTATCGAAGGGGAGAATGTGGCCATTTGGATGGGAGTTGATGACCTGCGTAATTCAAGGCCGATGATAAAATAATTAATGGGTATTCTCATGGATGAGAAGTGATATGGTGGGAATATTTTAAAGTAATATATGTGTGTATGGGATAAAAATATCAATAGGTATTTTAGTTTATGAACATGTGGGAAAGCATGATTTTTAGATGGGATTTAGATTTGAGTTGCTTGTGTTTAGACTTATCAAAACAAAAAATGAGTTTGGGAGAGCCATAAATTCGAGGAATCATCCCTTGGGTTAAATATAGACTTTGGAGGGTTAGTTTTGTTGGAGGACCCTAATTCCTTGGGGATTCTATCTCTACTAGATGAATGGAAGATCTAGGAAATGATCCCTTTAGGTATATGGGATATTGGCTAACTGGTGTACTTAGAAAGGGAAAATGTTCATTCCCACCTAAAATTTAGTAGATATTAACCCCTTTATCATATCCAATGTAGGAGCATACAGCATGTGTTTTTGGTCCCCATTATCATAACATTTCTCATCATGATTTTTAGGTACATATAGTGGTTTTTTGGGAAATATATGGTATCTCTACAGCTTCTAAAGATACTTCCATCCTTCTCCTTCTTTTTTATTTATTTATAGTTTTCATACTTTTGTTTCTGAAAAAAATCAAATGGAGAATGTTACAATTGTTTAAATATCATAGGGATTTGGTTATTCCTAAGGAGTGAACATCCCAAGGGGATATCTTGGTTCCACCACTCATTGTTTCAACAATGCTTCATCACCATGGTTATTTTTATATTTATTTTTCCTTAAAAGTTAAATTGTAAATCTTATTAAATGGGTAATGTTATAGGGTTTTTTCCAAGGTTGATATTAGGGGTTCAATATGGATCACCCTTGGGTGATTTGTTGTAGGTTTTATATAGAATGTTGCTTAGTGAGATATCATACACTTATTCCTCTATTTGGTATTATTTGTTTAATTAATTTTAAATTTTTTAAATTTTGTTTTTTTTTATTTTGTTGTGAGTTAAATATTTTGTTGGATAATAGTGGTTGGTTGGCCTATGACTGGACTCGGTACGACCTTAGTAGCGATATTTAGGCCTTGGAGTAAAATTTTGTGGAATAAAAATTGATTTATGTGTTCCAAAAATTTCCCATAGTATTATTTGTTTAATTTCTTTTGTTATTTCATTTTCTCAGTTCCCTAGTGGGGTCATTAGAAACAATCTAAATTCTTTAAATTATAATTTGTCTTAGTTGAAAGCCTTCTATTACCTAATATTAATGGGAATGTTTTTCCTAGTTAAAAACATTGATTATGAATCAACCGTTGGTTTTAGGTAATTAAATCAGGTTTTTAATTTATTTTTAAATGGGATAGAAAAATAGTTTTTGAAATGGTTTTTTGAAAAAAATTTGTAGTTTTTTTTGTTAAATGAAAATATTGGAGGATTAATTTTTTATTCCACTAAAATGAAATATAAAATGTTGTTAATTACATGGATTTTGTATATTTGGGTTTTTTATTTGTATATATTACATGGAATGGATTTTGAAATTTCATTTTTATAAATAGTTTTTTGAATAGTTTGGAAAATGAATGTTGAGATTATTTTTGAATATAATGTTAAATATTTTAATTTATGTTTTGTTGTTCATTTTTGTGTTATGGATTCATTGATATGTGTATGTTTCCTTTGTTGGATTTATGGTTATATCGGGGTAAAAATGGTCACCAAAAGACAATGTGATTTATGGCTAACCTGAGTTGAGCACATCTATGCTAGGGGAAACTTGGTTTCTGGTTAATACTTAGGTGAACATGGCCCCCTTAGGTGGATTATAGGGAAAAACATATATGAGTACCTTTCCACCATATTCATGTTGGAAAAGGGATGGGTAAATTACCCCTATATGGTAGTGGTTTGGTTGGAACAATAATCATGGCTTTCTTAGAGACTCCATAACACTGGACCAAATAGGTAAGTACCATTGCTGGGGAAAACTTGATATAATGACTTGGCACGGGTACCACGTACGGGTGCCCCAATCTGGTTAGTCACACGGCCTCAGGCATGCATCCCCATATTCCTGATGCTACCAACTAGAAGTGAGGGTCTCCAAAGTCATTCATGGAGAGACTATACACTCTTCTATCAGAGCAAAAAACCATCAGAAATAATTAAAAAATAGTATAAGAACATATAATCATAAACAATAAGAAATTTTACAAAATAAACAAAGATGAAATAATGTACAAAAATGAAGGAAAATCTTTCCATTCCAAGGAAGGTGTAAACATTTCTAAAATTAAATTGAATGTAAAGACACTAAAAACTCCCTTATGGTTCCTGAAATGTGGTCTGTTCCATCATCTAGGCTCTATCCCCAATTTGAAATCTAATCAAGGGATTTTTACCTTAACATTTCCTGTAGCAATAAAGTCTACTAGGGTACGGATCAAGGAGCCTGAATACAGTGTGGGTAAAGCATAGTAGGCCACCACCAGCAGTGTATAAAAAAATCATATCAACCAAAGTGTCTTCAATTACAATGAGAATAAGTATAATGTAAAAATAAAAAGTATATCACAATTTTAAATATTTTCTATTTAATAACATAAAAGCCTCAGGTTCTAATGGATTCCCATACCTCAATATCTGCTTTATCCCATGCTAGAATCCGATCATTCCCCAATGGATTCCATGTGTTTGAATGTCCATGTTACAATTCTTATTTCACAAATCAATGACCATGTTACTATTAATTTAAATCACAGAATTTGGATGAACATGTTACCATACATATTTTACAATGAATAACCATGTTTCTAATCATTAAATTAATAAAATTTGATCACCATGTTACCATTATAATTTCAGAAATGAATAGCCATGTTACCATTCATTTAATCATGTAATTTGGATGACCGTGTTACCATCATTTAATTCATGCTAAATGATCAAATCACCATTGACAAATCAAATTTTAGAATTACAACGTTACCATTCTTTAATTCATAATTAACTCAAAAATTAATTATCCCCACCTATTCCATTAAAAATTCGACAATTAGTTAAACACAACAATTCCATCAGTTAAATAAACAATTAAATAATCTCTAATGTAACTCTATCTAATCAAACCATTAATTAATCAAATCAATATCCTCTTGTTAATTAATCAATTAACTAATCAAGTAAATTAATCTAGTCATTTCAACCATTATCTAACCACATCAACTCCTCATGTTAATTCAACCATTAAATAATCACATTAATAATAGTAATTAATTGGTCAATTTTTTAATTGCATCACATACAATAATTAATCCAACAATTAATAAATCAATTCATATCTTTTAATCAATACCATAATTAACTAATTATTCCAATTTTATTACTAATTCAATAATTAGTTTGTCACGCAAATCCCTTTAATTAACTCCCTAATAAATTAAGTATCTCAACCCAACAAATTAATTCATAAATTAAATGATCAATATCCAAAACACTCTATCCTATAATTAATTAACAATTAATTATTCAAATTAATAGTCTCAATTTATCATAATTAATTACAAAAATAATTATCTCTATTTATTTATCTTAATATATGATGATTATTTCTACAATTAATTACCAAATTCCCAAATATCGGTACTGCATAATTAATTCATCGATTAATTATTTATCAATTACAAATACACAAAAATCCACATTAATTAATTCTATTATTAATTAATTTAACTCATTCAATATCATTAACCCATGAAACCCCATTAATTAATTCATCAATTAATTGATCCCATTATTTAATTCATTAATTAAATAATCACAATGGACACATTAATTACTTCACCAAATTAATTAATCCAATTTTTTAATACAATAATTAAATAACGATTTTTCTTATATCAATTAATTCAGTAATTAAATAATCCCTTTATTTAATTAAATAATTAATTATTCACATTGTTCACATTAAATAATTCACCAATTAAATAATCTCATTATTCAATTAAATAATTAAATAATCACATTGGTCACATTAATTAATTATCCAATTAATTAATCACATTCTTTAATTCATCAATTAAATAACCACATTGCTCATATTAATTAAGTAGGAAATTAGTTAATCCCATTATTTAGTTAACCAATTTAATAATCAAACTGTTCGCATTGAATAATTTTCTACGTAATTAATCCACTAATCTAATTAAACAATTAAATAATCACATTACTCACATTAATTAATTTACCAACCAATTAATCCTATTATTTAATTAAACAATTAAATTATCACATTTCTCGAATTCATTAATTCACTAGTTAATTAATCTTATTATTTAACTAAAAAATCAAATAATCACAATGCTCAAATTAATTAATTAATCATATTATTTAATTCAACAATATAATAATCACAATAAACCTATTAATTAATCCCATATCAAACAATTTAATATCACCAATTAATTCATCAGTTAATTGTTATATATACATTTATTCAACCACCCCAATTAATTCATAATTTAATTGATCCGTTTGAATCAATTTAATAATCATAACTATATCAAAATATTATTTCTACAATTAGTTATCCCTAATCAATAACTTCAATATAAAAATAATTATTTTTTCACATAATTATTCAATTTATAAAAATCTATCTCTCTATAATTAATTAAAAAATTAATTATACCACATAAAAAATTCATAATTCTAACCATTCACATTAATTAATTCTATAATTAATTTTTTCTATTCGATAATCTTAAAAAATCTGTAATTAATTTCAACAATTAATTATCCAAATCAAAATTTCGAAGTCTCATAATTAATTCACAATTTAATTATTAAACTCATAACATCAATATCCCATAGTTAATTATACAATTAATTATCAAAAAATATATATTTATCTCATTATTAATTCAAAAATTAATTTTTCATGATCATAAATCCCAATATCCCCATTTTACAGATCTTTAAATTAATTAATTCACAAAACTAATTAATTTATTGAAGAACACAATTTATAAACATATAATCACAATTATCGAATTACATACACAAAATTATATTCAAGACTATTTTTATTTGAATTTTAGAACTCCATCCTCAGGAAGAGTGATGAATAGTTTCAAATAGAAAATCACACTTTGAAGTAGATAAACCAAGAATGTGATGATGAACACTATCAAGATCCAAAACCAGGAGGTGCATAGTGGGTATTCAATCGAAGAAGGTGGTATGCAAAGGAACTTCAGTCCAAGGCATAAGTGCAGGGAAGAGTTTTGATCCATCGACGAGTCTTCTCGGAGAATATTTGGTCCTTGGAGGAGGTGCACAGGTCCTCTACGATAAGGAAAAGTGGATTTTGAGGGTTTCATGATGTTGGAGACATGTCTTTAAAAAGATGTCCATCAAGATTACATGACATGAATTCTCATTTCATGTTGTGTAATAATACATAACATATTTCATGATTTTCCAATGAAATACTATCAAACCCTTTTAATCATTTAAAAATTAAAGTGGTGTAATTTACATTTGTGATATGTTAATGCATGGTGGAAGATAATTACAAGGTGTGTAATCATATTTCATTGAATATCAACACATGATGGAAAATACTTTCATGATATGTCGACATGTGGTGACAACTATTATATGGGGTGTAAATTTTTGATATTGTGACTTAATTAAATATGATAATTAAATTCAAAAGGTCTACACGAAAAAATTCACGTTGGGAAATCAGGTCTACAATGCGTATTCTATTTGTATCCAGACCCCTCCACTGAATCTAGTTACCCCCTTAGAAAAGACATGATCTTACAATATCCTCTCCTTTTAATAACTAGTCCTCAATTTATAATCCCATGAACATCTAAGGTTCCAAGTCAATAAGATTGGGACACTAATCCCTCATATCAACTTTTATATCCCATGTCATATCCTCCACACACCCATGTTCCCACAATACCTGAACTATTGGCGCTGTCTCTCCCCAGAACACATTCACAATGTGATCCAACAAAAATATCAAATTCTCCTTAAATGATTATTCTATTTAAATATAAATTTATAAAACATAACTAATTCACCTTCACAAATCATTGTTCCCCAAAAATATGTGAAACCCTCAAACAATTTCACGTAGCCTTACCATAAAAATATGGCTAAAATGATGTACATTCACCAACACTATGTCTCACCAGAAATTTTCCTGGTGAATTTAAACATGCACCTTACATGTTCCTAATTGGAATTCCTCATTGCTCTCACTCTACACATATACTACTGACACATCTCTCCCTACTGTAGGAGAATTTTTTACACTGCCTGTTAAAAAAATCAACCACCATGAACCATGGTCCACCATATTCAACGACCTAAGATCCCTCTTGATAACCTAATCTGTAATCTATTGATGTCATACCTTGAACTGTCTTCCTACACATATACTACTTCGTAAGTTAGACCTCTAATAGGAACCATATCAAACAAAAACTCATTTTGGTTTCTAGGTGTAAATCCGGAGCTTTCTAAGTGTACCTAGGATGATATTAAAGTAGTGGACATGATCATATCTTATTAAAAGTACACTAAGAAATCATCAATGAATACAACCACCAATCCATCATTACCAATGTTTCCTCCTACTATGGAATCATCTTAACTTGTCAAATGTCACGGGATTCCATGCTCGCCAACATCTCCCCACACTAATCAAAAACAAGATGGTATCTCAGAAAACCAAAAAATTTATTCTCAAACTACTACATTATCACTACCCACATCAATGTCCAAACAAAGAAAACAAGGTTTTTTTATTTCACAACATTAAAAAAATTAACTAGTGTGATTTAAACAAAACCATATCAAGTCTTTCCCCCTTTTTCCCATCACACGATGAAAACTAAGGTGCTATCACTACCCATAACCATCTTAAACCTTTGTTTGGGTTAATAAGGGCATACACAATATAATTTTACAATTTTCTCATTTAGAAACCCATTTTTTCTCATCTTGCATCATTTTAAAATCATTATCAAATTCGTGTTAGGCACCATTTTCATTTCAATTTAAAAAATGAATAAACTGTTTATGTTCCAAAGTGTACCCATATCTTGTTTTCCCATTCATCCCTATAATGATGCTTGTAAAAAAATAATATTGAGTTCCTTAAAAGATGAATGTAGACTGAAAACTCATGCCATTCAAGGAAACTAGTCAATATCAACAAATATCAGAAACAATAGCCACATGACAAAACAAATATGTCACCCAATGTGAAATAAAATTCAACTGTAATACCAAAAAATAATTAAAAAAAATCCCACCATATGTACATGGGTTCTTCCCCATACATTGGGTAGATAATCCCATAAATTCAATCATAACCAGGAATTGCATCTTCCTAGTCTCTTGTTTAACTTTTCTATATAGTATGACAAAATAATAAGAAAATAAACTCCTCTAATAGCAGTTTGAAATTTATTGGCCTGGGTTCCACACACCATTTCGCCAATCCGGTTAGTCACATAACCTCAGGCGTGCCTCCCAATATAGCATAGGATGGTGAATACTACCGAGGACCATATAAGTCATTCTTAGGGAGAATATACCCTCATTTATCAGAGTAAAAACTATTACCAATAAATTAAAAATATTGGAAGCATATATAATCATAAATAGTACCAATGTCACAGGATAACCAAAACAAGAAATAAAATACTGAACTGAAAGGGAAAAAATTCCATGCTAATGTGAGTTCCAATGTGTCTAAAAGGAAACTAAAAGTAAAGACGCCAATGACTCCCAAGAAGGTCATAAACCACATCTGGTTCTTTCATCCAATCTCTATCCCTAAAAAGAAATCTAATCCATGGACTTTTCCTTTAACCTATCACGCAGCAATAAGGTATATATAAGTATGGATCTTGATGCCTGAAGAGGGTGTGATTACTACTCATTAGGCCATTACCAATGGTGTTTAAAATGAATCCATTCTATAATAGTGTGTGCAATTTTAATAATAATATTTTTAATGTACAGATAAATATTTTATCACATTATTAAATATTTTTTATTTAATCACCTAAAAACACCACATTACCATGTATTTCCGTACCTAAATACCTGGCTCGTCTCATACGAAAATATGATTATTCCCCAAAGGATACCATATGTATGAATTTCCATGTTACAATTTTAATTTCAAAAAATGAATTACCATGATACCATTCACTTAAATCACATAATTTTGATGACCATGTTACAATCCATATATCACAATTAATGGCCATGTTACGATTCATTAAATCAGATAGTTTGGATGACCAGGTAACAATCATAATTATAGAAATGAATGACTATGTTACCAATAATTTTATCACACAATTTTTATGACCATGTTTCCATTCATTAATTCATGTGGAATGACCATGTTACCATTCCCATATCACATATTATAATGACCATGTTATCATTATTTAATTCATAATTAATTATACAGTTAATTACCCAACATAATTCCATTACATATTGAATAAATTATTACACAAAATAATTCCATTAGTTAACTGAAAAATTAACTAATCAAAAAAATTTAATTGAACAATTAATTAATTACACTAATTTCATCTAGTTATTTCATCAATTAAGTAATATTATTAATTAATATAGTTAATTCAACAATTATCTATCTATATCAACTCCTATAGTTAATTTAGTAATTAATTAATCACATTAATAATATTAATTAAATAAATAACAAAAAATATGGACACTTACATTAATTAATCCAAAAATTAATTAATCACTTAAACTCTTTTATTCTATTCAAAAATTAAATAATCATTCTAATTTCATTTCAAAATCAAAAATTATTTTATCACATAAGAGCCCTTAATTATTTTCCCAATTATTTATTAATTAAATCCCATTAATTAATTCCAATATTAATTAATCAATATCCACAAGACATTATCCTATAATTAATTCAACTGTTAATTATTCAAATGAATAGTATCAATATCTCATAATTAATTAAACTGTTAATTATCTTATTGAAATCCCAAATAGAAGGAGGAGGATAATGAACCACCACTTTTAAGTGGTGTGGATACCTCTCCCATCATGAGTCCTTTTCCTAGGGGATGGTTGAGGTCCAATGTCTATGGAAAGAAAAACTGTGTGGTCTAGGCCAAAAGAAGACAATTTCATGATCATGGGTTGGACTGTGCCAAGAAAAATGATATCAGATCTAGTGACCATTTGATTTTCCAGTGAGGATAGTGGGCCCTTATAAGGATATAGGATTCTGGAAATCCAACAGTGAAGAAGGTGGATCATAAAGCACCCCATTTTAACGTGGTGTGGATACATATCCCATTATAGGGCCTTTTTATTGGGGATGCCTTAATTCAAGATCCCAATGAAAAAAATATGTTGGCTAGGCCCAATGGAGAAAATATAATTATCGTGGGTGGGACTAGGATGTGACACTTGGCCCATTAGTTTAGAATTTTTTTATGTTCTTCATGAGATTTTTAAATAGAAGAATTAGTATTTTTTTACATGGATCACATATTCATGATCCTTTATATATAATGGTTATGTTTTGGGGATCTACTAGGAGTGGTCTACTGATTTGTACCCAAACACTACTCGAGCTACTATTTCACTTGGGTACCTGAGTAACATTCAGTTCTTACGTTCTCATGTTAAGCTATGTCCATGGGATTTCAGGATTTAGACAGAGTAGTGGGGATATTATTTTGAGTATTTGTTGATTTGAGACTCAAGGTTTATATTAGATCCTCATATACATGTAATTTATATTAGTTTTGTCATTTTTATCTACCTGTATATGTAATCGTCATAGAGGGTGGTCTGTACTGTATTTCTATATGTTATCAATTATTTTTATAAAAAATGTTTGGTTATTTATTATCTTAAATACTTTTATGGGGTTTTAAATTGAAATATTATTTTTATTTATTTATTTATTATTTTACACTTTGATGCATTTATTATAGCCTCCCAATGGTACATCCTTTGACACTTATGACTAATCTTGGGTATCTGAAATTTAGAGAGGCATGTCTAAGGTCACATAGACTTTTTGTATAGTTGACATTTTTATATTGAGTTACAATCATACTTTATAGACATTCTATGTGTTCTATGGAAATCAAAAATTCCATCTGCGTATACGAGGTGACTACCATCTCTATAGAATGACATATTTCATTTTTCATCACTAACCAACAAAGATTATTCTAAGAATTAATTCAATATAATAAAATTATTTTTATGATATGATTAATGTTTTTGGAATGGATATATTAATATCCCACTCATTATTAATATAAAAATTTTTGTTTGTAAAAAAACATCTGAATCATGTCATAATTGATTCTTTCTTCATGAATTGGAAATAAAATTATCATGGAATGATTTTAGAAATTTATAAACCATTATATAAATTATATTCAAATGAATTACATAATATTTAAATGGTAATATGTTTATCAAATAATTGTTATTGACATTGACATTTTAAAGCATGACCAAAATAGTCCAAATCACAAACCTATGATAATAAAAATAATGTATAAGTAACTAATAAATTAATAATATATTGTATAAATTTAAATGTATAGAGGGTAAAAAAAATGAATATAGATATTCAATCAGATATTATTATGGTTATATTTTTTATACTAGAGGATAGTGTTATTCCATGGATTTAAAGAATAAAAGTTAAGAGTTTTTCCTCAATTTCCTTTTATTGGGACATGATTTTATTTTTTGAAAATACTATTTTTACATGAAAAAATTACATTCAAAGTGAATTATTTTATCATAAATCACCTATTATATTGTGATTTAAACAGCCATATTAGAATATTTATTTTAAGATTGTGTGATTTATAAAATAACAATGTTGTATGACTTTCTCAACTCAAATATTTTATTATTTTAGAATTATTTCTTATTATGAAACTATTTTCATTTTATATAGTTTACATGTGACCTCTTTGAAATGTTAAATCATAATTTCATTTATATATATAGTAAAAAAATATATTTTATGTTCAATTTTCAATACCATTCGATTGAAGGTTACTAAAGTATAAAGGTGTTTTTTTACTAGAAAAAATTTCTTACATTTTAATTTTTCCACATTGAATATTTTTTAAAATTTTATCTTATTCTAAAATATGATTATATTCTATGTCTTTACATCATATGTTTATTGTGAATGAAATTAAAAAAAAGTATTATTTAATGGGGTTTTTATAAATTTTTATGATGTTATGTAAAATTATCATCCTCTATAAATAATCTTTTACCTTACATGTTCATATTCACTCTTTCTTCCAATATTATCTATTATTAACTGGAAATTTAAATATTTTCTAATTATAGTGGTCTTCATTTTTCACTTTATGTCTTTTCAAATGGAGGCCTTATCGCCATTTTAGGATGTTGGTTTCAATAGATGTATATTTTTAAAATGGTGAAAAGGTTTTCACTTTCACAATTATACATTTTATATTATACTCCACATTTCCTCTAGATAAAATTTGTTTCATTTCAAGAATGAAAAATTTAAATTCATTTCTAAATAATTCATAAGGTTGTATTTATTTTAATTATTCAAAATAAAATATTAGAATGTTACTCCTAACATTTTCCCCTTTTCATGATTTACAAAAATATTTTATAAAGTCTCTTTTATGTATCTTTTTCATTTTATTATTTAAATAAAAAATTTAATTCTCATATGGGTTTATGTTATATAAATCAATATTTAAATCTATTTAAGAAATAATATATTGGGAGTTATAATTTTTCGTATCCATCAATATGCTTTTGATATCATGTTATGTGACAAAATATAGAAATGAAATGTGAATAATTTTTTACGTGGGTTTTCATGATATGATAAAATAATGTTATCATATGGATCATATATTGTAACAAAACTTGTTTCAATAATATATATATCACTTTAAAAAATTAAATTTGTCTGATATCTTTCGTCATGTGAAATAGAAAACAAAAGAAAGTAATTTTTATTACTATAAAAACCTATATATATTATAAGGTAATTTATTGAAAAATAATTATTGGAATCATTTATGTAATTATAATAAGTATCACATAAAGTATTTATAAATAAATAAAAATATTTTAGATAATTTTTTATTTATTTTAAATAATATGTTTTATAAAAATTCTAAATTTTTTAAAATTAATTTGAATTTACAAAAATGAACATCCGATTTTAATTTATAATGAAAATAATAGACCAAAATGAGTTTCTTGATTTTTTCTGAATTTTTTTTATGAATATTGAAATATACATATTTTTTAAAATATAATGACTTTTATGGAATAATTATTGTATTAACATGACGTAAATATTTAAGAATAATTTTTCCTATTGAAATAGATATTTAATCAAATAACTATTAAATTAAAAACAATAAATATAAGTTAAAATCAAATAATATACAATTTTGAAACTACAAGTAAATATTTATAGAAAAAAATTTCCAAATTTGAAAATATTTTATTCTAATTATTTTTATAACTTCTATAAATTTGATAATATGTTTTTTTTTGTATTTGTAATCATAATTTCAGAAGTATGTAATAATGTTAATTATATATTTAGTTATAAACTTATGTTAAAAAATGTTAAAAAGAGTTATAGAGGAGAAAGTTAATTTTAATTTAAAGGTATATTTTAAAAATAAATTACTAAATTCACTCAAACATTATCTCCATATTTTTGTTAAAGGGTAATATCATCCCACACTCAATTCCATCCCATTTTTTTACACTCTAGCATCTACTTTCACATTGAATTGTGACTTTTACTTTCATATTATTATAAATATAAAACCCAAATCATAATAAAATGAGATATCCACCACCATTTTACACCATAAAATTAAAAATCCTATTGAACCACAAGACACATTACATTTCCTATATCTCTCTCATAGTTTGGTAAACACATTGATTTAATAAAAACCATTAAATCTCTTATTTGCAATGGATCCATCAAGATAATATCTGATATCTCAATGCAAGTATCAAAGAGCCTCATAAGTTATTTTCTACATATTTTTGAACCAACCTACTTTAAAATAATAAAATATATATGAACCTAACTCCATGAATGTTAGAATATTTATTATCAAAATATTATCTCCCTCTCAAACATCTCATTAGAAGAATTAAAACTTCATCCATGCATCCATTAAGACTACCACAACATTAAAAGTTGCAAATCAAAATTTATAGGTGAAATACATGGATGGTTAAAATGGGATATTATATCAGTATATATTATATATTTGAAATTATTAATATTATTAAATACTGAAAATGAGAAAATCTCCCTTTTTACATGTGGATTACCTCATCCATGGATTAGGTTTTTTGTTTTTCATCCCCACAATACACGGATGGTTATATAATATATTTGAAAAATATTTTTGATATCAAAGAGTAATATTTTCAAAAACTATTTTTATAAAGGGATATTTAAAATATATGGGTTATGACAATGAAATATATTAATGTTAGTAAATCACAGGAAAATACATAATCATGTATCATGTCCCACAAACCCTTCCTATAATTTAAACCAAGTGACATTAGAATTTATAAATAATTAAAAAAATGTGAATTAATATCATTGATAATTTATAAATGAGTAACTATGTATAAAATAATGTGCTTCGATGTCACTATTTCCAAAAAGTGTGAAATAATTAGAATTAATAAAATGAGAGGATGAAATGAATCATTTACTGACTAATACAAAAGTAGTGAGTGAATTTAATTTAAGAGTATGAAAGATAATATTTATGAATGTTGTTTTAAAAATATTTTATTACGATTATATTTCATTTTATATAGTATGTTAATGGAATTTCTTGAATTTTCAGAGAAAAACATAGGGGATTATTTCCAATCTAGGTTTCTAATTGAGATTTTAATAAATGGATTTCCAATTGGGAGAATATTATGTGAAATTAACAAATAACCCTTAATCATTATCTCTACTCAAGTAATTATTGATGTTTACAACTTCTATATCAAATTAATTTCCCTTGGTATCTAATCTACCTAATTTAATTCTCATTAGCGAGATAGATTTCAAATCATATTTGCAGTTAGATATATTATTCTAATATATCCATATTCATTTTATTGATTCAAATTTTCAAGATTTAATAATTTATTAATCCATTATTATACTATTTTTTCATTTAATTTTTTTAATTTTCCAATGTTTTCCAAACAGTTCATTTTTTAAGGTACTCATTTTAGCATTTTTTGCGAACACATTCATTTGAAATTACGAGAACATTTATTTGAAAACATTCCTTTACATGATTTAAAATGAGATTTCCAAATGTTTTTATTTATTAATTATTTTAAAAATATTATGGGTATTTTTTCATTTTTATAATAAATATTTAACCAATAATATTAAAATGGTGTACTTCATATATGTCAAAATCCGTGGGGTTTACTTATATTACACATGTGACATTTTCTAATAATAAAATCCCTATAAATTCATTGTATATTTTATAAAATTTTATATGAATATATTCCAAAAAAACCATCTTCTTCCCTGGGATAATTTTTATGATGTTGAAATATGAATGTTTTCATGTGTCATGGAACACATATATGGTTTTCATTATATAATCAGTTTGATTAGAACTATATATTCCTTTAATGCATTGGGTAATGTATGATATCTCATGATAATATTTGTAAGGGAATGTAGAGTAAACCCAATCCACTATGGGACTTGTTCCTATGAGCTTATGGTAATGAGTTGTGAATCAAATCCACTATGGGTCTCTATAAACTAAGATGGTTATTAATGTTATACTTTACAAAAGAAATTATTTCTTATTCTTATGTGTCTTCAACAAACTAATTTCTTATACTCATGATATACTCTTATGGATTATGATTAATTGTTAGATATTACACACTCTTATAAATCGTGTGTTTTCATTTGACAAAGATTAATTGTTGGACTAAACATTTTTGATCAATGATTCTTTGGTATGAATTTTGAATTTCATGGTCATGTTTTCATACCCATGTCCTTATCAATCCTCAATTTTGATATTGACTTTTTATTTATACAGATTTCTCTTACTATGAATATCATCTCACTCTTTTTTTTGTTTCCATCTCCCCATTTTATGAAGAATGGTATTATGTACGATATTTCTAGAAGTGTACCACAAAGAAATAATGTTCATGGGAAATATAAAATATTTTTCTTAAATATATTGTTAATGTGTGTTCTCTCCTTTGACACTAAACCAATATGAATGTAGTGTGTGTATTTTTTAATATTTCTTTAATATTCATCTAAAATGATTTAATATTTAAATAGGTGATTATTAGGTCATATAAGTTGGTATTATAGTTGGGTTTAGTTAATTATGGGAATTTGGATTAGAAAAAATTAACGAGAAACCCAAATATAATTATTTTCATTGAATAATATCATAAATTATTCATCAATTAATGATAAATGGGGTTTTCTAGAAATTCAATTTAGGTATGTATTCAAAAAATTGGATGTAATATCTTACATATCTACACTTAGGGGTAATAAAATTTAAAGGGGTATATTGGGTGTTAACTCAATCATCTCCTGGTGCATTGAAAAGTTTCCTAAATAAAATTTTTATTTGATAATTTTGTGGGTATATTTTTTGGTTAATTTATATTCTCATTATAGTACATTTTTGGAAGTTTGAATATATTTAATTTTGAAATAAGAAATGGAAATGACTAGTGAAATAATATATTGATACTTAAAATGTTATTTGGATTAAATAAGGTCCAATAATTTATAATATCTTTGGAATTATTTTAGCTACTCTATACATAGTCACTCTTATTTTTTAAATTTATGCAAACATAATATTTTTTTATTAAATAATGAGAACTTGAATCAAATGGAGAAGATACACTTATTAGGAATTTCTATGATTTAAAATTCTTATTTTTATATGGGTGTGCACACTATTTTATTGATAAATAATTTTCAATGGACATCACATTGCAACCTCAATGATAAGATATTGAACTATCGCTGAAAAATCATAGTGTTGTTATTATTTGATTACAAGTATATAACTCATCTCTTATAATTGTTTCCAAGAAAGTGATTTTCAAAAAATTTATCATCATCACCAAACTTGTATTTGATGAATTTTTTTGCATGAATTATCTATATCTATATAAAGAACTTATCAATTTCTATGGATGAGATGTTATATTTGATATTATGAATCTGAATATGATCATATATCAATGAAATGATCAATATCATCATCCAATGAATATTATTTCAATGACATGGGTCCTTGAATATATATATATATATATATATATTAATAAGGTTTTTTTTTCTCAAATTGATTGTTGATAAACTCAACATTACATATATGAATATTTATTAGGAATGTTATAATGTATAACCTATATAGTTTCCATGTTATCCCACAAATCCTTAGGTTGATTTTTCAATAATATTCAAATATGGTGTTAAACATATTTGAATGAATCTGTACAGGATCAAAAAATTTATTTGAATGAATTGAAGAATAAACGGTAGGAGAATCTATAAAATGGTTTCATATGTGTTAGTGCTTCACCATGGGCTGAACCTATTCTATTTTTAATTAATAATTATGGGTCACTTTATGTTTCTATTGATTTTTAGGTCATAATAAGATCACTATAATGAATAAGAATCATCTACCCTATATTTATGACATGTTTGATAAAATAAACATAGAGTAATAAATATCATTTATTAACATTCAATCTTGATATCATCAATTAAGGGTAAAAAAATTGGATGTTCTAATGATGACCTTATATATATGTATTTCCACTATTAGTATACAGTTATACCATTTGGAATTAAAAATTCATTCATTATCTAAATGACTTTAGTGAACAATGTATTTAGATATTACCTTGATCAGTTCATGGTAGTCTTTTTAGATAACATTTTTAAATAGTCCTATCGAAAGTGAGTTCATTTATATCATTTTTGGAATTTTATAATAAGCATGATGAAGTATAAATTTTATTAAAAGTTTATAAAATGTGAATTATGGATTAAAAAATCCCATTCATGGGTCATGTAATCACCAGTGAGGGAATATCAATGAATTCTCATAGATTATGGTTATTAAAAAATGTTCAACTCCAATAACTGTGTATGAGATCTATAGTTTTCACAGATTATATGAAGAAAATAGTTCATTTTGATTCATTTATGATGACTATAAATTCCCCTAAAAATGTTTATAAATAAGTGAGTAAATTTTCTTTGAATATAAGTCTGTGGAGAAAATTTCATCCACCTAAAGAGAAGGTTAGTCAGTGCACCATTGATCACACTACCATATAGTGTAGAATGGTTGTTTATATTTAGTGATTAATCAAACATGTTACTTGGATGTGATATCATTAAGAATGAAATAGTTTTATTGTATGACTCAGGGTAATTAAACATTCCGGAGAAGAATTACCCAAAACTGTATTTGGAGTCAGAAAAAGTAAAATTTTTAATTGAAAATATAGAGTAATTATTATTATTAGAAATTTTTTTATATATATAATGACCATAAAATCAAAATGTATATATTCTATTATAAAGATATAAATATGATCCAATATAATGGGTGTAGTGTATAATGGATTATGAATAATGAAAAAATTCCCATACATGGATGGTGAAAATAGTAGATAATATTATCAGTCATAAGGACTATGCTATATTATTCATGAAAAAAATTGAATGTGGCCAAATACATATGAATTTATTTGTTATTAACCTTGAAATCCAAAGGATAAGGGATAAATACATATTTGTTTAATTTAATGTTGAATCATCAATCAATGTGAATATTAAAGAGACACAAAAAGGATGCGAATCTATAAAATAAGTTAAGGAATGTTTTAGAGTTCATCCTTACAGAAGATGTATTGTTATTATTTAGGAAATGGATATGTGTTTCTATGATACCATAATTAAATAAATAGTTATTTGATGATGAACATATTTTATTTTTCACTATCATACTATAATTAAAATGATATATTAGGATGTAAATAATAGTTTTTTATTAGAAAACATTAAGTGGATTATTTTAGAGTTTGTATCTTTATCATGGGTGTGCCAACTTGTTAAAGAATAAGGTCTAAGGTCTATGGGGATGAAGAAACAACTACACATACCTATATGTAAATTAGAAGACAGAAACCTAAATTTAATTATATGACTCCAAAATATATTAAATAGTTATTATGTAATTTGGTATTTAGTTTTCTCATTAATAAGTCAATTCATTTCATTACTATTAGAGAATATTTCTCACATGATATATGTTACAAGATAAACATTGAAAAAATTCTAAGGTTGCATGGGGTACCACTTATAAATTTTTCAAGTTGAGATATATGTATTACATAAATTTTTTAGAGAAGTATTCATTACTAATTGAAAATTGAAATGATATTTATGCAATGAATATCATCCTTAAACAGATGTCAATTATGAGTAGACCATTCTAATCCTATAAGACATATCAAGATCTTTATCTATAAAATTAAATGTTTGCTGAGATTAAACAATTTCTTTAATTTAATTTTAATAAATTAAAATATTTTATAAGGGAATTAAGATGTATCATTATGAAACCCTCAATGCATAGAATTGAATAACTACAACATACTAGATTGAATTTCAAGAGCATAAACTATTGGGACCTGAGCTAGTCGAGGAAGTGATAGAAAATTTTATAATCATTCAGTTGCACATCCCATATTCTTAGAGTCTACTAAATTTTTATGTAGAACATCATTAGAGAAATATAGTGTTAAGATAAGTTGAAAAAGTTATTGTAACACCCAAATCTTCCATGGTTTTCTCCTCTTTGAATAATACAGTAGTGTGTGTTGTATGCAACTTCGAGTTCTAACAAACACCACAACCAATCAAACTATCTGTTAGGAATAGTAATACACACTTTTTGAAATATTTTACATTTTATATTTCAAAATAGTCTTCATTTTTGGATTTTTAATATCGAAATCATCTTAGGGTGAATTTTTGGTACATTTCTGATAACTTTCATATTTCGATGAATAGTGAAAATTACTAAATTTTAATTAAAAACAAATTTTTAATAAGAATAATTAATTGTGAAAATTTATGAATTTGAGTGTTTTTAAAGTATATTTGGAATATATTTTTACCATTTAATACAATTTTGGTCATTAGATGTAATTTCACAATTAAACTAGACATAAACAAGTATCAATCTTTTGATAGTTATTATCCCTTAAAAACATGATATTTGTTTTAACAATGAGAATTAATTTTAAACTAATTTCTTCCACTTCAGTGTTTTGAATTTATAAAAATGGATTCCATATTTATAATTAGGATGTCCAATTCATGTAAATAGGTAACTTTTATTATTAAACATTCTGAATAATTACTTCGGTAAATATTTTATTTACCATGCTTAAAGGGTAAATCCGGAAAATAATGGTAAAAATAATATTATAATAATAAAAAAATATCCTAAATGTGTCATAACCCTATTGGTTGATACATGTCCGACCATGGGAATCTTTGGGTCGATTTTGGGACCCCATGGATCCACTTGTAAGTAATAATGACACTTTATATTAATTAAGTTAAAGTAAATACAAAAATGACATAAGCATATATCTTTTAGAAAAACTATTTTTACATATGGTTATATATGTTATATATTCGACTATAAATATTCATTATAAATAAAAAATATTTACTACATAATTGAATTTAATTTATAATTTTTGGACATTCAATTATTAAATTTATTTATGACACAATAATGGTGGAGTATTTTCCTTTTTAATGAATGAATCAAATAATTAGTATTATAATTGTTAAAATAAATATTATTTCAATGTTTTTATGACATAAAAATATTTATTGGTTAATATAACATGTTATCATTTCTTAAATGATTTTTTTTCGAATTAATAATGTTTTAATGACTTTAAAAAAATCAATTATTAAATATTGTCAAAATTGACATAAATGAGTTTTTAAAACAAATATTATATTATTAATTGATATTCTATTCCTGAAAATATATGGTTTTGGATAAAATACTTATATAATGATAGGTGTATTATTAATGGACCACTTGGGGGTATCTTGGAAGTTTATAGTAAGTATATTGACTATTTAATATAAAAATACAAAGAGACATGATAAATGTCAAACTATTTAACTAAGAGTTAAATCAAAAAGATAAAGTTAATAAAGTGACCCAAACCTGTTAAAAACCTATTTCTTGACTGGTCTTAGACCTATCCCCACCTTATACTTTAAATAATACACTTTTAATCCATTAGAATCCTAATATGAATTTATTATAAAATAATATTTCTATCTTTTCGTAAGGTGCCCCTCACCCCTCCTATAAAAGGGCACTTCCCCTTCCCTCTAATTCACGCCTTCAGAGCCTTTTGGTTGGGAAAAACCATGCCCAAATATTCTATCAACTTCCCTCAATTCAACCTAGAGGCCTTAGTTTGATCAGAAATCTAACCTAAGGATCCCTTTTGATCAAATCAAATGGAAGAACCCGAAGAAGAGGTAATGTTTTCACCACCCTCTTTCAAGCTCCTTTCTTCGTCAACTTCTTCTTTCTTTGTTATTTACATTATAAAATAATAACTAAAGTATCTTCTATATACTATTATGCCTTTATAAATATGTTACAACCATTTTCAGTATTCTATCCATCCATTGAATGACATGTCACCATACGTGTGTACAGACGGGTTACCGTCTCAATGTCATGGTGTAATTGTTATTCAAAACATTATTATTTGGATGGGTAGATAATGATTTTTAATTGATGTAAATAATAAATATAACATTATAATTATTCTTTATATATGATATAACATCCAATTATATATTATTTTAATATCAAAAGAATGATATTGTCGCTCGTGCGTACTTACGGACTACCGTCTCCACGAACGCGACGAGATTGATTCCCCATCGTAATCATTAAAGTCTAATTATCATTTTATGATTAAAAATAATGTTTAGGGACATGATATCATTATATATATGAATAATATACAACATATCCATAACAAACATTACTTATGTAACAAAACATATAAAAGAAAACGTGTAAGTTAACACCCGAATCGATGATAATACTAAGATATTATTAACAAAGCAATGTTAAAAGATCATATATGATATCATATTAATTTATATAATTCTTTTATAATTTAATAACAATTTTTTCAACATTATACAGGAGTTTAATTTACCCTCAACCAACAAAAAGTACAATATAAGGGTTAATTTCACAATCTCTTCATTATCTGAGGTTGTTTATACGTAATTATCTACAAGGATCTCTTTCTCATCAACCTACATGTTTATTAAAAATGTACTACAATTTTTTTTACTATTTACTAGAAAATGGGTTAAATTCAATTATACCCTTGTTTCACTTTTTATAAAATGGTTTGAAAGGAATCCTTTCATCGTTTTCCAAACAAGGTCCTTTTTAACATTTTTGACAAATTAAGGTAAAAATGTATTTTTTTAACTTATATAGTGGGTGCATATATTTTCCGCCATTACAAAATCGTCAAAGCATCCCTTATAATCTTTTAATAATATTTTAAAATTAAATGTCTTCTTTTACAATTATGTGTCTTTTAAATGATTTAAAAAAAGGGATATTTCTCTCAAATAGTTTTGATTTCATCTATGTCAACATCCTTTGATGTATCTTAAGATTATTTGAAATTAATTTCTTATGATACAAAAAATCCATATTGTATTTAATTTTTTGTGATACGTTTGACTATGGATGTGTTATTTTTATACCATTCATGGATTATGGAGAAATTTTTGACATTTCTTATTCTTGTTTTAATACAAATGTTTATGTTATATTTAAACCTATTCATATGAGGAATGAATTGGACTTAATAAGTGACGGGTGGAGACCGATATAGATCCTTGATGAATAGGTAGGTATCATGAGACAAACTAGTGTCTTGGAACAAGGCCTTGAAAAAATATTATTTGTAGTATTGGCACAAGGTCTTGACTATGTGGTTATGATAGACTGGCATTATGAATTCCATCATTATGAAAGTGGTTATTGATATTGCATGTGATTATTTGACTAGTAGAATATCCATGTGAATAAGTAAATGTAATTATTTCATTTTATCTTTTCCATATTATTTTTAAGTTCATGTTTAAAAGGATTTTGTTTTAGTTATACATTTCCTAAAATGTTAATGCTTATTTATAAAAGTTTCCGCTATAGTTTTATCCTTACTGAGCATTTGAGCTCACCCCTTTCAATGTTATATTTTCCCCAGGATGTGGATAATTATTTTATGAATGACCTTTATGGATTGTATTAGGGTATATGAAAACAAGATGTTGTTTTAGTTTTCATTTTATGATGTAATGTAAACTTTATGAATGTATCTAGTGATTCCAAGGCTACTAAACTAATCGATCTTTCGAGACATGATATTTTGTGATCATGCCAATGTTATGTAATAATGCACTGAATCTGGGTAACTGGGGTCCGAGCATTACAGTTGGTATCATAGGATGTTTAGTTCAACCATTGTAAACAAGATTTAGATAAACTCTGACTAGATCACATATCCATAAGTGGGACTTTGAGGATTAGTATAAAAGAACATTCTAGAATTTTGGTATTGTACAGATTTTGTTAGTTTTTTGAGAAATACTTCCCTGTCTGGATACAAGTAGGTAGAGGTGTCTCTAGTACAGATATAGCTTCGGGTAAAACCCAAAAACACCACTTTGATAAAGACTCGAATGAGAACGGGTGCACGACAATGGCCCTTGCTAAAGTTTTGGTTATGACACTCCCATGGGATAGGCTTATCATAATTCTCATTTTCATTAAGAACCATTATGAAGGGTTTATGAGTATTAAATTCATCAAAGAAAACATTTTTATGATTATGGATTATATCCATAAACAGTTCGATTTATTTTAAGTGTTTTACAAGTTTGGATTTATGTATTGTGATTCATAAACTAATCTAGTGTATTCAATTGTTTAGAAATGGCACCTAGTGGAAGAAATTGATTATATATCAATGTACTCACTCCATGTAGGTATTTCCCTCCTACTCAAGATAATTATAGTGGAGCTGGTGATGGAACTGGTGCTGATCAGCTAATCACCATACTAGGACAACTCACTCAGGTTATAAATAATAAGCTTACCCATATAGAGCACCCTGATCTGAAGCATGGCAGATCAATGTTAGATCGCTTCATGAGGAAACAACCACCAACATTCAATGGGAGTACAAATCCCTTATTAGCTGAGCAGTGGATAAATTCCTTAGAAAAAATATTCCATTCTTTGGGGAGTAGTGAATGGGAAAAAGTTATTATGGTATTTTACCACCTCACTGGAGATGCTGACCAATGGTGGTCATTGATTCAAAACACAAAGGAAGATGATGAAGTATCAAATATGTAATAGAGGGAGTTCAAAGAGATTTTCCTAGAAAAATATTTTCCTCGTGACCATCGAGCTGATATGGAAAGGCAATTTATAAGTCTAAGACAAAAGGATGATGAGAATGTCGCAAAGAATGAGGCTAACTTTACAGGGTTATCAAGGTATGCTGCAAATTAAATATTTAACCCAGGAAGTAAGATTTATCATTTCTTTGATGGGTTGAAACCATTTCTTCTTCGAGAATTAGTGTCATAATCCTTCTCGTCATACGAAGATATTGTCTCATGTACTATCAAGATAGCAAAGAATTCTCTAAGTCTTACGACTTTAAAGAAAAAAAGATAAGAAGAGATCTGCTGATCACTCTGGAAATGGAAATAAAGGGATGAAGGGAAAATTTGATTATCCATCCTGTAGTAAATGTGAGAAGAAACACCTTGGTACTTTCTTGAAGGAAATGGGAGTCTGTTATAAGTGTGGTGAAAAACGCCACCAAGATCGGGATTTCATGGGAAAGAACATTTCTGTCAACGTGGAATGCTATAATTGTAGAGAAATGGGGCATTATGAAAATGAATGTCATGTTCTTTAGATGAACTTACCTCATAAAAGGTCAAAGGATCATGTCCATGATTATGCTATCACTACTGTTGAGGTAGAAGCTCCAAAAGACGTGGTGGCAGGTAATTTAATTGTTTCTTCAAGTTTAGCAAATGAATTATTTGATTTTGGGTCATCAAATTGTCTCATATCTTCCTAGTTTGCTAAAAAAATTAGATATTTCCAATTTTATTTAACAAGTGAGTTTTCAGTTAAAACTCCTAAGGGAAGTATCATTGCTACAATGTTATGTGGATCTGTTCCCATTAGGGCATATAAATGTTCTTTATCTGCTGATCTCATCATCATAACCATGATTGAATTTGATATAATCCTTGGTATGGATTTTATTTCAGACCATGATGTGAAAATTTATTGTAAGAAGAAGGAGGTTATGATTTTTGATGATGATGATAAAGAACACCTTATCATTAGAGTAGAGTCGTCACCACCTGATTCTTATCTAGATCCACCCCCCAGTAGCTCAACTAAATTCAATTATTGGGGAGGAATTGAATGAAATAACTGTGTGTGAGGAAAGGAATGTCCAAATAGAGGATGTACCTATTGTTAAATAATATGTATATGTGTTTCCGGAAGATTTACCTGGACATCCTCCATAACAAGAAATTGATTTTTCCATTGATTTAATTCTTGGTTCATGGCCCATATCGAAGACCCCTTATAGAATGGCCACATTGTAATTAGTTTAACTTAAGAATAAACTAGAGGAATTGAGTAATAAAGGATTTATTCTACCTACTGTTTCTCCATGGGGAGACCCTGTCCTTTTTGTTAAGAAGAAAGATAGATCTATGATGTTATGTATCAACTACAGGGAAATCAATGCTATAACAATAAAGATAATGTATCCCCTACCTTGCATTGATGATTTATTTGACCAAATTCATGGAGCTCAATACTTTTCAAATATTGACCGTCGATCTGGAAACCATCAGTTGTGTGTAAAGAAGGAAGACATTCCAAAGACAGCATCTCGAACTAGGTACGAGCATTACGAGTTTACAGTAATGCCTTTTGGGATGACTAATGCACCCCCTGTTTTCATGGATCTAATGAACAGATTTTTCAAGGAATATCTCTATGATTTTTTAGTGGTATTTATTGATTATATCTTGGTATATTCCAAAAGAGAATAATATCATGAAAATCACATGCGTATTATCCTGAAGACTCTTAGAAGACATGAATTATTTGGGAAGTTTAGCAAGTGTGAATTCTAGCTTCAGGATATTTCTTTTATTGGCCATATTGTCTCTAAGGATGGAATCTATGTTGATCCTTCTAAGACCAAGGAAATCCAAGAATGGCCCGCACTGACAAGTATAACTGAGGTATGCAGTTTTATTGGTTTAACAGGTTATTATCGGTGTTTCGTCCAGAATTTTGCCCGATTGTCTAACCCATTAACGAAGCTCGCATGTAAAGGGGTTAATTTTTTTTAGAAAAAATTGTGGGAAGAATGTTTTAAAGAACTGATGATATGATTAGTCAATGCTTCTATATTGAATCTACCATCGGGGAATGATGAGTTTGTAATTTATAGTGATGCATCGAAGAAAGGACATGGTTATGTCCTTATGCAGAATGATAGAGATGTTGTCTATGCATCATGACAGCTGAAAATTCATTTTATAAACTATCCTACTTATGATATTGAGTTAGATACTGTAATATTTGGTTTGAAGATATGGAGACATTATCACTATAGTGAAAAATTTGAGATTTATACTGATGACAAGAGTTTGAAGTATATTATCTCATAGAAAGAACTCAACACGAGGCAAAGGAAATGGCTTGAACTACTCAAGTATTGTGATTTCATGAAACACTACCACCCAGGGAAGGAAAGTAAGGTGGAATATGTTTTGAGCAGAAAGGATCATGGAGTTTTGAATAAGATGAGAGTTGAAAAGGATCCTATATACATGGATCTAGTAATGATGGATATGGGAATAACCATGGAAGGTGGAAAATCAATTATTTTTCAAATGGTTTCCAAAACCATCTTTACCAAAAAAGATAATGAGTTCTCAGACCGATGATGAAGAGTTTACAAAGAAGATTAAATCTGTGAATAATGGGAGATTGAGTGACTTTGTGTATGAAGATGGAATTTTGAAATTTGGGAACAAACTTTGTTTTCCCGATATAACTGATCTAAAAAGGTAATTATTGGTTGATTCTCATAGTTCCAATTTCTCTATATAACCCTGGGAGCACCAAAACGTATAGGGATTTGAAGGAAAATTTTTGGTGGGACAACATGAAGTGGGAGATTGCTGATTTTTTGTCAAAATGTATAGTTTTTCAAAGGTGAAAGCTGGAAGGAAACAGCCTGGAGGAGTATTGCAAACTCTTCCCATACCTGAGTGGAAATGGGATAATATCACGATGTACTTTGTCATGTGACTACCAAAGAATCCTAGAATACATGATGCAATATGGGTCCTTTTTTATTGTCTTACAAAGTCAGCACATTTTATTGCTATAAGAGAAGATCTACCACATGAATTCCTAGCAAGAATTTATATTAATGAATTTATGAGACTTCATGGAGTACCCCTATCAATTGTTTCGGATCGTGATCCCCATTTTACATCATGATTCTGGAAAAGTCTATAGAAGGACTTGGATACTGAACTTCATTTGAGCACTCCTTACCACCTTCAAATAGATGGAAAATTTGAATGTACTATTCAAACCATAGAGGACATGTTGAGATCATTCTCACATGAAATTCAAGGTATGTGGGATCAATATTTACCTCTAGTAAAATTTTCCAATAACAATAGCTTCCATTCAAGTATTCGGATGGCACCTTATGAAACATTATACAGAAAGAGATTTCGCACACCAACCTGTTGGGATGATGTTGGTGAAATAAAACTCGTAGGCCTGGAACTAGTGGAGGAAATGATGGAAAAGGGGAAGGTGATCCATAACCACATCAAAGCAGCTCAAAGTAGGCAGAAGATATATGCTGATAACCGAAGGAAGGATTTGGAATTTGATGTAGGAGATCATGTTTTCATGAGGGTATCTCCATTGAAGGGAGTAATACATTTCGGTATTAAGGGTAAATTGAGTCTTAGGTACATAGGACCTTTTAAAATTATAGAACGAATTGGGGTTGTAGCTTACCATTTTTCAATGCTGCCAAGTATCTCCAAAGTTCACAATGTGTTCCACGTATCACTGTTGAGAAAATACATGCCTGACCCAATGCATGTACTCACATATGTGGAAGTAGAATTGGAACCTGATCTATGTTATTGTGAAGAGCCCGTCAGGATTCTTGATACCAGAGAACAAGTGTTGAGAAACCGTATGACTCGTCTGGTAATAGTTCTATGGAGAAACCATAAGATGGAAGAGGCAATGTGGGAACCTGAGGAACTTATGATGAAGAACCACCCAAGTCTTTTCACATGGTAGTATTCTAGATATTTCTAGGACGAAATTATTTTAATGAGGGGATAATGTAACACCCCAAGCTTCCACGGTACGCTTCTCTTATAATAATACAGTAGTGTGTGTTGTACGCAATTTCGAGTTCTAACACACCACAACCAAGCAAACTAGCCATTATGAATAATAATACCCACTTTTTAAAATTTTATACATTTTATCATTCAAAATAGACTTCATTTTTGGATTTTTAATACCAAAATTATCTTAGGGTGAATTTTTGGTACATTTCTGATAACTTTCATATTTTGATGAATAGTGAAAATTACTAAATTTTAATTAAAAACATATTTTTTAGTAAAAATAATTAATAGTTATAAATTATGAATTTGAGTAGTTTTAAAGTATATTTATAATATATCTTTACCATTTAATACAATTTTGGTCATTGGATGTAATTTTATATTTAAATCGGACATAAACAAGTGTCAATCTTTTGATAGTTATCATCTCTTAAAAACAAGTTTTTTGTTTTAACAACGAGAAATAATTTTAAATTAATTTCTGCCACTTCTGTGTTTTTAATTTAGAAAAATGGATTCCATATTTAGAATCCGGAGGTCCAAATTTTGTAAATACGTAACTTTTATTTTTAGACATTTTGAATAATTACTTCGGTAAATATTTTATTTACCATGGTTAAAGGGTAAATCCGGTAAATAAGGGTAAAAAATAATATTATAATAATAATAAATTACCCTAAAACATTTACTAACCCTATTTATTGATACCTGTCTAACCATGGTCATATTTTGGTTGAGTTTGGGACACCATGGATCCACATGTAAGTAATAATGACACTTTATATTAATTAAGTTAAAGTAAATAAAAAATTGACATAAGCATATATCTTTTTGAAAAACAATTTTTACATAAGGTTATACATGTTATATTTTCAACTTTAAATATTCGTAAGAAATATATAAAGATTTAATACATAATGGTATTTTATTTATAATTTTTAGACATTTAATAATTAAATATATTAATGGCACAATAATTATGCAATATTTTCCTTATTAATGAAAGAATCAAATAATTATTATTATAAATGTTGAAATAAATAAAATTTGAAAGTTTTTCTGACATAAAAAAATTATATTTGTTAATATTAAATGTTAGGATAGCTTAATTGAATATTCTTTGAATTAATAAAGTTTTTAAGATTTTAAAAAAAATAAACTATTAAATATTGTCAAAATTGACATAAATGAGTTTTTAAAACAAATATTATATTATTAACTGATATTTTATTCCTAATAATCTAAGGCTCAGCCAAAATAATTATATATTGATAGTTGTATTATTAATGGACCACTTGGGGGTCACTTGTATGTTTATAGTATGTTTATTGACTATATAATATAAAAATACAAAGAGACATGGTAAATGTCAAAGTATTTAACTAAGAGTTAAATCAAAAAGATAAATTTAATATAGTGACCCAAACTAGTCAAAAACCTATTTTTTTAGTATATTTAGACCTATACTCACCTTAAACTTTATATAATCTACCTTTGAGCCATTAGAAACTAAATATTAATTTATTATAAAATAATATTTCTAGCTTTTCCTAAGTTGCCCCTCACCCCTCTTATAAAAGGGAACGTCCCCTTACCTCTACTTCACACCTTTAAATCCATTTGGCTCGGCCATAACCTAACCAAATATTTTCTAAACATCCCTCAATTAAACTTAGAGTCCTTAGTTTGATCATAAATCCAACCTAAGAAGACCATTCGATCAAATCAAAAGAAAGAACCTGAAGAAGAGGTAATGTTTTCACCACCCTCTTTCAATTTCCTTTCCTCTTCAACTTCTTCTTTCTTTGTTATTTCCATTATAAAATAATAAATCCAGTATCTTATATATACTGTGATGTTATTATAAATATTGTACAACCATATTCAGTATTCTATCCATCCTTTGAATGACATGTCACCATACGTGCATACGTATGGCTTACCGTCTCCACGTCGTAGTGTAATTGTTAATCAAAACAATATTATTTGGATGGGTATGATAATGATGTGTAATTGATGTAAATAATAAATATAACTTGATAATTATTCTGTATATATTATATACTATCCAAATATATATTATTTTAATATCAAAATAATGATATTATTTCTCGTGCGTATGTAAGGACTACCGTCTCCATGAACGCGATGAGATTCAATCCCCATCGTATCCATTCAAGTATAATTCTAATTTGATGATTAAAAATAATGTTCAAGGAATTGATATCATTCTGTATATGAATAAGATACAACCTATACATAAAAAACATGACTTATGTAACAAAACTTATAAAATACAATTAGTAATTAAACACCCGAAACAACGATAATACTAAGATATTATTAACAAGGCAATGTTAAAAGATCATATATGATATCATATTAATGTATATGATTATTGTATAATTTAATAACAATTATTTCACCATTATAAAACATGTTATCCTGCACTCAACCAACTAAAAGTACAAGGTAAGGGTTAATTTTAGAATCTCTTCATTTTCTAAGGTTGTTTATACGTAATTATCTAGTGGGATCTTTTTATCATCCACTTTCATGTTTCTTAAAAATGTACTCCAAAACATTTTTACTATTTACTATACAATGGGTTAAATTCAATTATACACTTTTTTGACTTTTTATAAAATAGTTTGAAAGGAAACTTTCCGTCATTTTCCAAACAAGGTCCTTTTTAACCTTTTTGACAAATTAATGTAAGAATGTATTTTTTTTAACTTATACAGTGAGTGAAGCTATTTTCCGCCTTAATAAAATCGTCGAAGCTTCCCTTACAAGATTGTAATGATATTTTCGAAGTAAATGTTTTATTTTATAATTATGTGACCTTTGAATGATTTAAAAAAAGAGATATTTCTCTCAAATAGTTTTCATTTAATCTATGTCAACATCCTTTGATGTATTTTATTCTTATTTGAAGTTGATTTATTATGATACAAAACATCCATATTGTATTGAAGGTTTTGTGATAATTTTGACTGTGGATGTGTTATTTTTATACCATTCATTGTTTATGGAGAAAATATTGACATTTCATATGCTAGTTTTAAAACGAATGTTTATGTTATGTTTAAACCTATTCATATGAGAAATGCATTGGAATTAATAAGTGACGGGTGGAGCCCACTAGAGCTCCTCGATGAATAGGTAGGTATCATGAGACAAACTGGTGTCTTGGCATAAGGACTTGACAAAATCGTTTTTGTAGTCTTGTCACAAGGCCTTGACTATGTGGTTATGATAGTATGGCATTATGCATTCCGTCATTATGAAAGTGGTTATTGATATTTCATGTGATTATTCGACTAGTAGAATATCTATGTGAATAAGTAAATGGCTTTATTTCATTTTAACTTTTCCATATTATTCTGAAGTTCGTGTTTAAAAGGCTTTTGTTTTAGCTATACATTGCCTTAAATGTTTATTCTTATTTATGAAAGTTTCCTCTATATTGTTATCCATACCAAGCACCTAAGCTCACCCCTTTCAATGTTTTATTTTTTCCAAGATGTGAAGAATTATTTTATGAATGACCTGCAGGGATAGTATGTGGGGATATGAAGACAATATGTTGTAGTATTTTCATTTTATGATGTAATGTAAACTTTATGAATGTATCGAGTGACTCCAAGGCTACTAAACTAATCGGTCTTTCGAGACTTGATCTTTTGTGATCATGCCAATGTTATGTAATAATGCACCGACTCTAGGTAACTGGGGTCGGGGAATTACAGGTATTCCTATAAATATACCCTTTAATTAATGAATGTAGATTTTTTAAATAATTTGATGATGATCGGTATACATATCACACTTTTTGGACATTCTTAATTATATCCAGATAGTAGCATATCACATTGTGATTCCACTAAATATATATTAAGATCATGATGTGTTCCATGTATCAGGTTCAAGTAATTACCTACTTAATCCTTAATATATATTTAAATTTGAGGATGTATAAGTAGGGAAAGATCTTTCTTGTGGGGAATAACAAGTGAAGATTTTAAATTGAAGAGATAAATTGTTAACGAACTTTACTAATAAAATAGTTATAATTTTTTTAAAACCTAATATTTGAGGAATATATATGGGAAAATATGTATATAATTAATTAATACAATACAAATTTTATCACATTATAATAAATTAATTAGGTGGGTGAATGTATTTTAAGGGGGGTAGTATGACAACCCTGCTTTTTATTACAACTTAAATATGGTTCATTAAATAAAACATCACTTGATACAACAAAGAAGATCGAGAGGTTTAGTGTATTTGGGTCTTAGGATTATTACATAAAAACTTAAAACATGAAATACAACATCTTTATTGAAAACTTCCTTTACATGACCACTACATTCCCTCGTACTTAGCATTGCATGGGATAACCTGAGGACATGCATAAGAAAAGGGTGAGCTATAAAGCCCAGTATGGGAGTACACATGGAATAACATGAGGAGTACAATACATGTTAGAAAATAGGCATATCAATAGAGAATAAAAGAAACATGAACATAAAGGCATGATAATCATAACATGGATATGTGGCAACAACACATAACATTGAATTAGCATGAGCCAAGGCTCATTGCACATGGGGCATGAGTAAACCCTCATTGCACATGAAGCACAATTAAACCCTCGTTTCACTTGAATTATCATGATTCAACACTCATTGCACATGACGTATCATGATACTATACTTTACCCAATGCATTGGAGCGCTATAAGGGCACACCCTTCTTAAACATTTCATTTCATGCATAAGTGTGCCACATGGAACATAAAACATGGATTCATTAAACATAATCATTTATTCCACAATAAAATAGTGTGGAATTAATACATGAAACTTTATAATCAATAAGTAAATGTGCATAAAGGTGAATACCCTTGATGGAGAAATGGGCATGGTATACACTACACAATGACATTGTCTTAGAAAATCGGTGTGATTTTGGCAGCGTAACGACGTGACATAAGAATTCATAAAAATGGTTGATGAGAGAGAAAGGGGTTCCTCATCATATTTAAATGTAATGGACAGTAAGGAGGTCATATAGATACATGTCCCAACAATTGAAAATGAATTTATATTCATGATACAAAAGTATTTCTTGAATGTAAAAGAAGAGAGAAAAGTTCCTTTCGGAATTTTGGCATAGTAACGGGTGTACATGGGAGGAATTTAATGAGAGATAAAGGGGTATCCCATCATTAAAACAATAATAGGGAAGTATGGGGGAGGTGATAAACCATACCCCAACATTCATAATTGAAATTAAAGTGGAAATACAACTTAATGAAAATTGAAAAAAATGAGATAGGAAGAAAAAACCCTTACTTGGAAGTGTGCTTCCAAGGGCTATAGAGAGGCTTGTGAGAGGCTTATTGGGAGCTTGGGGAACCTTGGGAGGATTCTAGAGAGAGTAAGTCAGAGGATGGACGAACTCAAAAGGATTTTAGTGAGGAGGAAGTGGGAGCTTGGGTGGGTTTATATAGGAAAAGTGAGAGAATTGTTTATTATTTAGGTTTGGGACCCCTTATATTAAACTAATCCAAACCACAAACCATATCATGGTTTTTGCCCATGGTTTCTGGAAAAGGAAAGAGAAAAACAATATTTTACAAGGCCATGGTCCGAACTTATTAAAATAATAAGGTTGCTTATGTGGGGGAGAGTCACACTCCCATGGAAATTAATTTTAAAAGGCAAAGTGTTGAATAAGTCTTGAGGGGTTCATTAATGCTTTGAAAATAAGTCAAACAAACCCAAAATCACATTATCTTAATGGTAAAACATATATTGGCCGAACATAAGGATTATAGTATTTTATTACATCACCATTGGGTCATTATGATGTCATAAAAAACATTATATTTATAAATAGTATTTAATTTTTACCCAAAAATTTGACTATCTCCGAAAATTATGAAAAATTCACCATTAGATAATTTCAACGTCCTGATTCCAGAAATAACATTTATTTTATCTAAATAATTTTCTAAAAATGTGAATTTTCACTTTAAAAATAAAAACTGACATTTATCGAATATTCACGGGTTTTGACAGAAATGAATTTAAAACCTTAATAAAAATTTAAATTGCATTCATAAAATTATAAGATAATTTATATGTAATAAAAATTAATTTAATAATAATATTATTATTTTATTAAAATTTTATTTAATTCAAAAATCCTATAATTTAATAAAATAGATTTCTTAATTAAATAATAACTAAAAACACCATTTGTACTTTAAAAACTATTTACAATGTATCAAAAATGACTAGAAAATATATTAATTATTATATACAAAAATAATGTACATGAACATAGTACTAATTATTTGGTACATAACCCCTTAAAACAGCCGCATAAGACCTAAGGGTAAGGTGTGCGATGGTGACAGACTCTTGGGGTGGCTCAGATAACATCGCTCAATTGGTAATTTAATCAACTTCCACTTTTCCCATAGACGGTCACATTCGAGCATGATATAATGAAGCTTATCTTGGGCTTGGTCAAGGGAGAAGCCCAAGGATGCCACCTCTTTTCCGAGCTCCGACAAATGGGCTGCGTATGGAGAAATTCTACTAGATGAGGCCATCACTTCCTTTGTGTGAGTAAAATTGGGTTTGTTAAAGCCTTATATTTATACTAATCATGTGATCACTGTTCAACGGCTATAAAAGTAACGGTCACAAATCTTATCTTAAAACCAAAGAAGTTGACCTCTTATAAAAATATTTTTTATAAAGAGACTTTTATCTGGATCAAGAGGTATTTTCCATTAATGAAACTTTTGTTCGTTACAATATTCCCCCCTTAAGAAATTTCGCCCTCGAAAATTTCCTTTTCCCACACTAAAACAAATGCGGGTAACTCAGCTTCATCATATCCTCCGACTCCCAAGTCGCTTCTTCAAACTTGTGGTTTCTCCACAACACCTTGAAGAGGGACATTGTCTTATTTCATATAAATTTTTATCTACGATCTAAGATCTTCAATGGTTGGTCCTCATAAGAAAGATCATCTTCCAATCGTACCACCTCGGAAGAGAGTACATGTGAAGGGTCTGGTATGTAATTCCTTAAGAGGGATACATGAAAGAAATCATGCACCTTGGCCATAGTAGGAGGATGTGCTAGTCGATAGGCCACAACCCCAACACGATCAAGAATCTCAAAGGGACTGATGTACCTTGGACTTAAATTCCCTTTCTTTACAAACCTCATGACCTTCTTACACAGAGATATGCATAAAAACACCATGTCTCCAACATTAAACTCAAGGTCTCGTCGACGATTATCTGCATAACTCTTCTGTCGAATCTGGGCTGCCTTGATATGCTACTGAATGGTTTTCACCTTCTCCACCATTTCCTCGACCATTTCTGGTCCAAGCAGCTTACGTTCACCGACCTCATCCCAAAATGCCGGTGTTCTTCACCTTTTCCCATACAGGGCTTCATAGGGTGCCATTTGGATGCTCGAGTGGAAACTGTTATTATAAAGGAACTCAACCAGAGGAAGATGTTGATCCCATATTCCTTTAAAGTCCATTGAGAACGCTCTCAACATATCCACAATTGTTTGGATAGTCCACTCAGATTGGCCATCAGTTTGAGGATGATAGGCCATACTGAATTTCAGTTCAGTATTCAGAGCATGTTGAAGACTCTTCCAAAACATAGAGGTGAATCTTCGATCTTGGTCAGAAATAATAGATAGTGGTACTCCATGCAACCTTACCACTTCCCTAATATATATCCGTGCTAGTTGATCCAATGAGAAATCCTTCCGAATAGCAATGAAGTGTGAAGTCTTTGTAAGACGATCCACAACAACCCAGATTGCATTGTTGCCTTTGGATGTCCTCGGAAGTCCGGTGACAAAGTCCATAGTGATGTTCTCCTATTTACATTCTGGTATGGGCAATGGTTGCATCATCCCTTTAGACTTCTGCCTCTCTGCCTTCACTTGCTGACACACTAGTCACTTTGATGTATATTCGGAGATCTCCTTCTTCATATTATCCCACCAAAAGTTTTCTCAGAGATCTTGATAGATCTTTGTGATCCCTGGGTGAATAGAGAAATTTGAACTATGTACATCATCCAAAAGTTCCTTTTTCAGCTTCTGACTTGATGGAACACATAGTCTTTTCCCAAACCGCACAATTCCTTCTTAATTAACATTAAACTCCGAGGATTTCCCCTTTTTGATAGCATCCACTTTTTCTTGAATTCCCATGTCATCCTTTTGAGCATCCTTTAACCTTTCCAAAAGAGATGGTTGAGCAATCATTTGTGAAAGGATTGGTGATGTTCCCTTCTTTATGATTCCCACATCCATCTTTATCAAGTCTAAGAAGATTGGATCCTTCTCAATTCTCATCATTGATAGAATCACTGGATCCTTTCTACTTATGGCATCCGCCACCTTGTTCGCTTTCCCAGGGTGGTAATGTATTGAACAGTCATAATCCTTGATGATCTCTATCCATATTCTCTGGCTCATATTAAGATCTTTCTATTTGAATATATATTTAAGACTCTTGTGGTCAGTATATATCTCACATTTCTCTCCATAAGGATAATGCCGCCAGATTTTCAAGGAAAAGATCACAGCTGCCAACTCTAGATCATGCGTTGGATAGTTTCGCTCATGGATTTTGAACTGCCTTGAGGCATAGGATATCACTTTATCATTCTGTATCAGCACAAATCCTAAGCCCTTCTTCGAAGCATCACTGAATACCACAAAAAGCTCCCCACTTATGGGTAAAGTGAGCACGGGTGCAGTGATAAGCCTCCTTTTCAACTCCTTGAAGCTTTTTTCTCATTCATCACTCCAAGAAAACTTTACTACCTTTCAAGTTATCTTGGTAAGAGGGTTGGACAATCGTGAGAAATTTCTCACAAATCGTCGATAATATCCAGCTATCCCCAAGAAGCGACGGATATCGGTTACCGATGTTGGCATCAGCCATCTCTCAATTGAATCTATTTTGGAGGGATCCACAGATATCCCATTTCTTGTGATGATATGGCCCAAGAGTGAGACCTCCTTCAACCAGAACTCACACTTGATGTACTTTGCATAGAGCTTCTCCTTGCGCAAAGTATCTAGTACAGTTCCTAAATGCTCCTCATGATCCTCCTTGGTTTTGGAGTATATTAGAATATCATCTATAAAGACTACCAAAAAATTTTCAAGGTAATATCTAAAGACTCTATTCATCAAGTCCATGAATATTTTTGGAGCATTGGTGAGTCTGAAAGGCATTACTATGAATTCATAGTGCCCGTACCTTGTACGAAAAGCAGTCTTGGGGATATCTTCCTTCTTCACCCTTACTTGATAATATACCAACCGCAAGTCCACCTTGGAGAATTATTGTTCTCCACGCAACTGATCGAACAAGTCATCAATTCGTGGGAGTGGATACTTGTTCTTTATCGTGATTTTTTTTAAGTTCAAGATAATCGATGCAAAGCCACATTGACCCATCCTTCTTCTTGATGAAATGGACTGGTGCACCCCATGGTGATGCACTTGGGCGTATAAACCCTTTATCCAGATTCTCCTGTAGTTGTTTCTTAAGCTCTTCAAGCTCAACAAAAGCCATTCTATATGGAGTCTTGGATATTTGTAGCACCCCAGGTATAAGTTCAATTGAGAACTCAACATATCTTCTTGGAGGAAGATGAGGCAGTTCTTCGGGAACATTTCAGCGAATTCCCTCACAATAGGCATTTTATCAAGGATGGTTTCTTCCATGGACTCAATCATCTGAGCCAGATACGTGTGCTCATAGGGCAGTAACATCCATGCTTGAGATGATGGAGCTAAAGGATGTAACACCCCAAGCTTCCACGGTACGTTTCCCTTCGAATAATGCGATCGCGTGTGTTGTACGCAACCTCGAGTTCTAACACACACCACAACTAATTAAACTAGCCGTTGTGAATAGTAATACCTAATTTTTGAAATCATATATATTTTATATTTCAAAATGGACTTCATTTTTGGATTCGGAATATTGAAATTAGCCTAGGGTGAAATTTTGGTACTTTTCGGATAACTTTTATATTTTGATGAATAGTGAAAATTACTAAATTTTAATTAAAAACAACTTTTTTAATCAAAATAATTAATATTGATAAATTATGAATTTGAGTGGTTTTAAAGTATATTTAGAATATATTTTTACCATTTAATATAATGTTTCTCATTGGACATAATTTTACAATTAAACCGAACATAAACAAGTGTCAATCTTTTGATAGTTATTTTGTTTTGACAGCGGGAATTAATTTTAAATTAATTTCTGCCACTTCTGTGTTTTGAATTTAGGAAAATGGATTCCATATTTGGAATCATGATGTTCAAATTGTGTAAATAGGTAACTTTTATATTTAGACATTTTGAATAATTACTGCGGTAAATATTTTATTTACCATGGTTAAGGGTAAATCCGGTAAATAAGGGTTAAAAAATAATATTATAATAATACTAAATTACCCTAAAACGTGTCTTAACACTATTTGTTGATACATGGTCGACCATGGGCTTCTTTTGGTCTATTTTGGGACCCCATGGATCCACTTGTAAGTGATAATGACACTTTATTTTAATTAAGTTAAAATAAATACAAAAATGACACAAGCATATATCTTTTAGAAACAAAATTGTTACATAGGGTTATATATTTTTGATTTTAGATTATAAATATTCATTAGAAATATAAAAAGATTTCCTACATAATGATATTTTATTTATAATTTTTAGACATTAAATAATTTATTTTATTTATGACACAATGATGATGAAGTAATTACTATAATAGTGAAAAATTAAAATAATTGATATTATAAATACCCAAATAAATATAATATGAAACTTTTAATGAATTAAACTAATTTTCTAGGATAATATGATATATTAGGATTGATTTAATTGACTTTATTAGAAGTAATCAATCTGTTATGAGTTTCACAAAAATCAACTATTGAATAGTGTCAAAATTGACATAAAAGAGTTCTTAAAAAAAATATTATATTATTAATTGATATTAAATTCTTAAAAATCTAAGGTTCGGCCATGAGACTTATATCATGATAGGTCCATCATTAATGGACCACTTGGGGGTCGTTTGGATGTATATAGTAAGTTTATTAACCATATTATATAAAAATACAAAGAGACATTGTAAAAGTGAAACTAATTAATTTAGAGTTAATACTTAAATATAAGGTTAATATAAGTACCCAAACCTGTCTAAATTCTATTGGTTGAGTTGTTTTCGACCCATCCCAACCTTAACCTTTGAATAGTAAACTTTGGAGCCATTATAAACCGAATATGAATTTATTATAAATTAATATTTCTAGCTTTTCCAAAGGTGCCCCTCACCCCTCTTATAAAAGGGCACTCCTCATTCTCATTTCTTCACACCTTCAAATCCCTTTGGTTCGGCCAAAACCTGCCCAAATACTCTCCCAACTTCCCTCAATACAACCTAGGGGCCTTAGTTTGATCAGAAAGCCAACCTAAAGAGCCCTTTTGATCAAATCAAAAGGAAGAACCCGAAGAAGAGGTAATGATTTCACCACCCTTCTCCAAGTTCATTTCTTCTTCCACTTCTTCTTCCTTTGTTATTACCATTCTAAAATAATAACTCCAGTATATCACATATACTATGATGTTATTATAAATATGGTACAACCATATTCAGTATTCTATCCACCCTTTTAATAACATGTCACCATAGGTGCGTACGTACGGCTTACCGTCTCCACGTCGTGGTGTAATTGTTATTCAATATATTATTATTTGGATGGGTATAATAATGATGTGTAACTCATGTAAATAATAAATATAACATGTTAATTATTCTGTATATATGATATACCATCCATTTATATATTATTTTAATATCAAAAGAATGATATTGTCGCTCGTGCGTACGTACGGACTACCGTCTCCACGAACGTGATGAGATTCATTCTCCATCGTATCCATTCAAGTATAATTATCATTTGATGATTTAAAAATGATGTTTAGGTACTTGATATCATTTTGGATATGAATAAGACACAACAAACATGGCTTATGTAACAAAACATATAAAAGAAAATGAGTAAGTTAACACCCGAAACGACGATAATTCTAAGATATTATTAACAAATCAATGTTAAAAGATCATATATGATATCATATTAATATATATGATTCTTGTATAATTTAATAACAATTATTTCACCATTATACAGGAGGTTAACCTACCCCAACCAAGGAAAAGTACAAGGTAAGGGTTATTTTACAATCTCTTCATTATCCGAGGTTGTTTATACGTAATAATCTACTGGGATTTCTTTATCATCCACATCCATGTTTCTTAGAAATGTATTTCAAAACATATTTATTATTTACAAGAATATGGGTTAAAGTCATTTATACCCTTGTTTGACTTTTTATAAGAGGTTTATAAAGGAATCTTTCCGTCGTTTTCAAAACAAGGTCCTTTTTAACCTTCTCGACAGAATTAAGGTAAGAATGTTTTTTTTAACTTATACGGCGGGTGCGGCTATTTTCCGCCGTTATAAAATCTTCAAAGCTTCCATTAAAAGATTATAAGATTATTTTCAAAGAAAATGTTTTATTTTATATGGATCTTAAATGATTTCAGAATAAAAGGAGATATTTCTTTAAAAAGAATTTTGATTTCATCTATGTCAACATCCTTTGATGGATTTTAAGATTATTTGAAGTTGATTTATTATGATACAAAACTTCCATATTGTATTGAAGGTTTTGTGATATGTTTGACTGTGGATGTGCTATTTTTATACCATTCATAGTTTATGGTGAAAGTATTGACATTTCTTATGCTAGTTTTAATACGAATGTTTATGTTATGTTTAAACCTTTTAATATGGGAATGCATTGGACTTAATATGTGACGGGTGGAGCCCGCTATAGCTCCTCGATGCATCGGTAGGTCTCATGAGACAAACTAGTGTCTTGGCACAAGGCCTTGGAAAAATCTTATTTGTAGTCTTGGCACGAGGCCTTGGCTATGTGGTTATGATAGTCTGGCATTATGCATTCCAACATTATGAAAGTGGTTATTGATTTTTGCATGTGATTATTCGATTAGTAGAATATCCATGTGAATAAGTAAATGGCATTATTTCATTTTACTTTTCCCATACTATGTTGAAGTTCAAGTTTAAAAGGCTTTTGTTTTAGTAATTCATTGCCTTAAATGTTTATGCTTATTTTTGAATGTTCCGCTATATTGTTATCCTTACTGGGCATTTGAGCTCAACCCTTTTCTATGTTTTATTTTTCCCAGGATGTGAAGATGTAAGTTATGAATGACCTTCAGGGATATTATGAGGGGATTATAGTGTGGACTGTGGAAACATTATGTTTTTGTAGTAGTTTTTCATTTTATGATGTAATGTAAAACTTATGAATATATCTAGTGTTTCCAAGGCTACTAAACCAATCGGTCTTTCGAGATTTTATCTTTCTTGTGATCATGCCAATGTTATGTAATAATGCACCGACTCTGGGTAAATGGGGTCGGGGTGTTATAGTTGGTATCGGAGGAAGTTTAGTACAAACCTTGGAAGCTAGATTTAGATATACTCTTATTAGAGCACGTAGACCTAAGATGAACTTTGAGGATTAGTATAGAAGAACTTCCTAGAATTTTGGTATTGTAGAGATTTTGTGAGTTTTCCGAGCAATACATCCCTGTCTGGATACGAGCAGGTAGAGGCGGCTCTGGATCAGATGTACCTAAGGGTAAAACCTGAAAACACCGTTTTGAGCTAGACTCGAACGGGAACTGGTGCACGACAACGGGCCTTGCTGCACTCTTGGTTACGACACTCCCGAGGGATATTCTTAGGATAACTCTCATTTTCTTTACAAATCATTATGAAGGGTTTATGAGTATATACTTCCTCAAAGAAAACATTTTTATGATTATGGATTATATCCATAAATAGTTCAATTTATGTTAAGTGTTTTATAAGTATGGGATTATGTATTTTGATTCATAAACTGATCTAGTTTATGCCATTGTTTAGAAATGGCGCCTAGTGGAAGAAATGGAAACCGTATCAATGCACGCACTCCATGTAGGGATTTCCCTCCTGCTCAAGATAATTATAGTGGGGATGGTGATGCAACTGGTGCCGATCATCTAATCACCATACTGGGACAACTTACTCAGGTTATGAATAATAACCTTACCCGTATGGAGCACCCTGATCCGCAGCGTGGAGGATCAATGTTAGATCGATTAATGAGGAAACAACCACCAACGTTCAATGGGAATACAAATCCCTTAGTAGCCGAGCAGTGGATAAATTCCCTAGAGAAAATATTTCAGGCTTTGGGGAGCAGTGAAAGGGAAAAGGTTATCATGGCAGTTTACCGCCTCACTGGAGATGCTGATCAATGGTGGTCATTGATTCAAAACATGAAGGAAGATGATGAAGTATCAAATATGGAGTGGAGGGAGTTCAAAGATCTGTTTTTAGAAAAATACTTTCCTCGCGACCATCGAGCAGATATGGAAAGGCAATTTCTGAGTCTGAGACAAAAGGAGGATGGGAATGTCACAATGTATGAGGCTAACTTTACAAGGTTAGCAAGGTACGCTGGTGATTATATACGTAACCAAATAAGTAATATTGATCGTTTCTTTGATGGGTTAAAACCATTTCTTCATCAAGCATTAGTCTCACAATCCTTTTCGTCATACGAAGACATTGTCTCATGTGCTATCAAGACCGAAAAGGAATTCTCTAAGTCTTATGACTTTAAAGCAAAGAAAGAGAAGAAGAGACATGCTGACCAATCTGGGAATGGAAATAAGGGGAAGAAGGGAAAGGTTGAATATCCATCTTGTGGTAAATGAGGGAAGAAACATCCTGGTACTTGCTTGAAGGGAATGGGAGTCTGTTACAAGTGTGGTGAAAAAGGCCACCAAGCTCGTGATTGCAAGGGGAAGAAGGAAGCTACCAACGTTCAGTGCTAAAATTGCAGGGAGATGGGACATTATGCAAATACATGTCCTAAGAGTCAGGAGAAATTACCTCAGAAAAGGCCAAGGGATCAAGGCCAGGCTTATGCTATCACTACTGCTGAGGTAGAAGCTCCGAAAGACGTGGTGGCAGGTAATTTAATGGTTTCCTCAAGTTTAGCAAATGCATTATTTGATTCTGGATCATCGCATTGTTTCATATCTTCCCAGTTTTCTAAGAAAATTAGATATTTCCAATTTGATTTAATAAGGGAGTTGTCAGTTAAAACTCCTAAGGGACGTATCATTGCAACAAAGTTTTGTTAATCAGTCCCTATTAGAGCACATAAATTTTCTTTATCTGCTGATCTCATCGTCATACCTATGATTGAGTTTGATATAATCCTCGGTATGGACTGGATTTCGGACTATGATGCGAAGATTTATTGTAAGAAGAAAGAGGTAACGATTCTTGATGATAATGATAAGGAACACCTTATTTTTAGAGCAGAATCGTCACCACTTAATTCTTATTTAGAACCACCCCCAGTATCTCAACTTAATTCAATTATTGGGGAGGAAGAGAATGAAATAACTGTCGGTGAGGAAAGGAATGTTCAAATAGAGGATGTACCTGTTGTGAAAGAATTTGTAGATGTATTTCCGGAAGATTTACCTGGACATCCTCCAGAACGAGAAGTTGAGTTTTCTATTGATTTGATTCTTGGATCAAGGCCTATATCGAAGACCCCTTATAGAATGGCCACTATAGAATTAGTCTAACTAAAGAAACAACTAGAGGAATTGAGTAATAAGGGATGTATTCGCTCTAGTGTTTCTCCATGGGGAGCCCCTGTTCTTTTTGTTAAAAAGAAAGATGGATCTATGAGGTTATGTATCGACTACAGGGAGATCAATGCTATAACGATAAAGAACAAGTATCCCCTACCTCGTATTGATGATTTATTTGACCAAATGCATGGAGCTCAATACTTTTCAAAGATTGACCTTCGATCTGGATACCATCAGTTGTGTGTGAAGAAGGAAGACATTCCGAAGACAGCATTTCGAACCAGGTACGGGCATTACGAGTTTACCGTAATGTCGTTTGGATTGACTAATGCACCATCTGTATTCATGGATCTGATGAATAGAGTTTTCAAGGAATATCTCGATGAATTTGTGGTGGTATTTATTGATGATATATTGGTATACTCCAAAACCTACGAAGATCATGAAAATCACTTGCGCATTATCTTGAAGACTCTGAGGAGGCATGAATTATATGGGAAGTTTAGCAAGTGTGAATTCTGGCTTCAGGAGATTTCTTTTCTTGGCCATATTGTCTCTAAATATGGAATCTCTGTTGATCCTTCTAAGACCAAGGCAATCCAAGAATGGCCAGCACCTACGAGTATAACTGAGGTATGCAGTTTTATTGGTTTGGCAGGTTATTATCGACGTTTCGTCCAGAATTTTGCCCGATTGGCTAACCCATTAACGAAGCTCACACGTAAAGGGGTTAAATTTGTTTGGACAAAAGAGTGTGAAGAATGTTTTGAAGAACTGAAGAAAATATTAGTCAATGCTCCTATATTGACTCTACCATCGGGGAATGATGGGTTCGTTATTTATAGTGATGCATCGAAGAAAGGACTTGGTTGTGTCCTTATGCAGAATGATAGAGTTATTTCCTATGAATCACGATAGTTGAAAATTCATGAACAAAACTATCCTACTCATGATCTTGAGTTTGCAGCTGTGATCTTTGCTTTGAAGATATGGAGGCACTACCTCTATGGTGAAAAATGTGAGATTTATACTGATCACAAGAGTTTGAAGTATATTTTCTAACAAAAAGAACTCAACATTAGGCAAAGGAGATGGCTTGAATTACTCAAGGATTATGATTGTACGATACACTACCACCCGGGGAAGGCAAACAAGGTGGCAGATGCTTTGAGTAGAAAAGACCATGGAGTTTTGAACAATATGAGAATTGAAAGGGATCCAATTTTCATGGATTTAGTGAAGATGGACATGGGAATAACTAGGAAAGGTGAAACATCAATGCTTTTTCAAATGGTTGCCAAACCATCTTTACTAGAAAGGATTAAGAGTTCTCAGACCGATGATGAAGAATCCCAAAAGAAGATTAAAGCTGTGAATGATGGGAGATTGAGAGACTTTGTGTATGAAGATGGAATTTTGAAATTCGGGAAGAGACTTTGTGTTCCCGATTTACCTGATCTAAAAAGGGAATTGCTGGATGATGCTCATAGTTCCAATTTCTCTATACACCCTGGGAGCACAAAAATGTATAGAGATTTGAAGGAACATTTTTGGTGGGACAACATGAAGAGGTAGATTGCTGATTTTTTGTCAAGATGTATGGTTTGTCAACAAGTGAAAGCTGGAAGGCAACAGCCTGGAGGAGTCATGCAACCTCTTCCCATACCGGAGTGGAAATGGGACAATATTACGATGGACTTTGTCATGGGGATACCAAAGACTCCTAGAAGGAATGATGCAATATGGGTGATTGTTGATCGTCTTACCAAGTCAGCACATTTTCTTTCTATAAGAGAAGATCTACCCCTGGAACGTCTAGCAAGACTATATATTAATGAAGTTGTGAGACTTCATGGAGTACCCTTATCAATTGTTTCTGATCGTGATCCCCGTTTTACTTCAAGATTCTGGAAAAGTCTTCAGAAATTCATGGATACAGAACTTCATTTGAGCACTGCATACCACCCTCAGACAGACGGACAATCAGAATGGACTATTCAAACCTTAGAAGACATGTTGATATCTTGCTCACTTGACTTTCAGGGTATGTGGGATCAATATTTACTTCTGGTAGAATTTTCCTATAAAAATAGCTTCCATTCGAGTATTCAGATGGCACCATATGAAGCGTTATACGGAAAGATATGTCGTACACCAACCTGTTGGGATGAAGGTGGTGAAAGAAAACTTGTAGGCCCAGAACTGGTGGAGGAAACAGTGGAAAAGGTGAAAGTCATCCAAAATCACATCAAAGCAGCTCAAAGTAGGCAGAAGAGCTATGCCGATAATCGAAGGAAGGATTTGGAATTTCAAGTTGATGATCATGTTTTTCTGAAGGTATCTCCGTGGAAGGGAGTCATACGTTTTGGTAAGAAAGGTAAATTGAGTCCCAGGTACATCGGACCTTTCGAAATTCTAGAACGAATTGGGGTTGTAGCTTACCGATTGGCAATGCCGCCAAGTCTCTCCAAAGTTCACGATGTGTTCCACGTATCTCTGTTGAGGAAATACATGTCTGACCCAACGCATGTACTCACCTATAAGGAATTAGAACTGGAACCCGATCTGTCTTATTGCGAAGAGCCCGTCAAGATTCTTGATACGAGAGAACAAGTGCTGAGAAACCGGACGACGCGTCTGGTAAAAGTTCTGTGGAGAAACCATAAGATGGAAGAGGCAACGTGGGAACCCGAGGAACTTATGATGAAGAACCACCCGAGTATTTTTATGCAGTAATACCCTAGAAATTGCGAGGACGCAATTATTTGAAGGAGGGGAGAATGTAACACCCCAAGCTTCCACGGTACGTTTCCCTTCGAATAATGCGATAGCGTGTGTTGTACGCAACCTCGAGTTCTAACACACACCAAAACTAATTAAACTAGACATTGTGAATAGTAATACCTACTTTTTGAAATCATATATATTTTATATTTCAAAATGGACTTCATTTTTGGATTCGGAATATTGAAATTAGCCTAGGGTGAAATTTTGGTACTTTTCGGATAACTTTTATATTTTGATGAATAGTGAAAATTACTAAATTTTAATTAAAAACAACTTTTTTAATCAAAATAATTAATATTGATAAATTATGAATTTGAGTGGTTGTAAAGTATATTTAGAATATATTTTTACCATTTAATATAATGTTTGTCATTGGACATAATTTTACAATTAAACCGAACATAAACAAGTGTCAATCTTTTGATAGTTATTTTGTTTTGACAGCGAGAATTAATTTTAAATTAATTTCTGCCACTTTTGTGTTTTGAATTTAGGAAAATGGATTCCATATTTGGAATCAGGATGTTAAAATTGTGTAAATATGTATCTTTTATGTTTAGACATTTTGAATAATTACTGCGGTAAATATTTTATTTACCATGGATAAGGGAAAATCCGGTAAATAAGGGTTAAAAAATAATATTATAATAATACTAAATTACCCTAAAACGTGTCGTAACACTATTGGTTGATACATGGTAGACCATGGGCATCTTTGGGTCTATTTTGGGACCCCATGGATCCACTTTTAAGTCATAATGACACATTATTTTAATTAAGATAAAATAAATACAAAAATGACACAAGCATATATCTTTTAGAAAAACAATTGTTACATAGGGTTATATATATTGGATTTTAGATTATAAATATTAATTAGAAAGATAAAAAGATTTCCTACATAATGATATTTTATTTATAATTTTTAGAAATTAAATAATTTATTTTATTTATGACACAATGATGATGCAATAATTACTATAATAGTGAAAAATTAAAATAATTGATATTATAAATACCCAAATAAATATAATATGAAACTTTTAATGAATTAAACTAATTTTATAGGATACTATGATATATTAGGATTGATTTAATTGACTTTATTCGAAGTAATCAATCTGTTATGAGTTTCACAAAAATCAACTATTGAATAGTGTCAAAATTGACATAAAAGAGTTCTTAAAACAAATATTATATTATTAATTGATATTAAATTCCTAAAAATCTAAGGTTCGAACAAGAGACTTATATCATGATAGTTCCATCATTAATGGACCACTTGGGGGTCGTTTGGATGTATATAGTAAGTTTATTAACCATATTATATAAAAATACAAAGAGACATTGTAAAAGTGAAACTAATTAACTTAGAGTTAATACATAAAGATAAGGTTAATATAAGTACCCAAACCTGTCTAAATTATATTGGTTGAGTTTTTTTCGACCCATCCCCACCTTAACCTTTGAATAGTAAACTTTTGAGCCATTAGAAACCGAATATGAATTTATTATAAATTAATATTTCTAGCTTTTCCAAAGGTTCCCCTCACCCCTCTTATAAAAGGGAACTCATCCATCTCATTTTTTCACACCTTAAAATCCCTTTTGTTCAGCCAACCCCTGACCAAATACTCTCCTAACTTCCCTCACTACAACCTATGGTCCTTAGTTTGATCAGAAAGCCAACCTAAAGAGCCCTTTTGATCAAATCAATAGGAAGAACCCGAAGAAGAGGTAATGATTTCACCACCCTTCTCCAAGTTCATTTCTTCTTCCACTTCTTCTTCCTTTGTTCTTACCATTCTAAAATAATAACTCCAGTATATCACATATACTATGATGTTATTATAAATATGGTACAACCATATTCAGTATTCTATCCACCCTTTGAATAACATGTCACCATACGTGCGTACGTACGGCTTACCGTCTCCACGTCGTGGTGTAATTGTTATTCAATATATTATTATTTGGATGGGTATAATAATGATGTGTAACTCATGTAAATAATAAATATAACATGTTAATGATTATGTATATATGATATAACATCCATTTATATATTATTTTAATATCAAAAGAATGATATTGTCGCTCGTGCGTACGTACGGACTACCGTCTCCACGAACGTGATGAGATTCATTCTCCATCGTATCCATTCAAGTATAATTATCATTTGATGATTTAAAAATGATTTTTAGGGACTTGATATCATTCTGGATATGAATAAGACACAACAAACATGGCTTATGTAACAAAACATATAAAAGAAAATGAGTAAGTTAACACCCGAAACGACGATAATTCTAAGATATTATTAACAAATCGTTAAAAGATCATATATGATATCATATTAATATATATGATTCTTCTATAATTTAATAACAATTATTTCACCATTATACAGGAGGTTAACCTACCCCAACCAAGGAAAAGTACAAGGTAAGGGTTATTTCACAATATCTTCATTATCCGAGGTTGTTTATACGTAATAATCTACTGGGATTTCTTTATCATCCACATCCATGTTTCTTCGAAATGTATTTCAAAACATATTTATTATTTACAACAATATGGGTTAAAGTCTTTTATACCCTTGTTTGAATTTTTATAAGAGGTTTATAAAGGAATCTTTCCGTCGTTTTCAAAATAAGGTCCTTTTTAACCTTTTCGACAGAATTAAGGTAAGAATGTTTTTTTAACGTATACAGCGGGTGTGGATATTTTCCGCCGTTATAAAATCTTCAAAGCTTCCCTTACAAGCTTATAAGATTATTTTCAAAGAAAATGTTTTATTTTATATGGATCTTAAATGATTTCAGAATAAAAGGAGATATTTCTTTAAAAAGAATTTTGATTTCATCTATGTCAACATCCTTTGATGGATTTTAAGATTATTTGAAGTTGATTTATTATGATACAAAACTTCCATATTGTATTGAAGGTTTTGTGATATGTTTGACTGTGGATGTGCTATTTTTATACCATTCATAGTTTATGGTGAATGTATTGACATTTCGTATGCTAGTTTTAATACGAATGTTTATGTTATGTTTAAACCTTTTCATATGGGAATGCATTGGACTTAATATGTGACGGGTGGAGCCCGCTATAGCTCCTCGATGCATCGGTAGGTCTCATGAGACAAACTAGTGTCTTGGCACAAGGCCTTGGCAAAATCTTATTTGTAGTCTTGGTACGAGGCCTTGGCTATGTGGTTATGATAGTCTGGCATTATGCATTCCAACATTATGAAAGTGGTTATTGATTTTTTCATGTGATTATTAGATTAGTAGAATATCCATGTGAATAAGTAAATGGCATTATTTCATTTTACTTTTTCCATACTATGTTGAAGTTCATGTTTAAAAGGATTTTGTTTTAGTAATTCATTGCCTTAAATGTTTATGCTTATTTTTGAATGTTCCGCTATATTGTTATCCTTACTGGGCATTTGAGCTCACCCATTTTCTATGTTTTATTTTTCCCAAGATGTGAAGATGTAAGTTATGAATGACCTTCAGGGATATTATGAGGGGATTATAGTGTGGACTGTGGAAACATTATGTTGTTGTAGTAGTTTTTCATTTTATGATGTAATGTAAAACTTATGAATATATCTAGTGTTTCTAAGGCTACTAAACCAATCGGTCTTTCGAAATTTGATCATTCTTGTGATCATGCCAATGTTATGTAATAATGCACCGACTCTGGGTAACTGGGGTCGGGGCGTTACAAAGGAGATTCGTCTTCCTCCTGACAATTTTAAAGAATCGGGGGTCATTCTCCATATGGACTGTGATTTCCCTCTCCCGAAAATTTATGTTGGCTCTATATAAGGAAATCCAATCCATGACAAGAATTGCATCAAATTCCACTAAAGGGAGTATGAAGAGGTTCACTGGGAAATTCAATCCATAGATTATAACAGGGGAGGACTTATATTCATGGGATGCAATGATTTCCCCATTTTCTGTACTCACCGACATCTTTACTTCCATGATTTGTGGTGGTGCTGGGATTGTTCTACTAAAATTTCGAGATATAAAAGAATGCGTAGAACCTGAATCAAAAAGTACGCTCGCTACTCTTGAATGAATAACTAGCGTAGCTGTCACCACTTCGTTGTCGGGGATCACTTCGACAGAAGTGATGGAAGAAGCTCTTCCTTGCTGTCTTGGAGGTTGTTGGTTGCCTCCGATAACCCTTGTATTAGGGCACTGATTTGCAAAATGATCCGGTTCTTTGCATTTGTAGCATTGAACAACACGTTGAGATTCGAACGGAGCGTTCCTCTCCTCTGTCACAACTGCGGGTCCTTCTTGCCAACAGTTAATAGCTAGGTGCCCTTCTCTTCCACACCTGAAGCATTTTCTCGTCCCCTTAAAGCAATTTCCAGGGTGCTTATTTCCGCTCTTTTGGCAAGTGGGGTGTTGGAACTTCTTAGCGCCGTTGGATTTATCCATCGGACCACCAGCATTGAAGTCCACCTTACACTTCTTGTCCCCATGATACCCTTGTGATTCTCCGATCTCCATTTCGACATTGAGAGAACATCGGAATATTTTCTCATAGTTTTCGATGTCACGGACCGCTAATGCTTTCCACAAGCCGGGCTTCAGCCCACCAAAGAGGCGGTCAACCTTGCATTCGAAGGTAATGACAAAGCCGGAAGCGTATCGTTCAAGCCTTGTGAAGTTTTCCTCGTACGCTCCCACATATTCTTCATCTTTTTTGCTTGAGTGAAAGGAATTCCCTTTCCATCTTAAGCCGGATGGTGGGCGGAAAATATTTATCGAAAAACATCTTCTGGAATTACTTCCATTCCAAAGACTCGATCTCCTCCTCAGGATTCATATTTTTGATCAATGTCCACCATTGATCAGGTTCACCCTCCATACGATAAGTAGCCAGGAGAACCTTCTCTTGTTCATAACATTAAAGGATGGAGAATATCTTTTCAATGGAGTTGATCCATTGTTCAGCGATCGTGGGATCAGATGATCCACTAAAAGTAGGAGGCCATTGTCTCATGAAGCTCTCGATAGCGACTTTTTCTTTCTTAGGGGGGGTTGAACGTTCCTCTTGACCCATGTTTCTATTAAAAACTTGAGTTATCTGAGAGAGAATCGTGACAAAGTTCGCGATTCCCGCTCCCATTAGATTGGGCATCTCATTAGTACAATCATCACACTGATCATCACAACAGTTGTTAGCCCGAGTCCACCTATTACCGGCCATTTGCTGGAATAAAAGGAAAGTTAGGGGTAACACACAAAGGGTAATTCAAAGACAAAAGTTGATGACTAAAAAATAAACTTTTATTTCTTTAACTCATGAGTCTATAGGCTTCAATATAGGCTTTTCTTGATCTACATTCTAACATATATTCTTAGGGGCATTTTTCCCTTAATAAGGGTTCATACTAAGATTGTGAATTTATCAAAACATATCCCCCGGGAGTGTCGTAACCAAGATTAAAGCAAGGCCTGTTGTCGTGCACCAGTTCCCGTTCGAGTCTAGCTCAAAGAGGTGTTTTCGGGTTTTACCCCTAGGATACATTTGTGCCAGAGCCACCTCTACCTGCTCGTATCCAGAAAGGGATGTATTTTTTTTTTGATAAACCACTTACATAGTATTTACCAAAACTTATGGATTTTTTATTATACTTAGTCTTGTATCTAAGGATTTACTCGGGTTTTCCTAATCCCAAAAATAACTAAACCTATCCTCTGATACCAACTATGACAACCCTGCTTTTTATTACAACTTAAACATGCTTCATTACATAATACTTTACATGATACAACAAAAAAGATCGAGAGGTTTAGTGTCTTTGAGGCTTAGTATCATTACATAAAAACTTAAAACATGAAATACAACATCTTTATTGAAAACATCCTTTACATGACCACTACATTCCCTCGCACTTAGCATTGCATGGTATAACCTGAGGACATGCATAAGAAAAGGGTGAGCTATAAAGCCCAGTAAGGGAGTACACATGGAATAACATGAGGAGTAAAATACATTTTAGACAATAAGAATATCAATAGAGAATAAAAGAAACATGAACATAAAGGCATGATAAAGCATGATAATCATGACATGGAAATGTGGCAACAACACTTAACATTGAATTAGCATGAGCCAAGGCTCATTGCACATGGAGCATGAGTAAACCCTCATTGCACATGAAGAACGAGTAAACCCTCACTGCACTTGAATTAGCATGAGTCAAAACTCTTTTCACATGACGTATCATGATACTATACTTTACCCAATGCATTGGAGCACTATGAGGGCTCACCCTTCTTAAACATTTCATTTCATGCATAAGTGTGCCACATGGATCATAAAACATGGATTCATAAAACATAACCATTTATTTCATGATAAAAGAATTAGGAATTAATACATGAAACTTTATAATCAGTATGTAAATGTACATAAAGGTGAATACCCTTGATAGAGAAATGGGCATGGTATTCACTACACAATGACATTGGCTTAGAAAATCGGTGCGATTTCGGTAGCGTAACGGCGTGACATAAGAATTCATAAAAATGGTTGATGAGAGAGAAATGGGTTCCTCATAATATTTACATTTAATGGACAGTAAGGAGTTTATATAGGTAAATTTCCCAACAATTGAAAAGGAATTTAGATTCATGATACAAAAGTATTGCTTGAAGGAAAAAGAAGAGAGCGAAGTTCCTTTCGGAATTTTGGCATAGTAACGGGTGTACATGGGAGGCATTTAATGAGAGAGAAATGGGTCTACCATCATTAAAACAATAAGAGGGAAGTATGGGGTAGGTGAAAAACCATACCCCAACATTCATAATTGAAATTAAAAGGGCAATACAACTGAAAGAAAATTTTCAAAAATGAGATAGGAAGAAAAAACCCTTACTTGGAAGTGTGCTTCCAAAGGCTAGAGAGAGGCTTGTGAGAGGCTTCTTGGGAGCTTGGGGCACCTTGGGAGGATTCTAGATAGATTTGGGAAGAGTTTGGACGAAATAAAAAGGATTTTAGTGAGGAGGAAGTCGGATCTTGGGTGGGTATATATAGGAAAGGTGAGAGAATTCTTTATTATTTAGGTTTGGGACCCCTTATATTAAACTAATCCAAACCACAAACCATCCCATGGTTTTTGACCATGGTTTCTGGAAAAGGAAAGAGGAAAACAATATTTCACCAGGCCAATGTCATAACTTATTAAAATAATATGGTTTCTTATTTGGGGGTGAGTCACACTCCCATGTAAATTAATTAAAAAAGGCGAAGTGTTGAATAAGTCTTGAGGGGTTCATTAATGCTTTGAAAAGTAAGTCAAACAAACCCAAAATCACTTTATTTTAATGTTAAAACAAATATTGGCCGAACATAAGGATTAAAGTATTTTATTACATCACCATTGGGTCATTACGATGTCATAAAACACATTATATATTTAAATGGTATTTAATTTTTACCCAAAAATTTGACTGTCTCAAAAAATTATGAAAAATTCACCGTTGGATAATTTCGACGTCCTGATTCTAGAAATAAAATTTATTTTATCTAATTAATTTTCTAAAAATGTGAATTTTCACTTTTAAAATAAAAACCGACATTTATCGAAAATTCACGGGTTTTGACAAAAATGGATTTCAAACCTTAATAAAAATTATAATTGCATTCATAAAATTATAAGATCATTTATATTTAAAAAAATTATTTTAATAATATTATTATTATTTTATTAAAATATTATTTAATTCAAAAATCCCTTAATTTAATATAATATATTTCTTAATTAAATAATAACTAAAAACACCATTTGTACTTTAAAAACTATTTATAATGTATCAAAAATGACTAGAAATTATATTCATTATTATATAAAAAAATAATGTACATGAACATAGTACTACTTATTTGTTACATAACCCCTTAAAACAGCCGCATAAGACCTAAGGGTAAGGTGTGCGATGGTGACAGACTCTTGGGGTGGCTCGGATAACATTGCTCGAGTTGTAATTTCAATCAATTCCCACTTTTCCCGTAGACGGTCAAGTTTGAGCTTGACATAATGAAGCTCAGCTTGGGATTGGTCAAGGGTGAAGCCCAAGGATGCCACCTCTTTTCTGAGCTCCGACAAGTGGGCTTCGTATGGGGCAATTCTATTGGATGAGGCCATCACTTCCTTTGTCTGAGTAAAATTGGGTTCGTTAAAGCCTTATATTTATACTAATCATGTGATCACTGTTCAACGACTATAAAAGTAACGATCACAAATCTTATCATAAAACCAAAGAAGTTAAAATCTTATAAAAACATTTTTTATAAATAGACATTTAACTGGATCAAGAGGGATTCTCCATAAATGAAACTTTGGGTCGTTACAGGTAGAATGTAACACCTCGAGTTTTTTGAATATACCTATCATTAAAAAAGATGATATGTCCAATTGATTTCAAACATATGAAAATAATTCGATATTACAACACAAAATGAAATATAGAACAATTCAATTTAATATAAAATTAAAATTCATATCAAATAAGTAATTATAATATTAATATGTTACATATTTATGGAAAAACAATTTTCTTCAAATATTTTTTATTGTAATTAAAATGCATCATTTTGAAAATATATTTCAAAATAATTTTGAATTTAAATTTTTAAAAATACAAATTATTTTCAATTAAATTTTAAAATATTATATTTGGATAATTTTTTGTATTTTTTCTAAAAATATTTATTTTAAAGGAATAATTCAATATACAATTTATGTATGTGTCCTAACATCTATGGTCTAGTTTGACTATGACCATGACATGAAAATTTATGAAACATTTACCCTAATAAATAATTTTTTCTATTTAAAAATATAAATTTGATAATATTCATTTAATTTTTAAAAACTTCTATTTTCCATTTCGGAAAGTGATATTTATTCTTCTAAACACTAGTTTTATGAGATAAACACTAATTATGTTTGAGTCAATTTTCTGACTTTAACAAATTTAACATTATGAAATTATATATTTTTTTAAATCATGGAATAAAAAATAAAAAATGATATATAATATATATATTTTTTTAAAAAAATTAACAAATAATTAAAAAAATTATTGGTGTACTTTTACTGTAAATAGTTAAATGTAACAAAAAATAGCTAAATCAATAAAACATTATCCTCAACTATGTGGGGAATGGTTTAGTCTACCGAAACACCACTCAATTAAATTACATTTTTTTGGATCCATATGAACATTGAACTAAGACTTATAATTTTATATTATTGAAAAAATTCCTCCTAGATCATTTATTAGTAAAAACTTCCAAAACTGAATAACATACTTAATAATATTATAACTACTCTTTAAAATATTCCAATTTTCATACCCAAAATCCCAATCCCAATTTTTTACATCATATTGGTAAAATTATAAGTTCTATTCATACATATTTTTAAAGGATCATTCTAGAGATGTTTCAACTCTCAACGTGAGTATCACACACTCTTTAACATTATTCTCTATACCTCTCTCATTCAGTTCCTTAAAAATATATTCTAACAATTTTAACACAATAATGTAATTTCCAGTATTTTACATAATTTTATTATATTTATTTAAAAATCATTATCTACCTTCCTCCCTTGGAATAATGAAAACATTATCTATGAATACAAGCAGACTAAAACATCCATGAATGGCGTAAATCATTTTTTATAACCACATAAAATTTATGGTTAAAATGTGATATTTATGGAATATATATGATATTATTATAGTTATAAATATTCATAAAGAGTAAATACTTTTCTATGCTCCTTTCATTCTATGGAAAACATAAATGTTTCCCATATTTTGAGCAGACTACCGCCTATATGGACAACATGTTCAGTTTATCATCATCGCTATTAGTAGATAAAAAATATATTTCGTGAGTATAATTGATATAAAAGAGTAATATGAGTAATTAATTTTTCTCTAAATTAATGGAATAAAATTTAATGATCAATAAAATTTAATTTTTCAATATCGGTAAATTACCTGAAAAAAGTTAATCATGTATCCCTTTATCAGGAACCATGAACAATGATTCCGTCAAGCTAAGATGGTACTTCATAAATCATTGAAATGAAATTATATAAATTTTATTTATAATATGGTAATTATTAAATTGGTATAATTGAATTGGCTTAAATATCTATGTTATAAAATATACAAGAGACTATCATAATTACTAACATCTGATGATGATAATAATCAATAACTAACTAATACATGTATAATGAATTATTATAATTGATGATCATGGAAGGTTATAGTTGTCAATATGGGATTTAAATACGTTATTGACGTGGTTATGTATATTTTATAGGAGGATAAATAACATAAGTTAAATTTGCGAGAAAAAATTAAGGGTTACATTCTAATTTCATTTTTCAATAGAGATTGTCATAGATGAATTTCCATATACAGGAAATTGCATGAAGATTATCTAAAAAATAATTTTTACTCTTTTTATTATTTCAGTTTCAAAATTTATCTCTCAATTACATTTCCGTTGTAAAATAATTTTAATAATTTTAATCACTACAGTGAAACAATCACCAAAAAATTCTTTTCTATTGCTAATATTATTACTCTATGTCCTAATTCATTTTATAGATGTTATTTTCTATGATATAATAATTAATTATGGTATTTTTACTCTATTTTTTAAATTTATCTATATTTTTTATAAGTTTGAAATAGTATCTAAACATTTAATTGGGATAAAGGAATCCCTTTTATCATTTTCCATTTGATAAAATTCATTCAATATTATGATAATTCTTCTTAATAAATAATCCTTTGCTTATTTAAAAATTATTTTTCCAAATTTTTTAAATTCTTATTTATTTTAAAAGGAAAATGGATTTTCCATGAATTATATATCCCCCAAATGTATTTTTAAAATATGATATCTCCTGAAATAACATGAATGAGAATGATATTTGAACCCAATCCACCACAAGAATTATTCATCCAAGTGTGCGTGAATGGGGAGTGAATCTAATATACTCTCGTGGTCTTGATAGTTATCCAATATTGAGGAACTGTTTTTCAATTATAATGTGTATTCCACAAAATATTGCCTTATGACTATTGTATTTTGTGAAAAGTCATGATTTATTAGTGATAGTTCAAGATACTTATGTCTCATGTGATTTTTATGATTTTTTTATTAACATATGATGTATGATCTAAGGATTAATAGGTATGATTGTCATATATAATTATTGTGTTCATATACAACTATTATTATCTTGTGCTAACTTTTGACCTGGGATTGTTATCTATAAAATTTACCCATTCAGAGAACTATGGACTACAGTTTCTTATGTTTCCATTACCCTATATTAGGAAGAAAGATTTTAAGTGCTAATTTCAGATGGGTACCATATGAGAAGAATAATTGTGGGAAATATTGATGATTAGTATCTGATAATTTTAATGTATATGTAGTATTAGAAGAAACTAAAGCTTTTCGATTCTGTGGTGTGTATTATTATGAGTTTATTTTCTATTCATCTAAAACGATGTGATATTTGTATTTTTGATGCTCAGTTTTCTTCTAACGTGTATGGATACTGATGGGTGGGGTATTACATCACTCATCAATTCACATTCTATGGTTATTTATCTATTAAGTTAAAATGGGATGTGAATTTTGATAAATTAGTCACAAATGGGCCATGAGTTATGATACATGAATCACTGATGGGTTGAAGGGATTAATTTTTAATCAACTATGTATTGTTTCATAAGATATTTATTTGGGAAACACTATTTAATGTTTTCTATGTAGTATTATTGTGAGTTTTTTCTTATAATTCTATGTTTCTATGAAATTATAATATCATTATTTAATATGCCTAGGATTTTTTAATGTAGAACTTGTTTATTATCTGACAGACATATGCCTTAATACATGTTTGATCATATAAGAATCAATGTCTTTCTATCATGAAATATGGGAAACTATTACTGTAACATGTTACTTTTAATAATATGTATGTCCCATGCTCATTTTCTCTCATATGATTATGTTATATCCCTGGATAACATGATGATATGTTTTCTCATATTGATGGTTTTATCATAACCATTTATTATGTTTCCATTCCCCATGTTCTGAAGACGAATATAACTTAGGAGATTCTGAGGAGGTGATATTGTGTGTTTTGATTATGGAGAGATGTTTATATGTTTTATAAAATAAGTATCTTATATATTTTGACCTCAAAGACACTAATGATTAGATTCATGGGGTTGTGAGATTATTTGTGAGATTTAATGTTTAACTTATGAATACGATGTGAAATAATTATATTTTTATAATGGGACACCTCATTTGGTATTAGAAAAAGTATCTAAGTTTGGTGTTTTTGACACTAGGCCTTAAAGTCCAGGTCTAGGGTATCTCATGTAACATTACTCTATGTATATACATCTCTATTTACAGATGATATATAGTATCAAAAATATAACTAACGATTCCATATTAAATAATAGTCCCACTCAAAACTAGATAATTTATTAAGGTGAAACCCTGCTAAACAATGTATCATCGAAAATGATTGATCCCTAGGGTATCCTCTCATAAACGTTAACACAATCAATGGGTATATACATAATATAAGATTATTTAATAACAGTTTATTTCTATGTCCCTTTATCAACTAGACTATTAGATACCAAATTTTTCCCACACATTGTATGTGTGATTACTACCTATTAGTTGAGATGTATCTTATATGATCTCCTCTTATAAAAAATGAACATGGGATTTATATTGCATCCTAGATGGTAATTGTTCACTAATATTTAAACTCTTTCCAATTCATATTATATGATATCATACAATTATAAAAGTAAACATTCATTATACATTTCTTCTAATTGGGATAATAAGATATATGGTGTCCAAAATATATAGACCCCATAGTTGTCTGGTTCAATATAGTTACTCTCATTGTTATTTTTATAATTACAAGACATGCATAATTTAATAAGTTAATTAATATTTTCATTCCAGTTGAGAAATTTTAGTTCTATTTAGAGATAGTATGTTAATTATATATTGAGATGCAATAATTCTAATTTAGAAATTAATTTTTGAAAATGATTAGATGATAATATATTTATTCATTAAATATAATGTTTTCTACATTAGTATTTAGAAATCCATGATTATTGATAGATGTTTCTACTTGTTTTTGTTTAAATAAAATATTCTATTTTTTATCTAGCCTTTTATTTGAAATGATATCATTAGATAAATTAACCTAATTTTATGGTGATTATTACATTTTTAATCGTATATGTTTACACGCATTTCAATAAACTATTAAAAATGGTTAATTTTGTATTCGATTACTTTAAAAATTAAATGACATATAAGAAATATTTTTTTACTTCAAATAGATTTTAAATTATAAATGTTTCCATTTTTCATCAAAATAATGAAATTCAAAGGTCAGGTTGATTTTTTTAATTAATTTTAAGGATATTGAAATTATCTAAATAATTTTTCACTTGAATAAATAAAAATGAAGTTGTTTATAGTCTCTTAAAATTTCATAATAATTATTATTTATAGTTTTTATAACTTTTTATATTTTGACCTAAAATGAAACATTTTTTCAAGACACTTCATGGATTATCTCAACTAACCATGAATTTAGTTTATACTATCATTGTATCTAATTTAATAACTACCACATGAATAATAACCTTAATGGATAATGAATCTTGAAGATACCATATGACAGAATTAATGACACCTCAATAGAGTGCTTGCCTGCAAGTTATAGAAATATGAAATATCATCTCAAAGTGTGATTCATATTTAATGTGTTTTTTATATTTTAAACAAGAACTACTATTCATTTTGGTAAACTAGAATAAGATTTTATAGTGATATTAATCATGAATGCATGCTGATCAACCACACCATGAAATACTTATTTTGGAAGGTCATTCAACCATGCATGAAGATCAATAGTTTAGGTTTCATTAAAATAATATACAAATATCATTCTAAGTATACAATAATCCAGGAATTTTAATTAGTGCAGTGAATATCACATATGTTATATAAAAACTCATTACTGATTTTGAATCATTATTTCTAAATTTAAAATATTAATGTGTTTTACACGTCATGTGTTCAGTCCAGCTTCTATAAACATATCCACATGTTAAATTGAAGTATATTGACATTATTAGTTCATTGAATTAACGTTATGATGGAAAAGTAAGTTTATAAAATGCATGAAAAAATGACCGACTAAAACATTCTATTATTGTAAAAGAAGTGATATCACTTTATGTACTTCATAGTCAGTTAGATATCATGGTAAATTATACAGTTTAATTATTTTTTGAATAACATTTCATTTTTTTTGTATAAAATATGTTACAATTTATTCAAAAACATTATTTACATTATATTTATTTTATGAGTTTTAATTTTTATGTTAATTAAAATTTATTATTTAGATGTTATTTGATATGATTTAAAAGTGTTTTAAACATATTAAATTGATAGATTATACTATTCTTTAGGTTTTTATAATATTAATATTTTTCTTTTAAAATTAATAATGTGTTAATATATTATTTTATCTATAGTTGTAAATTTTTTTATTAACGATAATGATTATGTTCAACATTATTTTTTACTACTGAATTTAGTGGTATTAATTTTTTTAGTATATACTTATATACATGAATGTTTTTCAAACTTCAAAATCTTCATTTTGTTGAACAATGTTATGATATTTTTGAGAATTATTATCCAATTAATATATTTATTTTTTTTAAATTGTTTTAAAATTGTTTTTCCCTTTTTTGTTTAGAATTTTTAAAATAATATATTAGGATCATTTTAATTCATATAATAAGTATGGAAATTTATTTCACCCTATATAGTAATTATAGATGTTATAGATACTATTATATTATATTATTATAATGTTTTTAATGAGTATAAATCATATATGAAATCATATTTAATGGAATTTAGGATATAAGGATATGTAGGTGTTTACTCAATAATTATAAAAACAAATACACTATGATTAAATAAAAGATAATGAAAACTCTAATTGAATAAAAATAGATTCATGTGATGTGTTTCTAGAAACATTCAAATGTGATGTTTCATTTTTGAATTACATATTAATAAAATAAATTATTGGATCAACAAGAATATAGTATTCATATAATTAATAGTCTACGAATAATTATTCTATGTCTCATTTTCAATCTAGAACTCTATAGTGGTAATTTTTTTCTGGAAAAAAAATTACAACACACCGTAATTATATTTCAATTATTTAGAATGATTAATAATGAAATTTTATTTGAGATTCTAAATAGTTTAACACATATTTTTAATATCATGGATTCACATAGAGAAATAATGAAAAATATAGTTCTAATTAAATGAATAATTGACACCATACCTACGAAGAGGAATTCAATGAATATAGCTATTTATTAAAGAAGCAATTTTCCTTAAAACTATAAAGACGAAAAGATCATACATCTCTTACAACATGAGAGTGAATTAAATAGAAATGATCTCGATTCATCAGACAAAATAAACATAGGTTCTTTTAAATAATAATTTATTTCTTCTTAATATTCAAGTGATTTCATTTGATTCTTCTAGCTTAGGGATAAATTATGATATTTATAAAGCATAAAAATTGAAATAATGATTTATAAAGAGAAATCATGCTACAAATATAGATTAACATAATATCAAGAGATACAATAATTATTTCAAGAGAAATGTATTTAATGGTTAATCTATTATGATATTTTATGAATATAAGAAACCTTGAAATTAAAAATATGATTTTTGATGAATAAAATATATGTGAGAAAAATTAAAAAAAAATAAAGACACATAGAATTATGGTTAAGTTTTATAAACAAATCAGACTAAATTAATGAATATAGAATTGAGAGGGAGACTATAAAAATTTCTCTAGTGGTAAAATATCCCCAAATTACCAATAAATTTCTTAATATGACAAAAACAATTATTTTATGGTTATTGAATTTTAAGAATAGTTGAAACATTTTCTAATATTCAATCTGATTCATAATTCTCCTTTGGTTCTAAATGTAGTAAATGAAAAGATAAAGAGTTAAACTAATTACTAAGACATTAGCTAGGAAATAAAAAACTTTCAAAGAATCAAAAAAAATCAATAAGGATTATCACCATGTTACTAAAGAACAAAAATAACTCACTTATTAAAAAAGAAAGTTGAATGTTACTATTTTTGAATGTCATATGGAGAAAAAGACAATCATGATTATGAAAAATAATTAATATAATATATAAAAATAGATTTTTTTTAAAAAAATATAAATCTAATAATAGAGTTAATGTTTTTCATTCTCTTGATTTTAATAAAAAAGATAATGGGAATCTAGAGGCTGAAATATTTAATCTATAGGATTTTCTAAAAAACTATTTGAATTCAATGTATAGATGAATTTATGAGATATTAAAAAAAATTATAAATCAATTACTGAATGAAACAACCTTGGTTATGATGGTATACTACATCAAATTAATAATGATAGATTTATTAAATAAAAAAAATAAATTTATCTCCTCTTATTTTCTTTAGATGTTGTCTATTAGTATATTTTGATTTTTATTTTTCATTATTTTTTTGAATAATTTAATCATAAATTTATTCTATTTCTAAATACGATTTTAGAGTTAAGTGGACTAATCCTTCTACAACATGTGGGTCAAAGAATTTTTTTAAATCATATTGGACCAAAACCATTTTGGATTCCCATGTTAGTATCTATGTTATTTAATTAGTATCATTTATGATTATGTTGTTTTATAATTTTTTATGTTGGAATGTACTTTAATTTTCTTGTTTTTTTTCGTAATAATGTCTTTAACTATTTTTCAATCGTTAATTCATTATAAATTTTAAAATTTTAATTTTATAAAAAATTATATTTTTATCTTATGTCTCCTTTAAATGTTTTTTTGGATGGATATTTGATGTTATATTTTTAGGTGTTACCTTAATTAGGGGGGATAAATTTATCTTATTGTTATATAATTGATTAATTGAGGGAGAAATAATGTGATATTCTTCTAATTTATAATTTCAAAGAAAATAATTTTAAAAAATATAATTTGATGAATTTATACTTTTTGAAAAAATATTCTCAGTAGTAGTTTTTTTACTTATCTATTTTCAAAAATATGAAATGTTTTACAATAGAGTTGTGTATTAAATATTTTAATTATTTCGATCAATTTTAAAATTGGGGGAACTTGTTAGTGATTATTAAGTGTTTAATTATAAAAAAAATAAAATATTTATGACGGGATCTATATCATTCCTCTTATTTTGATTTCGATAATTACTTTACCTGAAATATTTTATATGTTACTTTTTATATTATTTCCATTTGGGATATTTATGTTATATTTTTCTATTGTATTTTATTAATATCTCAAGTAAAAAATAATTGTTAATTTTCAAATTATATTTTTTTAAATAGTAAAATTATTATATATACTTTCTTTCACTATGAAATTTTTTGAATCAGGCTCTAGATGTTCATATTTCATGTCTGATAGTTATGTTTGTTTTTTGACATAGATCTATTTTTATTTTTTAGTTGTCCACTATTTTCTAATGATAACATTTTCTATAGATATCTGATGTGAAATTTTCTTATTATGTTTGAATGATAATACATAATAAAAATTTCATTCAACTATATAGATGGGTAAACTTTTCATCTATTTACATTAAAAATTGACTGAATTATCTATAATTGTTTTTTATATTTCCTAAATATTTAAAATTATATATTTTAATAATTTCCATTGATATATTCATTTACACAAATGACACTGATGTGTTATTTATTTCATTAGAAATATATACAATATAAATTTATATTTTTCATTTAGAATAGAAGATAAAAATATTGTTTATATACTCTAAAAATGTACTGAATGTTGTGAGGTATAGTAGTTATCTTTTTATGTATTGTAACCTATCATGAACATATTTCTCTAGATACATCATGAAATAAATAATCCAATCTTATACCCCTTATTAACCCATTGTGTCTTTATTTTAATACCAAACTTATGAGTAATTATATGAAAAATTGAAGAATCCTAAAGATACATTATGACCTCATGATGGACACCTTCATGTAGTTCACACATATAAGGTTCATTATATTGAAATATCTTCTTGTAAAATATTTTATATTTTACATGTTTTTTTGAATTTGAGGAGGAATGAGTCATGTGTTTTGTAATTTAAAAGAAGCTCATATACAGATTCCGATTAGGAATCCATGTTTATTGACCACATCATGAAATACTAATTTATATAGTCAATTATACCACACATGGATATCAATAGTAGTGGATTTATCACATGTACATACAGATCTCATTCATTTCCTACTATACAAGATGAATGTATACCTAAAAATATCAACCAGAGGATAGCCGCCTGACCATTTATTAAAATAAAATAAAAGGAAAGAAAATTAGTACCACAATCCAAAAGAGACAACTATATATCATAAAAACAATACTCGTCACCACATCCTTTGTAAAAATATTCTCCCACAGTAACTGATTCAAATTTCAAGATTTCATAATTCTTCAGAACCATAGCATACTTATTTCATAGAATAATCCCCTCTAAGGATATAAACTCTTTTCTTCTTACAAAATCATTGTCGAAACCGACTTTTTTAGATAAGAGTAGTCCTTCCTCATATTTCTTCCTGATGGATCAATCATGACTTCCAGGTTCTTGATCATCTTCTTCCACCCTCAATGAATAATGTCAATATATGAAGGCCTGATCAAGCCACCATCAATCTCATTGTCATTGTTAGAGTAATCCCCCCATTTTACAAGGATATTCACCTCATGATTTCCATCTTTCCCTTGTCGTTCCTTTTGAAATTTAATATTAGTGTTAATCATTGCTAGACACATTGGTTGTTCCAAAAACACATGACAATCTAGTATCCCCTACTGGAGAACTTGTTTTCGAATTCCGTCCTCCTGAGAAGGAAGCCCAAGCTGCATAATAACACCTCCATTCATTAGAGTACCCTCCTCCACATTCTCCTGCTCCAATTCTTGAAAATGATTTTCAGTAGAAATTTTGATCACCACAACCCCATCACTCATAGCCTACCCTTGTATACCATCAGTAAATTCTGAAACCCCCAAGGGATGACAATCTCAACCTACAACATCCAATGTCTCCTCAGCCATAGGCTCTAACCCCTTTCACTCACCCTCATCCTTCCTTCTTGTATCCAATGGTACAAAAACCTCTTACTAGGTGTCCATTGTAACCACATTGACACCTGATGGACCGCCCATGTCACTAGTACTAGATTCATCCTTGGAAGAATTTTTCTTCACCCCACCCCTTGAATTCAGATCACACTTAAGGCGAATGTACACTACCGAAATTTTTGTATTAGGGGTTCCTCTACACAATCCCTTGAATTTGATGCCACCAAGTTCACCAAACGAGAAAAATTTCTAGAAGAAACACCCGTAGTAGAACACAACCTCTGAAAAAATGAACAACCTAGACTCTTCCTTGGATCAGAGGTCCTCATGTTCATATCTTCACATTGACATTTAGAGGCCAGATGCCCCAAACCACATAATTTCATGCAATAGTCAACCCAAGATTCAAAGACGATGGCATGCTTCCATCGTAATTCTTCACCAACTATAATCCAGATCTAATCGACTGAAGGCCTCACAACATCCACCTCAACATAGAGGAGGGGCTTGATCAGATCACTCACATTGGATGTCTGAACATCAAAACAAAGAATGTGACCCACCATATTACCAATCATATAGATAATTGTAGGATTTTGAAAAGAGAGAGGGAGCTGACGGAGACATACCCATGCCACAATGGTGGATGGATCATGATTCATACAAAGATCAAAAGACCATCAAATGAGGAAGAACATACAGTCATTTCATCGATGGGGGGGCACTAGACCAAGCTCAGACCATATCATCTTCCAAAGAAAACTGGATCATGATGTGGTGTTTTTCAAGAAGACCAATAATCAGGTGGTCTTTAAAATCCCATTTACCCAAGAAGAAACAATAAAAATCATCAACTGAGGGCCTTCGGTGGTTGAAATGAGCCACCAGTCAGATCTAGATGACTAGACACTTCATAGAACACCTACAATGAGATCGATAATTGAGGGTCACCATGGTGAAAATTAGGAACCCTCAATCTTGACGAAATCACCAAGAACTCTGGGAGAAAACCAGGGTTTGATAAGGGTATGAAGGGTTTATGTGAGATTGGAGGCGGCAAGATCAGTTCCTTATCCCCCTCCCACCTCTATAGTTGAATCAACATCGATCATTCCCTAGGGTTCACGATGAATGTATACTAATGCAGTGAAGTTCACATATGATTTATGGAATTTTAATATTGATTTTAATGACTATTTTTATCTTTTAAAATATATAAATTTATCAAACTTAATCCAGTAAGTTAATATCAAACACAAAAAACATCAGAATAAATCAATGTTTCTTCACATGGTATGTGAATCAACCAAATGTTATGATGGAATATTAATTTGATGGACCGCATGAATTCATGGAGAATATAAATTTGCATTTATATAAGTTAAAATACCATACTTTATATACCATAGTGTCACTAATCACTCATTATAAGTTCCACATTTAACATATTCTTAAAAACCATGTCTTGTTATATGTTGTATATTTTAGTTTTCTTCTTATATTTAGATTTATAGAATTATTATATTAAGTCTTTCAAGTGTTTTTATTGTTTTTATTATTTTATATTACTTATATAAAAACAATACGATATTATTTCAAAGTTCATTAAAAATATTAAAATTTTGATTTAAATTGTTTCTTCATGTTCGTATTATCATTTTACATTTCCTATAAAAATTAAAATATATTAATATTTTACGTCACATATAATTTTAATTTTATAAAATATATATTAACTCTAATGATTATTTTTAACCATATTATATTTTATTTAATGTATGATAATATATTTTTTATTATATATGTTTCTTCTTAAATTTGGAAGGATTTATATAAAATTCAAAATATGAATATTATTTAAATATCATGATATATTTATGAGTATTATTTACTCAAATAATATAGAGTTATTTTAGCTGAATTTTATAAATTGGTTTGATCCACTATTTTTTTTTGAAATAATCAAATGATGGATTCAAATTGTGTTTCGTTTATATGATAATTATGGAAAATAATTTCTCCATCAATTATAATTATTAATATTATTTATATTATTGTTATAAATTATTATAGGAGTTTGAAAAAGTGTTTCTAGTATAATTTTTGTAATGGTATCAATAATATAGGGATAAATATTTGGGAACTCTTTCATTAATAAAATACATCGACTAAAATATGAAAAATTATAAGGAGAATATACATTGCATAAATTCTTGATCCCCTCGAAACCCATGTTCTAGTTAAGAATCACTATTTCTAAATAGTTTCCAATGGATTTGTTTATGGAACCAGAAACAAAAAATTGATATATATCCAAAGTGACCTACCTTCCAAAGGTAGGAATTTTTTGGTATGATTAGCCAATGATATATAAGAACTCACATTGTTTGAGAGGATGGGAGGTCAGGATCATCACACCCTTTTGGGGGGAATTATTGCCTACTGCAAGACTATTTTATTTATTTAAGACATGTTTGGGAATCCTTCATTAATTACCAAGTATTAATAAGGTCATGACATTATTATCCATCAATTATTAGCATGTATTGAATTCATAATCATCTGTATGTGACACATATAATGTGACACATCATACCATTTAAGACATGTTAGAACTCATATAGTTTTGTTCCATTTAATGTGACACATCATACCTTTTAAGGTCATGTGATAAGACCCTACAATACAGTTTATCGTAATGTGGCAAGGAAATCTAGGTGGAATGTACCTAGACAATTTTTAGAAAGGGGATTATACCGAATCAGCCAAAGGAACCTAGAAATAATAGGACTTTCTATTATGGGTCAGACGCTGCTGGGAATGGGGTCAAGAGACAAAAATGTTGACTATGAATGATAGGTTTGAACCTCGGTTAGGCTTCTAACATATTCCACATGGATGGGAATCAAATCTCTCATAACTCGGTATGTCTCGCATGGGAATATGACCCTTTGAGAGAAATAGGTCAGGGCTTACTCCTAAATAAGATTCAATTGTAGGAAAGATCCATGATTGATCTATTAAATCATGGAGGTTTTGGGGGATTAATTCGAGGTTTTCTCGTAAGAAGGATTCCTAGATTAAGGGAATTGGGATTAGACTACTAAGGAGGATACCCATTGAGCTCTGGCCCTGGGTGAATGCTTCATACATATCTCGGTTATAATGGGAATGATAGTTCTTGTAGTTCATTCCTTTATATATATTTTATTGGTTTTATGATCATTACAATCCTCTAATCCCTTGTATGTCATGTTTGGTCTTAAAAAAGTGGATGTGAATGATACAAAAAACCAAAAACATTCTGTCCTTCACAAGTGTAAGTGGATGGGAGTACATAAGAAGATGTTGTTTCTATGGCTAAAGGGGTCATGGATATGACACTTCCCTCTTTTCTATTTATATTTGATGAGAGTCTAATTAAAATAAGGAATAAAGGTGAAGGATTTATAGAGTTGGAAGACTAAAAACTCTTACATGAAAGACTTGGGGCTTACACGAGGATGGTTTCCCTTTGAGTTGTCCTGGGAGAGGAGGGAGTCTTTTTCTTTTGTCAAATGGAAGAGAAAGTGTGATCCTTATCCTCCCTACCAAGAAACAGAGGCTCCTAGTCTTAAAGATTATAAGTGGTGGATAGAAAACTATCCCTAGAATCAAAGACCAGGAAATCTACAACACATTTCCCAGGGAAAGGGTCCATGTGAACTTAGATATAAAAATCCACATATTCCCCAAGGATCCTGACCCTTTGGTAGGATAAGTGTCGTAAACGTATTATTGTAGAAATACACATCCAAATAGGAGACACGACGATGTGTCATTCCCTACAGTTTTTTATGTCATGTGGTCTTACTAGATGTTACAACATGATCCCTTTCAAAAAAAAGGATCTAGTGATGGAAAATCCTTTCAATGAGTGGCTTTGAAATAGGATCCATGAAAGGATAGCATAGACTGAATTGTGAGGTGAACCATGGAGGACCACAGAAGGTATTAATGACACAAGTAGTCTTTGGAGAATTAGTTAAACCTTAAGAGAAAAAAAACATGGATGAAAACACTAGGGAAAATATTTGTTCAATCCCTCAAGGTTATCTACATGGATTTCCAGAAGTGAGTCACAAAACATCCTTTTTGAAGAAGGGAGGTTGTGTAAGTATTATTAAATCAGTGGGGTTGGGTGAAATTATTGCACAACTGTTTTTTATTTTAAGCATTAATGTAAATAACTCTCACTATCCCCATTTAATTATGTCTTTTAAGCTGTTATGAAACTACCTTGGATATTTATAAGGACATAGGAGATGCACTAGGGTGAACAGAGAATCAATGAAAATTTGGGAAAGATTTTCTATATAGATGAAGACCCAAAGGGTTTATTTAGAGGAAAATATTGTTCCCTGGGTGAAGGATATGGATCCCACAAGTTGGGAGGTGTTCAATTACTTTCATTCTATTGGTTATTTGGGCGACCTTGGGAAATCCAGGTGTTGATAATTTTCAAATGTTGATATTCTCCATCTATTTTATCATATTTTTCTAAGGTATTTCCATTTTTCACTTTTTCATCCATGCTTTGAAACTAATTTTCAAAAAAATCGTCCATTATTATTGGATCCAAAATGAAAGAAAATGTTATAATACTAATATAAAAAAGGCTGAAAAATAACTATGGGTCTCACAAGTTCCATGCAAAGATGGATGCGATGTTCTGTTGCATAAGATCATCACGTAGGTAGAATTCCTCATCTATATATTGTCCCTCAACTTTAGTGAAAACAATCATGACTAGTAATTATCAACACTAAGCACATAATCATTTCTATATAGACGATATTGCTAAAGATTTTAGTTACAAAGATTCTATTTTTATTTGAGTGGTGTGCCATAATTTGAGTGGCCCACTTGCGCGCCACATTTGGAGAGACACACTTGTGTGCCGATGTTTCACTTTCAATCCTTAATTCATGTGTAAAATTTTCTTTATTTTACAATTTTTTTAGAAAATGAACCTACTTTGAAATGAAATTGAAATATCATGAAAGGTTCAATGTATCCCAAGAGGGTCACGACTCCTTATGAACTGGCTAGTGTGTGAACTGAGTAAATGATGAAGATCATATTGAATGATTACTACGATGTTTATGACACCACCCTTTCGAGTTCAGGGGAGTATTTGAAGAAATATAATCATGATTTTATGAGGAGTAACTATCTACCACTTTACAGTTATGGCCATTAGCAAGAAGTCAATATACCTTATCCGATGAACTGTGTCAAAGTCTCATGGTTTCAAGACCAAAATAACTACTCATCTACCAATATTTCTGGTGTAAGCACATATATTAATTATGAGATGGTAGACAAGGCATATTTTATGCATCACCAACCGTGTGCCCAAAATTAGAAAGCACATAAACTAGAACTAAATACACATTATTATTCATCCATTTTTCAAGATTCACAAAAGGATAAATTAATAGGACAGAATCAAATATGGGACATTCTTCTAGAAGGGGATTGTAAGATTGCATGGATATCTTCATATTGGGTTTGAAAAACATTTTACGATTTGAAAGATGATCCAAAAGGAGCTGGAATTTAAGAGTAATTATGGGTGGGACAAACCTATGTAAATCTGAATGATGACTTTGTTCCATAGCTTCTATAATGAAAGAGTAAAGAGATGAATTATTTCCATTTGACTCATGGAGATGTGGGAATCGGTTTATGGGACATTTATAAGATCTATGGAACTACAATCCTTAGAGATATGTATGATGAATTCTTTCCTCCAAAGGAAAAATGTGATGACATAGAAAGAAATCCATTTTTAGCATGTGAGATATTGAAAATATGTCATGGAATAAATAATGATAATCCACATAAAAAGGGGATATTCATCCATAGGAAAGGATGAAAATATTCCTAACTGAGTAGAAGGAGAAAGGTCCAACTTGAACATGTCCAACAAGTTGTCTCACGGAGGCAAAGAGAGGTGTGTGCGACACCATCTGCACAATGCTAGAGAAATGAGATTTTGAGACAGGGGGTATGAAATTAACTCCAAGATTCCTAAGAAAACACATCTTGTGGGATTTTAGACATATCGATTAGTTTTTATTTATTGCATTCCTGAGATCTCAAAGGCAGTATAAGCCATGTAACATTTTTCATAACTATTAAGTTGGTAGAGAGAAAAATGGTGGTTTTGGCCACTACTATTATAGAAAATATCAATTGTATATTTTTGTATATTAATTTATGTTATCCTCCTTTTAGGATAGCAGGCACATTATATGTTTTATGGGGATCGATCATGACTTGTTTGAGGACCTATGTTTGGTAGAGTAATGTAAAGACACGTAAATTTCAAGGAAATTGATTTCTTAATTTTTTTGGGATATTACGAGTACGCAGTTTCTGGCAGCACCTGATTCCGAGGCCCGGTGTGCCCGGAATAATTTTCTGATGTTTAGCCCTAGTACGTTCAGTGGACGAATGAGCGGGTTTTCCTAACATTTGAACAGGTGATCAGAATCAATATCTGAGGGCACTGATGAAACCACAACTCCGGTAATTTCTTCAGAACACCTTTTTTGAAGGTTCGTTTTTTAGGAGGATTTGTTAAAAATGTGAAGAATAAAAATATAGTTGTTTTACAATTATATTTTTATTACACCACTGATGGTTTAAGTTTTATGGAAAAGAAAGTTGTGAGGAAGTTGGGGTGGGGCCCACACGAGCCCGCACCTCCTTCAATTTCCCTAACACCCCATTAAACCCCCTCTAGCATTTAATTTGTAACTCATCCTCCTCCCCTCATTAATGCAGGTAAACTCTCACATTAAATTGTTTGATTAATGCTATTCAATTAATTTAATGAAGAGTTTGAATTTTGAATATTTGGAATTCATGGCTTGGGTTAATAAAATAAGGATGAACCTTATTTTATTTGGGGTTGGTTTTGTTGTGAGAGAACTTTGGGAGAGAATACTCTAAGTTTGAAGAATGCGAAGAACGCCAAGACTTCGATGAAGAACACTGTCACCGCAAGGAGAGATCGACGAGCCGTCTCTTCTTCTCTATGCAACCGGTGTGTGACGACATTCCCTTCTTGGATGTACGTCGTTCCATCTTCTCTCCATGACAAAGAAAGGGAGATGCCGCTTCCTCCTTGGAAGTTCTCCATAAACGTATATGGAGCTTCATCCCACGACACGGTTTTCCGCGACGCTAGCTTCCGCAAACTTCTTCGAGGTAGGGGTTTGTTTTACGTTCATGATTAATTTGGCATTCATCGTTCAATAATTGGACACATGTTATCAAATTAAAGGGTAGAGGTCGGACCGCACAAACACGGCCGATCCTCCTCCCCTTTGTTGATGTTCACCATTGTGGTTTGGAACGAAGGCGGGGTGGTTCTATGGCTCCGCACAGGAATGAGGAATAACGCGCAGCAAAGGAGCGTGGTGTCGTCGCGCCGCGCCGTTGAGGCTGAAAGAAGTCGCGGCCGGAGTCGGGCCGCGGCGGAGGGGCACTGCGCCGTCACGCGGCACCGGTCGGAGAAGGGCCACGGCCTTAGGCCACAGTGGTGCAGGGGAGGACGGCCAGATCCGCTGGCCGCCGGTGCTCCCGGAAGGCGGGACCGCAGGGGTCCCACAAGCGGTACTAGCTGACCAACAGGGCCGGGTTTTCGGGAAGTCCGGGGGTGGTAACCCCTGACGGCAGACAAGGTGGGCCCCCTCCATGTGGGGGCCGCCATTTCAAAGCAAGGGGAAGAGCCCCCCCCCCCCCCCCGCATCCGCTCAGCCTGCGGGCGCCCAGTCCGGACTGGCCGCACCGGGACGGACCGCCCGCGCCGGGCCGGACGGCTCACACCGGGCAGGGCCGCCCGCACCGGGCCGGACCCCCGCGCCTAGCCGGACTGCACCGGCTGGGTCAGGCTGCACCAGCCGGGCCAGGCCGCGCCCAACCGGGCTGGACCCGGACCCGGGTTAGGTTGACCCGGTTCGGGCCGACCCAGGGGTATCGGGCCGGGACGGACCGGGCCTGAACCCCCTGTTATCGGACAGATCCGTTCAAACGCCCATAACTTGGGCTACGGACCTCCGATCTATGCACCGTCAGTTGCGTAGAGATCCTTGGATCTAGAAGGTTGTGTAATTATACTACACTAGAGGTTTTGGAGAACTTTTCTTATGGGATAGTTGGTTCAAACACGAAACCAACAGGACCCTCAAAGCGAAAACACTTATAACTTGAGCTCCAGACATCCGATTGACGTTCCGTCGACATTGTTGGATTCTTCATAGTGAGACGGTTCTTTTGGATTAATCAACTCTATATTTGGATTCAGTTGGAGTACGGTCGGGTTAGTTTTGAAATAAAAACCAACAGGGCCCCTAGGACGAAAAAACCAATAAATCTCAGACTGGGCGCCCGATTAACGCGCCATCTGTCGCGTTGAGTTCCTATTGTCAAGATGGAACTTTGGGATACATCAAATCCGGACTACGTGTCAGTTGATGTATCTACCCCTTGGCTCGTGGAGAGAACCCTCCGAGAATCGAGCATGCTGTGTGCGGGAACCATAGAGTTGGTTGCGACTGCGACGACGATGATGAATGTACTGGGATCCTATGTGGGTTTGGCAGTGACGACGACCTTACTGGAATCCTTCGGGGATTTGATGACGATGACTAATGTTTATGTATCCTATGTGGGTCTGGCAGTACGTGACTACTGTTCTTGTACCCAATGTGGGTCTGGCAGTATTTGACTCTGTACTTGTATCCTATGTGAGTCCGGCAGAGTTGATGGTCTTGTATCCTTTGTGGGTCCGACAACTTAGCTGGTCTTGTATCCTATGTGGGTCTGACAGCTTGGATGAATCAGTTGCTACATCTGATCATCTCTATCTCCTTACGAAGAGTATATCTGTGTGATCTGAGTCTTGACATTCAATCATTATCTTTGATATGATTGTTTTTCTATCCTGTGTGGATTGGGTTATGTTATCCTGTGTGGGTTGGATTGTACTATTCTGTGTGGACTAGATCGAACTTGGGCACAAGTGTTGGAGCCGAACTGGAATTGATGACTTGGGTATATGTATGAGCATATACCTAAGTAGGGATGGTTGTTACTTCGTGATTGTAATCTTTCTTTTGTGGTTTATCCTTCGTGGATTCTGGGAGACCTTCAGGGGTCTAAGGGTCCCTACTGAGTAGCGTATACTTACCCCTGCACGGGCTATGACCGCACTACGTTGTGTTGGATGCAGACGAAAGACAGCGCTGATCAAGGTAGGATCTCGTAGAGCTGGACTGTACCTGGAGGTGTATCACTGGATGAAACGTACACGGAGCGGATGTCTGGAGCTGAGGGGATGAGGAGAATATCTATACCCACCCTTCAGGTGGGATTCCCAATGGACGGCATGGAGTAGCTTCTTTACTTTTCTTCCTCTGTACTCTCTTTTCAGTTGTACTTTACTTTCAGTTTGGTTTGTATTCTGGCCCATTTACTTTCCAGCACTTACTTTTGTACTCAGTTTACTTAGTATTTACTTAGCTTGTGTACTCTGTGGTGTTTGTTTACTTTATAAAGACAATGCCTTCCCCTATTGTCGGGATTTATGCCTTTAGTGGTAGTCGCCAGCCCCTGGCCTATGGAAGGCGGGCTTGGGGTAGTCACGACATGGTTCCTGAGGATGGGTCATGACAAATTGGTATCAGAGGCAGGTTCGGTTCTACCGCAGAACTCTGGAATCTGATCTTCTTCTATGTGAAGCAGTAATGTTAATGGTATTGAGTGTGGTTATCAGTCCAGGGAGTCCCGTGTTGGTGCAACGACCGACGTATGCATACACCAAGACCCTGACTTCTTATTTCTAACTCAGTACATGAAAACAGTGATTGCATGTGTGTTTCAAAAATTTTCATTGGGATTAATTTGTGTCAGCTCACCAGGTATACTATATTGATCGTGGCGCACCTGTCTCTTTTCAGGATGGCCCCACGATGGCAGCCAGCTAGGGTTCCGAGCATTATGCAACATGACAGCCTACTGAGCGATGAGGCATTGGTGCAGGGCCCTTTTATTGCGAAGGCACTTGCGGTACCTTTACTCGCTGAGCCACCGATGCCACCAGCCCCAGTAGCTGAGAGTACACGTCACCTTAGTGAACTGCACAAGTTTCAGTGTCAGAGACCTCCCTGGTTCTATAGGGAGATGGACCCTCAAGCATCTGAGGATTGGCTGGAGGCTGTTGATTGAGTTTTCAGGTTAGTAGGGACACCAGCTGACCTCATGGTGATCCTTGTAGGGAGTCTCCTGCACGCAACAGTAGGTAGATGGTGGTGCCTGATGCTCCAGGTGCACGACGAAGCATCTCTCCTTTGGTCAGACTTTGAGAGCCTCTTTCACTCGGAGTTCATCCCAGCCACCCTCCGTGCGGTGCACATTCAAGAGCTACTACAGCTGCAACAGGGCAGCATGACGGTAGCCCAAAACTCAGCGAGATTTTCTGATCTCTCGTGTTATTCCACGGACATGGTACGAGACTCATTCTTCCAAGCCCGATCCTTCAAGTAGGGACTGAGGCGTGAGATCAGCGATTCGATGATTTCCCTCAGAATTCTGACGCACGCAGGAGTACAAGAGCGATCCTTTCTTGTAGATAGCTTCCTTGATGAGTCTACACCAGTAGAGAGACCTACCGCAGGGCGGCACATAGCAGAGTCTTCTACAGCTAGCAGTCGACGGATTACACAGGGGTCTAAGCTGACCAGACCATCAGGCGGACGACCTCAAGAAACTGGCTCAGAGGTGTGGGGCACACGGCGCGGAGCCAATCTTATGAGTAGCAGGCAGTGCTATGCATGCGGCGGGCTGGGCCACATGGTTCTTGACTGCCCGACCCGCCAGGCAGAGGAGCAGCAGACGGTTGAGGAACCACCCAGGCAGAGGCAGAGGTTTGACCATGGAGGTCTGTAGGGAGAAGGCGGACGCGGAAGAGGAGACGATCGAGTAGCAGGTGGTGTGCGACGCTTTGAGGATCTACCCCCAACACCACCAGGATGTCCACCCCGACCATTGGGAGATGGCAGAGAGAGGCAGGCTCAGCTTCAGGCAGCGGAGGCCTACGACCACGACGCACCAGATATGATTCGATGTACTATTTGTGTCTATTCCACCCTTGATGTAGTTCTTATAGACACAGAAGCAAGTCATTATTTCATTTCCACTGCCCTTGTTCGGAGCTCGGAGATTACGAATGAGTCGTTGGCTCGATCCTTATGGCTAGAGACTCCTACGGGAGCAGACTCGATGATTACGCACTGGTGCTAGCAGTGTGAGTTTACTCTAGGAGGTGAGAGCTTCAGCTTGGATCTTCTTTTAGCGGCGTCAAGGCCTTACGACAACACCTTGGGCATGGATTGGTTACCTACAGTTCACGCTCAGATATACTATATTTGGCGCAAGGTGCGGTGTGTCCGCACCGATGGGAGCAGGATCAACTTCACCGGTAAGAAGGGAGCCTTTGTAGCACAGGATGGAATCATGTAGAGGAGAGGACAGCTGATCACTCATCAATTGGCTAGCCTCATTGTAACACCCCAAGCTTCTACGGTATGCTTCTCTTTGAATAATGTGATAGCGTGTGTTGTACGCAACACCGAGTTCTAACAACCAATCAAACTAGCCGTTATGAATAGTAATACCTACTTTTTAAAATTATATATATTTTATATTTCAAAATGGACTTCATTTTTGGATTCGGAATACCTAATTTAGCCTAAGGTGAAATTTTGGTACTTTTCGGATAACTTTTATATTTTGATGAATAGTGAAAATTACTAAATTTTAATTAAAAACAACTTTTTTAATCATAATAATTAATAGTGATAAATTATGAATTTTAGTAGTTTTAAAGTATATTTAGAATATATTTTTACCATTTAATATAATTTTGGTCATTGGACATAATTTTACAATTAAACCGAACATAAACAAGTGTCAATCTTTTGATAGTTATTATCTCTTAAAAACACGCTTTTTGTTTTGACAGCGGGAATTAATTTTAAATTAATTTCTGCCACTTATGTGTTTTAAATTTAGGAAAATGGATTCCATATTTGAAATCAGGATTTTCAAATTGTGTAAATAGTTAACTTTTATTTTTAGACATTTTGAATAATTACTGCGGTAAATATTTTATTTACCATGGTTAAGAGTAAATCCGGTAAGTAAGGGTTAAAAAATAATATTATAATAATACTAAATTACCCTAAAACGTGTCTTAACCCTATTGGTTGATACATGGTCGACCATGGGCATCTTTGGGTCGATTTTGGGACCCCATGGATCCACTTGTAAGTGATAATGACACTTTATTTTAATTAAGTTAAAATGAATACAAAAATGACACAAGCATATATCTTTTAGAAAAACAATTGTTACATAGGGTTATATATGTTGGATTTTAGATTATAAATAATCATTAGAAAGATAAAAAGATTTCCTACATAATGATATTTTATTTATAATTTTTAGACATTAAATAATTTATTTTATTTATGACACAATGATGATGAAGTAATTACTATAATAGTGAAAAATTAAAATAATTGATATTATAAATACCCAAATAAATATAATATGAAACTTTAAATGAATTAAAATAATTTTATAGGATAATATGATATATTAGGATTGATGTAATTGACTTTTTTCGAAGTAATAAATCTGTTATGAGTTTCAAAAAAATCAACTATTGAATAGTGTCAAAATTGACATAAAAGAGTTCTTAAAACAAATATTATATTATTAATTGATATTAAATTCCTAAAAATCTAAGGCTCGGCCAAGATACTTATATAATGATAGGTTCATCATTAATGGACCACTTGGGGGTATCTTAGATGTATATAGTAAGTTTATTAATCATATTATATAAAAATACAAAGAGACATTGTAAAAGTGAAACTAATTAACTTAGAGTTAATACTTAAAGATAAGGTTAATCTAAGTACCCAAACCTGTCTAAATTCTATTGGTTGAGTGGTTTTCGACCTATCCCCACCTTAACCTTTGAATAATCAACTTTGGATCCATTATAAACCGAATATGAATTTATTATAAATTAATATTTCTAGCTTTTCCAAAGGTGCCCCTCACCCCTCTTATAAAAGGGCACTCCTCCTTCTCATTTCTTCACACCTTAAAAGCCTTTTGGTTCGGCCAAACTCTGCCCAAATACCCTCCCAACATCCCTCACTACAACCTAGAGGCCTTATTTTGATCGGAAATACAACCTAAGAAGCCCTTTTGATCAAATCAAAAAGAAGAACCCGAAGAAGAGGTAATGTTTTCACCACCCCTTTTCAAGTTCCTTTCTTCTTCCACTTCTTATTTCTTTGTTCTTACCATTCTAAAATAATAACTCCAGTATCTTACATATACTGTGATGTTATTATAAATATGGTACAACCATATTCAGTATTCTATCCACCCTTTGAATAACATGTCACCATACGTGCGTACGTACGGCTTACCGTCTCCACGTCGTGGTGTAATTGTTATTCAATATATTATTATTTGGATGGGTATAATAATGATGTGTAACTCATGTAAATAATAAATATAACATGTTAATGATTCTGTATATATGATATACCATCCATTTATAAATTATTTTAATATCAAAAGAATGATAGTGTCGCTCGTGCGTACGTACGGACTACCGTCTCCACGAACGCGATGAGATTCATTCTCCATCATATCCATTCAAGTATAATTATCATTTGATGATTTAAAAATGATTTTTAAAGACTTGATATCATTCTGGATATGAATAAGATACAACAAACATGGCTTATGTAACAAAACATATAAAAGAAAATGAGTAAGTTAACACCCGAAACGATGATAATTCTAAGATATTATTAACAAATCAATGTTAAAAGATCATATATGATATCATATTAATATATATGATTCTTGTATAATTTAATAACAATTATTTCACCATTATACAGGAGGTTAACCTACCCCAACAAAGGAAAAGTACAAGGTAAGGGTTATTTCACAATCTCTTCATTATCCGAGGTTGTTTATACGTAATAATCTACTGGGATTTCTTTATCATCCACATCCATGTTTCTTCGAAATGTATTTCAAAACATATTTATTATTTACAAGAATATGGGTTAAAGTCATTTATACCCTTTTTTGACTATTTATAAGAGGTTTATAAAGGAATCTTTCCGTCGTTTTCAAAACAAGGTCCTTTTTAACCTTTTCGACAGAATTAAGGTAAGAATGTTTTTTTAACTTATACGGTGGGTGCGGCTATTTTCCGCCGTTATAAAATCTTCAAAGCTTGCCTTACAAGCTTGTAAGAATATTTTCAAAGAAAATGTTTTTTTATATGGATCTTAAATGATTTCAAAATAAAAGGAGATATTTCTTTAAAAAGAATTTTGATTTCATCTATGTCAACATCCTTTGATGGATTTTAAGATTATTTGATGTTGATTTATTATGATACAAAACTTCTATATTGTATTTAAGGTTTTGTGATATGTTTGACTGTGGATGTGCTATTTTTATACCATTCATAGTTTATGGTGAAAGTATTGACATTTCGTATGCTAGTTTTAATATGAATGTTTATGTTATGTTTAAACCTTTTCATATGGGAATGCATTGGACTTAATATGTGACGGGTGGAGCCCGCTATAGCTCCTCGATGCATCGGTAGGTCTCATGAGACAAACTAGTGTCTTGGCACAAGGCCTTGACAAAATCTTATTTGTAGTCTTGGCACGAGGCCTTGGCTATGTGGTTATGATAGTCTGGCATTATGCATTCCATCATTATGAAAGTGGTTATTGATTTTTCATGTGATTATTCGATTAGTAGAATAACCATGTGAATAATTAAATGGCATTATCTCATTTTATTTATGCCATACTATGTTAAAAGTTCAAGTTTAAAAGGCTTTTGTTTTAGTTATACATTGCCTTAAATGTTTATTCTTATTTATGAAAGTTTCCGCTATATTGTTATCCTTACTAGGCATTTGAGCTCACCCCTTTTCTATGTTTTATTTTTCCCAGGAAGTGAAGAAGTAAATTATAAATGACCTGTAGGGATATTATGTGGGGATATGAGTGTGGATTATGGAGACAATATGTTGTTGTAGTAGTTTTTCATTTTATGATGTAATGTAAGACTTATGGATATATCTAGTGTTTCCAAGACTACTAAACCAATCGGTCTTTCGAGATTTGATCATTCTTGTGATCATACAAATGTTATGTAATAATGCACCGACTCTTGGTAACTGGGGTCGGGGCGTTACAGTTGGTATCAGAGGAATTTTAGTACAAACCTTGGAAGCTAGATTTAGATAAACTCTGATTAGAGCACGTAGACCTAAGATGAACTTTGAGGATTAGTATAGAAGAACTTCCTAGAATTTTGGTATTGTAGAGATTTTATGAGTTTTCCGAGCAATACATCCCTGTCTGGATACGAGCAGGTAGAGGCGGCTCTAGAACAGATGTACCTAGGGGTAAAACCCGAAAACACCGCTTTGAGCTAGACTCGAACGGGAACTGGTGCATGACAACGGGCCTTGCTGCACTCTTGGTTACGACACTCCCGGGAGATATGCTTAGGATAACTCTCATTTTTCTTTACAAATCATTTTGAAGGGATTATGAGTATATACTTCTTCAAAGAAAACATTCTTATTATTATGGATTATATCCATAAATAGTTCAATTTATGTTAAGTGTTTTATAAGTATGGGATTATGTATTTTGATTCATAAACTGATCTAGTTTATGCCATTGTTTAGAAATGGCGCCTAGTAGAAGAAATGGAAAACGTATCAATGCACGCACTCCATGTAGGGATTTCCCTCCTGCTCAAGATAATTATAGTGGAGCTGGTGATGCAACTGGAGCCGATCAGCTAATCACCATACTGGGACAACTTACTCAGGTTATGAATAATAACCTTACCCGTATGGAGCACCCTGATCCGCAGCGTGGAGGATCAATGTTAGATCGATTCATGAGGCAACAACCACCAACGTTCAATGGGAGTACAAATCCCTTAGTAGCTGAGCAATGGATATTTTCCCTAGAGAAAATATTTTAGGCTTTGGGGAGCAGTGAAAGGGAAAAAGTTATCATGGCAGTTTACCACCTCACTGGAGATGCTGATCAATGGTGGTCATTGATTCAAAATATGAAGGAAGATGATGAAGTATCAAATATGGAATGGAGGGAGTTCAAAAATCTATTTTTAGAAAAATACTTTCCTCACGACCATCGAGCAGATATGGAAAGGCAATTTCTAAGTCTGAGACAGAAGGAGGATGAGAATGTCACAAAGTATGAGGCTAACTTTACAAGGTTAGCAAGGTACGCTGGTGATTATATATGTAACCAAAGAAGTAAGATTGATCGTTTATTTGATGGGTTAAAACCATTTCTCCGTCGAGCATTAGTCTCACAATCCTTTTCATCGTACGAAGACATTGTCTCATGTGCTATCAAGACCGAAAAGGAATTCTCTAAGTATTATGACTTTAATGTAAAGCAAGAGAAGAAGAGGCCTGCTGATCAATCTGGGAATGAAAATAAGGGGAAGAAAGGAAAGGTTGAATATCCATCCTGTGGTAAATGTGGGAAGAAACACCCCGGTGCTTGCTTGAAGGGAATGGGAGTCTGTTACAAGTGTGGTGAAAAAGGCCACCAAGATCGTGATTGCAAAGGGAAGAAGGAAGCCACCAACGTTCAGTGCTACAATTGCAGGGAGATGGGACATTATGCGAATGAATGTCCTAAGCGTCAGGAGAACTTACCTCAGAAAAGGCCAAGGGATCAAGGCCAAGCTTATGCTATCACTACTGCTGAGGTAGAAGCTCCGAAAGACGTGGTGGTAGGTAATTTAATGGTTTCCTCAAGTTTAGCAAATGCATTATTTGATTCTGGATCATCGCATTGTTTCATATCTTCCCAGTTTTCTAAGAAAATTAGACATTTCCAATTTGAGTTAACAAGGGAGTTGTCAGTTAAAACTTTTAAGGGAAGTATCATTGCAACAATGTTTTGTGAATCAGTCCCCATTAGAGCACATAAATGTTCGTTATCTGCTGATCTCATCGTCATACCTATGATTGAGTTTGACATAATCCTCGGTATGGACTGGCTTTCGGACTATGATGCGAAGATTTATTGTAAGAAGAAAGAGGTTACGATTCTTGATGATAATGATAAGCAACACCTTATCTTTAGAGCAGAATCGTCACCACCTAATTCTTATTTAGATCCACCCTCAATAGCTCAACTAAATTCAATTATTGGGGAGGAAGAGAATGAAATAACTGCGGGTGAGGAAAGGAATGTTCAAATAGAGGATGTACCTGTTGTGATAGAATTTGTAGATGTATTTCCGGAAGATTTACCTGGACATCCTCCAGAACGAGAAGTTGAGTTTTCCATTGATTTAATTCCTGGATCAAGGCCTATATCGAAGACCCCTTATAGAATGGCCACTGTAGAATTAGTTGAACTAAAGAAAAAACTATAGGAATTGAGTAATAAGGGATTTATTCGCCCTAGTGTTTCTCCATGGGGAGCCCCTTTTCTTTTTGTTAAAAAGAAAGATGGATCTATGAGGTTATGTATCGACTACAGGGAGATCAATGCTATAACGATAAATAACAAGTATCCCCTACCTCGTATTGATGATTTATTTGACCAACTACATGGAGCTCAATACTTTTCAATGATTGACCTTCGATCTGGATACCATCAGTTGTGTGTAAGGAAGACATTCCGAAGACAGCATTTCGAACCAGGTACGGGCATTACGAGTTTACTGTAATGCCTTTTGGATTGACTAATGCACCCTCTGTATTCATGGATCTGATGAATAGAGTTTTCAAGGAGTATCTTGATGAATTTGTGGTGGTATTTATTGATGATATCTTGGTATACTCCAAAACCTACGAAGATCATGAAAATCACTTGCGCATTATCTTGAAGACTCTGAGGAGGCATGAATTATATGGGAAGTTTAGCAAGTGTGAATTCTGGCTTCAGGAGATTTCTTTTCTTGGCCATATTGTCTCTAAAGATGGAATATCTTTTGATCCTTCTAAGACCAAGGCAATCCATGAATGGCCAGCACCTACGAGTATAACTGAGGTACGCAGTTTTATTGGTTTGGCAGGTTATTATCGACGTTTCGTCCAGAATTTTGCCCGATTGGATAACCCATTAATGAAGCTCACACGTAAAGGGGTTAAATTTGTTTGGACAAAAGAGTGTGAAGAATTTTTTGAAGAACTGAAGAAAAGATTAGTCAATGCTCCTATATTGACTCTACCATCGGGGAATGATGGGTTCGTTATTTATAGTGATGCATCGAAGAAACGACTTGGTTGTGTCCTTATGCAGAATGATAGAGTTATTGCCTATGCATCACGACAGTTGAAAATTCATGAACAAAACTATCCTACTCATGATCTCGAGTTAGCAGCTGTGATCTTTGCTTTGAAGATATGGAGGCACTACCTCTATGGTGAAAAATGTGAGATTTATACTGATCACAAGAGTTTGAAGTATATTTTCTCACAAAAAGAACTCAACATGAGGCAAAGGAGATGTCTTGAATTACTCAAGGATTATGATTGCACGATACACTACCACCCGAGGAAAGCAAACAAGGTGGCAGATGCTTTGAGTAGAAAAGACCATGGAGTTTTGAACAATATGAGAATTGAAAGGGATCCAATTTTCATGGATCTAGTGAAAATGGACATGGGAATAACCAGGGAAGGCGAAACATCATTTCTTTTTCAAATGGTTTCCAAACCATCTTTAATAGAAAGGATTAAGAGTACTCAGACTGATGATGAAGAATTTCAAAAGAAGATTAAAGCTGTGAATGATGGGAGATTGAGAGACTTTGTGTATGAAGATGGAATTTTGAAATTTGGAAAGAGACTTTGTGTTCCCGATATACCTGATCTAAAAAGGGAATTGCTGGATGATGCTCATAGTTCCAATTTCTCTATACACCCTGGGAGCACCAAAATGTATAGAGATTTGAAGGAACATTTTTGGTGGGACAACATGAAGAGGGGGATTGCTGATTTTGTGTCAAGATGTATGGTTTGTCAACAAGTGAAAGATGGAAGGCAACATCCTGGAGGAGTCATGCAACCTCTTCCCATACCGGAGTGGAAATGGGACAATATTACGATGGACTTTGTCATGGGGCTACCAAAGACTCCTAGAAGGAACGATGCAATATGGGTTATTGTTGATCGTCTTACCAAGTCAGCACATTTTCTTGCTATAAGAGAATATCTACCCCTGGAACGTCTAAAAAGACTATATATTAATGAAGTTGTGAGACTTCATGGAGTACCCCTGTCGATTGTTTCTGATCGTGATCCCCGTTTTACTTCAAGATTCTGGAAAAGTCTTCAGAAATCCCGGGATACTGAACTTCATTTGAGCACTGCATACCACCCTCAGACAGACGGACAATCAGAATGGACTATTCAAACCTTAGAAGACATGTTGAGATCTTGCTCACTTGACTTTCAGGGTATGTGGGATCAATATTTACCTCTGGTAGAATTTTCCTATAACAATAGCTTCCATTCGAGTATTCAGATGGCACCATATGAAGCGTTATATGGAAAGAGATGTCGTACACCAACCTGTTGGGATGACGTTGGTGAAAGAAAACTTGTAGGCCCAGAACTGGTGGAGGAGACGGTGGAAAAGGTGAAAGTAATCCAAAATCACATCAAAGCAGCTCAAAGTAGGCAGAAGAGCTATGCCGATAATCGAAGGAAGGATTTGGAATTTCAAGTCGGTGATCATGTTTTACTGAAGGTATCTCCGTGGAAGGGAGTCATACGTTTTGGTAAGAAAGGTAAATTGAGTCCCAGGTACATCGGACCATTCGAAATTCTAGAACGAATTGGGGTTGTAGCTTACCGATTGGCAATGCCGCCAAGTCTCTCCAAATTTCACGATGTGTTCCACGTATCTCTGTTGAGGAAATACATGCCTGATCCAACACATGTACTCACCTATGAAGAATTAGAACTGGAACCCGATCTTTCCTATTGTGAAGAGCCCGTCAGGATTCTTGATACGAGAGAACAAGTACTGAGAAACCGGACGACGCGTCTGGTAAAAGTATTGTGGAGAAACCATAAGATGGAAGAGGAAACGTGGGAACCCGAGGAACTTATGATGAAGAACCACCCGAGTCTTTTCATGCAATAGTATTCTAGAAATTTCGAGGACGAAATTATTTGAAGGAGGGGAGAATGTAACACCCCAAGCTTCTACGGTACGCTTCTCTTTGAATAATGCGATAGCGTGTGTTGTACGCAACATCGAGTTCTAACAACCAATCAAACTAGTCGTTATGAATAGTAATACCTAATTTTTAAAATTATATATATTTTATATTTCAAAATGGACTTCATTTTTGGATTCGGAATATCTAATTTAGCCTAAGGTGAAATTTTGGTACTTTTCGGATAACTTTCATATTTTGATGAATAGTGAAAATTACTAAATTTTAATTAAAAACAACTTTTTTAATCAAAATATTTAATAGTGATAAATTATGAATTTTAGTAGTTTTAAAGTAGATTTAGAATATATTTTTACCATTTAATATAATTTTGGTCATTGGACATAATTTTACAATTAAACCGAACATAAACAAGTGTCAATCTTTTGATAGTTATTATCTCTTAAAAACACGCTTTTTGTTTTGACAGCGGAAATTAATTTTAAATTAATTTCTGCCACTTCTGTGTTATGAATTTAGGAAAATGGATTCCATATTTGGAATCAGGATGTTCAAATTGTGTAAATAGGTAACTTTTATTTTTAGACATTTTGAATAATTCCTGCGGTAAATATTTTATTTACCATGGTTAAGGGTAAATCCGGTAAATAAGGGTTAAAAAATAATATTATAATAATACTAAATTACCCTAAAACGTTTCTTAAACCTATTGGTTGATACATTGTCGACCATGGGAATCTTTGGGTTGATTTTGGGACCCCATGGATCCACTTGTAAGTGATAATGACACTTTATTTTAATTAAGTTAAAATGAATACAAAAATGACACAAGCATATATCTTTTAGAAAAACAATTGTTACATAGGGTTATATATGTTGGAATTTAGATTATAAATATTAATTAGAAATATAAAAAGATTTCCTACATAATAATATTTTATTTATAATATTTAGACATTAAATAATTTATTTTATTTATGACACAATGATGATGCAGTAATTACTATAATAGTGAAAAATTAAAATAATTGATTTTATAAATACCCAAATAAATATAATATGAAACTTTTAATGAATTAAACTAATTTTATAGGATAATATGATATATTAGGATTGATTTAATTGACTTTTTTAGAAGTAATCAATCTGTTATGAGTTTCACAAAAATCAACTATTGAATAGTGTCAAAATTGACATAAAAGAGTTCTTAAAACAAATATTATATTATTAATTGATATTAAATTCCTAAAAATATAAGGTTCGGCCAATAGACTTATATAATGATAGTTTCATCATTAATGGACCACTTGGGGGTCTCTTGGATGTATATAGTAAGTTTATTAACCATATTATATAAAAATATAAAGAGACATTGTAAAAGTGAAACTAATTAACTTAGAGTTAATACTTAACGATAAGGTTAATATAAGTACCCAAACCTGTCTAAATTCTATTGGTTGAGTGGTTTTAGACCTATCCCCACCTTAAACGTTGAATAATCAACTTTGGAGCCATTAGAAACCGAATATGAATTTATTATAAATTAATATTTCTAGCTTTTCCAAAGGTTCCCCTCACCCCTCTTATAAAAGGGCACTCCTCCTTCTCATTTCATCACACCTTCAAATCCTTTTGGTTCGGCCAAACTCTGCCCAAATACTCTCCCAACATCCCTCACTACAACCTAGAGGCCTTAGTTTGATCGTAAAGCCAACCTAAGAAGCCCTTTTGATCAAATAAAAAGGAAGAACCCGAAGAAGAGGTAATGTTTTCACCACCCCTTTTCAAGTTCCTTTCTTCTTCCACTTCTTCTTTCTTTGTTCTTACCATTCTAAAATAATAACTCCAGTATCTTACATATACTGTGATGTTATTATAAATATGTTACAACCATATTCAGTATTCTATCCACCCTTTGAATAACATGTCACCATACGTGCGTACGTACGGCTTACCGTCTCCACGTCGTGGTGTAATTGTTATTCAATATATTATTATTTGGATGGGTATAATAATGATGTGTAACTCATGTAAATAATAAATATAACATGTTAATGATTCTTTATATATGATAGACCATCCATTTATATATTATTTTAATATCAAAAGAATGATATTGTCGCTCGTCCGTACGTACGGACTACTGTCTCCACGAACGCGATGAGATTCATTCTCCATCGTATCCATTCAAGTATAATTATCATTTGATGATTTTAAAATGATGTTTAAGGACTTGATATCATTCTGGATATGAATAAGATACAACAAACATGGCTTATTTAACAAAACATATAAAAGAAAATGAGCAAGTTAACACCCGAAACGACGATAATTCTAAGATATTATTAACAAATCAATGTTAAAGATCATATATGATATCATATTAATATATATGATTCTTGTATAATTTAATAACAATTATTTCACCATTATACAGTAGGTTAACCTACCCCAACCAAGGAAAAGTACAAGGTAAGGGTTATTTCACAATCTCTTCATTATCCGAGGTTATTTATACGTAATAATCTACTGGGATTTCTTTATCATCCACATCCATGTTTCTTCGAAATGTATTTCAAAACATATTTATTATTTACAAGAATATGGGGTAAAGTCATTTATACCCTTGTTTGACTTTTTATAAGAGGTTTATAATGGAATCTTTCCATCATTTTCAATACAAGGTCCTTTTTAACCTTTTCGACAGAATTAAGGTAAGAATGTTTTTTTAACTTATACGGCGGGTGCGGCTATTTTATGCCGTTATAAAATCTTCAAATCTTACCTTACAAGCTTATAAGAATATTTTCAAAGAAAATGTTTTATTTTATATGGATCTTAAATTATTTCAAAATAAAAGGAGATATTTCTTTAAAAACAATTTTGATTTCATCTATGTCAACATCCTTTGATGGATTTTAAGATTATTTGAAGTTGATTTATTATGATACAAAACTTATATATTGTATTGAAGGTTTTGTGATATGTTTGACTGTGGATGTGCTATTTTTATACCATTCATAGTTTATGGTGAAAGTATTGACATTTCGTTTGCTAGTTTTAATACGAATGTTTATGTTATGTTTAAACCTTTTCATATGGGAATGAATTGGACTTAATATGTGACGGGTGGAGCCCGCCATATCTCCTCGATGCATCGGTAGGCCTCATGAGACAAACTAGTGTCTTGGCACAAGGCCTTGACAAAATCTTATTTGTAGTCTTGGCACGAGGCCTTGGCTATGTGGTTATGATAGTCTGGCATTATGCATTCCATCATTATGAAAGTGGTTATTGATTTTGCATGTGATTATTCGATTAGTAGAATAACCATGTGAATAATTAAATGGAATTATCTCATTTTATTTATGCCATACTATGTTAAAAGTTCAAGTTTAAAAGGCTTTTGTTTTAGTTATACATTGCCTTAAATATTTATTCTTATTTATGAAAGTTTCCGCTATATTGTTATCCTTACTGGGCATTTGAGCTCACCCCTTTTCTATGTTTTATTTTTCCCAGGAAGTGAAGAAGTAAATTATGAATGACCTGCAGGGATATTATGTGGGGATATGAGTGTGGATTATGGAGACAATATGTTGTTGTAGTAGTTTTTCATTTTATGATGTAATGTAAGACTTATGGATATATCTAGTGTTTCCAAGACTACTAAACCAATCGGTCTTTTGAGATTTGATCTCTCTTGTGATCATACCAATGTTATGTAATAATGCACCGACTCTGGGTAACTGGGGTCGGGGCGTTACACTCATCCTAGGATCAGTTGACGTGCGGAGTCCGAGTTTTCCTATAGTGGTGGATCAGTATGCAGACGTTTTTCCTGATGATGTTCTAGGACTACCTCCTCGCAGAGTGGTATACTTCTATATTGACATATACCCTGGGACAGCCCCGATATCCACTCCAGCATATCGGATGGCTCCTACTGAGCTTCGAGAGCTACGGGTATAGCTGGAGGACTTCCAGGGCATGGGATTTATCCGACCCAGTGTTTCACCCTGGGTTTCCCTAATATTTTTCACCAAGAAGGTGGACGAGATCTTGTGATTGTGTGTCGATTATCGTCGCCTGAACCAGGTGACCATGAGAAACAAGTATCTTCTACCAAGGATTGAAAACCTATTCGATCAGCTCAAGGGAGCACGGTGGTTCTCAATGATAGTCCTCAGTTCAGGCTATCATCAGCTTAGAGTACGAGATGTGGATGTGCAGAAGATGGCCTTTAGATGTCGGTATGACCACTATGAGTTCTTGGTTATGCCATTCGGCGTAACCAATTCTCCAGCAGTGTTCATGAGTCTCATGAAAAGGATCTTCCGGCCTTACCTCGATCGTTTTTTGATGGTCTTCATCAACAACATATTGATATACTTGACTGCAAAGGAGGAGCATGCCTACCCCTTGTGGGTTGTACTGGACACACTCCGAGAGCCCCAAATTTATGGTAAGCTCTAGAAGTGTCAGTTATGGATACGTGAGGTCCACTTCTTGGGACACGTCATCTCTGAGGTGGGAGTTGTGGTGGATCCTGCAATGATTGAGGCAGTGCTAGCTTGGGAGCCACCCAGGAGCAGGATAGATGTGGGTAGTTTCCAAGGTTTGGCTGGGTACTACTGAAGATTTGTACCAGACTTCTCTAGAGTTGCAGCACCACTTACAGCTTTGACGAAGAAGGGGAAACCCTTAGTGTGGTCAGATAGATGTTAGTAGAGCTTCCAGGAGCTGAGACAGAGATTGACAAGCGCACCTACCTAGAGGCTACCAAAGGAGGGAGTAGGGTACGTAGTCTACTGCGATGCATCAGGGACCAGACTAGAGTGTGTCATGATGCAGGAGCGGGAAGTGATTGCCTATGGATCACGACAGTTAAGGAAGCATGAGTAGAACTACACTACCCATGACCTGGAGTTAGCAGCTGTGGTCTTCGCTCTAAAGATGTGGCAGCACAATCTGATGGGCGAGTGCTTTACAATCTATTCTGACCACCAGAGTCTTAGGTACATCTTCTCGCAGAAGGACCTGAACATGAGAAAGCGGCTATGGCTCGAGTTCCTCTAGTAATATGACTTTGAGATAGTCTATACTCTTGGAAAGGGGAAGGTAGTATCCGATTCTATCAGCAGGAAGACATGCATTCAACTACTTGGAGAGGTGACAGAGCAGCTAGCCGCTTTGCAGATATCCTTCATGGGTAGATATGGGGTAGCCTTCCTTCAGTCGCTCACAGTCACACCACCACTTCTTCAGCGGGTCAGATAGGCACAACATGGATACATTGATTATGAGACGTGATGTGCATAGATATCCTCAAGAAAATCACCTGATGGATTCTATGTAGGAGGAGATCATGTCGTCATTTTCAGAGGGCGTACCATGGTACCAGTTGTGTTATAGGAGAAGGTGCTGAGAGAGTTTCACACTTCCCCTTTAGCGGTACATCCAGGAGTGGCGAACATGTACCAGGATCTCAGGCGATTGCACTAGTGGCCGGGTATGAAGAAGGATTTGGCAGAGTTCGTTTCTCGATGCCTCATCTGCCAGCAGGTGAAGGCAGAGCACCAAGTACCAACAGGCTTGGTACAACCCTTGGAGGTCCCGGAGTGGAAGTGGGATGGTATATCTATGGATTTCGTGACTGGACTTCCATGTACTTCCAGAGGTCACAACTCCATTTGGGTGATTGTCGACCAACTCACCATGTCGGCCCAATTTTTTCCCATCAGAGAGCAGGTCTCAGTGGAGATCTTGGGATTCCTCTACGTTCAGGAGATTGTATAGCTTCATGGTGTGCCATCATCTATCATCTCCGACCGAGAGGCTCGCTTTACTTCCCGGATTTGGAAGGGGTTGTATGAGGCTTTCGGGACACAGCTACGTCTGAGCACTGCCTTTCACCCTCAGATGGATGGTTAGATGGAGAGGACCATTCATACTCTCAAGGACATGCTCCATGCATGAGTCCTCGACTTTGGTCGAGCTGGGAGGATCACCTACCCTTGGTGGAGTTTGCGTACAACAACAGCTACCACTACACCATCAGGATGGCACCATACGAGGCATTGTACGACCGACCATGCAGGTCACCTCTGTGCTGGACAGACCCTGGGGAGTCAGCACTTGTGGGACCAGAGATGGTCCAGGACACGACAGAGAAGGTCCAGGTCATCCAGGAGCGGATGAGGATAACTCAGAGCCGACAGAAGTCTTATGCTGACAGGAGGCGGAGACCACTAGAGTTCTAGGATGACGACCATGTTTTCTTGCGGGTCTCACCTCGACGTGGATTACAGAGATTTGGCCGGGGCGGCAAGTTATCTCCGCGCTTCATCAGACCATTCCAGGTTCTCAGCAGGATATGTGAGGTGGCTTATCGCCTGGATCTACCACCTTAGTTGCACCGAGTGCACGACGTCTCCACATATCTCAGCTCAGGAGATACGTGCACGACATGACTCATATCATCGACCATGGGGAGCTGGACATTGATGATGGGGAGATTTTTCGGAGGTCCCGATGGAGATCGAGGATCGGCTAGAGTGGGTCCTCTGTGGGTGGTCTATTCCTCTAGTGCGCATCAGGTGGAAGCACGGGAACCTCCAGGAGAGAACTGGGGATCGGGTGGCTCAGATGCGTGATCAGTACCCTCATTCGTTCCTGTAGTTTGTGATGTATCTTTACTGGGATGTAAATCCCTGATGTGGGTGTAATGAAAAGACCCGTAAATTTCAAGGAAATTTCTTTCTTAATTTCTTTTAAATTTAACGAGTACGCAGTTTCTGACGGTACCTGATTCCGAGGCCCGGTGTGCCCGGAATCATTTTCTGAATTTTAGCTCACGTACATTTAGTGAACGAATGAGTGGGTTTTCCTAACTCTTGAACTGGTGCTCAGAATCGAAATCCGAGGGCACTGATGAAACCGCAACGCTGGTAATTTCTTAGGAACACCTTTTCCGAAGGTGTGTTTGCTCGGGAGGAGTTGTTAAAAATGTGAAGAATAAATCTATAGTTGTTTTACAGTTATATTTTTATTACACCACTGATGGTTTAAGTGTTTTGGGAATGAATGTTGTGAGGAAGTTAGGGTGGGGCCCACATGAGCCCCCACCTCCTTCAATTTCCCTAACACCCCATTAAACCCCAACTAGAATTTAATTTGTAACTCATCATCTTCCCCTCCTTAATGCAGGTTAACTCTCACATTATGTTGTTTGATTAAATCTATTCAATTAATTTAATTATGAGTTTGAATTTTGAATATTTGGAATTCATGGCATGGGTAAATAAAATAAGGATGAACCTTATTTTATTTGGGGTGGGTTTTGTTGTGAGAGAACTTTTGGAGAGAATAATCTACTTTTGAAGAATGCGAAGAACGCTAAGACTTCGACGAAGAACGATGTCACCGTAAGGAGAGATCGATGAGCCGTCTCTTCTTCTCTCTGCAGTCGGTGTGTGACGACGTTCACTTCGTGGACTTACGCCATTCCATATTCTCTCCCCGACAAAGAATGGGAGACCCTGCTTTCTCCTCGGACATTCTCCATTGATGTATACGGAGCTTCATCCCGCGACGCCGTTTTCCGCGACGCTAGCTTCCGCGAACTTCTTCGAGGTAGGGGTTTTTTTCGTTCGTGATTAATTTGGCGTTTATCATTCTATAATTGGCCCCCTGTTACCAAATTAATGGGAGGATGTCGGACCGTACAAACACAGCCGATCCTCCTCCCATTTGTTGATGTTTATCATTATGGTTTGGAACGAAGGCGGCACATTGCAACAACACCGTGTGGGAACAAGGAATAAAACGCGGTGAAGGAGCGCGGCACGAGTTGAGGTGGAATGAAGCCGCGATGGAGGGGCAAGGCGCCGTCGCACCGCGCCGGTCGAACATGGGCCACGGCGGTGCTGGGGAGGGCAGTCGGATCTGTCGGCCACCGGCGATCTAGGAAGGCGGGACAACAGGGGTCCTGCGACGGCACCCGCCGACCAACAGGGCCGGCTGTTCATAACCCCCGGTGGCAGAAAATGTGGGCCCCCTCTACCTGGGGGCCGCCATTTCAAATAATGGGGGCAAGCCCCCCCCCCCCCCCCCCATGTTCGCTTAGCACGGGGGCGCCTAGGTCGGACCGGCCGCCTCGGGCCGGACCGCTCGCGCCGGGCCGGAACGGCCGCGCCGGGATGGGCCGCCCGCTCCGTGCCGGACCCCCGCGCAGGGCAAGGCCGCACCGGTGGGGCCAGGACGTGCCCAACCAGGCCGGTCCTGGACCAGTGTTGGTTCGTCCTGGGTTGGGCCGACCCAGGGGTATTGGGCCGGGTCGGACCGGGCCCAAACCCCCTGTTTTCGAACAGATCCATTCAAACACCCACAACATGGGCTACGAACCTCCAATCGATGCACCGTTAGTTGCGTAGCGATACTTGGATCAAGAAATTTCTTTCGTAATATTACACTCAAGGTTTTGGAGAACTTTGGGTACAACAGGGATGGTTCGAACACGAAATCAATCGGGCCCTCGGAGCGAAAACACTTATAACATAAGCTCCAGACGTCTGATTGACGTGTCTTCGACATTGTTGGATTCCTCTTAGTGAGATGTTTCTTTTGGATTACTCCGCTCGATGTTTGGACTCAGTTGGAGTACGGTCGGGTTGGTTTTGACTTAAAAACCAACCGGGCCCCTGGGACGAAAAAACCAATAACTCTCAGACCGGGCGTTCGATTGACGTGCCGTCTGTCGCGTTGAATTCCTATTGTTGAGACGGAATGTTGGGATATTTCAACTCCGGAATATGTGCCAGTTGATGTATCGACCCACTTGGCTCGTGGTGTGGACCCTCACAGAATCGAGCATGCTGTGTGTGGGAACCTTAGAGCTGTTTGTGACTGCGACGATGATGACGACTGTACTGGGATCCTCCATGGGTTCGGCAGCTATGACGACCATAATGGAATCCTCCGTGGGTTCGATGGTGATGAATATTGTTCCTGTATCATATGTCGGTCCGAGAGTATATGACTACCGTTCTTGTATCCTACGTGGGTCCGGCAGTATTTGACTCTGTACTTGTATCCTACAAGGGTCCGGCGGAGTAGCTGGTCTTGTAAACTTTGTGGGTCTGACAGCTTATCTGGTCTTGTATCCTATATGGGTCTGATAGCTTACATGAATCAGCGGCACTATTTGATCATCTCTATCACCTTATGAAGAGTATACCTATGTGATCTGAGTCTTGACTTTCAATCATTATTTTCGATATGATTGTTTTGATATCCTGTGTGGATTGGGTTGTGTTATCTTGTGTGGATTGGATTGTACTATCCTGTGTGGACTAGATCGAACATGGGCTCGGATGTTGGAGCCGAACTGGAATTGATGACTTAGGTATATGTATGGGCATATACCTATGTAAGGTTGGTTGTTACTTCGTGATTGTAATCTTTCCTTTTTGGTTTATCCTTTTTGGATTCTGGGAGACCTTTGGGGGTCTTGGAGTCCCTACTGAGTAGCGTATACTCACCCCTACATGGGCTATGTCTGCTCTATGTTTTGTTGGATGCAGATGACAGGAAATGCTGATCGAGGTAGGAGCTCGTGGAGCTGGATGGTACCTGGAGGTGGATCACTGGACGATACGTACACAGAGTGGACGGCTGGAGCCGAGGGGCTGAGGAGACTATTTGTACCCAGCCTTCATGTGGGATTCCCAGAGGACGGCGTGGAGTAGCTGCTTTAATTTTCTGCCGATGTACACTCTTTTCAGTTGTACTATACTTTCATTTGGGTTCGTATTCTATCCCATTTACTTTCCAGCACTTACTTTTGTACTCAGTTCACTTAGTGTTTACTCAGCTTGTGTACTCTATGGTGTTTGTTTACTTTATAAAGGCAATGCCTTCTCCTATTTTCATGATTTATGCCTTTGGTGCTAGTTGCCAGCCCCTGGCCTATGGAAGGCGGGCTTGGGGTAGTCACAGTATGGGTCCCGAGGACGGGTCGTGACAAGTAAGATCTAGGTTCTTGGTAGCTTGTTTTGACCATTTTTTCAGGTTTCTTTGGATGTTCACCACTATCCTTAAAATATCATGAAATTCAAAAAAGGTTGAGTATCTTCATGTAATTTCTCTTATTTCCTTATTATAATCAACCTACGGGTAGTTATTTATTTTGATAATGGGATGGCTAGTGTAGAGCTGAGGTCATATATTCTAGTTTGTAGTTATGGTGTATTGTAAACTATGATTGATAGTGAAAACATATCTGAGGCATTTGATCCTTATAAATTATTACACCAATTCAAATTCTTGAAAAAAATTATTGTATCCCCTATGGTGAATGTTAGACTAGAACAACATCCGATGGTGGCTTGATAGTTATGGCTGCCGACATCTGTATTGAAGACGGAGAAGTGTTTTACCTACCTTCAATTGATTCATAAATATGGTTGAATATATAACATGTTGATTTTTTTATTTCATAATACCTTAAATGGGTTCTATGAAATTATTTTCATATGTTTGGACTGATGAGATGAAGTAGGACAAAACCTTTTCCTTTGGAAGGTTATCCATCTCTTCATAGGTCTAGTCGTCAGACTTATAGGTAAAGGATGATGAGGATTCTAGATCTCCTAAGTGTCTTCATGAAATATATAGTATACATGCTAGAATTAAGAGGGAAACACCATCATCACCATCTGAGGGTTCACCTAGTCGATCTAGTTACCATCATCAAGAAGATAATCAGGTTCCATTTTCTTATCCACCATCTGTGAAGACAAGAATTGGGAATCCCATCAGGTCTAAGGCTGCAAGATCATCTTCAAAGTAGGATGTAATGTATTCAGACTACATATGATGAGAGGCCATTAAAGAGTGACAGAACTCATTTTTTGATTCTAAAACTATTTGGAAGCTTCTACATGAGTGATTTCATATTTCGGGTATATGACATCTCTGAGACTCATATGAAATTATCTTTGAGGATAATTCTATTGAAGTGATAATTTAAATCTGGGAGCTATATATGCTCATATATGAAATAAAAAATTAAATCTACACCATTAATGAGTGATGTACATGATAGATTGTGGCACTGCTGAAGGGATATCTCCTTCATCTGTTGAGGAATGGAATAATTTTATTGATCCATAAGATGTAAATTTTATTCTTATCAAACTATATTATTATTAAACATTAAATTTATCCAAATAATTATCACTTATGTGAAATAAAATTTTAAATTTAAGTTGAATAAATGAAAATAATCTATGGTTTTGTCACCAAGGTATAGCCCTGGTGGCACTCTGATCGGAGCGGTGGAATCAACACCAGAATCCAGAGAATATCTCCCGGCTGATAATCCATGGATGATGAGATGGAAGGAGGATTATTGTCTCCAATACCTATTTTTCTTAATGACTATTCTATCCATCCTTTAAAGAAAACGAATAAGTATTTATGCTGAAGAAAGAAAACACTGGCTAAACACTTCATTATTAGCGGTACGTCTTTCTGACATCATCAATTTTGATCTCATCTAAAGAATGCACTTAATATTCATGGAAGTTCATGTAATTAATCTATTTCTACCCCTATGTAAGTTAAAAATGACCCTCTGAGAACTAAGTATGTAACTTTTTACCATGTTCAAACCCCTTCAAAATAAACAGCCTCTCAGGCTGAAGAGGCAACCAGACACCATAAAATATTATCAGCTTCTGGCACTACTCAAATAACTACTGCTGGGAGAGATGAGGCATCTAGAATATCATAATTGCTTTATTATAAGCTATATATAATCAAATAAAATTAATTTTTGTAATATTTTAGGTATGTATCATGCACCAAAAAATCTTGCGACGACTGATGTTAACCCAATAACTACCATTGAGAATGTTGTTCGAGGTTTAAAGTCATCGTTGGAGGGTCATGAACCAACCACTCCACATGTTCCCATGGGTGATACTGACATGGGGACTCATACGATATTATATGATATTATAAATATTTTCCTTTCTTTTTAAGTACTAGAATATGTTAATATGAAAACTACTTTAGAAGAATTTGGGGAACTATATATAGAACCAAATGGATGTGAGATTTTATTTTTCATCCAATCAAAATAATTATGATTGATTTTATAATAGTTATTTTTTTGGAATTTTCAGCTCTATATATAAAAGATATTATAATGATGGTTCCTACAAGAGACATTGAGATAACGATCAATCCCACTGTCGAGTAGGAGCAGACATAGGTGACCCTTGAGACAGACAATCTTCTCGAGGCCCGTCTGGAGAATCCGGAGTAGAATCAAGATATTAATCCTTCCCAATAGGTACCAACAAAACCTACTAATGCTAGGAATGTTAGGGAGTATACTTCTCATGTTTTCGACCTGCTGTTGGTTAAGGGTTACCAACCATTGTTATTGTTCCCCACTCTTTCCATTCTCTCGAAGCTAACCCATATTTGGATTCATCATATATAATTATCATCATCTATGGATAGTTCTAAGGGTTAAACATCTTCATTATCTCAAACAGAATTAGGAGGAAAGGAACAGACTATTGAAGAGGGAGATGAACACAAAACTTTTTAATGTGGACTGATTTAAGAATACATCCCTCTTTATGTCAATGATTCTGAATCAAACCTAGAGTTGGAGGGTTCTCTTCATAGTGCACAACGTAATTCTTAGTGATATATATGTAAGCTTATCTCTAAGATACCCTTCAAGGAACGTCCTTTAGGAATCCAATGGAATTCATCATTATTTAGTTTATTTGGATATAGTGGTTTTCATTAACCTATAATCTATACCATGTTGATGGAGAGGATTCAGAACTGGGTGCAAGGGCACAAAAATTGGATGGATCTTGTAAAATCCATAATACTTGCTAACAATAATTAATTTTGAGAGGTAGCATCTCAAGGTGAGGATAGTAATAGAAAATTGTTGTCAACATTCAATCGGAAAAATAAGAAAGAATACTAATCAAGTGTTTCATATTTAGAAATAGTGGGATACTTCTATAGTGTAACTTAAAAAACATCACATCCCCTTAGTTAAAATCCAATAATAAGGGTAAAATCCATTTTAGATACCATGGATGAGTTTTTTCATGCTAAGGAGTCTAAGGATGGTTGGGTGACTAAACTTCAACTAATGGCTGATAGGACTTAAGAGGCTGTAAAACAAATGAAAAGTTAAATCGATGACCTCTTTTGACTTTTGATTGAGATAATCTAGTTTTTGGATGTTCCTATAGGGGTTTTGATCATTACAGAAATGAATACTATTTTTTATCATCTATGTCTTCATCACTAATTTTTTATTCTAATTATAATGTTGAAACTGATTTCTAGAGCATGAAATTTATTTATAATCTAATCCTAATTACAAATATATTGATGGGAGGGGAATTAAAATTTTACATAAGCTCGGAGGACTAGTGAGTATAGGTTTACTATTTCTAGAGTCATATAGAAAACCCTACAAAATATGAGTCTTTTGTGTTGTCAACATAATTTTCAACTAGTCCGAATATAGATGGGACTTATCGGTTCAGGTTTAGATTTTTCTTTGAGTTCCCCACTTAAATTTTCAATTGAATATGTTTTTAATTTTATCTTTTCATCACTCAATATTTCCAAAACCATATTGAGTGTATGTCTAGCTATCTGAGACTCAAATTTTATCAATATTTCCTTTGGTGGGTTTTCATCCGAGTGGGTATTATGTCTCTTTTTTGGTAGTTTAATGTCATGCATGTCCGATTAATAATGATATTGTTTTATATAGAATTTATTTGAACGTGAATATTATAATTAGAACCCAAGATATGATTTGATGTCGGGGAAGGTCTCAATATTTTTTTAGAATCTTCCACGGGCAATCTTGAGTTGTTATTTTTATGGTCACCAAATCATAAATTTGAAGTATTTGAATAGAGGAGGTCTCGTCCAAGAATTATGTTTCTATTAGTTTACAGACTTGATATGGGGGATGATTAATTTAATTATTTCATGGTAATATTCTATATAGCCTAATAGTGGTATCCTTTGGCTGTAATGCTCATTATGTGAGAAACTAATACACGGAAAACTAGTGGAACATACAGTATAGTCAGGTAAAGGAGTTCATAGGAATTTCATCATTCTAATAATGATTGGAAAATGAGATCACGTTACAGATGTCTCAGTATCACAGTAGGTGTCTTTCTTAAATAAATATGTATAATAATAAAACGGTCCATCAATAGTAGCACCGACCGTGAATGAGAAACCACTTCTAGACAAATTGTCATTGTGAAGGAGGGAACATTTGTTACAAAGGTAATTTATAATATTATGTTTTACTGTTTATAGTAATGATCTAAGGACATTATAGGGTTGGGAATTTTAAAGTTGTGCATCAAGAATATTATGATGTGTAATTTATATCTATGAAATAAGGAAATTAAAAGATTTGATTTAAGGTTTTTAGATTTTTATGAAGGTTTTATTGTTATCTAATTCCAATTATCCTATCAAGAAATATGAAACTATATATAATTATAGAAGGAGAAATTTGTAATCATTGATTTAGGGATTACATAATCCGAAGAGTGATATGGGAAAAAGATCTAAATGGAATTATAGGAGGTCTCTTCCAAGAATGAAGTTACTGCTATTTGAAAAAACTATCATGGGGGATGTATTATGTTAGTACAACTAGGGAATACGCTACATAGAAAAAAAGTGGTATCCTTTAGATGATAGGATAGTTATGTGGGTGACTACTTCCAGGGAAAATGGGGGAACGTACTGTATAGTCAGGTATATGATCTCTCAAGAGTTTTGACATTCTATTGCTAAATGTTGATGAACATTTACAGAGATTCAGATATTTCCAAGAATATAGTTTTGTTTATGGGGAATCTTTTCTGAATACATAAGAGGTATTTCAAGACATTACTTCTAATGAAATTGGGGAATATTCTCTCTATAAAGGTCTAGCCTAAGAGCAAGAAGTATGGTGCCACTAGTTTTAGGTAATACGACTAGGACCAAAATATTATGGAAACACTAAATGATATTATGGTCAAATGACACAAGTTTATTCTAATATTATTTGAACAAATGAGCAGGTAAAATTGTAAACCATGGCATTTGAGACGTTCATGATGAGATGAAGGATACATGGTCAATATGTAATGGATAACAACACTAAACAATAGGTTCCTACATACCATCATCAAATCATATAGGGAGAGAATAGGGTTAACCCATGAATTATGTTACCGCTATTTGGAAAACCTATTATGGGGGATGTATTATGTAGGGCCCTCTGAGGAATATTCTTTATATCCAAATAGTGGAATATGTTGGCTGACTTTACCATTATGTAAGAGACATTATGCAAGGCCAATTGCAAGAACATACTGCATAGTCAGGAAAATGATCTCTTAGGTATCAGACATTCATCAACTAGAAACCAAATGAATATTATAATGATATAAAATTACACAAGATTTGGATTATGAAATGTGAAAGTGATATTGTCCTATTCACAAGGGAAGTATTTGGACCAATATTATCCATGATTTGGGAGTCCCCTACATAGATATGAGTCATATTATAAATGGGTACAATTATTGTTTCCTTGGTGGGATGTCTACGGTGAGAACCTAAAATGAAATCTCTTGTATAGAATTTTTTATTTTTTTTGGTAAAGTGGAAGATTTGTTATGTTTTGATGTGACTAGGCCAATAGATGAAGATATATATGTCACTATGTATCTCACACGGCTGAGAATAAATCCACACATAGTTCCTAAATAATCATTCCCCACCCTAATTGAATTCATGAGTGGGGGATATTGTGGGTTTCTTTGAATACAGTTTCCTATATCAGATGATAAATCATATTAAATATCCTCATGTATATTTTACTCATACTTTCTAGGAATGGTGCATTATTTTCACTACACTCAAACTAGTCCCAAGATTAAATGTATGCACTTTACTACCTATATGATATGAGTGAGAATAAAGCCACATATAGTTATATCAATTGGTCTCCTTGCATAGGCTTGGTCCATACACAGGGAGACAAGGCATTTTTTTTAAATAGTGGCTAGACTAGAATGTAGTATCAAGGGGTCACTACATATAGTTCTGGTTCACAAATCAATCCATATGTAAATCATGAAATTCCATGTTGTTTAACATCATATGGTAAGGACATTGGTGAACTGATGTGATGTGATGGAATCATTGCAGTTGGGCCTTAGAGTGAAGTAATGGATTTTACAACGTATCTCATTTGTGTATGAATCAAGACTCACATAGTCTTTCATAGGATCTCTATGTAGGTCTGATTCATACACATAATGTAATGAAACTTAATGATTAAGCATAGTTTGACACAGGATTGGTGATTTGGGCATCACTGAACATCTTACATGGGAAAGAATCAAGCCACATGTTGTTCATAAATGTTTGTTCCCACATTAATTAGAATTTGACATGGGAAATGGAAATTTTCATAACTTCCAGACTAATTGTTTAATCATCATGCATCTCATTGTAATTATAATCCAATCATTAGTCTTATAATGGTTCTCTATGTATCTCGGGTTCATGCATGGGGAACATGAATGGGAATTTTCTTTTCCAAAATTATGGATTGACCTAGGATTGGATATCTAGGAATCACTACATATCTCATGGGAATGATAATAAATCCACAAGTAGTTCTTGAATTTTCTCTATATACGGTTTATATTCATTCACATTGGGGTTGAAGGGACATTATAAACATTGTCTCTTGACCTAGGATTTGAGATCTAGGAATCACTACATGTCTCTTTGGGGAAATAATTAAACAAAAAGTATTTCTTGGTAAAGGATCCCCCACCCAGTGAATGTTGATGTGAGAAATGATGATTTAATACATTCCATAATAATGGTTGGGCCAAAAAATACAATATGTTATAAGAATGAATCCATATTTTCAAGAAGGGTTTTGATTATATAATTGAATCATATAATAGGAAATGGGAAATTTTCCTTTTATTATTATTTCTAGGCCCAACATAAAATATATGTGCATCACTATGTATCACATTGGAATGAGAATCAACCCACATTTAGTTCTTGAAGAACAGTCTGGTTAAATGTCATGCGGTATGGATGAATGTGACTTGATATGAAAGAGAAATTATGACTGGACTAGAGGATTGGACCTAGATTTCACTATATATCCTTTAGATGAATGAATCATGCGACATTTAGTTCTTGAAGAAATATTCAATGTGAATATTTGAATCCAACATACATGGAATGGACATGATTCTTTAACATAGATGGACACAAGATTAATGACATGGGTTTCACTATGTATCTCATTGGTATAAATATCAAGCCATAATTAGATCTTGAATAACGTTCCCCATATAGGTTGGATCTAAACATATGGAAGAAATGGGGTCCAAATGCCATTAGGGAGTGGAAATGATGCAAGTAATTATTATTTATGGAATTTTCAAATCTTTTTAGGGACCACAAGGATTGTAAACTAAAACTATCATGAATGATTTCTTTACATCAAATGAGTGAGATTTCAAAAATTTAGTTTAATGTCTTGTGGTAAGGGAAAATGGAGTTTTTCAATTTTAGGTCATGAGACTAGGACCTCATGTCATGTAGTTTATCATCTTTCGATAAGGAAGATGATTCTAAACAGTTTAATGTCAAGCAACATGGGTGATGGTTGTTACATATTTTATTATCATACTAATAAGAAAATATTGTTTTATTACACAAAGTACTTATTTAGGATCCTCGCATTTGTTAGAGCTATAATGAGTTCTCTATCCTCTGAGATTAGGGAATAAGGTCCACTAGAATAGACATTATGTATGGAATTAGGTCCTTCCCTGTCTAGGTCAAACATCAAATTCTTTCTGGGTATCATTAGAGTCCTAAGTACCAAAAACAACTATCATTAGAGCAATTAATGATGGATAAACTTCTTATTAAAGGCTCCTGGTATTCAGTTCTGATATACTTCCAAGTAATTCAAGGTATTCAATCTATTTTCTTTTAGTTACTCAAATTCAACCATCCATTTATGGGATATCTCACATGTGGAAAATTGATCCTAAATGGAAACCTTGAGTGATGGGAACTGAATTTCAATGGGAATAACTTATTTTTTCCCATATACCATTGAATACTGAGTTAACTGTGTAGTAGTATAGGTAGTAGTCATGTAATATCATAAGGCATGAAATATTTTATCAAGATAAGACTTATTATATTTTCCCACCATTTTCTAGAGTATGTTGGACTTTGTTTTTGTGAAAGACTATATCTATCCATTCAGCGCTACATTATAGTGTAATGAATAGTTATATTTGATATTTTATTCTTGATATAGCTTCCCTACCTCAATAGAAAAAAATTGTGTTATTGTCCATTAATATGGTATGAGGGACACTATATCTAGTGAAAATATTTTCTTTGAAAAAGCTAGCCATTATTTTGGCACCGAATTCTTTTAGAGGTATTACCTCATCACATTTGGAGATGAAACAGGTTTTAGTAAGGATATACTTGAATCCACTGACTGTAGATGAAGGATAAGGTCGTACTATATCCATTCCCCATGTTGCAAATGGTGAGGAGTATTTGGATATATAAAGAAAATATAGGTGTTGACATATGAAGTTGTATTTCAAAAAGACGAGATGAATATTCTCAATGGAATTTATGAAATCCTTCATAATTTAAGACTAGAAGTATACAAGCATTCATATTTGATTAGAAAGATTTCACCTAGACTGGTAGGCACCACAAGCTCCTAAATTTACTTCTTTTATGACAGCCACAATTTCTTCCTTATCAATACATCTCAGAATAATTCTATCAAATCTACATCTATAGAGGATCCTCATATGGTTTGGGCTATTGTAAAGTGTGATATTAACTACTTTTTTCCAGATCTACTGTATTATAACTCTTTTTGGTGTAATTACTCCATATTTTTGATATTGCATGATGGATGTTATCTCTCCCACGATAAGAACAAATGGTTTTGGAATGTAATTTTTGTAATTTCTTTATTCTATTCTAATAGGATAAAAAGGTGAAACTACATGATGATGATAAATACTAATGATTTTTTCACCCCTCTTTGGGACTTCTTGGGCTATAGCATCATTTTCAAATGCATCGGCTTGATCATTTTGTGAATGTAGGACATTATAATTTTTTGGTTCTAAGGGAAATTCTATCCTTAAACCTGAGACATAATCACATTGGGGAATTATCTATTCGTCTATTTTGGCATAATCCCCATTAATTTGATTGATTACCCACTCTAAATCACCCATTACTTCAAGGATATTCATTATTACATGTAGTGATAACTACAAACCTACAATGAGAACCTCATATTCTTCCTCATTGTTTGTACCACCTTATGATTATAGGAAGGAGTATTGAAATGATTCATTTTCTAAGGAGATAAGCACAATTCCCATCCAAACATTGTTGGGAATAGGATATTTCATTCTCATCCAAATTGGTCTTGGGGAATCCCCATCAATTTATATTTCCCACGTTCAGGGGATATCCTAAATAGATAGGATTTCTTCATCAGGTAGTTTAGTATTCGGTGACATTTATACCACGGATGGGTGCTCAGCATGGAATTCTTCCAAGTATTTTCCTTTCACTACATTATGAGGCAAAAGCTGTATATAAAACTACTATATAATAACTTCCAACCTTGATAGATTTCATTTCAACATATGACAACTGAGGATAAATTTGAGGAGGTTATTCTGAGATACCATGTGGACCTCATGATGGTGCAGATAGTGCTGAATATTTTTTACTGAGAAGATTAATTCTAAGATTATTTTCTCAATATATGAATATCTAGTCTCTGCATCAATCATGGATCAACAGAAATAATAAGGGCTATTTTTATTCTCAACATCATTCTATTGTGAAAGGAATGATCCTTGTGATCGATCCAAGGCTATCACATAATTAATGAGTATTTTTCCATCAATAGGTGGCATCAATATCATTATAATAACGAGGTATTTCTTGAGGGTGTCAAATGATTCTTGGAAGTAATTATTCTACTCATATGTGACCCCCTTATTCATCAATTTGATGAAGGGAAGACACTTCCTCTATCAGATTGGTGATTAAGCATCAGATGCAGGACATGTTTCCTTGAAGTAATCTAAACACTTTCTTATGTTGAGGAGGATAAATTCCAAGGATATCTTTAGACATCTCGGGATCATCTTCGATGTTGTGATGGTTTACAAAAAATATGATAAATTTTATTGAGGTTACCCTGAAATCACATTCAATGGATTTACCTTCAAATTATGTGGTCGAAGCTTTCTAAATATAGTCTCTAAGGTATTCATATGATGATAATGTTTTATGGATTAGAACACTAGATCATCAATATAGAATTAAAAAAATTCCCCAAGAAGGGCTTGAATATGTTATGCATTGCATTTTGGTATATGGTGCCATCATTCATCAATCTAGAGGGCATTACCTGATAGAAAAATATGCCTTGATTGGCTATGAAAGATTTATATTCCTAATATTATAGGGAAATTTGGATTGGGTTATACTCAATGTATCCATCCATGAAAAAGATATCTTGGTAACCAATTTTTGCATCAATTAGGAGTTCATGGATTGGATCCCGGAATTCATCATTGGGACAATACCAGTTGAGATCTCTAAAATCAATGAAAACTCTAATTTTACAATTCTTATTTTTTAGACGGAAAATATTGGATGAAAACTTTGGATATTTTAACTCTTGGATGAAGTCATATTTGATAATATTGTCGACCATATCCTCAATTTTGGTGGTGTGAGTCAGGTGTTTTATTTTTGGTAACTGATTGTATCCTCGACGATCTTCTAGAAATCAAAAATGATTGGTTTCCACTATAGGTTCAATACATGGAATTTATATATACTTCTATGATAACAAATATTGGCATTTTTTTTGAAAGGAAGTATAAGCCAATTTTTCTTCAGAATTCATGGCCTCACTAGAAAGTGGGGGGGGGGGGGTTGTAGATCTTCCTTTTTATCCAGATTTATTTCTCCGAGTTTATCGATAGTGGTAGAGATTCCTTCCTAAAATTTTCTAGGGGATTCCATGAGGTATTAATATTATTCCACTTTTGAATGTATTGATTCATGTACCTCTTATTGGAGGGTAGGTGATAAAGCAATATTTTTAGAGTTAGGGGATGAGTCGGTATTTTGTCATTCTGAGGAGGAGGTAACTATCTTCAGTCAAATGATGACGAAGAGACTATTGGAAGCACTTAAAGAAATTTTATGGGGTTTAAATCATCATCTCAATATTTTTCCATGAGTGTAAAAACATTTTCTAGCGTGGTTGATGAAGCAAAAACGATCGGATGCTCGGTGGATGGAATAAAGACATCTCCATTTAAAAGTTCATCACTACTTGGTGAGTCAATTATTTATCATAGGTTTTCAGGTTCATTTTACAAAACAATCATTATGGAATCAACTGAAAAATTTATTGGATTTTGGAAAACCCTATCAATATAATTAATGGGAATCACACAATCTGCACTGATATTCTTGAACAAGTTATCTGAGATCTTTTTTAGACCATTCATAGCCTTGATTCTGGAAACATCGTTTTCAACGGACTATATTCCCTTTGTGTGAAAGAAATCTATATGGATTTATTGATATTTTGACGTTTTGAACAAGGCATTATCACCATGAAATGTCCTAATTTCTATATTGAGGTAATAATTGATGCATTGATTGTATGATGATGGAATGGTTTCATGACGATACAACCAAGGTCTCTAGAACATATTGTTTAAAGTTGTGTCCTATTAGACAACCATGAAATCTAAATCAGTTATGTGATCCTCAAACTATGATTTTAGTGTAATCTTGTAAAGAGGTTCTTGCTCATTTTTATCGTAACCCTGTAACATGAAAGTGGTGGGAGAAAATTTGGATTTAATGAGGCCCAATTGGCGAAGTATTAGAATGGGATCTAGGTTAACACAAGAGCCATTATCAATGAAGTCTCATCAGAAGATAGTGTCGTTGATCTCTCTAGATTGGTACAAAGTCATGATGTGTCCTTGCACAACAAAATCCTTTTCCTGGTCCATGAAATATATAACCACATGTAATTTTACTAGGTCATTTTCTATAAAGTAAAATTCGGCAACAACAACCTCAACATAAAATTCATTAAGACATGAAAAGGCCTTTATTAGTGCTTCCCATAGATCCAATGATATATTAAAGGAATCATGGATTGGTAACTTGGCTAGTAAATGGGCCAGTTTCTTCAACACATCATAATTTTGATCCAGATGTTTTTGTTTTCCTACATGTAGATGCTCTTTTGTAGGTTCCATGGAAGCTATTGTTCTTGACGTGGAGGGACCATTTATTGGGGTAGAATCTGGAAGTATCTATTCTCTTGGTGGATTAATCCATCTCAGTCTCTACACTCACCTAATAGGTGATTGCATATCCTGTAATTGGTCTTCCAAGATAATCATGTTAGGGAAAACCCCTCCATGTTTGGGATAATTTCGTTTTTCCAGCTGATCCCGCTTTATGGCTCCCCCATGAGTTTCTTATACATAACCAGTTCGAGTAGGGGTGTGGCTGGAGTTGTGGCTTTTAACATAGCCATGTCTTCCCATATATCCTCAACCCTGACAAACTCTTCCTCTAGTTTCCCAATTAAGTGTAAGGAAATCATGTTCATAATAAAAATCATCATATGAATAGGAATCTATTGAGTGAATAACATTAATATAGAGGAAGATCAACACTACATCTGATTAATATTCACCATGATAGGTCAATTATTGTTGTCATATTTGGAAGGGTGTTGCCCATATATTTGAGATTGTTTTCATGAAATAATCTAAGGTCAAGGAAAAAAATTTCCTTCAAACGAATTCATCTTCATCCATTGATTCCTTATTCTTACATCCATGTCACTGCATTGAGGATTGGCTAGAGGATATGACTTTTGATGAAGATAACATTACTATAATGGAATTGGAAAGAGACATGGACTACTATTTCAGCTGTGTTTATAGAATATCAAGAGTTTGGTTGATTATATTTCTTTCCATCCAATTATTAAATTTATGAAAATGATTAGTTTTGTATTTCATACCATTCACCTTCATCCTCCTGATCGTTAACTGTAAAAGATGTTACCTGGACTGATGAATTATTTAACATCACTATCTGCGAGTCCACCATCTTTTGTAGGGGGGTCCTTAAAAAACAAACCATGATTGGGTGCCCATACATTTTAGGAAGGGGAATAGTGTGGGTGGTTCTTGTCTCTTTTTTCGTTAGGTTTCCTTGGATTTTGAAACTAAACTATGTTTTCTTCGAAAAATGAGATGATGTAACCATGGAGTTGTTCATTTGGAAAGAATAGAAATTATTTTTAATCTTCTGAAACTATCTCCACCATTGATATTTTTTATCTTTTTGACAAGGTGGTAGTTTTTTCTAACAATCAGGAGGTGGAGTCATATTATAGGATGCGGGATTTGAAGTAGGAGTGGGTACATGTGCCTACATAAGTGTGACTATAATAGAATATAATTTTTCATATCTTCTTCCTGGAGATAATTTGATTACTTGGGATTCTAATCTAGTCACTGACATTCTGTTTTCCACCTATTGAAAAATTGAGACCAGATCCTGAACCCCTCCCATGTATTTAACAATGATTAATGGTGTGCACAACTCATCGCATAGATTGTCTACTAAAATGGGAAAAAAATATTCCTGAAGGAGAAGTATATTAAAGTAGTATGTTAATCCATTCCCCTGAGAAATGAAATCTGAAACTCTATCATTTTCCATTTTCATTCAGTTTGTGAGATCGAAGACTATTGTCTTCTTTATACTTGAGCTAAACAGGAAAATGAACTACTGAGGGAGATAGTCTCTTCTAATGATCGATAGAGATTTTAAACCCACATATCATATAAAGGATTCCCCCAAAAATGATTTTATGATGCATCAGATTTTTACGGCTTCGTATTGCTTAGGGGACCCCATCATGGGATCATAGTGAGTGATGAAATGTGTCAAGTGATCCTCTGGAAATAATTATCCACTAATGATTGGAAATGCGGGATTATCAATGTTTGGAGGGGAGGATTTTGATCTACCCATTCATGATAAGCCTTATTTTCTAGTGGAACATGTGTGATTCATCATTCCATAGCTTCCAATCATGTTTTAAATCTCAATTGTGTTGTTATTAATTCGGATAATATCTAGATGATTTGGGACATGAATAGGTTTGGATGATGGATCCTAAACTTGTGTGGTGACTAGTAAGATAGATGATTGTGGTGCTACTAGTACTTGACTAGGATAACCCATGGGGAAATGCATATAAATATGTGCATGACCCAGTTCTGGTATTACTAGAAATATAGGTAATTCATTATCTGCTTTAGTAGTTGCAACAAACCCTCTTTTCTAAGGTGATTATTTTGGAAGTTCAAGATGAGGACCTATTTGGGGAGAATATCTATTAGGAAGGATGCCTTATAGTAACTCTTCATTGATTATTATCCACTCCTACTTCTCATTTTCTTACTAAGAAAATATTTCTTCAAGTGAAAGGAACTGACCTTCTCTGGTGAAAAGGTGAGATATGGTCTGAACATTACCTTTTCTCTTATTAGTTTCCTTTTAAAGAAGTAGAAGTTCATTATTCATGGGGATACCAAAATTTTGGGAAAGCCTATGACTTCGGGTATACACACCTCCTTCATTTCTTCGGTGTGGACCAAATTATGAACAAGAGGTTCATCCTCTAACCCCCATGAGCTGGATTTATTTTCTATATAGTATTCAATGAAGAAATTGATGGAATTCATCGATGCATAATTCATTTCTAGAATTCAGTCATTATCTTTGTGAGATCACCTTCTTTTCACCTTCTGTGAGACTTTTCCTACTATTTTTTTGTTCCTTTAGAAATATTTTTTGGATATTAATCTGAAGGAAATCATCAAATAGTTCATTGGTGCATTCATTTTGAGTCCTTTTCCCTAATTGGGATAAAACTGAATTCCACCAGGGAAGAGATTGTGAATGTGAAAAATCCCCTAGCCTTGTGGGTTGGGTCTTTTCTTGTTCTTCTTTCTCAACCCTTTGGGAACTCTTTGTTGGCTCTGAGTGTTAAGTTAAAAAATCCCCCAACCCTATGGGTTGAGGTGGCTGTTGAACTGTGAGGGTTGATGTTAGTGTAGCTCCTCTTATGATTTTACGAATTTTGTTCCAATAATTGGATGGGTGCATTATATGAAACTCACTTAAATAACCATATATAGAATACCATTGTTCTATTTTATACATTTTTGCAATTTGGAAGCAAAAATCCTCTATAAGGGAGCCCTGGTCAATGTTCTCAGATTCTTGAAGCAAATGTATCTCAATAGATTGATCTCTTTAGGTCTGACTTTGGTGGAAGCTGGTCAAGGAATGTCCTTACTGAGGATCTATTCTATGATGAAAATAATTCATTTTTTGTATTCTTCTAGGATAAATAACATTCCATGATACCACTTTTGGCGGGATTTTCTAGATTGGGAGCGCAATGAAATGCAATTCCCCATGTTCACCCCATCCACTAACATGATCATGAGGCAGAGTATCTATGATCAATTATCACAATATCATCAATGCATTGAGGTATGCATGTTAAATGGATCCCTATTTGTTCTCAATTTTTTTATGTTGTGAATCCAAGAGAGAGTCCATGTCAACTTGGAACTCTAACCCTTACATTACCTTGACATGACTTTCATATACATCACAAATTAATACTCTGGATTTTAGATGATGAAGAGTCTTCCAAATGTTGAGGTGGATAACAGGAATATAATCTTCTTCCAACATCTTTGGAATGTTGTACTGAGAGGTGCCTAATGTCCCAAACATGACTGGTATTTCACCCTTAGCCATTTTTTCCTCATTTTTATCAAATCCTCTCTGTTTTATTCTAGAGGTTCCTATAAATGATTAGACCAATGTTGCAATTTTCATACCGCTTTATCAGAATCAGCAAGATTGGTGGAGAGTTCCTCTATTTTATATGAAAAGAAATGGACCAAGAGCTGTTTAGAGAATGATCATTACCTTGGGTTGTCTTCTGGCTGTGAAATAATTTCACCCACCAGTGACAATCCATTAGACATGAAGGGCCATGTATATGAATGTGCATCTAGGTAAGATGGTTTTCTCAAAACTACGTTGTCATTTTGAGAATTCTCTTGATAATGAAAATCACTATTGCAGATAGAACATTCATGGGGAATTACATCATTGAGAGGAAAATCATTTTTGATTACAAAAAGTGGAAGACCCTCTTTCCCCTTGGTATTTTGGCCACACAGAGGGTTGTTGTGGCTCTAATCAAGAGATATGTTCCAAAATTCACTGAATTATCATGAAGTAAGCCTTTATGATGATTTTTCTGATGAGGAAATTCAGAATTAATTCTACAACACAATAATTTGGTAATATGATGGTAGGATCATGATAAAAAATAGATAAATGTCTGAGGGATTCAAGAACACTAGAATTAAGAGGATCCAGATCACAAATCGACACTTGATTCTCTAACTGTTCTTGGTGATACTTTTTCATTGATTTATTCTTACACATAGTATACTCAATTTTCTTCGAACGGTGGCTACATGGAAAGGTTTATGTACATTCCTTGGAGTTTACATCTGAATAGGCTGACTATATTTACATGGAGTTGGTTTATGTGCCAGATCTATCTTTCTATATAATATAGTGGAGTATGCCTAAAAAACCTCCTAGATGGAAAAAGAGTTTTGTATCTACATCAGGGTGATATGTTGATGAGCCAAATTTCTTGGGGGGATAGATTTATGCTTCTATTCCTCATGTATTATTGATTCTAACTTGATGATATCTTGGCATGTATCTGGGATATGATAAAAAATTTGAATCTTCCCATTCACCACTGTCAAGATGACATTGGTGACTTTAGCGGCCAGAACAAGAATATATTTCCATTATGTTTCTATAGTAGGAGAATGTACCTAATTATGTCCTCCCTTTAGGGTCAATGGATACTGAAAATACTCAGGTGTTGGGTTAGAGAGATGAGTCTTCCCTCTGGTTGTTGTCAGTACTTTCTGATTGAATTTTCTAAATGCTGCCAGACGAGTCTGCAAGACGGATTTATGAGTGTATGAATGTGTATGTTACTTCATAAAGTAATCTACTAGATTAGAATGGAGGGATTAATTTTATTCCACTATAAAATTCAACTTTTTGACTAATTGACAATGAACATGTGTATATGCCCTAATCATTTTCCCAGCAAATTGGGTTGGTGGAACTCTCTGGATGGTGAAAAGGTAGAATCCTATTCCCTTTTGATGGATATTGTTCCCAGTGGTCAGTCTTGCATGCTTAAGTCTGAGGGACCTAGACTAGATAGTCTAGGGAAACTCCCTCATCATGTCAAGGCTTTACTTCCCCATAGCACTGGTAGAAGAGCTCGTTGGCGGGAGCCCTTGGGAGGGACCCCTATGTCATTAGGATGAGGCCGTAGGTGAAATCTTGGTCAAACTCCCTAGATAATGGGAATAATATGTGATTTCATTCTAGGTATAATCTTCAAAAATGGATTATGATAGTGGTTGGTACCGTCTACTTCTAGACCACCAGTCATCGTTGACTAGACTATTGAGGGTTATACTTGATCCAAAGGGCCCGTTGGGATGCCTCCAAGGTTGGAATGGTATTGTGTTGACAGAAATATTGAACCATTGCAATAGAGATCCATTATTGATGATTATGAATCAATGATGTAATACCTTATGTAGACAAGGATCCAGAATGAGTTGCAGCCAAGGCATTCATAGGTGTAAAATTAATGTAATCCAATTGGTTTGTCGATAGTTCTTGGGAATGAGTTCATGCACACATGACAGGGACAAACAATGAACTCTATTGTGTAATTTAAAAAAAAATCTTCATTTATTTCCTTTTCTAGCCCTCTTTTATCAATTTATATGGTATTAATATATGGGTAAAACTATTATCTTGGTTAAAGATCCAATTCAACTTCACCCTTTTTTGTTTCTAGTAGAATGCATGTTCTTGTTATTAATAGCTATTTCCTAATGGTTTTGAATGGATTTTTATGTAACATGAATCACCCAACAACTCTGTGTTCAATGGTAACTTCTTTCTAACGGAATGTATTTGTCAGGTTTATTGGCATATGATACTTAAGAACTCGCATTGTTCAAGAGGATGGGAGGTCGGGCCCTTTAAACCCTTTTGGGGGGAATTTTTTCCTACAAGGAGAATATCTTATATATTTAAGATTATTTTTGTGAATCCATCATAAATTCCCATGTATTTTGTAGGTAATCTGATGATTAACAATCAATATTTAGCCTATGTGGAATTCAGAATAATCATTATGTATTTTTGGTTCTTCATCAATGGTGATATATATGTGTATTCTAGGTTCTACATTGATGGTATCCTATTATATACTACATAGACATTAATTAGTCTCTATTGTAATGATGATGGTTTTTAATCCACTAAGAGGGACAATCTAAATTTTATTCTCATCCAAGTAGAAGAATTTGACTCTTGAATTAATTATAATCTAGGGAGATAGAAGTTGTTTAGATGTTGGGAACGAACCCACAAATGGACCACATATGTATCCTTATGAATGGAATAATAACCCATGTAGTTCAATTCCATTTAATGTGACATGTCATTCCTTTCATGGTCATGTGATAAGGACACACCCACAATGATTAACATCTTATAAAAATGATAACTAGGCTGAAGGTGCCTAACCAAACATTGTCAAGATAATTATACTGATATCCCAAGGAAATATGTAGGGATATGAGTTTCCAAGATATATTAGACCTTGCTGGGAATGTGTCTCAAAGGTAACATGATTGATTTGGGATTTTGGGATTGAACCTCCGTGAGAATTCATACATATACTACTTGGATGGGAATTAAATACCATGTAGTTCGGTATGTCTTCTAGGGGAGTATGACCCTTTGAGAAAAATAGGATGCAGATTAATCTTAAAGAGGATGCACTTGTAAAAGGGTCCATGAGAGATGTCTTAAATCATGGTGGATTAGTGCGCCTAATATGGAGTTATCTCCTAAGGACGACTCCCATATTATGGGAATTATGATTAGAATCCAATGGAGGATAACCATTGAGTATAGGCCCTAAGTGAAGTCTTCCTAAATGTCCCAATTATAATGGGAATCATATTTATCATAGTTCATTCCTTCTTGTAGATTGTTTGGGTGTTGTGATCGTTATAATCCTTTAAGCCTTAATGAGTCATTCTTGGTGAGAGAAACAATATGATGTGAAAGATTCAACAAACCAAACACTTTCTTTCATTGGTGGAAGAGGTCGGGACATCAACGGAAGGGGTTACGGCTATGGCAGAAGAGGCCATGTCTACAATGCTGCCCTCACATCAATTTAAATTTGATTAGAGTCAAAGGTAAGATAGAAATAAAGGTGAAGGATGTAGAGATGATCAAGACTACAAAATCCTACATGAAATACTAGGGCCTTACATAAGGATAGTTTCCATTTGATTTTCCAATGAGAGGATGGAGACTTTTCCTTTGTCAAAAGGTATAAAAAGTTTTATCTTTATCCTACCTACTAGGAACCTGAGGATCCTAGTCTTAAGGATTTAAGGGGGAGGAAAAAAGTTCAATATCTATATTCCAAGACCAGGTACACTACACCACTCTCCCTAGGGCAATGAGCCTTGTGACCATAGATAAAAAAATACAAATTCTCTAACCATCACATCCTTCTCATAGGAAAAGTTCCAGAAACCTTAGACCATATAAATTCAAATCCAAATAGGAGACATGGTGATGTGTCGTTCCCTAAAGTGATGTATTTCTAGAGGACTTAGTGGAGGTTTCAACTTGGTCCCATTCAAGAAAGGGATCCGATAAAGAAAATTTTGTTCCCTAAATGTATTTGAAAGAGTCTTTAGAAATGGATAGCGTTGGATGAAAGTTATGTTGAACCAAATAGGAATATGCAAGGTATGAAACCCGCAAGTAATCTTCACACATGTATGATAGGGAGAACTGGTTGTACATTAAGTGATAAAAAATAAGGATGACTGCACCAAGATGAACTTTTTTGAAGACTATGAGGGTTACTATGTGGATTCTCATAAGTAAGGCATGAAACATCTTTTTTGAGGAAGGGAAATCACGCAAGTATACATTAATCAGGGGTTTGGGAAAATAGGTCATGCATTTGTTGATTATTTTAAACACTATCTGAAATTATGTCTCACTATCCCCCATTAATTTCTTCCCTTTAGGTGTCATGAATCTCCCTTGGAGGTTATAAAGGACTTGGGAAAATAACTAGGGCAATTAGAGAAGCAATCATCCATTGGGAAAAATCTTCTATACAAATGTATACCCCAAGAGACTATTTATAAGAAAATTTGGCACCCTGGGAAAAGGAGACAGGTCATTCCAGTCGGGTGGCGTGAAAGTACTTGTGCACCTTTGGTGATTCAGGGTACCTTGTGGAAACGTCTTTTTGAGATTTTTCAAATCATGGTATTATGCATCTATATTATCATCTTTTTTCATAGTAATTTTCCTTTTTTAAATTTTCATCCTTATAATAGAACATAGTCTTAAAAATGATTCATTCTTGTAAAGTACCAGAATGAACATTCAAAAGTGAATTTTCAATGATCTATCACATAATTCTATAGTAAATTTCTAGTTCCCTGAGACTACATTGTTTACATAAATGAAATAACATGAATAAGTATTCAAAACATGATTTTTTGTCAACAAACCTCTAGTGATTCATTCATTATTTTATTTACTCGTTTTTTGTTCAATGTTTTCTTGATTAAATAGCAATGCACAATAGATAAAATACTATTAGAAGGTATACTAGGCTATTCTAACCTAATTAAAATGTTGATAAAATGTTAGTGAGTTATCCTATCTTATATACATAGATGTTTGGGATTCTCCATTTGAAAATCCTAGGTTCTTTGTAATCATGAAAAAGAATGGATGTTTATATTTTGATGCACCTCTAGAAATGGTCATGGGCTTGTGATTATACACATTGTAAATTTATCTCTATTATTTGGGCTCAGAATATATTATTTGGGCTCTTAAGAGTATATTAAGACATGTTTTTTATAAACTAATATAAAATTAATTTGTTCATTACTTTTATTTTTACATCATTTACTCTTCCCACACTCACTACATTTATTAGTTTATGAATTAATTATTTAATCATTTTATTCTAAAAATATTAAATTAATTATCATTTCATAGTAAATTTTATGAAGTGATATTTCACATCCCCAATATTTTCAATTTCCATTCACCCCATTAGGGTATAAAAAATTATTTTTTGAAATAGTGGATGAGCCATGGATGGAGTGGGATATTCTCTATAGAATAATCTCTACATGAATTCAATAATTTAATTTATTGAATATCTAGTCATATTCTCAATTAAATCAACCACATTATTAAAGTAAAATTAAATATATCAGATTTATTATTCATATACAACCTTCCATTAAGATGTTCCAAAATGATTAAATTTTTCTAATTGATACACCCACATATTTTCCTCATATACAGTTTTGGTGTTCTTATATTCTTAATGTTGTAACCCATATGCCATCCATTTAATCATGTGTAATGTTCCTGTATGTTATATTCTCTTTAATGGAATCTTGTATGTAATAATTTGTAAAATTATTAATGTTACAAAATATAAAGAGTTTATAAATAACATATATTACATCTTACAATAATATTAGTTATATCCATCATGTTTTCTATAATATATTGTACCTTTTTCATAATTTGATACCTTTTCAATTTTTAATTTCTAGATTGCTAAAGGGGATAAATCAATATAGATCAGGAGGAATGAACTATCAATTTTTTAAACGTTTTAGCTAATATTTTTTCTTTGATTAAAAAACACTCCTTATGAGATAATACATGAGGTTATACGTTCATAGTTTATATCATCCCATGATGTATGCAATGTTATGTTTAATTAAGGATAAAAATAATTGATAAAATACTTTTATCAATTTTATAGAAAATAAGTTCTAATAGTTTAAATTTAACATACCTAAAATTATTCCTATTGTCTAATTTCAATAATATTCCTCCATGTAAGATTCATTGAAAATAGGATCATCACCACCTGTACGATAGTAACTAAATGGCCTGATGAGAACTGGGAAGTCAATCCTTTTAATCTTGTGATGGAGAATCTGTACTTAAATGATTCCTCATCTGATTTACCTATTTTTTTTGTTGGAAAGATGTGGTTGGGATGGACTGACGAGTTGATTGTGGGGGTGGGGATCAATTTATTTCATGAGATAACAATTTTTTATCTCTAATAGAGACTCTCAACAGATTCCACATAAATTACTAGGTATAGACCTTCTTTACAAAGGTAGGTGATGTGTTAGTGTTTCTTCCCCAATGATTCTTTTGTAATCACATTTGTTGATAGGATGGGAAGCCAATCTCATCACTCCCATTTGGGGGAATAGTTTTCTACCCTAGGACACTCTTTTAGATTTAACATAATTTTAAGAATATTTTCATAATTCTGATATAGGACCGGTTTGTCACGACCCGCCTTCTCTAAGATGGGGGATGGGACAGAAAACTGACAGACCCTTCTTTCATCAAGTTGAAGGAGAGGTAATGACCCTTGATTCCCACCTTAAATAGGCCCAATAGTGGAGACTAGAACTAAGGGTATAGAATATCATGTAATATGGAAGGTACTACCCTTTTTATTTAATAATATCGGGATATAAGAATGTAAATTCCATTCAACTACAATGATTGAAATCAAAGTAAAGTCCAAAATACATTCCCAAATTGATGTCCAAAATAAATTGATAAAATGTAAAATAATATCTAATGGAATGTAACCAAATAAAGGAAAATAAGTAATGGAAACTCTAGACTCTCGACCTAGTAAAGACTGACATGGTGCTCAAAGTCCACCAAGAAAACTAAAAGAATTTTATATACGTAGGGTGAGTATAAAGGTATGATTAGTGGGGAAAAATAAAATCTCTCTTTCACAAGTAGGGGGGTATTATAATGTCCCATAAGAAAATTGAGATAACAAAAAACACCAAGCATGAAAACTATCCACCCAACCTCACCAAGGCACACTCCCCAAATAACGCAAGTATTGTAAAGTAATAACAATAGCACATCAATATTTGGGCACACTACGACACATTCCCAATAGTTATTTAGGACATACTACACATCAGACCTCCCCTACAATTTCCAGTACAGTCAAACTATCCCCCCAATAACACCCCCATGGGCCATCTCGACCACATGTCTATCCTACAGAAAAACACCTAAGCCCCCACAACCACACATAACTACTAATGTAGACACTTGGCCCAAAAAACCCAATTCCACACCTAGAGACACCTAGGCCAGAACAACCACTGCCATGCCGAAAGACACCTAGGCCAGAACATCCACTTCCAAAACCGAAGACAATTGGGCCTCATCCTGAAGACACATGGGAAACAAACCTGCCCACTCACACTTAGGCCCACAGCGAAAACACACTGTGCCTAAAGTTTCTTGAGCCATAATGAACCTTAGTCTATCATAGCTTACCCAAAGAGTCTTGGGATACCTGGGAGAGAGTGTAGAAAAGATGTTAATAACAATCCACTAATAGGAATGTTGGAAAAAAACACCCTTACATGGAAAATGTGTGTATTCGGAAGGAATTTCTCAACATGGGTTGGTGTGTATTAGTTAAAAATAACTAAATTTTATACATATATGTAATCAAGCACTCATCACAACCAAAGGGTCTAAAATCCAACAACCATTCAATACACAACCACTCTTATTGTTATCCTTACATGCACAAGTATACATCAACCAAAAACAGAGAAAAACCGTTTTATGACAAGAAATAGTTTTCCCATCTTAACCATTCCTGTTATCATGTTCAACTGATTAAATTTAAATATTTTATAAATAAAAATCAAATAACAGGAATTTCCCCAGGTCAAAATAGTACCTTAAGGAAAAAATCCAAGCAAGTATTCAAGCATTCACTCTCGGTTCACTATTAAGTGACAACATCAAAAGGGACCTGTGATATCCCTCGAAGTACTGGAACCAAACCAAGCCCCAACATACCGTCTCCACATAGCCTCAGATTCATAAACCAACACCTTCTCAACCAAATATTCCATTCCAATCCCCATGTTGCCTCATAAACATTAAATGGATGAACTAGGCATATCACTATAAAAAATAAAGGGAGTTTTCTGATTTAGCCAACACCATTCATTATGTTCATTCTTTCCATTTGGTTAATTGGGGTGATCACGCAAGTATTTTTATTTCTCAAGCTTCCATTTAATCAATGTGATTAACCAGTTTCCATGATATAGTCATTCAATCACACAATCATCCTGAAAATAAATCTTCATTTGTGTGTAAGAAAGGACCACAAACGACCATGTTTTTTAGTGGACATGATCCTATACAATTCACTCCATTAAAATGAAGGTATAACAAAAAAACCTCATCAATATTCTCACCCCTTAATTTACTAAAATTCATCTTATTTTCCTCATTAAATATGGTTTTATGTACATCACAAAGGATCATAATCATACCCTCCCCGCATGATGCACAATACAGTGTCGTGAAGGAAGGACCCCTACTTGGATTATCAAGGATCAAAGATTTCTCTTTGCACCAAGAACTGGGGTTGTTTGTCATGAAACTCCAATAAGAAACAAACAAGAGTTCTCCCATTAATGAATGACTCATATATATAAGAGGTAATCCACGAATACATAGGGAAAAGGAAAAAGACCAAGGAAGAAAAAGATCTTGGTGTGATAAAAGGCCCGATCCTAGAGTTACAGGATGTGCAACATCAAAGATCGTAAAATTTAGATCATGGTTTGACCGCATGAATAAGTAGTTCCACACATTTGAATTGATTTATATTTAATAATTCTCTATGGAGATAGTGGATATAGACCACTGGAAGGCTGTGAGTAGATAAGATACATTTAAATAGAGAAAAATACAAAATAGGGGAGAAATTGGAAAACACGGGAAGCTAGAAATTGTGCAACATGGTGTGATAGGCCACATGATTGGGTAATTAAATGCTCACTCGACCCTTGAGGGTTTAAAAAATTATCTAATGGCCTTAAATCGCTATAAATGTGGAATTAAAACATTTTTATGTCTAAATATACCTTACTGGAGAGAAACTGGAAAAGTCCTGGAGAAGCTGGAAATGAATCACGGATGGGTGAGGCACCAACACCCTCACACTATTTCCCCCTCACCAATCTCCATCGATGCCACTGATGGCCGATAAGTGCCACTGAAACCAATCGGTGCCACTGATGCCCATCCATTCCACCGATGCCCGTCAGTTCCAATGATGCCCCTTAGTGCCACTGATGCCCCTCGCTGCCACTGTTCGTCCAAAATGAAATTTGAAAAAACATCTCAATAAGTCACTAATGGTTCCCAAGATTCCTTGAACATCCGGATTTGGAAAATTAATAGACTAGGAGGGTCTTTGAAATTACATTAGTTACATGGAAAACAATTCTCTCCCTTGATAACTTTAGAGTAAACCTGAGGAAAAGAGAGGTGCCCGAAAAACCACCTTATAAGATACCTCTCAGGGAAAACCCACCATAGAGTTGTTTGAAATCTAGAATAAAACCCTGACATCCAGAAACACCTCTCCCATCTATCTCATGAATAACCATAGAAACACTACTGCTATTCTCACCCATGTAACAACACAAACCAAGAAAGGTCACACAATCTAGACATATGTATTTGGGGGTCCCTTTCTCTATTTCATGATATTATCTGCTTTGGGAAGCACTAACTCAACTACATGGATTTAACAGCATCCACCATAATGTGTCTTGATTAGGGATCTAGTCCTCCCCTCACCACAATCATTAATTTTTACACACATTCAGAGAACAAGGGAAACAACCTGTCTTATAGCAATGAATGACAAGCATTACATCACAGAAAATCACAATGAAAACACAAGATCAAAACTCAAAACACCTCTGGGTACTTAAACACATCTCTGCCTCGCATTCCCATGTACTCTTGGTGAGACCAACATGCCTCCACAACACATGAACCAATGGAATGGTTTGTCCATGAAGCACATTCTCTTTATGATCCCAGATTCTCTCTAGTCTCCCCATGAACATCGCATCTCCCTTGATAAACAACATTCCCAAATAAATGATATGGGAGTCATCTTGTAGATACCTATAGAGGTGAGATACATGGATGACATTGTGGACCATATCAAACCACAGTTGTAATGCCAGCTAGTATACCACCTCATTGACTCATCCCAACACATCAAAGGGTCTGATGAACCTGGGAGAATGATTAATCCCCCATGGAAATCCTCTATTGTCCACATCGAGGGGAGAACATTAAGAAAACATGGTATCCATCCCCAAAATCCCAACATCTCCTCTTATGATCGGTATATGACTTCTTTCGGTCCTGAGCTGCCATTATCCTCCCACACACAAGCTGAACCTTGTTTGTCATTTTTTGCACCACTTCTAGGCCAAGAACACCTTCCTCCCCAAACTCTGTCCAACACATGGATGAATGACATGGTCTCCCATACAATGATTAATATGGTTCCATGACAATGTTATATTGATTGCTATCGTTGTAGGAAAACTCTACCAGAGGCAAGAGTTGTACCCATGATCCTATGAAGTCCCCAACACATGCTCACAACATATCCTCTAACATCTGGTTGGTCCTCTTTGTCATCCAATCTCTCTAAGGGTGGAATTATGTTCAAAGGCATAGATGGGTGCCAAAATAACGTTGTATTAACTTATGGACTCGTGAAGTAAAGAGTGTATCCCGATTCGAAATGATGTTTCTAGGAACTCCATGCAGCCACACAACTTTTCCCACATACATCTGTGCTAGGGTATCCATTGCGCTCAACTCCTTAACTACTATGAAGTGAGATGATTTCATCAACTGATCCACCACTACCCAGAAGCATCAAAACCTCCCTAAGCTCTTGGAAGTCTTATGATTAAATCTATTGAGGCATCATCCCACTTTCACTCGGGTACATCTATGGGTTGTGGGAGACTGCTTGGAACACGGTGTTCAGCCTTCACCTACTAACACATGAGGTACATTTCAACAAACTTTTCCACTTCCCACTTCACTCTGAGCCACCAAAATGGACCTCTCAGGACCCAGTGCATCGTGGAGACTCGTGGATGTACCACCGTGGGTGAGTTATGAAACACACCAAGATCTCCTTCACACATCATCTGTGTGACAAATAACTTCCGATGAAGAAGAATTTGATTCTGTCCATCCTCCGACCATCCTTCTGGAGAATCACCCTAGCTAACACGATCACACATCACATCATCCTTTGAGTCTCCCCATTAAGACCCATACCCCAACCATACCAAGTAATACTGCACTGTCAATGAATCAAATAGCCTATACCATCCTCCACTCTCAATACCATATGTAAATTACCCATATCCTCCATTTCATTCCAAGCATCTGATGACTACTGAACTACATCCTTCTGTGACATCCTACTGATGGAATCGACCGTCACATTCCCCTTTCCTAAGGTGTAGAAGATCTCTAAGTAATATTCATGGGGGAAATTCATCCACCTCAGTTACTGCATGTTCAAGTCTCATAGGGAGAAGACATACCACATGCTCTTGTGATATGTGAAGACAACAAATCGTTCCCCGATGTGGTAATTCAATCACAACATCAGCGCAAACAAAACCACTAAAAGTTCCAGGTCATGGGTGAAATATTTATGTTCATGAGGATGCTACTACCAAGACCCATATGAGATCACACCCTACTGCTTCATCAGCACACACAACAAGACTAGACCATAATCATCCTAGAATACTTTAAATGTTACACCTTCCTCGGGAATCCTCAGCCCTGGGGAACTCACTAGGTTCCCTTTCAGATAAATGAATGATTCTTGGTAGTCCTAACTCCATATAAAATCCTAGTATTTTTTGGTGAAGGTCATAAAAGGCGCTGAAACTTGGGAGAATGTGGGTAAGAACCTTCTATAATAACATCCTAGTCCTAGGAAACTACAAACCTCCACCACATTATTGGGTGCCTCCCAAGAAACAACTAATTCGACCTTAGATGGTTCCACTGATATTCCCTACTAGGACACCACATGTCCAAGTAAGTGAACCTATCATGTCTAGGACATGCAGTTTGACAACATCCCATACAACTGGTGGTGTCAAAGGACCTATGAAACTCTTATTAGATGTTGAGTGTGATCCTACGATGATCATGAGTAGATCAGGATGTCGTCAATGAACACAAATACTACCTGATCCAAATATTCAACAAAAACAGATTTCATGATCCCCATAAACACAGATGGTGTGTTTGTATCACCGAACCACATGTCCAAAAACTCCAAGTGCCAATATTTTCACCTTAAAGTAGTCTACTAGATGTCTCCCTGCTTCACCATCAACAAGTGATTTCTAGACTACAGATCATTATTGGAGAACCAACATACTCCCTTAAACTAGTCAAAAGGTATTTGATCTTTGGGAGGGGTAACAGTTCTTCATCATCACCTGATTTAGTCTTCGGTAATCTATTCACAGCATGATACCACTGTCTCACTTCTTTTAGAACAAGACAGGTGAAACCCATGGTGATGAGCTAGGTTGGATAAAACCCTTATTCATTTGGTCATCAACCTAAATCCATAAATCCCACAACATAGAAGGCACTATCCGATACAGATCCATAAAAATCGGACTGGCACCAGGTTTTATGTCTATCCCGAACACAACATCAGGTCTAGGGGTCGAGTCACAATCTCTTCAGGGAAGAAATCCCAGAACTCACTCGCAATCCCTGGAACCTACACCTTCTCTGAGTATGATGACTCAACTTATAGCTCAGATAATAAGGAAAGAAGGGGCTCCACTCATCGGTTGTCCTCCTAGAAACCCTTCTCTCTAATGAAAACTACATTTTTACCACCCATATTTGAGAACACAACCATTATCTAGAATCATTTGATAAAGGAGTGCACAGAAAACTGCCAGTCTATGACCAGAATTACATCATATGTCGTCATTTGTATTATAACGATAACAACACTGGACTAATGTGTCCCCAACATCAGTCTGCATGCTCAAAAAACATCAAACATGCTAGTCTGACCTCTAAACGGTGTGCAAAACACCAGTGCTATGGAATATCAAACTATGTATATAGCCAAGGAATTGGATATACTAGGTGCAACAAAGGAGTGAGAAGATCTAGAATCAATCAAGGAACATGAAAGAGTACTAAAAAACCCAATCATACCTCAAACGACCTCTGGACCTGCTGGAACTGCTACCTCAATAGTGTGCAACTGTCCACAACCAACTCCTCTAGAACTTATCTGTCAGCCACCTCCCTGACCACACCCTAGTTGAGGTCCCTAAGGCATGACATGAGTTCAGCCTACTCCGACACCATCTGACATCAGGGGAGTTAGAACCCACTATCACTATTTTTGTTACTGAAAAGGTATGGATGATAAATGGTGCTGATGAGGTAAGTGCTAAACCTTCCCACAACCACTATACTGCCCTTGGTCTGGGCACTAATTCCGAATATTCCCACGACTGCCCCGGGTAAAGAAACTTAGTCCTAGGATTTTTGAGGTAGTGCAAAGACTGGGAGATCAGAACTAGAACTACTGAGTCTTGATCCCTGCCAGCCAAAAATTGGAAGGCCCTAATGCTAGATTCCTACTATCACCAGCCTTCCCATTTGATGAACTCAATTGGCTCCCCTCTCAAGGCACACCTCCCAGCAAGTGCATCATATCTACTACCTCATCCTTCTTCTGACCCAAAAGTACTGTAGGATCAAAATAATGATGTAGATGCTCGATATAAAAGAGGGGTGGGGGTGAATTTTATACATTAAAAATTCCTTTGGAACTTTTAAAGTTTGTTATAAAACATTCGTTCTAACCATAAGGAAAACTATCTTTAACAAAGTTAAAAAAGGTAAATTAACAAAACCTCTTAGTTCTACTAACTTGCTAGATTCTAGATACATGGTTCCTAAAATTGAACATAAGAAAAGTTTACAAAGACAAAGATTCTACCTTAATGCATATAGAATCTTACTAATCAGCGTATACAAATACAAGAAATTATAAGATAGTTATAATTTACTTATTAATCAAAATACAGTGGAAACAAACTTGAAAATATACAAGTAAAAAGTATATAATATTTTAACCCAAAGATTAGGGTATCCAACAACCTTGGAAAAAGGTCCCTTGATTTTACTTTCAAGAATGTCTGTCTTACCCACACTAGGGTAAGGCCTCGATAAGAATATCAAAATCTGTCTTGCTATCCCAGCAATCCCTCAAACTTAACGGTAGTCGAGACCTCTTTCTTCCTTATCAAGGAATTACTTGAACTTTATGGTTGTTGGAACCTATGTCTCTTTATCCCCATAAGACCTCGATTGTACACAAAAACAATCAGAGTTTTATAAATCAAGATGAAGAAGATGTTCAGTACTCACAAAGTTTGAGAGTCTGTCTCTCTAGAAATCACTTTAGCAGAATGTAATCTCTAGAGTTATAGATCAGTGATGAGATTGCTCGAATGAGATCCTATTTATAGGAACCTCTCCAATGGTCGGCTCCCTCCTCCAATAGTTATATTTTTTTCCTTGAAGATCTGAGGGACCTATACACGTGACACTCAAAAAACAGTTAGTTAGAAACAGAAAACACAACATTGTTTCATAACTATAACTAAGGTAAGAAAAATATGGTTTCTCAACGAAATATGTTAATTGGTGTCTAAGGGAAATAATGTTCCTAGCCTAAGAGAAAAACATTCAGGGTCTATATTACTGGAATATTCAGATTTTGTTTTTTAAGGAATTTGGAATCAGAATTATATAGACTTCAGATCCTGAATTCATAGGAATTCAGAACCTGGATTCTAATGAATTCGGAGTTTGAATTATAATGAATTCCAAACCAGAATTCTAAGGAATTAAGATCTTGAATTTCAAAGAATTCGGAATCTGAATTTCATGGAATTAAGTATCAAAATTCCAAAGAATTTGGAATCTAAATTTTAGAGAATTCATAATCTGAATTTTAGGGAATTCAGAATCTGAATTTTAGAGAATTGAAAATATGAATTTCGATGAATATGGAATCTAAATTTGGAACCTGGAAATAGAATACATTATATATAATTATTTATAGGATTCTATGGTATTATAAATGAACCTGAATTTTTCACATAGAAAGAAAAATAGTCAGATTTAGTGAAACTAATTCAGGAACCATGAAAACAAAGATAGGGAGAAAATTTCCTTGGGAAGGAAAACATTCCTTAATGAGATAAAAATCATGGAAAATAAAATTTTCCTTGAGATAGATTCTTTCTGATTTTCAAAACATAAAGGAATGGAAAAGTCATAAGGAATTTTTATTGACTCAATAATCCCACCCTTTTTGGAAAGCACAAAAAACCTAACAAAAAAGAATATAAGGACTTATAAAATTTATGGACATGAAAAGAAAAACATATCCCCATTTAATTATAGATAATATTGAATACTACTAACTCCCCCTTAGGTTTTAGAATCACTAAGTATCATATTCTTTATTTCCTAAACGAGATTTTTTTAGTTTTTTTGCATTTGAAAAAAAATCATTGATAACAACATTCTTCTAGATGAACTCCCCCTTATATAAAAAAATATCTTCTTTAATTTGAATTATTTTCATCATTCCTTTCACCGCCTTTGTGATTTTCAAAAATTAATAAAAGAGAATGAAAAAAATTGGTACCTGAAACATTAGTTGTAAACAAAAAATATATGAAGAATATACAAAATTTCATTAATTTTGATAGAATTTGTACAATGAAGAAAATTCAACAAAGGATCAAAATGTAATGAAATTTTGCGTCTTTCTCCTTCATCAATAGCTTCTTCACAACTTCTTTTAGCTTTTTTATATCCTTATGATCCTCTTCTACTTTCTTAAGTAACTTATCCTAGTCTTCAGTTTTCTTATATAAGGCTTGAATTTTCTTTTCCTGTGCCTTAAAAATGTCTGCCTGAGCATTCAAAAGTTCTTCTTACATAACAAGCTTCTCTCCAATCTCCATTCTAAGAATTCTTTCCCTCTTCAAATTCATTACCACATAGATATGTTTTCCATTCAAATACTTAACTTATTGCTTTCGAGTAGTCTGTTTTAGGGTTAACTTTTACCTAAAACTATTTGTACGATCATTTATATTCCCATCTTCAGTACCAAATTCATCCTTGACGTTATCCTGTAATTCATCAAAGATTCTCATTTCATCAATCGTTTTATATTATCATCTTTTAATTTTATTTAATGATCTTTTATGAGCCTCATAACCAATGAGGAAGGTCTTGAAATCTTCCTCTAGTGCAACACAATTGTCCATCACCATGGAAAATAAATCTAACTTCTGATTTATTATATCTTGAAGCATCTTACATCTTGAATCTATGCTTGGAAATAAAGGAATATAACCAACCCTTTTTTTCAAAAGTCTAAACTACCAAATCATGTCCAAGGGATGATGATTCCGAATCTGGGTGTTTCGTTGTTGAGGATTCTTTTTCTATGTCTTCAACTTTCATATATGAGGAAGCACAAACGTCTTTATTCTTCACACTAGATTTTATAGGTGTATCTAATACCACTTTATTTCCCTTGTCAGCTATCAGAATGATTCCTTGTTCTTTGGGATATTCATTCTCACTGTCAGATAGTGAGACAATTTTATCTTCCTCAACATATTCTTTCTCTACATCAGCCACTAGATCTTTGGATGAATGAAATCATGATTACTGCTTTCATCATCTGTTGGCTTATTCACTTCATATTCACCCTTCTCATTTTTCCTGGTTTAGCATTTATTGAGTATTCATCTTGGGAATTCTGGATGGATAATTTTCCAGAGCGTATTTCATTATCATAGTACTATTCAACTTGCTTTATGATATCATTAGTTTCATTACCTTCTTCTTCCACCCCATCTTCTTCTTCTGTTTCCTCTTCCACTTCTTCTTCTTCTTCTATTTATTTTTCATGATGTGATTTAAAAAGCACCACTTCATTTCATGTGTCTATGGTAATGATTCTTGTATAAATTATTCCGGTACTAAAATTTTGTCAGAGGATTTTTCAGCAGCCTTAAAAAGATATTGTATTATCTCAGCCTCAGACATATTTTTCTTTTTCTTTTCCCTTTTTATTCCTTTTCATGATTATCAATATCCTTTTCCTTCAAATACTTTTCCTCAAGAGGGTCTAAAATGAATTTAGGCACCCCTTACTTCATGTTTTTCTTATCCTCTCTCAATTTGGCCACTACTTCATCAGGATATTCTTTTTTCCTTCATTGGATTTGGAGGTGCTGACTGAGTTTCCTTGGCCACGAATGTTTTTTTCTCTTCTGGTTCCTTAGACTTTCTCTTCCTTCCACCAATCATAGCAGTTTCAGCCACTTCCGGCTTCTTTGAAAAATCTTATACTTCTTTTTTAGAAAGATCATTGAATTGACCAAATTCACTAGAAAACCAATTTTCATTCTCATTATGGTGTCATCACTCAACAACATCACTTTATAATTTCTCAACTTAGAACTGCATGGAATTTGGAATGACTAATGGAAAAGAACAATAATCATTGAACGGATATGCTAGATACATGATAATCTAAGACATCAGATTTACATTATTGATATTCTCAATCATTACCAAGATATACTTAACCATGTTTATCTTCCTGAGGTTCACCATGAAATCAAATATATAGATATCACTGTTCTTAAAAGTATCTTTATCCCCTTTCCTTCTAATTATAAAGCTTTGGACCCACAATTCAAGAATCTGCAAGTTTGAGAGAGATGAATGATCTTCGAAGTCTTCACTCCTTTCAATCCAAGACACTCTATTGCCTTTTCCTCAACAAAATATCTAGATTCATCAGGTAGTTTTTCAGTAAAAAACACTTCTTATCCTTCATAAGGAATTCCAATAATACTATATGCCTTGATATATGAAAGAGAGTAGGTATTTCCATAACTCTTGAAAGAAAATTTATCTCTTCCTCATTCAATGAAAAAAACTAACTGTTTCATAGAACTCTACCATCAACTCTGGATACATCGGATCATATGCCTTCAGTTTTGAAATGAAAAGCCTCTACCATCTATTCAACATAATATTATTAGAAATGATAGAATAATATTTTTAGAAGAATCTATAATCAAATAACCTCTATCAGTATATATTCCACTCAGATATATCTTTAACAGTCGACATTTCTTTTTGAGGAGAGGCTTCAGCTGACATTCAGAACTGAGGAACCTTTTGATGATTCCGAACAGCATTAAAATACAAAGGCAGAGCTTCAACACACAAGAGCTTGAAAAAACCAATGTGGTAAATCCATTGGGGGGGCTTTATATAGGCGATTTAGGCCATGGTTCAACTTCCATTGTTTATCCAATGGTTGAAAAACTTCTATTCAAATCATATGGATGAGATGATATCCAAAGAAGGATTTTGATAGGTTATCATTTTTTAAGGATTCTGAGATAAACATTCAGATTAAAAAATGAATCTGAAAAAGTTTCTTAAACCAGATAATAATACCAATAAGTAAAAATATGATAACGAAAACATAGGAATGAAAAAACACACCTTCTAGATATCAAGGAAAATTATTCCTAATGAGGAATATTTTTCTTGGAAAACATTAGATTCTAGAAAATTGTAAAAACCAATTTAAAGGTAAAATTGATTCTGAAAATATGATTATGGAAAAAACATGATTATGAAAAATTTTGATTATGGAAAAAATACCTGATTATGAAAAATTTTATTCAAAAAATTTTGACTATAAAAAAAATTGATTATAAGAAAAAACTAGATTACGAAAAAATTTGATTACAAAAAATTTTGACTAATAAGCAAATGTACTCCCCATTTGAAAAGGATTTTCATACTATAATAAGATAGGTTTCAACAAGTTAATATGGAATATTAACTTATGGTTATCATTCTTAATATCTATTTAATATATTCAAATCTATCCGAGGGTAAATATTTTGTGAAAATATCATCATGTTTATCTCGGGTTCTGATAAACTGATGAATGATATCTCATTTCATCTTAATAATCATTCAAAGAAGTTTTTGTTACCATTCATATGATGGTAACATAAACTATCTTTATACCATGTATTGATGTTGGTAATATCTTTATTTCCCTAAAAATAAGAGTGTTAGACTTTTGGAACCCAAACCTTCTTGGATCTGGAATATTCTGAAAGAATAATTTTTGGAATCCACATTTTCTTTGAAAAATAAAATTTATAAAAACAAAAAGTCTGAATTGGGTTTAAGGATCAATTTTTTTCCCAATTTCCACCACACCAACATTTAGTTCAGAATGGAGCACTTTGAGGAACAAAATAATTATTACTGAAAACCAGTTTTGAATGAGTATAACCAAATCCAGAATTATTACTTGGAGGTCTAATTTGGGTGTACCTCTTATCAATGTTTTCCTTACCTATGGTAATGTTTGAAAAACACTTTCTTAAGTAAAATATTTCTGGCTTTAGTTTAAAAACTATGTTTTTATCCTTAAAAATCAGTTTTAACACTATAGTTAGTCTTTAAAACATTTTTTGTATTAATGAATTTATCTAGATCCTTATGAAGTTTATCATTCTCAGATTTTACTCCCTCGAGGGTTTTTGAAACACTTTTAAAATCATAAATGTTATTATCAAGATCTTTAGAAATATCTAATACATTTTTACTAAGAATATAAATTCTAGAATTTTACTTATCAATCTTTATCTTAACTTTAGAAATTTCATTCTCAAGGAGCATAGAAAACCCAGAAACTTTTTCATAAGTAGGTAATGTATTATCTTCATCAAAAGAAGATTATTCATATGAAGATTCATAATATTTAATGTCAATATAAATATAATTCAAGGATACATTGGTTATTTATTCAACATTGTGTACCTTGGCCAATAAAAAATGAATTTTCAATGGGTAAATTGTCAAGTTATCCAAGATTCTTCTCACTAGAAGATTCATACTCTGAGGAATCATCAGAATATTCTCTAACATTGGAACTCTTGGTGTCATTAGCTTTCAAAAAATTCTTATCTTTAGCTTTGTAGTACTTTTTATTTTTCTAGGAATGATTTTCATTTCTATCCATTCTCTAAAGCATAGGATAATCTGTCTGTATATGCCATGCCCTTTTGCATTTATAACAAGTGACTTCTGAGACTTTCTTTTCATTTCTCTCTTTCTTATTAAATCTGTACTAAATGTATTTTTTCCCAACTATCTTGTTCATATTTCATGAAATATTAGAAATTTCATTCTCAATAGGTTCACTTTCACTTGATTCAGATAAAATAGTAACATTCTTCGACTTGGATCTTATAACCCTCTTAGGAGTCTTGACTTTAGTAGTTGTAATGGCTACACTTTCATTTCCATTATTATTATTTTTTAGATCAGCACATCTTTTCATTCTTTTCTCATGTTGAAAAATAATTTCAAAAAGATCATCAAGATTAATCTAAGATACTTTCCTATTCTCATCAATATTTTTTCTCTTAGATTCCCACTCATTAGGCATGATGTCTATAATCTTTTCCATAAGTACCTCATCATCTAAAACGTTCTCACCCATAGATTTGAAACTATTAAAAATAGTCATAAAACATTGTTTTACCTTACATACTGGTTCTCCATAACGAAATAGAAATCCATGATATACTGCTCTAAGAATAGATCTTTTAGTTTCTATTATGATGGATGTACCAAAATAAGTAAACTCCAATTTCATCCAAATAAAATTTGTAGCTTCACAAGAAAAAATAAAACTATATATATTCATAGTCATGGAACCGAATAGAGTATTGCATAACTTGTAGTTTAATTGATATTCTGATTTTTTTGTTATTAGTAAAATTTCAGACTTCTTTATCATGAATCTTATAATCTCCAGTAAGCGTAGCAATGTTTTCCACTCCAATATTAATAAAAAAGTATTCATATTATCTCTCCAATATTCATAATCATTCTCATCAGTTATAGGTGGTCTAGTAGGATTCTGTTTGTCAATCAAACCAACATTCATTCCTACCATCTAAAAGAAACTATCTTTCCATAGAAACTTGTTAATAGTAATGTTTTTAAACATAGAAAAAAATCCAAAGCTAGGAAAATATATAGAACAATGAAAAACTGGGAATGAAAACTTATATGTGAATATAAGTATTTCATAGACCTCCTCTAATACCAATTATAGGATTGAAATAATTATGTAGATTCTCAATATACAAAAGGGGGGGGGGAGTGAATTGTATACTTTAAAAATTACATTACAACTTTTAAAGATGGTTATAAAGCTTTCATTTTAACCTTGAGGAAAACAATGTTTAACAAAGATAAACAAGGTTAATTCTCAAAACCTCTTAGTTCTACAAACTTGCAAGATTTTGGATATGTGGTTCAAGAAATGAAACGTAATAAAAGTTTACAAGGACAATGATTCTACCTTAAAGTGTATTGAATCATACTAATTAGAGTATACAAATATAATAAAGTATAAGATAGTAATACTTTCCTTATTAATCAAAATACACCAGAAAATAATCTTTAAACAATACAAGTAACAATTATATAATCATCTAACCTAAAGAGTAGGGTATCCAACAACCTTGGATAAAGGTCTCTTGATTTAATCTTTCAAGATAGTATGTCTTACCCACACTAAGGTAATCCCTCGATAAGAATATCAGAATCTGTCTTGCTGTCCCCGCAAGCCCCCAAACATCAACGTAGTCGGCACCTCTATCATCCTTATCAAGGAAGTCATCAAACATTAAGGTAGTAGTCACATATGTCTTCCTATCCTCGGAATCCCTTGATTGTGCGAAGAAACTATCAGAGTCACACGAAGCAAGCTGAACAAGATGTTTAGTATGCATAAAGAATTAGAGTCTCTCTCTCTAGAAATCACTTCAGTAGAAATTAATCTCTAGGGTTCTAGATCAGTGATGAGCTCATTCAAATGTGCTATTATTTATAGGCACTTCTACAATGGTTGGATCCTTCTTCAAATGGTCATATTTTTGGTTGAATCTCGAAGGTAACTGTACACATGTCACTCAATCAACAGTTGGTTAGAAATAGAAAACACGACATCGTTTCATTACTATAACAAAAGTAAAAAAAATATGGTTGGCCAACCAAATATATTTTTCAGAGTATAAGTAAAAATAACTTTTAGAGTCTAAGAGAAAAAAATTCAGCGTCTATATTACATGAATATTCAGATTCTGTTTTTCAAGGAATTCAGAATCTGAATTCTATAGACTTTGGAGTCTGAATTCTATTGAATTCAAAATCTGAATTCTAAGGAATTCAAAGTCTGAATTCTAAGGAATTCCTAGTCTAAATTCTAAGGAATTTGAAACATGAATTTAAAGGAATTCAGATCCTGAATTTCAGATATTTTTTAATCTAAATATTAAAGAATTCAGAATCTAATTTTCAGAGAATTCGGAATCTGAATTTCAGAGAATTCAGAATCTGAATTTTAGAGAATTCGAAATCTCAATTTCAGAGAATTTGGAATCTAAATTTAGAACATGAAAACAGAATACTTTATATCTATGTATTAATAGGATTCTGAGGTTTTATAAATGAACCCTAATTTTTAACTGAGAAATAAAAATAGTTAGATTTAGTGAATCTAAATCATGAACAATGAAAACAAAGACCGGAAGAAAATTTCTTTGGGAAGGAAAACGTTTCATAATAAGATAAATATTATGGGAAATGAAATTTTCATTAAGATAGAGTTTTTGTGATTTTCCTAACATAATGAAAAGGAAAAGTCATAAGGAATCCTTATCGACTCAACAAGTACGTAGGTAGAGTCAAAGAAGTGACAACATAGAGTAGAGAAGGTCAGAGTGCGTCCTCTAAGAATAATTACCGTGACACCTCATCCAAGAAGGATTATGATGAGAAAGGGGATCCATGAAACTGATCCCCAAATCCCTTACTGAATTACATCCTCATTGGAGGGATATATTCTCTTTCCACATTTTTCCTTTATCATGGATGAAACGAATTATGCCCTCAACTCCTTCTCAGTGTCGATTCGTGAAACCACATCTCCATCCCCTCTTTGAGGTAGAGTGTCCACCTCTAACGTGTTGCTCACCTCATCTAACTAACTTCCAATGGATCCCATCACTCCCTTGGAGCATGGATCAATGTAAAGGTGATCTCCAATTCCTCAAGACAACACTCTATTTCCATGTCGGAAACACTACCCTAGTACTTCTCGAGGGACTGCCAGTAGAAAAAAAAACCTAGAGTCTCATACCACTTTTTATCATCTTCCTCTCGGTCAATCCTCTACTGATTGACCAAGGAAACTTGTTGGGCCTCGACTACCCCCACTACTCATGTACTTATTCTAAGTGTCCTAGGTGAAGATATAAACAAATAATTTCTAAGCCCGAGTAGTGTAAAAAATCATTTAAAATTTCATTTAAACATTTTATTTATTTTTAAATTCCCAAAACACCAAAGACACCCAATAACACAATTCATTATGATTAATGGACCTTTTCTAGGGTCTCTACCCTACAATCATTGTAGTCTCGCTTGGTAGTTCCGTAGTTCTAGAGTCCTTACGTTGGATCACATGGTGCCCTGAAATCATGTGTCATATTCGGTCATCCCTGGCCTAATTCATGCTTCATGATTGCCTAACATTATTTACCTACCATCCCATGCAATCCTCACTGTGCCTAACCCCAAAATCCCTTATATCTCACTACCATCATCTCTGATACCATTCTATCACGACCACCTTCTCCAATATGAGGGAAGGGAAAGAAAACATTTAGACCCTTCTTTATTCAGGTTTAAGGAAGAATAATGACCCCTCCCCCTGAGTCCCGCCATAATAGGCTCCGAAGTGGTAATTAGCACCAAGGGTATATAATCTCACATAATAACGAAGGAATTTCCCTTTTTTATATAAAAATAAGATATTAGACGGTAAATTCCAAAAACCGAAAAGACTAAAATAAATTTAAAGACCAAATTCCATTCCCACACGCATTTCAAAAATAAGGTGATACGTAGTACAATAAAGTTTGATGAAATGTACCAAAAGAAAGGAAAATCATCAATTAAAACCCCCAACACTCGAGCTAGTAAGGTCTAACATGGTTCTCAATGTCTCCCTAGAATGATGAATGAAAATTATATACATTGGTTGAGTATATAGGTATACTAAGTAGGGAAAACAAAAATATCTCATTCACAAGTGGGGAGACATTCTATTGTCTTATGAGAAAATAGAGATAAGAAAAAACACCAATAATGGAAACTATCCACCCAGCCTCACCAACACACACATCCCAAATAACACGAGTTAGGTAGAGAAATAGTAATAGTGCATAGATATTTAGGTACCCCACACCACTTTACCATTTTTTATTTAGGGAATCTTATGCATCAGACCTTCCCCTAAGGTTCCACTACAGTCGCACTACCACCCCAACAGGAACCCCATGGGCTATCCCTACCGCACATCTATCCCACCCACAAACACTAGGGCCACCACAACAACACATTATCATGCTTATAGACACCTAGGTCACAACAACCACCACCACGCCCAAAGAAACCTGGCCCAGAACAACCCCTACCATTCATGAAGACTCCTGGTCTAGAACAACCACACTCACACCTTAATACACCTAGGCCTCATCTTGAAAACATTTGGGAAACAATCCTACCAACACACACATGGTACAACCACCACAACACACCCTGGACAAAGAGTCTTAGGCCATAATAATTCTCATTTCACCACATCCTTCCCAAAGTGTCTTGGGATACCTGGGATATGTAGTATAAAATGAGCTAATAACCATCCACTCATAAGAATGTTGGAAAAAAACACCACCCCCCTTGAAATGGGGGTGTTCGGTATGATGTTATCAACATGGGTGGGGTGTGTATAATAAGCACAAGAACTAAATTTTATAATTATAGGTAATCAAGAACACATCCCAACTTAAGGGTCCCGGAACCAACAATCATCCAGTACATAACCACTCTTCATTCTATCCCTACATGAAAAATTATACAACATCCACAACCAAATCACAAGCCTTTTCTGAAAAGAAAATGTTTTCCCATCATACCCATTCTTGTTATCATGTTTATGTGATTCCATTTAAAAATTCCCCCACTATCTGGAAACTAATAGGCATAGATACACTTCAAAACAAAAAATAAATGAAAATAACCAATCTAGCATACAAGCATTCACTCTCAGTTCGCTCATAAGTAACCACATCAAAAGGGATCCGTGAGATCCCTCGATGTAATAGAACAAAATGAATCCTCAATATAACAGCTCCATACGGCTTCAAATTCACAAAACAACAACTTCATAACCATAGATTCCATCCCCATCCACATTTCACAGCACAACCATTAAATAGAATAGCAAGTAATATCACCGGAACAAAAAAAGAGATTTTTCAAATTTATCCAAAACCATTCCTTAATTTCCTTCATTCCGTTTGGTTAACCAGGTTGATCCCACAAGGATTCTTATTTATCAATAATCCATTTAATCAACGTGATTAATGAGATTCCAAGTTACATTCATTAAATCACATGATCATCTAGAAAACAGAGCTTCATTAGTTAGCATGAAATGTCCACCAACATCCACGACTTTTAGTGGACATGAGCCCATAAAATTCACAACATAAACACAAAGGTATAACACAACAACATCATCAAAATTCCCACCCCTTAATTATTTAAAATTCCTCTGATTATCTTAATTAATTTTGGTTTCATCTATATCCTATTGAATCATAATCATACCTACCCCACATGATGCACAGTAAAGAAAGACAAAGGAAGAACCCCTACTTAGATGGTCAAGGATCGATGTTTTCTCTTTGTTCCAAGAACTAAGGTCGTGCGTCATGAAACTTCAAGAAGAACCAAATAGTAGGGATCTCAAGCAATCATGAATCGTCTCTAGATGAGGGACTACATGTGCACAAAGGGAAAAGGAAAGAGACCAATGAAAAAGAAGGTCTCAGTGAGATACAATACTAGATCCTAGAGTTACGAGATGTACAATCTCAAAGTTCTTAAAATGTAGATCATTGTCTGACCACACAGCTAGGTGGGTTCACGGGTTGGAATTAATTTAGATATAATAATTATTCATGGATATGGTGGAGATATACCAATGGATGGCTGTGAGTTTATAGGTTATATTTAAACTGATAAAAAAGCATAATAGGGGAGAAATTGGAAAACATAGAATGCTGGAAAATGTGGAAAAGGGAGTGACATGAAACAAATTTTGGTAATTTAAGGGTCTCTAAACTATTGGGGGTTTAAAAATTATTTTACAGGCCTTAAATATCATTAAATGTGGCATTAAACCATTTTTATATCTAAAGAAACGTTACTAGAGTGAAATTTGAAATGTTTGGGAGAGGCTAGAAATGACTCACCGATGGGCGATTCACTATTACCCTAGCACTGCCACCCTAGAACCGATGGTTGATTGGTGACACTAATGCCCATAAGTGCCACTGATACTGATCAGTGCCACCATTCATCCATCATGAAATTTTTCAACTCCTAATTAAGTCTCCGATGGTCCCCAAAATGCGTCTAGAGTTAGGATTTTCTAAAGTAATGGACTTGGAGGGTCTGTCCAATACATGGTTACCCAAAAAAATGACCATTGGATAAATAATTTTATATTCAAAGGGGGATCCTATTATTGAATCAATTTTTAGGTATCATTGTATCTTCATCCATTTCCCATTGGTGGGTAGCTTCTTATATTTTAACACTGTATAACATTGCACTCTAGATTATTTTTTCACCTAGGGATGAAATTAGAATTTCATGGATGAGATTTGTACACTATGAGGAATCCTACATATCCTAATTTATAATAAGAATCAAGACCCACATAGTTTTTTATGCATTTATAGTTTACCATCTTATAGAAAATACATATATGGGGAAGGGGAAGATGGGAACCCGGTATTGAGAATGTACCTTAGGGAGACATCCTACGAATGTTGTTTATGGTAGGAATCCAAATTATCATAGTTCAATCACACCCTTTGGAAATTCCCAGAGGTAGACACCCTTATGTGATGGAATTTATACCATGCCATTGATATGGGATTACACACTAATGTTTCTCAAGATGGTGTAGATTCATGATGCAAGTGATGTGATCATTTAAACTCCATAAGCCTACATGAGTTGTGCTCATTGTAGAAAATAAGGGATATCATGTAACAAGTCTCATTTCTTAAGGATATGGTACATAAATGTTTGGACAGACCATAGGATGTTGAATATAGAGCATAGAACTTGTAAAAGAATCATATGTATCCTGTTTATGGTAGTTTAATGACTCAGAGTTTCCATCATTTACTTTTCAATATTGTATGGATTATTTTCAATACTAAGCCCTGAGATGACATGATATTTTGAGACTTGGTGTGACTAGAATAAATGTTTGAAATGTATTTAATGTATTTTATATCATGCAAGAAATTTTTTTATAAAAAATTCAAATAACTTCAAAACATGGTCCCATATCAGAAACATGAATTAATTTTTGTGTTCAAAACATGGGTTTTATTCTAGGCACAATATAACCATTGACGACATAATTTTTTTAGTAAAATCCATCGAGGGTAAAAAATAAATAAAATTATTTAATGAAATTATTTTATTTAACCACCGATTAAGAATCCTAATAATTTTCATTAATTAAATGTTTGTGTAAAATTTTCAGTGTTATCCATATTCCCCGGCAAATCGATGAAGATATATTAGAGAGTATTGAAGGTGAATCCATTGGAAGATGATGTCTTGATTGATGATCGGTGAGTGGTGCGAGACCAAATCAGAGGGTATTACCAATAATCATGATGCATGTATGTTCTTCATCGGAAATAGATCCAAATTGAAGTATGATGTTACTGATATGCATTTATTTCCATATTATTATTTCTATAATTAACATGGATTAATCAACCAATAGATGGATCAACAGATCTTGCCTATCATGGGATTGGATTGTTAAGAAGTTTTTTTGGGAGCATTTTCTTTATCATTATTTGATATTCTATTCACTCATTTTGTAATGAAAATTAATCTCGGTCGACACAAAAATTGACACGGTCTATTCCACAAATTAATTTCTTGTTCTATTCTCTCGTGGTTTTTTCACTCATCACGAACATTTCTATTGGCCGGGGTTAGAGATCTACCGAGGAATCAATCACTACACACTAGTTTTTTTGTGAAACAATCAGATACAGTAGATCCATGATTGACATGATGTGATAGAGGTGAGATGATTGTAGTGGTGAAGGAATCAGACAAGATTGTAGACATCTAGTTTTACGTGGTGTGTGGGATAATGAGAGTACAAATGGAAACTCATTTCCAAATGGATTCAATGGTCAGATTCTATAGGATGGTCACTTCAAGGCTCATATGATATGTATCCGTGATTTCTGGTGAGCTTGAGGATGAGAATCAAGGTAGTGGTAGGGAAAGTGCACACAGAAGGAATGATTATGGTTTCATAAAAAACGGGATCAAAATGAAATATACATCAGAGATACACACCATTTTGAACCTTTTAGTAGAAGCTCGAGTTTTAGGAAGAATTAAAGGGTCACATGACATGTTACCTTATCACACAACATGTGAATCCTCCCTGATAGCCTGACATGTACCGTAGAGGGTACACAGACACATGTTGCAGTACATAGGCTAAGGGACACCACATACTTCTAGATGGACATGACCTAGACAAATGGTACATGGCTTAACCAATGTACTAGAACATGGAATAAACTACACTGAAAGCCACATGCCCTGTGCAGGTATACAAACACAGGCATGGACAAGAACATAGATCATTTACATTGTCTTGACATGGGGTCAATGGGATATGACATATACCCAGATCAATGGCATGGTATACATTCCATCCACTAATACATGATATAGAATTTATATATAGTTTTTCAATCATCTTCATATATACACAGAAATTTCATAGCATAAGGAATCATTAATTTTCCTTCTATACACATCTGTTAGAATTCGATGAACAATGTTATCTATTTAACAGCACAAACTTCTTTGTCTTGTTTATATTTTTTTACCAAAATTACTATAAACAATTACTACATTTCAGACATCGTATGTTAGGATCATCTATCCAAAATAGTTTTGTGAATCTAGGTAATTTTTTAATAATATCGCTAATGTTGTTTTAATATTTCCAACAATGATGTCAAAATGAATTCAATATCTGGGTCATGTACAGACTGACCATGTAATTTTTCCAAACAATCATAGTGAATAACCACATGGAGAATAATTTTCCTCTACCTATGACACATAGAATGCCTTTGAAACCTCATTTGAATTTTTATTTAATTCACATAATAATATAAATTCACCTTTAAAAAATATTATATAACATGTTACTTAAGAAAGAGTTTCATTAATAAATAATATTTTTCTTACAAAAATCAAAATGTTTTTTATGATTCTTTACTAATCTATGAACATGAAAACATTAAGTCTAACATTTCCCAAATCCTTTTCTCAAGGTCATGTTTGACCAGGAAGATGATGTTATTATATCTACAACTGAATATTTAATCACATGTGAGTTAGGTTTAGGATTATTTTAATAAATAATTTTTTAAATGTCAACCCTAAAAAACTATGAAGACTATCAAGTCCCTATATATTTATTAGTGGGACACGATGAATATTTCAAAATGAAATTTCCAAGATTTTTCATAAACCTTAACACATTATAAATGTTGGAAGACAACGATCCATTCATTTAAAATATGAATATTAGATGTTTGAGTGGACAACTCCTAAGCCAATCAATCATATGAATAAACCTGACACTATTCCTCTAGTTTCCTAATGCTCGGTGTTTACTTGAAATGTGTACCTTTAAACATATTACATAAATGATTCTCCCAGCTATAGGGTTCAATAAGGTATATGTTTTCATAACACATTGTTATCTGTGGACATCTTTATTGGATTGAGACTACCACAATAATAATCAATGTCACAAGATGTCTTTTTTGGAAGGAATCAAACACACAAAAATTTTAAAGGATATTCTTATCTAAAAAATTAATATTATATTATACATTTTTTACATGAATGATTCTGGTGATTTAGAATTTAGTCACTATTCCTCAAAAAATTATTATTTTTGAACTATTTTTATGTAAAAATCGGAACACAAGTCATAAAAATGTATGGGTAATGGAAAATAATACAAATCCAAATAGCTATGTAACACATTAAATGCTTGTATGATAATTTAAATAAGAAGCTTAAAATTTTAAATTAAATCATACACTCAATTTTTAATAGATAGTTCATATTTGTTAATTAGGATATAAATAAAATAACTAAATGAACAATTCATAAATAGAAATATGATATAAAACATTAGTAAAAAATTATAAAAAAATTGTAAACATGATTTCATTTATTCATGTGTTATTGAAATTTTTAACTAAATATATAAAAATATATTGTATTTATTAACAATATTAGATCAATAAGATTATTACTTATATGAAATTTACTTAGATATATGATATCTGAAATATAACCATTCAAGATATCTACTATTCATATTTTATTTAACCATTCTTAAAATCATATATCTAATAATATTAAATCATTTATCACATATATAGAGAAATTAATTTTCATATGGTTGAAATAATTTATAAATTAATTCTTTTAACGTCAATAAATCAAACTAAAAAAGGTAATTAACATGTAATGTTAATATAAACTACCTAATATTTTTGCTATATTTTATGATTGATAAACACATTATAAATTCTTTTTATAATGTCAAAATAATAATTTTTTATAAAAACAAATTGCATTAAATATGTGAGTAGTATATGTTTAGATATAATATCTAATATTATAAATATTTTGTAATTATTATTTTTTAAAATAATATTTAATTATAAACATTTAATAATTAATAAATGTTCAAAAACATTATAAATTATGTAAATAGCCTAAAATACCTTTTCACTTAAATAATAAAAAATTATAAATTAAATAATCTAATTTTTAATTGAAATATAGAAAAATAAATTATTATACATTTCACATATGTTATGATATAATCTAAATTTTATTCCACGATTCAATTCAGAATCAATTATGGTCCATGACTGATAATGGGTATATAATTTCACTGTACACTAGTATCTATCCTATATTATGATAGAGTATCTTTTTTATGGTACATAATTTGGAGTTATCATTCATATTTATCTACCTCATTATATTATAGACTACATTATGACCAAAGCATGTTTGGTGATTGGATTCAAACATCACCCTTTGTTTTCTAGGTATCATATTTGTGATAATATTTATATAATAAAAGATATATGGTGCTATAATTTTTATTAATAGAACATAATCTCAATAAGTTATGGAACCAATTATTATATTCAATGAGTAATATAATTTAAATAATTTCACCATAAATGATATTATATATTATAATGATTGACTATATCGACACTAAGGGTTTAATGTAACGTATGAGAATCGATATTACTAAATATAATATCCTTTTTCACAAAAGTAATCAAACTATAAATTTTTTAATAATTTTAATCATTATTTCATGAATCAAGAATGTCGATAAATCTATGCCACCACTGAAGATAGAAATATCTTTATTCCACATATTATAAAATCCAACCAGATGTCTATATAGACATATAGATTCCTTATATTTCCCTAAAAATTTTCACTACACATCTCATTGAATTAAAAATGAAATTCATAAGAAGAGATCCATAATTTGTCATTAATCAAGTGTGAGAGTTTATAGGAATTTAAAAACCTGTTAACATTATCCCTAATATAACTAAATTATGTATAAGGACTAATTTTTTTTTGAATATTGTAGACTATAATAGAAACCACACTCCCCAAGATCATAGGCTTATGTAAATTTGAAACCATGTATAATATAAATAAAAAACATTTACCTTTCATTAGTTTTGGTCATAAATATAATCACCATTTATTATATATTTAGGGAATCCTTGAAGATTCAATACTATGTTTTTCACTCTATGTTGTAATCCCTGGATGATATAAATTTCAATAGATTGGTTGGAATTCACCATTATTCCAAATGAATACTAGAATCTCTCAATAGATAAGGGACCAAGAAAAGATATTTTTATAGAATTTGAAGCCGGAATGGATTTACATGAATAATTCAACTAATTTTTTACATCCTCTCTTTATAATATATTATATAAGATCTTGGGGGTACAATTAAACTAATCACAAAAACACCAGACAAACACATGACTAAAAGGTGGGTCATAGACCCCAAAATGGATCAACCTCCAAACCACATGATTTATTACATTATATATATTTGGTCTGAAGGCCTAGTGGGAGAGAATCCCAATTACATGGCCCATAGGCCCAAAATTTTCACCCAAGGCTCATTCTATGATTAATAATACTATAGTACCGCATATGATATAGTACCACACTACAATAGCACTACCGCTAAAATACCCACTACAGTACCCTCCATTGCTAGAGTGCTCTCCTCTACTATAGTGTTGCTACAGTTTTTCTGCTATATTACTTACACTCCCCAGGATTTGAACATTTGAGTGTTCAGAACTATATATATTTTTTGATAACATATTAGTAAATTCTATGTCAGTTAAAATATACAGAAACACTTCATCCAGGAAAACAATCCAACATTATTCCTCTCATAAAATATAAATTACTACTCATATAGAACATATGTGAATATTAACAATTAATGTTCGATTTACATAATAAATCATATGAAAAATATGAATCAAACATTATGAATTAAAATTGAATTTTATATAGCATTTTTATTTTATACAACATGATGTGAGAGTAACAAGATGTCTTATTTATTGAAATATGATATACCCTTAAATATGTAACATGACACTCCATGTATTCTTATATGTCATACAAAAAGATATATATTCACAACCTCTAATGGAATATATCCAAAATAAGTTATATTCTTATAGATTTTGTGGAATATCCCGAAAACTATTCAAATTGAGCTCATATATTAATATTAAATTCCTTATATTTGTTCATCTCCATATTAAATTACTCATAATAGTTCCATTAACATTAAGGTGACCCTCAAATGTTGATTAGATACAGTAGATAATTATGTTCCATGTAACCCCACCACTTATCTAATATATATCATGGTAAATTTACTGAGTAAGAATTATTCAAGAATAGTGATGATGTGGGTAGCCTTTATATGTCAATCCACTATAACCAATATGGAATTGTCTTTTATAGATTTATTTTTAATACTAATGATAACGTATACAATGATATTATTTATTTTTCATCATGGTATAGGAAATAGTTGCATAATCCCCTAAGACTTCCATTATTTTGTATTATCTTATTTACAGACCAAGAACATTGATATATATTTAGTAATATACTACATTATATTATCCCACAAAAAGTAGAATAGATATCTATATTCAAATTTTTAGTTCCTAGAATAATAGAGATAGATGAGATATATGAATCATATAACAGGTCATTATCCTTTACAATAAGAAATGTGACACATAATCATGTCCTAGATAATAAACCTTTATCATGAAGAATATTAGACATTTATATTTTCACATACTTGTTGTTATTACATTCTATTGTATCTGAACAACATCCAGTCATAATGACACAATATTTATTAATATATATTATTTGGTGAAAATTTATAAATAGAATTATTTTTTACCCTCAATAATAATTTAAACATGCATACATTACAGGTATAAGAATACCAAGGATCATTGAATAGTTATCAAGGATATGTTATTGGAGTCATTTCTTATTAGATAATCTACTAATTTTTTCCTATGGTAATTGATTGTGCAGTCATAGTCTTTTATTATCTCATACCATTATTGTCAATTCATATTTTGATGATTCTAAATTTATATACACATTATCATTTTATTATGAGTATTTTTTATAACCAAGGTAAAATGAGCTAAAAGACAATGCTATGTTGATTAAAAATAAATTATTTTGTGTTGAGAAAGAAAAATGTTGTTTGAGTCAATGATCTCCAAGTTCATGCCATTACAAATTATAGTGAAAAGTTATATAATATTTAGATTATTCAATAAAGATCCATGTATTGTTTGTGGTGAAGGTAGATTTATATTATATTGCATATATGACTATATAGGGAGTATTTGTCTAGGAATTTGTGATGGAGGCACCATATAGGTAGAAAGGAATAACATACTGCTTTGTTATATACAAGATTGTAATCCACCGACCCCAGTTACCTAGATTCGATGCATTATTACAAAACATTGACATGACATAGGGAATCATTTCCCAAAAGATCGATCAATTTAGTTTCCTTAGAAGTACTATATACATTAATAAGTTTTACATTGTATTATTAAATGAAAAAACAATAACAACATTGTCTCCTTTGAACACATTCATTACACTTAGATTATCCCAGAATGTTAGTCATAATATACTTCCTCGCATCCTGGGATAAATAAAACATTGAAAGGGGTGAGCTCAGATGCTCAGTAAGGATAACAATATAGCAGAAACTTTCATAAATAATAATTAACATTTAAGGCAATGTATAAGACTAAAAAAATACTTTTAAACATAAAATTATGAATAATATTGACAATATAAATCAAATAATTCCATTTACTTGTCACATGGATATTCTACTAGTCGAATAATCACATGCAATACTAATAACCAATTTCATAATGATGTAATGAATAATGCCAGACTTCATAACCACATAGTCAAGGCCTTTTACAATGACTACAAATAATATTTTGTCAAGGCCTTATGGCAAGATACTATTTTTTCTCATGAGACCTACTGATGCATCATGGAGCTATAATGACATTCACCCATTACTTACTAAGTCCAACGCATTCCTCATATGAAAAGGTGGAAACATAACATAAAAATTCATATAATAAGCTTTAGTACAAAATGTTAATACATTAACCATAAACCTTGAATGTTATAAAAATAACACATCCATAGTCAAACATATCCCAAATCCTTTAATATAATATGGAAGATTTTATCATAATAAATGAACTTCAAACAATCTTATAATCCATCAAAGGATGTTGACATGATTGAAATCAATACTTTTATTTATAGAAATATCTCTTTCTATTTTGAAATAATTTCAAAGCAATATAATTATAAATGAAAAAATGTATTTAGAAAATATTATTAAAATCTAGTATGGGAAGATTTGATGATGTTATAATGACAGAAAATAGCTGCTCCCACTGTATAAGATAAAAAACATTAAACCTTAATTTTGTCGACAAGGTCATAAAGTAATTTGTTTGGAAAATGACGAAAAGATTCCATTAAAAACATATATTGTCAAATAAGGGTATAAATTAAGTTAACCCATAGTCTAGTAAATGGTAAAAATGTATCAAATTACATTATCAAGAAAACACTGATGTGGATGATAAAGAGGTCTCAGTAGATACTTACATATTAACAACTTCGGATAAGTAAAAAGATTATAGAATTAACCCTTACCTTGTACTTTTCCTTGGTCGAGGGTACCTTAACATCCTATATAATAGTTAAATAATTGTTATTAAATTATAAAAAAATCATATATATAAATATGATATCATATATGATCTTCTAATATTTCTTAGTTAATATTATTTTAGTAGTATCATCATTTCAGGTGTTAACTGATTCATTTACCTTTATATGCTTGGTTACCTAAGCCATGTTTCTTATGAATATGATGTATTTGATCCATCTCCATAAATGATATTAAGTTCTTCAACATTATTTTAAATCATAAAATGAAAATTATTCTTGATTGATTTTGATGGGGAATGAATCTCATCGCGTTCGTGGAGATGATAATCCTTACGTACGCACGAGTGACAATATCATAATATTAATGGTGAAATCATATGTAATTTGATGGTATATCATATATACTGAATCATTAACATGTTATATTTATTATTTACATCAATTATACTCATTATTATACCAATCCAAATAATGATGTGTTTGAATGAAAAACTACCCCACAACGTGGAGACGGTAAGTCGTGCGTACGCACTTATGGTGACTTTGTAATTAATAGGATGGAGAGAATGAAGAATATGGTTGTAACATATTTATAATAACATCACAGTATGTATAAAGAAATTTATTTATTATTTTTCAATGGGAGAAATCAAAGAAATAGGATGTGGAAGAAGAAAAGAACTTGAATGATGATAGTGAAATTATTACCTCTTCTTCGGGTATTTCTTTTTGAGTTGATCAAAATTGCTCCATAGGTTAGATTTATGATCAATTTAAGTCCTATAGGTTGATGGGATGATTGTTAAAAGGATATTTGGGTAGGGGCTGGCCAAGACAAATTGATTTGGAGGTGTGAAAGTAAAAAAAGGGGAATTACAGTTTTATAAGAGAGGTGAGGGTCTCTTTAAGAAAAGCTTGAAATATTTTTTTATAATACAATAATTTTAGGTTTATAATGGCCCAAAAATGATTTATTTCTAGGATAATGTGGGTATAGGTCGAAAAAAGTTCAACCAATAGGTTTTATAAAGGTTTAGGTCACCATATTAACCTTATCATTAAGATTTAACTATTAGTTAAATAGTTTGACATTTACCATGTCTCTTTGTATTTTTATATTATATAGATAATATACATGAAATAACAATACAAGATAACTACATGATGTTTATTATTAATATATATAATCTTATCTAAGTCATTTGGATGATATGTATATTTTTAGGAATATTATATCAATAAATATTATAATATTTGTTTTAAAAACTTAATTATGTCAATTTTGATACTATTTAGTATTTTATTTTTTGTAAAGTCATAAAAACTATCACTTAGAATAATATTTATTAAATAATCCATAACATGTCATATTAACCTATAAAATTATTTTAATTCATCAGAAGTCTCAATTAACATTTATTTTCATATTTATAATATGAGTTATTTTAATCTTTCATTAATAAGGTACTTACTACATCATCCTTGTGTCATACATAAATTTAATTATATAATGTTTAAAAATTATAAACAAAATACCATTTGATAAGAAATCATTTTATCTTTCTAATGATTCTTTATAGTCGAAATTATCTTATGTATAACCCTATATTAAAAATGGATTAGTTATTAAACGTTAAACTTTGAACTTTTAACTCTTCTTTAAATAAAATAATAATAAATGTCCTAATCTAATTAAAGTAGACCAAAATGGATAATATTTTATTACTAAGGTTTTTTTGGTCAAATTAAACTTATAAAACAGAATTAGGACTTGTTTTATGGTAATTATGATATCATTTTTACCCTAAATAACACTATTTACTTTTAACCGTGGTAAATAAAAGTCAAAAGTTACTATTCAGAAAAATTTATTTTCACTGTTATTGAACCCAATTTTACATAATTATTTCAACCATTTATCTTGGATTATTTAATTTCAACTCACAAAAGCGGTAAAATTATGTTTTATTCAAATTTTCCAATTCTCCTAGAAGGTGGGTAAAAGACGGTAAAAAGTTTGATAAAATTTTTATATCTAAAATTATTATAAAATTACTACAACGAATTACATTGAATATATATAGGTATTATGTATATATTTTTACCTAAATTAAATTAAAATAAAATAACTAATTATATAAATAAAATGTTGAATTTAAACAGTAAGCTGTGTTTTCACTATTCACCAAAAATTGAAAGATTTCATAAAAATACCGAAAATTCACCCTAAGAAAATTTTGATATTCCAAATCCAAAAATGAAGTCCATTTTGAAAAATAAAATTTATAAAATTTCATAAAGTGGATATTACTATTCATAACGGTTACTTTGATTGGTCATGGTGTGTTAAAACTCCAAGTTGCATACCACACAAGCAAAATCATTATTCAAAGGGAAACGTACCATAGAACCATGGGGTGTTACATTCACCCCTACTTAAAATATTTTATCCTCAAAATTTTGAGAATATTATAGCCTAAAAAGATTTGGGTGGTTCTTCATCATAAGGTCCTCATGTTCCCATGTTGCCTCTCCTATCTTATGGTTTCTTCATATAACTTTTAAAAGACAAGTCATCCGGTTTCTCAGCACTTATTCTCTGGAATCCAGAATCATGACAGGCTCTTCACAATAAGACAGATCAGGTTCCAATTAAATTTCCTCATTGGTGAGTACATGCGTTGGGTCAGGAATTTATTTTCTCAACAGTGATACGTGGAACACATCATGAACTTTGGAGAGACATGGAGGCATTGCCAAACGATAATCCAAAATTCAAATTTGTTCTAGAATTTTGAAAGTTCTGATGTACCTGGGATTCAATTTACCCTTCTTACTGAATTTTATAACACCCGTCCATAGATATACCCTCATGATACCATGATATTCTACTTGAAATTCCAAGTCCTTCCTCGAAGTATCGGTATATCTCTTTTTCCTATTTTGAGTTTCTTTGATGTGGGTTTGGATAATCATCACCTTTTCCACTATTTCCTCAACACGTTCTGTGCCTACGAGTTTTCTTTCACCAACATCATCCCAACAAGTTGGTGTGTGACATCTCTTTTCACCTAATTCTTCATATGGTGTAATTTGAATAATTGAATGGAAGGAATTGTTATAGGAAAATTCAACCAGAGGTAAATGCATATCCCACATACCTAGAATGTCAGGTGATCAAGCTCTCAACATTTCATCTATGATTTGAATAGTCCATTGTGATTATCCATCGGTTTGAGGGTGGTAGGTTGTGCTCGAATGGAGTTCAGTATCCAAGGCCTGTAGAAGACTTTTCCAAAATCTTGATGTAAAACAGGGATCATGATCAGAAAAAATCAATAGGGTTACACCATTGAGTCTTACAACTTGATTAGTATATAGTCTTGCAAGACGTTAAAGTGGTAAATCTTCTCTTATAGCAAGAAAATGTGAGAACATGGTACGAAAATCAATAATGTTCCATATTGTATCATTCCTTCTAGGAGTATTTTGTTGCCCCATGACAAATTCCACCGAAATACTATCCCATTTCCACTCAGGTATGGGAAGAGGTTGCATGACTCCTCCAGGATGTTGCCTTCCATCTTTCACTTGTTGAAAAATCATACATCATGACAAAAATCAGCAATATTCCTCTTCATTTTATCCCACCAAAAATGATCCTTCAAATCTCTATACATCTTGGTGCTCCCATGGTGTGTAGAGAAATTGGATCTATGAGCATCATCCATCAATTCCCTTTTTAGATCTGGTATATCGGGAACACAATGTCACATCCCAAATTTCAGAATTCCATCTCCATATACGAAGTCACTCAATGTCCCATCATATGTTTCTTTAATCATCTTTTGAAACACCTCATCATCAGCATGAGAACTTTCTATCCTTTCTAGTATTTGTTGTTTCAAAACCATTTGAAAAAGTAATAATGTTTCACCTTCCATGGTTATTCCCATATCCATATTTACTAGATCTATGAAAATAGGATCCCTTTCAACTCTCATCATGTTCAAAACTCCACGATCCATTCTGCTCAATGCATTTTCCACATTATTTGACTTCCTCGGGTGGTATTTTATTGTGAAATCATAATCCTTGAGTAGTTCAAGCCATCTCCTTTGCCTCATGTTGAGTTCTTTTTGTGAAAAAAATATACTTTAAACTCTTGTGATTTATATAAATCTCACATTTTTTACCATAGAAATAGTGTATTATATATTCATAGAAACGATTACAACTGCTAACTCAAGATCATGAGTGGGATAGTTTTTCTCATGATTTTTTAGTTATCCTGATGCATAGTCAATAACTCTATCATTCTTCGTAACGACACAACCATGTCCTTTCATTAAAGCATCACTATAAATAACAAAACCATCTCTCCCTGATAGTAGTTTCATGATATTATTGTTGAATATTATTCTATTAAGTTCTTAAAAACATTATTCACACTTTTTTGTCTAAAAAAATTTAACCCCTTTACGTATGAGCTTGGTTAATGGGTTATCCAACTGGGAAAAATTCTGGATGAAGCACCAATAAAAACTTGCTAAACCAATAAAACTGCATACCTCAGTTATACTCATCGGTGCTGGCCATTCTTGTTTTTATCATGTCTTAGAAGGATGAACATATATTCTATCCTTAGAGACAATATGGCCATGAAATGAAATATCATGAATCCAGAATTCACATTTTCTAACTCCCCATATAATTCATTTCTTCTAAAAGTCTTTAGAAGAATTCACAAGTTATTTTCTTAATATTTTATAGCTTTTGGAGTATACAATGATATTATTAATAAATACCACTAAAAATACATCAATGTATTCTTTTAAAAACCCTATTCATTAGATCCATGAAAATAGAGGGTTCATTAGGTTATTCCAAAAAAACATTATTATAAACTTGTAATGCCCATACCTGGTTCAAAATTTTGTCTTTGGAATGTCTTCCTTCTTTATGCACAACAGATGATATCCAGATCAAAGATCACTCATTGAAAAATATTGACCTCCATGAAGTTGATCACATAAATCATCAATGTGTGGTAGAGGATACATGTAAATTATTGTTATATCATTGATCTCCCTGTAGTTAATGCACAACCTCATAGATCCATCATTCTTCATAACAAAAATAGCAGGGGCTCCCCATTGAGAAACAATTAGGTGAATAAATCCCTTATTACTGTAATCCTCTAGTTGTTTATTTAGTTACACTAATTCCACAGTGGCCATTCTATAATGTGTGTTTGATGTGGGCCTTGAACCAGGAATTAAATCAATGGAAAACTCAATTTCTTATTTGGGAGGTTGTCCAGGAAAATCGTCTTAAAACAAATCGACATATTCTTCCACAATATGTACATACCCTATTTTAATATTCCATTCCTCACCCACATATATTTCATTCTATTCCTCCCAAATAAATTAATTTAGTAGAGCTACTGGGGTTGGATCTAGAAAAAAATCAGGTGGTGACGTTTCTACTCTAATGATTAGGTACTCCTTATCATCATCAAAAATTGTAACCGGTTTCTTCTTACAATAAATTTACGCATCATGGTCCTGAAGACAATCCATACTAAAGATTATATCAAATTAAATCATGGGTATTCCAATGTGATCAGCGAAAAAACATTTATATTCCCTAATGAGAACTGATTCACAAAACATTGTTCCGATGATACTTCCCTTAAGAGTTTTGACTGACAACTCCCTTATTATGTCAAATTGAAAATATATTATTTTCATAAAAAATTGGGGAAATATGAAACAATTTGATGATCCAAAATCAATTAAATCATTGGCTAAACATGAGGAAACTATTAAATTACCTTCCACCACGTCTTTTGGAGCTTTAACCTCAATAGTAGTGATCACATTAGCTTGGCCTTTCTCCCTTGACTTTTTCTAAGGTATGTTACCTAGGATATTTGGACATACATTTCCATAAATCCCCTTTTCTGTACAATTGTATAATTCAACATTGACAGCCTCTTTCTTTCCCTTGCAATCACTAGCTCGGTGGGCTTTTTCACCACATTTGTAACAGAATCTCACTCCCTCCAGGGAAATACCAGGGTTTTTCTTCCCATATTTACTATAGGTTGGATATTCAAATTTTCCATTCCTTCTTTAATTTCCATTTCTAGAGTGTACAAAAAATATATTCTTCTCTTTCTTTTCTTTAAAGTCTCAATACATAGACAATTCCTTTTCTTTGATGATAGGACACGAGACAATATATTCGTACGATGAGATGGATTTTGCGACTAATTCTAATCTAAGAAATGGTTTTAACACATCAATGAATCGATCAATCTTACTCTTTGGGTTAAGTATATAATATAATGCATGAATTGATAACCATGTAATGTTGGACTCATACTTTGTGAAATCCTCATCCTCCTTTTTCGTTAGAATCAGAAATTGTCTTTCCATATCCACTTGATGGTCAAGAGGAAAGTATTTTTCTATGAAAATATCTTTAAACTCCCTCCAGTCCATGTTTGATACTTATTAATCTTCCTTTGTGTTTTGGATTAATGACCACCACTGTTCTACATCTCCCATGAGGTGATAAACTACCATGAAAACATTTTCCCTTTTACTACTCTCCAAATCATAAAATATTTCCTCTAAGGGACTTATCTATTTCTCAGATTTCAATAGTTTTGTACTCCCATTGAATGTGGGTGGTTGTTTCCTCATGAAGTGTAATAACATTTATTCTCCGCATTGTGGATTTGGGTGCTCCATTAGGGCAAGGTTATTATTCATAACCAGAGTGAGTTTTCCCAGTTTGTTGATAAGTTGATTAGCACCAGTTGCATCACCAGATACACTATAATTATCATGGGAAGGAGTGAAATCCCTACATTGATTAAGTACGTTGATACAGTTTCCAATCCTCCATTAGGAACCATTTATAAAAAGGGAATACACTATATTAGTTTATGAATCACAATACATAATTTCAAACTTGTAAAACACTTAACATAAATTGAGCAGTTTATGGATATAATTCGTAATAATAAAAATTTATTCTTTGAGGAGATATATACTCATAAATCCTTCAAAATTTATTTTAAATTAAATATCCTTTATCCTAAGCATTTCCTATGAGAGTGTCGTAACCAAGAGTGCAACAACACCCAATTTTCGGTACTAGGGTACCCCGGGTCAAGACCGAAACTCTTTGTCGGAGTTTTCACTCCTAGGTACGTCTATGCCAGAGCCGCCTGTACCTGTTCATATTCATACAGGGATGTATTACTTGGAAAACTCACAAAATCTCTACATTACCAAAATTATATGATGTTCTTCTATACTAATCCTTAATGTATATCTTAGGGTAATGTTCTCTAATCATAGTTTTTATTAATATTGCTTCCATGATTTTTACTAAACTTCCTATGATACAATTGTAATTCCCCAACCCAAGTTACCCATATTTGGTGCATTATTACATAATATTGGAATGATAAAAGAATCATGTCCCAAAAGACCAATCAGTTTATTAGCCTTGGAGGTACTAGAAACATTCATAGGTTTTACATTACATTATAAAATGAAAAACAACAAAAAAAATTCTCCTTTGACCATAATAATTAATCTTAGAATATCCATACTGTTTCTTCATAATATAATTCTTCTCATATTGGAAAAAATAAAACATAGAAAGGGGTGGGCTCAGTTGTGTATCAAAGAGAACAATATAGCAGAATTTTTCATAAATAAGCATAAAAAATTGTGGTAATCACATGCTATATCGAAATCCAATTTCGTAATGATGGGATGCATAATGGAAGACCTCATAACCACATAGTCAAGGCCTTGTGCCGAGACAAAAAATATGATTTTTTCACGGCCTTATTCCCATTCACATGTTTTTCTCATGATTCCTACTGATCCATCAAAGAGATATAGCGGGCTCCACCCATCACTTACTACGTCCAATGTATTTTTCATATGAAAAGGTTGAAACATAACTTAACATTCATATAAAAACTAGCATAAAAAATATTAATACATTAACTGTAAACCATGAAGGCTTTAAAAATAACACATCGATAATAAAAAAATATCACAAAACCTTCAATAAAATATAAAATATTTGTATCATAGTAAATCATCTTCAAACAAGCTTAAAACCCATCAATGGATGTTGACATAGATGATCTCAAAGAATCATTTTTGGAGAAATATGTCTTTCTATTTTGAAATCATTTAAATTTCAAATAATTATAAAAGAAAACATTTATTTTTTTAATATTATTATAATCTTGTATGGGAATATTCAATGATGCTATAACGGTGGAAAATAGCCGCACATGCCGTATTAGCTAAAAAACATTCTTACCTTAATTTTGGTGAAATAGTCATAAAGTACCTTGTTTGGAAAATGACGAAAAGATTCCTTTCAAAAAATATGTGGTCAAATAAGTGTATAAATGACATTAACCAACATTCTTTTAAATATAATATTTTTTTTGAATTACATTTTTTATAAAACTTTGATGTGGATGATGAAGAGGTCCCAGTAGATACATACATATTTACAACCTTGGATAAGTAAATAGATTAGAGAATTAACCATTTACTTCTACTTTTCCTTGTTGGAGGTTACTTTAACCTCCTATATAATATTTAAATCGTTGTTATTAAATTATAAATGAATCATATACATAAATATGATATCATATATTATCTTCTAATATTTCTTTGATAATTATATTTTAGTAGTATCATCGTTTCAGGTGTTAACTAATTTATTTCCTTTATATGCTTGGTTACATTAGGCATGTATGTTATGAATAGTATTTACATGATATTATGTTCTTAAACATTATTTTTAATCATAAAATTAAATTTATTCTGGAATGATTATGTTGGATAATGAATCTCATCACATTCATGGAGATGGTAATCCGTACGTACGCACGAGCGACAATATCATTATATTGATGATGAAAAAATATGTAATTGGATGGTATATAATATATAAATAATCATTAACATGTTCTATTTATTATTTAAAACAATTATACTAATAATCATACCCATCCAAATAATGATGTGTTTGAATAACAAACTACAACACAACCTTGAGACGGTAAGCCATACCTATGCACGTATGGTTACTATGTCATTCATAGGATGGATAGAATAACAAATATGGTTGTAGAATACTTATAATAACATCAAAGTATGTATAAGGTACTGTATTTATTATTTGGTGTGGAAACAATCAAAGAAAGAGGAAGTGGAATAAGAAAAGAACATAAAAGTGGGTGGTTAAATTATTACATCTTCTTCGGGTGTTTCCTTTTGAGTTGATCGAAAGGGCTTCTTAGGTTTTATTTATGACCATATTAAGGCCTCTAGGATGAAGGTAGTATAGTTGAGTGGTTATTTGGGTAGGTTTTGTCCAAGTAAAATGGCTTTGGAGGTGTGAAATTAAGATAAGGGGAAGTAATTTTTATAAGAGAGGTGATGGTCACTTTAGGAAAATCTTGAAACATTATTTTATAATAAAATTATATTTGGCTTCTAATGGCTCCAAAATAATTTTTTTTGAGGCTAAGGTGGGTATTTTTCCAAAAACATTCCAACAATAGGTTTTATATAGCTTTAGCTTTCCATATTAACCTTACATTTTAGATTTAACTCTTAGTTAAATAGTTTGACATTTACCATATCTCTTTGTATTTTTAAATTATATGGTTACCAACAATCTGCATTCAGAATGATATAATAATTCGGTGAATGACCAGGTTGTATTGATAAGGCTCCAAATTCCTGGTAATTTTCTAAAACCTTATAGAACCATGGAAGTGTTATGGGTTTCCCCATTTTCAGGTTGGATTAAGTGTAATACAGACAGCGCCTCAAAGGGTAATTAGGGACCTTCTGGATATGGATTTATCTTCCGGGATCAAAATGGTGATTTTTTAGAAGGCGAACAGGGTACACGAGGACATTCCATGTCCCTTTAAGTAGAGATGCGTGACCTCATTAAAGCGGTTGCTATTGCTCGACAACAAAACTGGGACTCAGTTATGTTTGAAAGTGATTCAATGGATATGGTGCAAGCTATTTGGATGGGCCAAATTCATCTTGTTTGGAAGCATACAACACAATGTAAAAAATCTTGAACAATCTTTCCTCCATGAACTTCTTCATCACACACATCTATTGTGAGTAAAATCAACTTGCTGACCGGCTTGCTTACAGAGGAGCCGCTGAAGGGAATTGCATTCATTACACTATAATTCCTTGTGAGCTAATTAATATACATCAATGCGATAAATTTAAATGTTAATATTTCCATATTGTGTAAATATTTTTTTTTGAATTTTAAGCCTCATATATTTCTTTTATAAAAATAATAATATGGTATTTGTTTTAAAAACTCGATTTTTTCAATTTTTCATACAATTTAGTATTAAATTTTATTGAAATCCAAAAAAACGTTTTCACTAGGATTGAAAATTATTCAATCCAAACTAACATGTCATATTAACCTATAAGTCTCAATTTACATTTATTTTGATTTTTATAATATCATTTATTTTAATCGTTCATTAATAAGTTAATTACTGCATCATCCTTGTGTCATAAATAAATTTAATTATTTAATGTCTAAAAATTATAAATAAACTAAAATTATGTATTAAATATTTTTATATTTCTAATAAATATTTATATTAAAATTTATCTTATGTATAACCCTCTATTAAAAATGGTTTAGTTATTAAACTTTGAGTTTAACACTTTTAACTATTTTTTTAAAAAAAATAATAATAAATATCCTAATCTTATCCATGTGGACCAATGGGGATCATATTTAATTACTAAGTTTTTTTTCGTCGAATTACACTTTTCCAATACAATTTGGATATGTGTTAGGGTAATTATGATATTATTTTTACCCTTAATTACCCTATTTACATTTATCCTTGGTAAATAAAATTCAAAAGATAATATTCACAAAAAATTATTTTCACTCTTATTGATTCAAATTTTACTTACTGATGTCAACCGTGTCTCTTATATTCTAGATGTTCAACTCAGAGAAGTATTAAATTTAAATTTTATGAAAAAATTTCAATGCTCCTAGAAGGTGGGTACAAAACGGTAAAAAGTTAGATAAAATTTTTATATTTAAACTTATTATAAAATGAATCTAATGAATTATGTTGAACATATATAATAATTATGTTTCTATTTTGACCTAAAATAAATTAAAATAAAACTACTAATAATTTAAACAAATCTTCTGTGTTAAATAATAACAAAGTGTTTTCACTATTTATCAAAAATTTAATGTTTTTAGAAAAATAAAAAAAATTCACCCTAAGAAAATTTTGATATTCCGAATCTAAAAATGTAGTCCATTTTGAAAAATTAAATTTATAAAATTTCGAAAAGTGTGTATTACTATTTATAACGGCATGTTTTATTGGTCATGGTGTGTTAAAACTCCAAGTCGCGTACAACACAAGATGCTGCATTATTCAAAGGGAAACGTACCATGGATGCTTGGGGTGTTACAGTGATTCTTTGAGAAGATTTTAGTGAAATCATAACATGAAATTCAATATCTCGATTATTGGATTTGAGGCCATGAATGAAAAATGAAAAGTCTGAAACGATCTTCAATGAATAGGATGGATATATATACTAAATATATATGAGGTACATGAATGTGGTATACAAAATAGGTACATGAAAAACTCTATGTGAATGAATTTTTTTTATATAGTGATTAGTGTGTTATATAAAGAAAAATTTTCATTAAAAATCCCTATAATAATTTCAATATGATGTGTAAAAATATAAATTAATTATTGTGAGTTTAATTAGATGTCTATATATAGAAAATACTTTCACAGATATTTGTACAATGATTAAGGATTATGAGGGAAACCTGGTAGGAAATATAAGGAAATAGTGATTCCTATGAGTTATATGAAGAGTGAAAACATATAGGTGGTTCATGAAGGGTATTTTTATACATATTAGTTGGTAATAAAATCAGTAAATAAAAGTGGTGTAGGTTATTTGGGAGCGATTTGTATGTTATGCATGTCAGAACATAGAGATGTTGTGAATATATGAGGTAGGTGGTGAAAAATGCAATGTACATAGTTCAAATTATTTAGTATAAAAAACAATGTTATTTTGTGAATTATTTTACATGATTAAAATCATAACTAATCAAATATATGGAGCTAATGAAATTTATATATACATGGACAATAGAATTAAATAGACAATTATATTCAGGTTATTATGGTGGAGAAAAATAATATATTGTTGACAACATACAATTTACCCATATACTGAAAAATTGAGAAGACATTATCCAAAGCATCTCATAGAGAAATATTAAATGTATGTCATCCATAAGAGGTAATGTGTTATTACTTGAAATAATATTTAATATAATTGATACTTGAATGGTGTGTCAGTGAAGAAGTTTTTTTAACCATTAATGTATTTATGTTTCGAGGACTTATGTATATTGAAACATTGTTGATTTGTACTCCATATACATACCCATAGCAGTGAAGAATGGAGAAAATTATATCTTTTATATTAATTGATACATCATTATCATTGGTGGAAGAAAAATTGAATCAAACAATCTTAACATGTTCATACTAACATGGGAACAACATCCATTATTTTGAGTGAAAATGATTATCAAATGAGTTACTAATTTCATCTCTTGGTTTCCCAGGTTTCAAGAAGTGTTATCAGAGCTACGGTTATAGGATCGGAATATTTCCATATGATATCTCATGTATAGATAATACATGTAATTAAACTATTTTCCCACTATTTAATGGAAACAATTTTCAAATCTAGTAGAATACCCTGAGATAACATTTTTAATCTATTAGTATAGATTTTTTATCCTTCAATATACATGGGATACATGTTAATTATATATCATAGCTACCCATGATAACAAGATTTTTTGGATATTGTTGCTAAATACCATCATTAATTAGAATTATCTCTTCGAAATTTTATTTATACAATCGATATAATATACTGTTGTTCTAAGGCCTTGTAGAAAAAATTGATTAATATATTTTAAGATAATATAAATATAAATGAGGCTAAACATCATGGTCTATATATAAGTTTTCATGATCTGAAATTATTTCAACAAAAAAAATATTTAATTATTTAATAACCACCATGTTGGGGTTTCTAGATCAATTTAATGGTCCAATGAAGAATGATTTTGAAATGGTATATAATATCTTTTTATGGTTTCCCCATCTCCTCACTCCAAAGTATTTAGTGTATGAATATTGAATCATAGAAAAAATCTCACTGAATTATTTCTAATTATGTATGGATGCATATTTAATTTAGGTTAATAATGAAGGAACATCTTACACCCAATTGAAATTATTGATTTTATTGATTTAGGGAAACGTTATATCACTAGTGGTGGGAATGGTGATGAATAAGTTGTCAATTAATTTCAATCTATTATGGAAATTATATTCCAAGTGTCCAATGATAGATTTTTAGGGAATATCCCGCATGTATTATTTTGTATGAGGAAATGTTAGAGCCATTGAAAAGGGTGTTAAATTACATTTAATCACAATATACATATATAATAATTTTTGTAGAAGACACAATGAATATTCCACCCAAAAATTCACTTCAATAATAGAAATTAAATAAAAATATGGATTATTGTATGGGACTGGAAATAAAAATATTATGATCATGATGTTTAAAAAGAATCAATTGAATCATAATTTAGACCATATATTGGGGATTCTTTGTTGGGTATGGTTGAAATGGAGGTTCTCGTATCAATAAATTTTTTTTGATGATGGTTTAGTTGATGATATGGTTGAACATAATTAATCATTGAAAAATAAAAATATTTAAATAATGAAAAATAAAATTATTTGTTGTTTTTGGAATTAATTTTATAAATATCATGATCACATCATTGTAATATATCTATTAGCTTAATAAAGAGTTTATTAACCAATAAAACATTTTGGAGAACATGAATTAAATAATTAGTTTCCAGACAATGATTAGAGAACAATATGAGGTGATTGATAACCCTAATTACTATCTATTATAGTGATAAATATATATTTAACCGATATCTAATAAATTTTTTATATTGATTATTATTCTCGAATCAAAATCAAAATCTTATAGTTCAATGAAAAAGTATAATTTTTTTTCATTCTCAAATGTAGTATTGTTAAAATGGAAAAAATAGTGGGTGATAGAAACATGAAAATCCTAAATTAACCAATAACAAGATTTATTGGAAAATGAAAAATTGGATAAGATACCAAGACCTTAAAAATATAAATAGATCAGAAAGATTTGATGAAAAGGTGGTGTGATTTTGGTTCCAACAATATGACCCTAGTTACAGTAATTAATACATCTCCAATAACATGATATAAAAGGATTATAAAATCATCTCAGTGTTTTAGAATTATATTAATACCCTGATTATTTAAAATTGATGGAGATAAATAGATTAATGGAGGAAATATGATATTTCACCCTATGAAATTTCAATTTCATGTACTTCTTGTCCACATAATATCAAATTATGAAGAGGTGAAGGGCTATCTAAACCAAGAAGTACCTAGAATTTATTAAGGATGAATGAGGCCATATCCTTTATGTCATTAAAGAATTTATTTATATGGATTTTTCCTTCATGCTTCCCATTTGGTACATATAAAATCAGACTTGATAAAATGTGTATTTGGTGATTATCATTATGGAAGTAAAAGAGAATTGAATAAACTCTAGGAAGATTGCACTTAAAATTTGATAGTCCTCAATTTAAGAATATTATAATCATATCATTTTTACCATTATTTAAATGAAAATTGAAAATCCATTTGATGCATAAATTCTACTTGGAGTCTCTTAGAAAGAAAAAAATTTACAAAGTTAATTAAATCCTTGTAGAAATTTCTCTTCAGGAAATTAATATAAGTATCACATGCATTATTGAATGTCGGTTTTCATTCCATATGAATGAAAATATAAAACTTTATAAAACTATTAATATAAGTGTTGATGGAAGAGTGAATTTTGAAACAATAAAATATTTAAAAATACCAAGTTATGGAACTACATCAGTAGTAGGTGATGAGATGGAGAATATTGAAGTGATATATATTGAGGATCTATAGAAAAATATCTTAAGTGTGACTTAACTCACAGAATCCAGGATTGAGGTCACATTTAATGAAAAAGTGTTGTATAGTCAAATGAAATATATAAAAGTCAATAATAGATTTATGGTGGAAAAATATAAATTTATACTTGTTGTATATTAAAAAAGTATTATCTCTTAATTGTTGAAGTGGTTAATAATTTTTGGCATAATAGGAAATGAAATATTCATAAAAAATATATAGAGAACATATCACAAATTAATTATACAATGGGTATCCCTAAAGTAAATCATTATTATGAAATATATGAGATGCACATATGACGCGAATGATTGTATGGAATATGTGTCAAGAAAATATGAGATGAGAATCCAATATCATGGATATAGTTCACACATTCACATGTGGTTATATGTATTGACTAAAAATTGAAGTAGAGTGGTGTTTAATAAATTTTGATAATGATTATAGAATAATGCCATGTTTTATGTTCATACAGTCCAAAAGGAATGTCATAATGTTCATGTAGAGTTATTAAACAATATTAATAATTGACAATATAAATCCAATCCTGATATAGAGATCTTATAAGGGAATAGGAGGCAAGTCCATTTAGTTATTAAACTACCTCAATAAACAAACATTAATCACAAGTTATCATCATAATGAACTCCATAGTACAATGGATTTATTGTATGAGTAAACTAATTGGTGAATTATATACCCTTGACATTGTTCTAAAAAAATTTATCCTTTCCCCAATAATGAAAATAAGTGTTTCAGGTTTTAGTTTATACCCATATTTAGAAGGAACTAATCTCGAAACACGGAATGGGAGTAAACCCTCCCTAAAAAACATTTTTATATTATAAATAAGTTGATATCATAAAAACCAAGATGGAATCAAATGAAACTATGAAAATATATAATACTAAGGAAATTATTTTGGATAGTGGACAATGTGTAAAGAATTCAAATTCATAACTAAAATGTTGAAGATGTTTTTTTAATGTATAAGGAATCCATAAAATTGAGGGGAAATATAGAAATATTTGTTGATGTTTGAATATTGATAACTATTTTAATCAGTAAGATAATGTTTAAATAAGTCTCATGGTGGTACAAATATCTAAAAATGGTTCATATTTAAAGTATGGATCAAAATAAGAGAAAAATGAAAAAGAATTTCATATTTCTCCTTAATGTAAGAAAAGTATTATGGATGGTGGTCCATCAAATATAATTAGAGAAAAATTATTCATAAAGTGATATGAATAATGATGATTAAAATGAATAGTTCTTCACCATAAATGGTGGAAAAAAATTCCTTTGATAATGATGAAATGGATAAAACATGGGTTAGCTACATGAATGAAATATTTTATCAAATAAAAATATATCAAATAATGGAATTTATTGAAAATACCAAACACGATGATTTGTTAAAAACAATGTGTATTATAAATAATAGAAATTTTGCGTATGAGAATTCGATCTTATATAAGGAACATATATTTTATATAGAACTTGATAAAATTAAATTATTTGATGTTGAAGAATCATTCATTATAGTGGATCAACATGAAAAAATTTTACCCATCATGGGAATGGTAATTTAGAGAGGATTCATAATTTCTCTGATGGAAATTTAAAAGGAATTCTGGAATTGTGTACCCCTAGAAAATATTCATATTGCAAAAAAGATGTTTTATTTATTTAGAATAATGGGACTATGGATCCAATTTTAAAAATTGATTCTATGGTCTGAAACAGACACCATGAGTGGTGAATGATGGTATAAATTCAAACATTAAGAATTTTGAATTAAAAAAAGGCAGTTCTCATCATAGTATCTATGTGAATATATAAAATGAAGAATCAGTCATAGAGAAGGTAAATATTTATTACCTTATATTTGGAATAAGATATCAGGAATTTATAAATAAACCTGTAATTTATGAACACATAATTAGAAATATCCATGATTGGTGAAAAACATTTTATTAGAGATGGAGGTGTGTTCAAAATACATATATACTGGTATCCCTCCAAAAATATATGTGGGATTTATACTAAATACACATAATATGGATGACTCTACACAAAGTACGACATTGAAAATTGTCTGAACCAATATTGAGATGAATGGAGAAGTGAATTCATTGGATGATGCACTTTATTAGAGGAGTAATTGTATCATGAATTGTTTGAATACCACATTGATAAATATCATTTTAGATCACATCTAGAGACCCATTAAAATGTAATATAATTTATGTTTATCCTGTAGTGATTAGTTGAATCTTATGGTACATATAGGGTACTATGGATTTTATTTATCTCATTAATTCATTGGTGAATCATGTGTTATTTACATTTTATAATGAAAAATGATGGTGATTATTTATATCATATGTTCAGAATAGGTTATGTGTTTATCAATTGAAGTAAAGTTTTATGATTTTCAAGAAAAAATTAGGGGAGAACATGTCTAAGAAGCCTAAATGAATAATGATTCTTAATAATTAATGTAATTACACAACATCTACAATTTTAGAAAAAAAATTATATATTAGTGAAAAATTGTAAAAACCATTCTTGGTTATCTTTGAAAACAATTCACTTCAACTCACAAAAAATATTGTACATCACAATTGTATGAGGAAGATATAAATCATGTATCATATTGTTTATGAAAATTAAATCATATAATGATCATAATATAACATTTTGAGACAAAAATCCATGTGGTATATATCATGTATAATTCATTTTCTATTTTTTAGTAAAATATAGATTAAACCGTAGTGTTATACTAGTACCTTATCTTGAGGAGGTTGAAAAATTCCTTATATCACAATGTGGGTCTACTTATTAAATGACATGTTTTTGGAATAGGTTCAATTTTTTGTTTGGGTTGAATTTGGGAGTGAGAAAAAAATGACCAAGTTGTAAGTTAAATTCAACAGAATTCATTCATTTTAGTTCATAGATTTTAACATTAATAAAGAGTGTATGGCATTAATATCTAAGGGGGACATGATCCATCATGAATTAAATATTTCTATTCTGTAATAAATGGGATTTGTATGATTCTGATATCCCAGAGTCTTGGGATACTCTACTAAAAACATGATTTTCAAACCAATAATATCTCACATATACTTAGAGTGATGAATGAGTAGTTCTGATTTCATTTAAAAAGTGAAACATTGTGTGTGATTGAATTTAATAATATATTTTCTATAAACCAAATTGTGCATAATATTATAAAAATGGTGATCCAAGATTGTGGGTGATGTTATTTTTATAAAAGATCATTTATTTGGTGTTGATAATAGAAAACCATTCTAGATTCAAAGATGCAATTGTAATGACCCATCCTTTCACAAAGGTATGACTAATTATTATGTGGTTAATTTTATTTTAAAAGTCTCTTATAATTTTCTCAAATGGATTATTGGGGGTTACATTAGTGTTCGGGGATTCTTCAGAGAACAAAACACAATGTTTTTGTAAAAAATATTGGGTCGCACAATTTGTTGAAAATGGGATGCCCAGCCTGTATGGTCTCTACTAACCATGCTATGAAAGATAGAGGTGGTGTATGAGCCACACTATCTGTCTGAAACCATCAGAATATGAGCACATGACCATTCATGAAACTATATACTTTTAACAAGGTCTTTTTTCATGGTTATTGCAAGGTTAGGGATACTCTGTTCCTTAACCATTTGTGGTATATCCTTAGGGAAGTGGCTTGAGTATGGTTTGTTCACATTTTAAGAAATTGTGTACCTTTATCAGTCACCACCATATTCTGAGGGTGAAAATAATTTTCCCTTCATTAATCGTTAAAAATAATTTTTTATTCACCCATGTTCATTTTAGAATTAAGCCCATATTTCTCCTCCCACCGAGTTCCAATGTTCCTCAATCTATGAATTTTAAAAATTTCTTCCTTATTTTCCCAAAATATTATCCATCAAAGAAATTTCATAGGTTAAGGTAATTTATTCCTTCATTTAACCGTCAATATAGGTTTATCTTTGGATCTATAATTTTGTTTTCATGCATGAACATTTTCCCTATTATTAGGTTGTTGGTCCATTTCGTTAATTTTAACTAAAATAATTAAAATTTGAGGTTTATATTGAGCAAGGAGTCATTTACAGCATTATGGTAGGTTATCTCATAATTTTCCCCAAATGATTGTATGTTTTTAGATTTTATATTGTGCTACATATTAGCCTCTACCATGCATCAACTTTTTGTTGAGTTGTTTATATTAAATAGATCAACCCAACATGATATACATCTATTAATCCATGTTTGTTGATTAAAATATATTGACCTAATTTGTGGACACGCCTTTGGTGTGGAAAATTGTATTTCCTTTTTTATTTAATTGTATAAATTCCTAGAACAACCCCTAAGTGTTCATCATGGTTTTAATATGAATATTCCTCTCTCTTATAAATATTTATTGAATCCAAGCACCTTCTATGTTTTTATATTGTCTTATAAATATAATTTCCAATGTAAGTCATCACCCTATTGAGAATAGAACTTTATAAATGTCCCTTTGATCCTTATAAATGTAATTAGTTATTTTAGAAAAATTAATTTATTGGTTACATGGGATGGATTATTCAATATGGTTTTATTTTCTATAAAAGTAATTGAATGGATTCAATGGAATGACTTATAAATGGTGGTGAGGCCACACCTCTTATTTATGTCATATTAAATGCAAATTAAGAATTTTAATACCTAATTAGGATTTGAATTAATTAATGAGGTACATGAGAGGTAATTACTTGTATTATATTAATAAATATGGTAACTCTTTGATATAGGTTTTGGAATTATGATAATGGTTTTATTGATCAAGATGGTATCATGCTCCCTTACATTAGGAGTTTTGCATGACCTCTCAAACCATTAACTCTATTTGGGTGGTGGGAATGACACACCATGTACACCACCTAGAGTGTTTCTAGTAAGCCACACTCACCATATTGAGTGAGGATCAAGAAATATTCCAAAAATTATGATATATAGGTCATTTACCCTATTTATTGAGTTTATTGTCCTATTATACTGGTTATGGATTTCCGAGTTACACCACGGTCCTGCAAGCACTAGTATTCCAGGTATATATCCTCTTACATCCATATGTATTTGTTACATATAAGTTGAATAAATATATATAATTGTACTATATATATATTATAAGTATATATATAGTGTATCATCTTACATTCTTTCGAACCATGATCCAAAGCTAGTTTAGCCACCAGTCATCCTTTAAGAACATGGGAGGGCAGTTATTTATTTATTTATACATATTAATTAATTATTTCGATCTCCACATTGTTTACTTAATATAATGGATGGGATATATTTTACACATTTTTTTGGTGTCTTATTGATATTTTTTCTTGCACCCTACTCGACCAACCCTTCGTACCAAATAAGATTATTTTTCTTTTTGTATGAAAATGGGAAACTACACTGCCACTGGTCTTGGATACGCTTAAATTCATATGGAGCTTAGGAGTATGGGATATAGAACACACACAAGATTCTAGTAGAGAATTATTTTATGGTATTTTTTAGATAATTTTTGTATGTGCATCTTCCCTAGTTATCCTTTTTTATATCAACATACAATCTATCCATGAATATGAAACTTCCTAGAGGATTTTGATTATTATGAAACTATATGTTCTACCATAATTTTTATTGATATGTGTATTTATATATATATATTCTCTTTTATTTCTATTGTTGTATCAACTGTTCCACTATTAAATTATGGAATATTATCCCCACATTACCACCTTTACAATTTCACTGCCAGTTGGCATCCTCTCCTGTATGGGGTGGCACTCTTGAAGCCATGTGACCTACCATATTGGGGAACATGTTATGTGGATTTCATGTTGTGATGTTACAAATTGGTATGAGAGAATTTATTTATTTTTGACTTATTTCTTTGGTATTAATCATGAGACCAGGAGTTTATGGGATTTAGAATTGACGTTGTCATCGGACGTAGGTAACCCATGTTAATGGGAAACCCAAATTACCTACAAGGGGTAATTGTAGTTATTTATTTTGCCATTTATGGCCGATACAAATTCAGCATTGGATGATATACATGCTGTATGATATTATTGGAATTGGTGTTATCAAAATGATTATTTCTTTACAATGGACCAATGAAATGAGGGAGTTATGTTAAATGCATCATTAGAGGTATAATAAGACTAATATTCCATGAATGTTTTCATGTAATGTCTATTTTTAGCATCCTTTTTCAGGATTTATCTTGATTTTTACTTTATTATATATTAAAATGTACTTACATTACTTAAAGTTGTTAGAAAACATAATTGACACTTACTTTTAATTCATTTACCTAATAGTGATTTCATGCATAGGTTAAAGAAGACACATTAAGATTTCAATTATGGAATGTTGATCCGTGGACCATTGGTTAAATGGAATATAACATGTCATGGTATGGGTTAAGTGGATTCCATATTTTGGTTCATAAGGAGAATGATTCCTTATGGATCAGAATGGTAATATACCTAATCCAACCATTTAATGTGATTTGAATTTTTGAACAAGTAGAAAACAGAAATTGATATGACTTTTAAAATGAAATTAGATATCCTAAACATTGAAAATATGGACATAGACCCAAAATTGGCCTTAATAGTGGGTATTGGGATACCACTTACATAGTTTTTACCATTACAGTCTCATATACTACTCATAACTAGATTTTTTTTGAGTATGCATTGAGGTGTTATATTTTAAATATTTTGGCTTTACTCCTTCATAATTTTATTTCATCAAACTCTCCAATAGTAAAAATTTATTATGATGCATTCATTTAGAATTTTATATTTTTTGACACCACGATGTACTCAGGTCGGAATCCCCAAAACTAGTGAAGATGATGAAACTAATGGGGAGGGCCTTGATTTACTAGTGATTCCTCCAAGAGTTTCACTTGTGGAACCTCTTAAAGGTCCTTATATGGGTACTAACTCCCAATTCTAATATGGATTCCTACATATTTTTTAGAATATGCATGGTTTTTTCAACCTTAAATGAGTATGGAATATTTGAACATGGAATTACAATAATAGAATCCTCCCACCTTCTCATGGTATGGAAGACATCATGCTTATTTTTTTAGTTTGAATTAGTTCTTTCTATATTCAATCATCTAGAGATACTTCTAGAGTAGAGGGTCAAAATAGATGTGTACATTCTATGCGATTCTATTATGTAGTGGTGGGATTTTTTTACCCATAAATTTCAGCAGTGAGATATAGTCTAGGTATATTTTTAGACTATATTCTACGAATATTTATTTTCATACAATCTAAGGGATGATTGAGATAGAAAACTCATGAACTTGTAACATGGAATTATGTCTATTTTGGAATACTCTTCATGTCTTACTAAGATGAAATGGTTTCCTTTGACTCTAGAGATCGATGATCTCATGATTTGAAGGAGATTCAACGATGGTATTTTTTATTTCATCCAATCATAGTCCTATGTATTCAAGTAGACCATTATTTCTAAAATCTTCATCAAGGACCATATTATAAAAAAATATTTGATTGGTAAAGATGGTATGATTCAGGGTGGTTTGACACCTAAATCTATGAGAGGTTATTCTTTTAGACGAAAGGGAGACTTTAATTATCCTCATGGAGGTATCTATAGCCAGGATCCTCGTGCTGATAGATTTATGATATGTCTCCAGTGTAGAAAGTTGGGACACACAAATCCGCATTCCTTCCATGATCCATTCTATTGAAGAGGCTTCAATAGGATATGGAAAATCAATCTATTATTTAGAACATTCTCACTAGTTCCTACCAAGTAGGGATTTAAACCTACTCCATGATTTGGAGTGGGGCTTGTAGGATCAACATAAGGAAAGCTGCTGAAATACCACTAACCGATCAGGCTATGGTGGCAGTCAAAGAAGAGGGAGTTGTGATTATGATTCGTTAAACCAATAGAGATGATATTATTAGGGATGATAATTATTTACTGTTGGATGTAGTACATACCAATTAAATGTATGTTTTCTTACACTAGAGGAGTGGAGCACCATCCCTTATACAAATTGTGGTACTATTCTAGTAGCCACCACTTTAGTGTCTATTTTAGTTAACATAGGTGTGTCTCACTCTTTTAAATATGAGTCTGTAATGGGATGTCTAGTCCTCATGATAGAACAGTTTTAGGGTGTTATGATTATTGATACCCTATTAGGTATTCGATCAGAGGGAATTCATGATTGTAAGGACTGGCATATTGTGATAGGCAATTACATTTTTTATGGAAACTTTTTATCTTTGACAAGATGATATTTGATATAATAATCGGGATAGACATGTTTGTTCCCTATCAATCACATATTGAATACTACTATCAAAGGGTGATGTTCACATCACCATATAATAGTAGGCACGTGCATGTTTAAGAATGGAATGTGCAAGCTACTTGAATAGGTTCTAAGAAGTAGAGGATGGGTAACATGATAGACCAGATCACCACCCTTTTTTGGATGTCTAGGGGTTACTACCCACTATTTTTACACCTATAGTGGATCATTTTAGGGATATCTTTCTTGAATACTTCTCTAGTCTACCTCCAATGTGATAGGTAGAATTCACCATTGATTTGGTGCCAGGAATAGCACTAGTGACCACTCCTCCTTATAGGATGGAACCTATGAAAATTATGGAACTCAAGAATAAATTGGAGGATCTATAGGAAAATTAATTATACTCTCCATCACTTATCCTTGGGATTCAACAATCCATTTTCTCCATAACGGAAGATGGAAACTCATTATTTTAATGGATTACCTTCTATTAAACCAACTCATGGTAAATAATTGATATCCACTACATAAAATAGATATCCTATATGATCTTCTCCAATGAGTGAGAGAGTTTTGATATATAGATTTTAGTTCACACTATCATCATGTTCATGTTAACTCTTCAAAATTTCCTCACATATCATTCATGATAATGTATGGTCTTTATGAGTACATTGTTATGATGTTTGTACTCACTAACACACCTATAATATTTATGGATCTTATGAATTGGGTTTTCCTCCTTTATATTGATTCATTCCTAGTAGTATTTTGTGGACCTATATCTGTTTATTCTTGTTCAAGAAAAAAACATTAATCCTATCTTGATATCATAATTAATACACTTTAAGATAATAAGATCTATGCTAAGCTAAATTAAAGGAAATTTTGGATAAAAAAATTCCCCTTCCTGGGTCTTATCATCTCAGTGTCAGGTGTCTCAATAGACCCATATAAAGTGAGAACTATATTTTCAAAGGTGAAGACCAAGAAAATCATTTAAATACATGTTTTCTTGGGGATATCCATATATTATAAATACATCATCCATGATTTTTCACATATTGCATCACCGCTTATAGGATTGAAAAAGAAGGGTGTGAACTTAATATGGATATAAGATTGTGCATCATCAATTATGTGTTGAAAGGAAAACTAATTTAAACACCAATAATAATTCATACCGAGCCTTGAAGAATCTATTTAATCTACTATGATGCATTATGTGTTGGTCTTGGAGATATTTTGATGTAGGATGAATGATTCATCATGTACGGGTCTCATCAGTTGAGGCCTCATGATTGAAGTTACCAAACATAAAAACTATATTTATCTAATATATTTAATGATCTACATTTTTAAATACATTATAAACATGGATATTATTTTGTGGTATTCACTGATCACAAAAATACTCAAGAATATCCTTACACAATGGGACCTAAATCTGAGGTTGTGTAGATGGTCTTATTATCTTTAGTCATTTGATTTAGTGCATGCCTTCACACTTGGTAAGGTATAGTTAGTGGAAATTATCTTAGGTGAAATAATCTCACTTAGGATCTTTAGTAGTTCAGTGGTGAATGGTAGCTCCTGGCCATATTCCTATATATACAATAGACAAACTATCCTCTCAGATTTAGTAGTGTCTTGTACTCTTCTAAAATGGGTAAGAATGCGATAGCTATCTAATCCTTAAGGCCTTGTAATAAGGAAATGAATCTCAAATGATGATACATAATATTTTTATTGTGGATAAGGATGATACTTTACTATTCCAATTGTGTCTATGGTACCCAACAGACAATAGGAAGGATATGATGTGGGAATTTCATTCCGCAGCATGGGTCATTCATCCTGGTATCAGCAAGATGTATCAAGATTTAGGGAGATAGTATTGGTGGCTTGGTATGAAACATGACATTTCCCGATTCATCACTCAATTTTCCACATGTTAGTAGGTGAAGGTAGACCATCATCATCAAGTAGGGACTTTACATCTGTTCTCTATTCCTGAGTGTAAATGGGATGATGTTTTGATGGATTTTATGAATACTTTACCTATATCACCTCATGGAAATGATATAATATAGGTTTTCTTTGATAATTAGATTATGGTATTTCACTTCTAACCTATATGAGTGACCTTCACTGTAGATGACGTAGGGGGTCTATAAATCAGGGAGGTTTTACACCATCATGGAGCTCCTAGTTATATCATTTCTGACAGAGACAGCCACATTATGTCATGGTTCTAATGTTTGTATAGGAAACCATGGGTAAATATGAGATTTTGAGTATGATCTATCACCCAAAATATAATACACATACTAATAATTCAATTATGGTGATAGAGGACAGGATTTGTGTATGTTCTATTGACATTGGGGGTTTTGGCGGGAAGTACATTCAACTCAATGTGTCTGATTTTAATAACATGATTCATTAAACCATCGAGGTGGATACTTGTGAATCCATATATGTTAGTACATTCTTATCACCTCTATAGTAGCTAGAGGAATGGGAGGCATAAATTCTAGGACCACATATCATGTAGGAGACTATTGATAGGGTCCAATTAATAAGAAATAGCATGGTAAAAACTCCTACCAGATAGTAGTCATATTCCAATAGATGTCAGTGACCTCTTGAGATCAAGAATAATGATATGGTTTTCTTGTAAGTATCACTTAGGATGGGCCATAACATAATTTTAGGTATGCTAATCTCTCACTTAGGTTTTTTGGAAGCTTTGAGGTTGTGAAAAGTATCAAACCTGTGGATTACTTGTTGACACATCCTCACAACAACTGGTTTATGCATGAAGTATTTCTTAAATCATATATTCAATTGAATTATCAAGACCTGTCATATATATTTCAACACGATTAGGTTGAATTGGATGTTGATGTGTTCTTCGAGGAGTATCTAATGTGTATTATGGATCAGATTATGATGAACCTCCAATGCTGGTCATTTCTACTGTTATGGGGGATGTGTAAGAAAAACTATGTATAAGATGATACATGGGAATGAGAAGCTGATATATGAGCTCATTGGTGAGAAATCATTGTTGATGAAACCTATTTTACCAATTAAAGAAAACTATGGGATGTGTTTCTTTAAAGAGGGGATGTTTTAATGACTCACTATTTCGAGAATGTGAGACTTGTTATTTTTTGGTTTATTTTCCTTTAAAAGGACCTTATAATGGTCTCTAATGGAGTCACAAGGGTTAAAAGGGTGTCTATGTGTTGTTCAGAGCTAGAAACTATGGGTTTATAGAAAAATATATGGGCCTCTTGGTTAGTATAAATCATTCCCCAACCCGCAAGGTACCTACAAACTGTGATGGGGGGAAAAGGTGAAACATGGGCCTCACAGATTTTATGAAACCATGATGCATTATAAAAATTAACTTGTATGCAATTTTTTACTTTTTGTATTGTAATTCTGCATGGTTTGTCAAATGTTTGTGAATTCGTGTTCCTTAATCATGTAGGGTCTCTCATTTTGATTGTGGATTGAGCACAATTTTCTCACAGTTTGAGAAAACATAAAGCTACACCACGTGCACCCTAATTTGAGGGTGAAGATTAATTTTTTTTATCTTTAATAATTCTTAAACCTAATTTTCATTCCCGCTTTCTCATTCCAGCCTACATACCATCTTTCTCCTCTAGTTGAGTTCGAATCTTTCCCATTCTAGGATCTTTGATAATTTCATAATTTGTTACTCGAATCAAGATCTTTCGAAGGTATTGGATAGATTAAAGAATTCTATACATTCCACTTACATTAAATCTAAGTATATATTTGGAACCTTTATTCTAATTATATGCAATATCTTTTTCCATATTTTCAATGTATTGGCTAGTTTCTTCAATTTTATTCGACCTACTTCAAATCTAACGCCGATGTCGAGTGAGGAGTCATTTATGTCTTCAAGGTAGGTTGTATTTTAATTCTACAGAAGATTTAGGTGTTTCATAACTTTTCCATTATGGAACACACCAACCACTACTATAGATCACTATTTTTTGAGTTATTCATATTAAATTGATTCGTGCATCATCATATACATATATTGATCCTTGTTTTGCAGATTAAAGGATGGTGAGATAAATTTTTGATACCCATTTGTTGTTCCAATTAATATTTTATTTTTTAGTTAATTAATAAAATAACTGAAAAAGCTCCTAATTGTTCATATTGGGTTTTAATGTGAATTTAACTCTCTTATAGAAATATTAAACAAACCTAAGCCCCTTCAAAGTGCTTGGATTGTCTTATAAAGTTAATTATCCACACAGGTAATCACCCAATTAACAATGACACCACGTAAATGACCTTTCAAAAATTATAAATATAATTTAATTCTTAATTTAATTAAATTGATTGATTGCATAATATGTATTATTCATGATTCATTTCATTTGGTTTAAATGAATTTGATATATTATATGGAATGAATTATAAATAGTGGTCATTACACACTTTTTGTTTAGTCTTCATTAAATGCACATCATAATATATAATTCTGTATAGGTGTTGGACTTAATTAATGAGGCACATTAAAGGTAATTGATTAGTATTATATAATAAATAATATTATTCCTTGATATAGGATATGGTACGTTGGTAATAGTTTTATTGAACATGATAGTATAAGGATTCCTTACAATGGGTATTGAGCCTAACAACTCACAACATTGTCACTATTAGGACTAGGGCATGACACACCACATCCCTCCCCTCATGTGTTTACATGATGAAGAACTCACCCTATCGATTGATTATCATGTTTTCTACCACTCATTTTGAGATGTATGGAATGTACCTTGTTTTTTGGTCTTATAAGATTGTTAGACTGGTTATGGATGTCTGAGTTATGGCCTTGTCATGTCCTAACTAGTATTCATGGTATATAACCACTTACATCTACATGTACTAGGTTTACATAGGTTGATACAATACATATAAGTATACTATATATATATATAGTGAGTAGTAATACATTTTTTCTATCCATGATAAGAAAAAAAAAGATTCTATAGGCATCCTTTAGGAACCTGAGTGGGGGTAATTTATTTATTCAGGTTTTTAATTAATTATTCATATCTATAGACTATTTAGTTATGTGAACTTCTTGGATAAGTTCTATAAACCATTGGTGGTGGGTTGCTATGATTTTATCTCAACCCTACTTAAGCAGAAATTGGTACCTGGGAAGATTATTTGTATACAGGAATGGATAAGGGAATGTGCCACATCATTGGTCTTTGATATTCTTACTTATAGATGGATCATAGGAACACAGGACCAAGGGCATGCTTGAGATTCTAGTAGAGGATCCTTTTTGTTACCTTTGTAGTTACTGTGTGGCATGTTTGTATGTTTTTGTTCCCCTATTCCCCTTTTTTATATTAGCATGTTGTGAATCCATGTGTATGACACTACCTAGAGGATTATGATTATTATATAGTTTTTTATTCTTCTAAATTTTATTTTTGATATGTTTATCTATATATGTATCGACTTTTTTATGTTGTTGGTTGTATCTATTGTTCCTCTCTATCAATAGGGTATCCTCTTCCCACTGTACAACCCTTACACCCTCACTACTAGTCGATAGACTCTAGCATTATAGGAGGTGTTCTTGAGTCCATGTGACCCAAAAACTTTGGGCACACGTTAGGTGGATCCTATTTCAGGTTGCAACAATATTTTTTTTCAATTTTGAATAAAATTTATTATTTTAGAACAATTTTGGAGTCTTTGATGATGTTTCCAAAATTATTTGATGAAAATGAATTTTTTTCACACAATTCTGACATCACCTTGTAGATATTACATGGATATGTTTTCTCAAATATAGAACTACACAGGAACACTGTGGAATAATATTTATATGCTTTGTACACATTTACGTGGGAGGATTTTGGTTAAATAATTACAAAATGTTCTAAATCACATGTAGTAACAGTAATACCGTGATTTAATCAGCCATCTCTTAATGTGTTTTTTGAGGAAGATACATGATGCCTTTATGAACAGTATGTGAGTTACATAGTGGTCTGTTTGAGATGGAGGTATGTGATAGATTCAATGTGAATGTATTTCCTAATATATAGTGTCTAGAGTGTTTTATGGAGGATTTTTTCCTATAAATGTCCTAAAAATAATTTCATTATAGAGGGATAAAATCTTATGAGATAATTAGGTGATTAATTGGATACCCTCACAAGGAAATTCCATTTTTAAAGCTCAATATTGTTAATAATGTTTATAAGGGTGAAAAAATTGGTATTATATAGAATGAAATACCCCTTAAAGCATTGTGAAGATTCAAACCACATAGTTATTTCATAAAGGTGATTTCAATTTAATATTTGTACCCACACACAACACCCAAATTAGTAGAAGATGAATCACATACGGTAAAGGATTCACATGAATAATGTATACCAAGAAATAGTTCATATAAGTGGTATGTGGTACCTAGTGAACTATATATTCTTAAAAATACATAGAGTATCAAATATATATTTTGAGTATCATTTTTATCATAATAAACAACATAACGGTCGGAAAATATGTATCTATTTATAGATATATTTATTAGGATTGTGGAATGTATTAAAAAATGATATTTGAGAATCCATGGTTGAATTCAATAAAAAATTTCATACAAATATGAAAGTGACCAACACATATATATACTTTGAATACATTCATCTGATGTAGGGCAAAAATTCTTATTAGATTAAGATGACATTAGTTATCCAATTTTTTATTCCAAAAATTGATATTGGTAATGTTTTGAGACTATTATTAAGTGACCATTGTAACAACAAATCTAGTGTTGTTTAGTGGACATACATACATAATATATTTGAATTTTTATTTATTTATTTAACCATTAGAAGTGAAAATTTTATTAATTAATCTAATATTATACATTCTACATCTATGTTTTTACTTAATGTAAAACCTGATTAGATAGGTTTCACATGTTCTAACAAACATGGGAATTTGATCAATTACCAAGGAAGGTGGTTAGAGGCGAGCCCCTCACTATTTATTAAAATAAAGAAAAGTGCAGAAAATGCACAACACAAAGCAAAGATCAGTTACATATCATACATATCATACTCATTCCCGCCCCCAGGATAGACATCCTCTACCGTTGCTGACTCCCACTCCGAGCTTTCATAATGCTTAAGAATCTTCGCGTACTTCTTGCGAAGATTCAGTTTCTCCAACGATATCAACTCTTTCGAAGATTGTTTTAAGGAGGACCGAGTGGAGATTGTCTTCGGCAGCTCCGAGTATTCCTTCCTCGGCCTACGGCTTGGAGTAGCAGACACCTCCTTTCCCTTCTTCCCCTTCCCATCCTTTAGTATCTCACTATATGACATCCTGTTCATTTCATTGTCCTTGTCATTGTTCGACACATCCCCCCACTTCCCAGAAATGACACCATACGAAATATCATTAACCTCTCGAGCAGCAGGCAAACTATTACAATCAACCATTTCCAAGCAATGCGGCTGCCCTTCAAGAGCTTGTCCAGCAGTTAACATCCTTGATCAATTATTTTACATTAAACTTCATATAATGATATTCACCACCCCCTATCATTGTTTCCAAATACATAATAGTACATCTATAATACATTATAGAGAGAAACAATTCATCTAAATAATGATAGAAAAAATTTCCTATTCCAACTCTAGATCATGACTTGAGAAATTATTCTTATGTACCTTTAATTTTATTATGGAAAAGTCTATAATATTATTATTTTAAATAAATATATAATTAAATAATTGCATTAACACGTTATTTTCTATTTAAAATACGTTCTCACATGAGGTTAGTGTGGCTAAAATTGTTTTGACTAACCTTTTCTTAAAATCCTTAATGTTATCATCACATTCAACAACACAAAAAAAATTATGTTTATTCAATTTAACATTGTTAATAGTTTTGATAATAGGGAGAAAATCATTATATATTGTTAATGATTCCAAGATAGTAAGTAGAATTTAATATTTGGACCATGTATTTCATTTAAAAATATTACATTATTTTAATCGAATAATAAACACATCTCACTAAAAAATACCCTGAAACAATAAAGGTCAATAGTCATTAAGGAACTAAATATGTAATGATAATATTTTATTAATGATCATCATTATATCAAATAAATATCTTCTCACATAGAAAAATTCATTGAAATTTTTTTGTAAGGAATTTCTTTATAATGCAAGGGCTAAAAATATTGGAATGGGATAATATAGATACTCAGAATGGGTAAACACAAGAGATATCGATCAGTGATAATTAGTGTAAAATACATGGATTTAAAAAGAGGAGTATAATATTTTATAGTGATTATGGCCTGAAATTTTTTTTTGAATATAATATAACAACTTAATAATTAATAATATATTTCAAAAAATTTAATATCTTTGATATTTTGTTATGCATGTAATTTCGGGCAGAAACTAAACATGATACCCTTTTAAAATGATATTATTTAAATATGTCCATTATAACATAAGCCTTAAGTTGGAGGGAATTAATATGAATACAAAAATTATGAAAATTATCTTTGTTATGCTTGTATAAAATAAATTCAATGATTATTTATTTATTATAAATAAAATAATAAACTTTTAAAAGAAAAATAAATGTTTGTTGAATTTTTTTCTTTTTCTAGGATGTTTATTAACTGTTTTAACAAAAAAATTAAATTAATTCATACCAATTTTAGAATATTTATTTTAATTAATAAAATTTATTTTCGAAATATACATGTCAAAATTATATTTGATTGTATCATTGAGAATGTTCTAAAAGGATTATTTTTCATGATGAATACTGTAAATTATGAATTTTATAGAAAACACGATTTTCATTTCAAGTATTTAAAAAGGTAAATTTAATTATAAATTTCTTTTAATATAAATAAACTTCCATTTTATTAAACTTAAACTAATATTGGTCATTTTATCCAATTTAATATTGTATTTTGATATTAAAACATTCCATATTGGGGTAATTTTCTCTTTGGAAAACAACTCTTTCGTCATGTATAGAGTTTTATATTAAATTGAAATTGAAAAATTCTATTAATTTAATTTGAATTATTGGATTAAATATTTTGAATAAAATTAATTTATATTATATAATAATTTCAACTTAATTTTTTCCCATAATGAATAGTTAAAATAGTGAAACATTAATTACCTCGTTAAGGTAAAAATGGGTTTATATGGTGTGTAATAAAAAAAAATGTGGGTTAAAAATGATCTAAAATATAAAAAAATCATTTTATGTCCATATATATGATCTATAATCTTTAAGGTTCATGAATAACCCATCACTGTAACTTTTTAAAAACATAATGGGTTTCCTCTCCCCCACTTATAAATGGGCACCATTTTCCTCATCTCTCCACACATGAATAACCTTTTGGAATAGGAAATCCCTATAAAAACCCATTCCATCATTATATAAGTTTTATTATTATAAGGTACCCCTCCTAATAATTCTATAGGTATAAACATGTTGAAGATATCTGAAGAAGAGGTTAAATTCTTAAACGTGCATATTTGTTATATTTCTTCTTTTACACAATACAAAACATATTCAACAATGAAATTATAATACCAAAAAAATAAAAAATAAAATTATATTTTATTATGTTCATGTAATAACCCATTTCCTTGTCATCTTCCATCAAATCGGAAATGAAACTATCGATCATGTGTACATAGACTACCACCATGGGAACAAATGTAATACATTTTCTATCACCACATTTCAAGGATTCATCAGATGATATATTTAACATAATTATATGATTTTAATGAAATTATTATAATTATATAATTATTATATTACATATGACATCTTATTTTAGATTAATTGGTGGATATGATAATTTAGCTCATATGTATGATAGACTACCGCCTCACGATGTTATGTGATTCTTTATTCTCTTACACATTAAATTAAAGGTAGTACGATTAATGTAATTAAATAAATGTGATATTTGTGATCTAAACACAGTTATGGAAACATAATATCAGACTAATATTCTTACCTTATAATATGTCGGCAATGAATAACATCTCTCTTGCATTGGTGTGGACAACCACCACCAATTTGAGACATCAACTTTTTTTATTTTTTTATACATCGATGGTTATAAGGATGGATTCGTTAAATCTATCTATAAAAATGGAAGTAACATTAATATCTATGTATGAACAACTGTCTCCATGAAAGGTGTAATCAATTTTCAATATCTAACTTTTTAGATTACTATAAATACATATATAAATAATAGGTCTAATATATGCATGATATTTTTAATTCAATATATTATGGATATGTTATGAATTTTAAATAATATATATATATAATATAAAAAACATACATGAAAATTGAAGCACATACCACATGAATTTACCATTTTAACAAAGAATAGTTAATAACCGAGATATAAAATAATATAAGTAAATCTTATATGGTATGAAATAAATTTTTGTGGTTATTTAATATTTTTTTATAAAATGATATTAATTATAAATGATTTTTAGAGACAAAAACTATTTCAGACCTAAGGTAAGGGTTTCTCATCTAAGTTTTACCTTTGTGAGACATATTCCATTTTCACCACTTATTGGTTTATATGCTATATATAATGAAACTTCTAATTTTTAATATCCTGAATGAAAATATATTCATGGTATTTTATTTTTAATTTTATTTTATTTCATTCATTGGTATTATTATTCAAAAATTACAAAAGTAATATGGGTTTATTTCAAAATCTATTCATTACATGCTATTATTTTTGTTTATGTATCCCTCACAGAAATTATTTTATAATTATATTAAAACTAAATATATGTTATCCACCTATATTTATTCATGATATTTTAAAATTAATAATACCATTATACCACATTTGGTACTTAAAATTACTAATAATATGTTTTTATAAAAATATGACTTTATTTCGCCCTTTTGTCAAAAATACTTTATGATCAAAATCCCTGATTTGGAAAAATATTTTCAATTTGTTTAACCGTAACCATCTAATTTATTAATTTAATTTATACCCATTTTTAATTTGTAATTTTTTTTATAGGAATCTTGGTTTTTTATTTAAAACAAGGCCTTATTGGCTTTTACCAAAAATGTGAATGGAATAATTATTTAAATGTAAATTTAATGAATAAAATTTTCCATAGTCATGACCACTCAATATTATAAATATTTTTTACAATTTTAATATTGTTATTTTTAAAGAAAATTATATTCAAAATTATTAATTTTTTGTAAATATTTTCAAAGTGGAAAGGTTATTTCCTTAAAAATGATTTAAATGAAATATTTGGTGTATTTTTATTTATCAATGATTTTCATACATTATTATAACATTGATATAATAGGTATATGTAGTATTTATATCATTGTTATTATATATTTGAATTATTTTTTATCAATATAACAGAGGATGTAAAATTTTATTATCATTCCCCCTGTTACTCTTGATAGTTTACGATTATGTTTATTTGACTAGGGTAAGTGTTATCATTTTTAATTATTGTATTTAAATACTAATGTTTATATTTATTATTTATCACAAAAATAATATGAATATTGAATTGGACCCAATATTTGAGGGGATAGGTCTATTTATAAATACCTACTAAACACATCATCATTTATCATGTGACAAATCTTTTGGCCAAATTATAAGGGTTTATACCCATAGATTTAAAATATATTATGAAAGTTATTTCCAATTTTGGATGTCTATAATTATTCATTACCCCATTATAAGATCATTTATTGATGTCCATTTGATTATTCTATTAGTTATACTACACATGTATATGTTTTAAGATCATGTGATTATTTATATATATTTATTTTATCATCATTTATAAATGAAATATTAAGCCCATGTAATTATTTAAATTGAATGTCTCCCATTTATTCACATTGGAATATTTATTATGATTATTCACTCATGATATCATCTGTTGTATGCTTATCGATATTGAGAATATGATCTCACCCCATTCTTATTTTTTATTTTACGTATGATACTAGAGTTTTTTTCTTATTTATATGAAGATTTATACTAAGTAAAAATATGATACTTTAAAAAAACACACTATGTATTATACTAATTCAATTGTAAAGTGAATTTCATATATATATTTTGTTTACCATGAATATTATACTATTATTTTATTCAGGACACAATTAAATGTATCTTATGGCAATTTAATTAAGTATACACCATCTTCAGGTTACTATGGTCAGGTTTGTTACAATTGTTATTAGCAAAAGTATATTAGAAACCTTGGAATGTAGATTTGTAGAAAATATATTAGGTAATATGAAAATATGACTTACTATAAATATAATTATAGGCAGGATAACATCCTAATTTTTTAGTAATTTATTGTTTATGTGGATTTAATAGAAATAAAATGCTTTATTGATACTATATTTTGGCGTGGTTTTATATTAGATGTACATAGGTGAAATAACTCTGAAAATTCTTCATGGGATTGGCTCAAGAATTACATGGTACACAATAATTGGCCTTACTATGAACCGATTGCAAAAATCCAAGGGTTTCTGCTTTAGGGGATTCAAATTTTATGTATAAATCAATATGATGGAATCAAAAATATTTCTCTAATTTAAAAAGATTCCAAAATAAACCATGTTTTTGATTTTTTGTTTATCAATTCCTAAAAAAAATTGTGTGATAAGTGTCTCACTAGTTTTTGGATTTCACATTATGTTTCATATTGTTATGAACTAATATAGCACATTGCATTGTTTCAAAATGGCACCCTACAGAAGGAATAATAACTATACCAATGCTCACAATCCAAATTGTAAGTGTGAATGATACTATGATGGGATTAAGCTAATCCAATGAAGGGAATTAGTATCCCACCCATTCTCATTATATGAGGAAATAGTATCATGTGTTATCAGTACATAGAAAGATTTCAAAAAGACTTATTACATCAAAGGCATGTAAGAGAAGAAGAGGATGATATATCAAAAAAATAGATAAAGGAAAGAATGGAATTAATTATTTCCCCCATGTGATAATTGTGGAAATAAAAAATAGTTTGTTTTTTAATGGAATGAGAGTTTTATAAACGTGTGGGGTTAAATTAAATCATGATAATTATTTTTAGGGTAATAAAGAAACCAATTAAGTTATGTTTTTCAAATGTATAAAGATGGGGAACTATACCAAAAAATGTAATAATTTTCAAGGTAATATACCTTAAAAGAAGCTAACAGATTAAGGAAAAGACTATAATATTACTATGAATGAAGTGGAATGATTAATGTTCTGGTTTATTTTGATTCATGATTTATTTTTTAGACGTATTTTATCCATGAAAATAATAATAAATCATATAAGGATTGTAATATATTATTTTTATTATGCATTTTAAGATATATGTTGAATGGTAACAACGACCATAAAAAGTAATATAGTGTCATGTAGATATATTTAAAAAACACAGTATTAATGGATGTTAACCCTTAATATGTGGTGGATGTTGAGACAATAATGATAAAGATATGTTTATGGGATATCATTGGTAACCATAAAACTGGTTATGAATTTATATTATCTTTGTTATATTTCCTTGAATGATTGTATTTATGGAATATATTTGATACCTTAAGATTTTTTTTGATGCAAGAATGTTTTTATTATGATTTAATAGCGTTCAAGTAATTCACGTAATTCATATGTGAAATTAATAACTACTTTATAGTGTTTGTAGAACATAATTATCGTTGAAATTTGGTGACATCCCTTTTAATTTTTTGGACGTTGAATTCGGTCATACATATTTCCTATGAGAATTAAGGTAAACTAATTATAAAATTGAAAAAATTTAATTGATAGAGTTACTATTTATAAATTATAGATTTATATATTAAATTTGATATCCTTTTCTCAACCTTTTGGTTTAAATAATAATAGGATGAATAACTTGTTACTATTTTATGGATATCATGTTTCGTTAGAATTTCACCATATTACTTCAAGCATAAAAATATTTATATTTGGTATTAAATTATTTGAGTAATAAATAATTTAAAACTAGAGGATGAGATTATTCTTAAATATATATTAAGTAATTATAAATTTTGGTCTTATCATTCATGATAGTAAAAGAATTCTACAACTATAGGAAAAAAGTTCTTGGAAAATGGTATCCTATTAATTTCATATCTGATGAATCAAATATCATTTTAACTCATGAAATATTTATGTTTTCAAGGTCATTAATATTCAATTGATCACTCACATTCTTGTGATCAGTGATATATATTACTCCCTATAATTATTTAGGTTTTTCATCAATTTCTAAATCTTTAGTTCCAACAAATTTTCTCCAACAAGGAAACTAACTTTTGTGTCTTTCTAGATGACTGTTTTAATAATATTTCAATCTCATCAAGAGCATCTTTTTATAGAAACTTTTAATGATGTGGGATTACAAAAATGTTATTTTAAAATTCCAAACCCTTAATTTTTTAGATCAAGATAAAATTGTGTTGATGCAATTTATTTATGGGCATATAATGTAACACTAAATTATTGTAAAAGAAGAAATTCATGGTTAATAGTGTGTATGAAATGAAAAAAATGGAACATAAGTGAATGTAACACAACTATACATTATGTTATATTTCATGAAATTAAATTTATTTGATATCTTGTGATGCATGCAATGTTGGGTTTATACAAAATTTGATTCCCATTTTAATTATTATTATTATTTATATATTTCTATTGAAGCACAAATTTTAAGTTAAAGTATAAAAATATGAATAACTAAATTTTTAAAACTATATAGTTTAAACATGTAAAAAATAAATTCAATGCTTCACTTTATATTATAAATGAATCAAGAAAATTCTTAAATAAAAATAAATGTTTACTGAAAAAAGTATTTATCTAAGGATAGTTTATTTTCAATTTGCGAAAAAAAAATTTAATATTAATATTGATCAATTAAATAATTATTTAAAAAAACTTCATTTTTAAATCAAAATTTCAAAAATATATTTTGGTGAATTTTTTATAAATTTATAAAAAGTTTTTTTTTGTCGAATAGTGAAAAATAACAAATTTGGTTTTAAATTACTTTTTTGATTAAATTATTTTAATAGATGAATTATATTTAAAACTTTATGAAAAAAATTAGTTAAATTATTAATATTTGACTAATTTAGTTGATTTAGATCAATTTTAAATTTAATTTTTATAATAAAAAATATTATACTTTTGAGAATTTTCTCTTTAGAAAACTACTCTTTCATCACATCTATGGTATAATTTTAAATTAACATCTCCCAAATATATAGATTAAATTTGGAGAAAGTAATTCCATATTTTTTATCCGATTAATATATATTATTTAATAAGGTAAAATATTTTTTTTCCTTAATGAATAGAGAAAAATAAAAAATTATTTACTGAGTTTAAGGTGAAGATGGGGTTAATGGGATTTAAACTATGACGATATGGGTAAAATTACCTAAAACATTACAAAAAAAATTTTATGGCCATATATTAATCATATTGTCTATATGGTTTTATAATTAACCATTTAACAGGATTGTATCATAAGAAAATGTCAGAATCACTTTATATTTTGAAATTTTATATTTATGTTCTTTTCCCCCTTATAAAAATCCAACGCCTCTTTGACCCTCCTCAGACATAAAAAACCTTTTCATAGAAAATAATTCACCATATAATTTCTAGATTGAATACCCACATAATATGTTCCTTATTTTTACTATTAATACCTCTTAATAAAAAGTTAGGTATAAACATAATGTGGCTCTTCGAAGAAGAGGTAAAATTATTAAACTTAAGTATTTATTTTATTTATTCATCAATCTCATTCAAACCATATTAAAATAAGATAATATAATAACACCAATATAAAATATATACCTATTTTTCATTATGTTAATGGAATTACCTTGATCCATATCTACTTCTATCAAATGGTAAATGGAACAATTAACCGTGTGTATGACAGACTACAACATCACAAACTGATGTTGTTATTTTTCCATCAACACCTTTCAAGTATAGATATAATGATGGATTTAACATTTTTATATTATAGTTATGAAATTATTATAAATCTTTAAACATTAAATCACACATATAATCTTACTTTTCATTCTGTGGGGGATACGATAACATTGCTCGTGTTTATGGTGGACAACCTCCTCGCAATGTGATGTGATTAATTTTTTCACTTATGATTTTCATAAACATTGATACGGGTGAAGTTATTTAATATATGTAATATTTATGATATAAAAATACTTATAGAAATATAATATCACATCCAACTTCTTCACTTATATTCCATTAAAAAACAATTAAATTGCTAATGCGTACATGTGAACTACTACCATCATATAGTGATCTCATATATTGTTATTTAATTTTTACATGGATGGTTTTAAGGATTAATTATATATTAATAAATGGTATATATAATAGAATAATTATTCTTGTAAGGTTACTTTATATTTATTTTCATTTCATTTTATTTGCTAATAAAAATTGAAATAATGTTTATGTATACGTACGACCTACCATCTCTATGAATAGTATAATCCATTTTATATCTCTAAATATTACAGGTATATTTAAATAATTATCCAAGGAATTTATATGATATTTATATCATTTATAACATTATGGATATAATTTCCCATAATCAATGTAATGTTATTGAAAATATCAAAATAAAAAATACAGGAAAAATGAAGTAATTATCCTCTAAAATAGTGATTTTAACGAAGAATGGTAAATAAACGGGTCATAAATGACTATATGTAAATATAATATAGTATGAAATATTTTAGCATTGTATTATAATATAATTTTAACAACCCTCAATTTATTACATATATGTTTCTAACACATACAAAGGAAGTATTAATTTATTGTATGTATCTAATTTATCAAGTCTATTGAACTATTCATTCCTTCAAGATGTGATTCCTTTTAACTTATGCCAACATAAAAATGTATACACCGAATCTGGGTTACTAAGGATTGGGTTCTTACAATAAGTGATTTTAATATAATCATAAGGCCATAAGAACTTGAAAATATCTTATTGTCTTGATAAAAAATCAGTAAAAGGACATAAATCATAAATCATGACATAAGGATTTTTAATAATAAAATTCATAAACCATAAGTGTGTGTAATCATTAATAATCAACTATAAGTCATTTGAATATTCCATAAGTATAAGATATATTTTTTTTAATACACATAATCATTGAAAATTATTTCCATTGTAATGGTACATGGACAAGGCTATCATAGGGGATTGAGTTCACTACCCATTGCATAATATCCTTAGTTAATGTTCACAACCAAGACTCTCATGTTATAATATTCCATTAGTAAAATAGGTTAACACCCCATTCAAGTCCTTATTATCAAATCAGATATCCATTAACACCCAATTTGTTAAAGGGATATATAATATTAGTCCCACCTAACTCATAATGAAAATCATACATATAAGTGAAATAATATCATAAAATATTCAACATATCTTCAATTCATAACCCTTATATATTATATGGGATTGATAAAAATTTTATAATTTCATCACTACATTACACATGTAAATGAAACATTGTATATAAAGGTGTCATCAAATCATATTTAACACATTTGAATGAAATGGGTTTTATAGAATCGTCCTTAAATCATTATAATTATTATTATCCGTATTGATAAATAGTTATGATGATATCATAAGATCATATCCCCAGTGAATCATAAAATTCCATCAATTACATTTATAATGAAAAAATAAAATTAAATAATCATTTAAACATAACTTTTAAAAAATGAAAAAAATATCATTTCCTTTGGATAAATTTATAAATAAAATTTCACAAACTTTTTAAGAAATCCATTTCATTGAAAATAATCAGGGGACATACTAATGAAATATAAATATAAATTAATGGTAAATATGGGGTAAATACACTTCTTTTACTATACATTAAAATTAAACATTCAATGTCATTTTCTAAAAAATATAAATTTTTTTTGAATATGTTTAGAAATATTAATATTTAAAATTTTATAAATAATTATAAGGATATTAAAAATGATATTTTATAATTTTATATATTGGTTTGAAAATTAATAATATATATTTTTATTATAATAGATGTTGAATATAAATTGTTTCAAGAAAAGATAAAATATGAAATACTTTTCATTAAAATAATTTTCCCCTTCATTTTAAACAATAAATAGATAAAATGGTATTTTTATTTTGAAAAATGTATATAACTAGTGTTGAAGAATATATATGGTTTTTAATGGATATAATCCATAAATTTTCTTCAAATAAAATTTAGAAAGTATAATCCTAAAAAAATGAGATTGTAACATAAATCGATTACCTTAAGTCTTGTCTCTCACAGTTCACATTTAAATCTCCCGTATAATACATATGAATTGATTAGAAATATATTCTATAAAAATAATCATACTTGTGAAAATATTTATCATTCCATTAAAATTACTTATTATCCTTTAATTAATAATTCTTTTTTAAAATTGACATTTAGCTGAAAACTAGTCTCTTTTCCATGTGTGTTTCGGTTCAATTGTTCTGGTACATTCACTATAGTCATGGTTTTATCATATCTTGATTTTTTGTAGTTATATATTTTTATCATTAAATAATTTTATGAACTTTTAATACTATTTTAAAAAATTGGTAGTGAAAAAATGAGTTACATCACTTCGTGGAGATAATAGTTCGAACGTACACACGACTAATGTTTTCACTTTCAAATAAAGTAATAAAAGAAAGTTAAATTATTAATTTTCTCTAAATAATAATTACTGTACCATTATGATAACATATTTATTCATTTAATATTTCCTCATTACTATTCATGTAATGGAGAAATGAAAAATGAATCATGTAATTTCGTTATGGTGGTACTCCACACATTCGCATAAGTGAAGTAATCATCATCCAACAAATGGATAGGTAAAAAGATAGATAATATGTTATAATAATAGAGTCATAATTATTTCAAAAAAATCATATATAATAATTAAATACATCATTATAACCTTCCATGAACTGTAGATATCAAAATTAAATCATATTATTATGTGGTGGTTGTAGTCCACAATTTTACCGGAGTGATTCATTCATTTACCATTTGATAGAATGGAGCTATGAAATAGTTAGAAAAAATTTATAAAAATAATTAAGTATAGTTAATATATTAAATTAATTTTTTTATAATTTATATCATTGATTTATTGGAGGATTATAGAGAAATAAATAGGATGTACTTGGTTACGATTTAAACCTCTATTTTGAGAAACCTCCTTTAGATTACACCTTATGAATTGAAATGATGGTATTTTGATAAAAACATAACATAAAGGATGTGGGGATTTATGTTATGTTGTGATTATGTTTGGGATTTTTTGAACTATACTTATCATGAAGTGTGACTAAGAATGTATATTTAGAATCCTTTTATAAGGAACAGAGAGGACCTACATGGAATTTTTCAAACGATTGGTATATGATAATGACATACCCAAGTGAAGTGTATCTGTAAATCAAATTAATAACATAAATTAATATTATGTTAAAAATATCATCAACTAATGAAATTACTATAATAGTTTTTTTATATTTGAAACCTAATCTATTAGGCTAACCACACATAAAACTTTTTTTTAACCCTAACGATGGTCACAAATTTTTACTATTTTACTAATAATTATGACCAAAAACTATGTTAACTATATTATATTCTGTGTATAATTATTATTACAAAATATATAGTACATTTTTCAAGATTAAATATTTTTATTTTCAAGAAATTCATTTTAAATTAAGAGTCCAAAATTAAACAAAAATAGATTTTTAAAATTTTCATTTTAAAACATGAAATTATGATTACCTTTATAACATTCCTTGTAAAACCTATTAAATGAATGTTAAATAATTTTATATAATTTATTATGTAAATATATCAATTAATTGAATTTTAAATAGATATTATTTTAATTTATTATGAAAAAAATTGAGTGCCTAAAACAATTATTTTAGAATAATATCAATTTATAACTTCAAGTATTTTTATTTTTATATATAACCAATTTATAACCAATAGAATCATTTTATACTTATATAAAATACGTTTCTTAATAATTTTATAATTCCTATTCATACCCAAAAATAAAATGGTATGTTGATAACTGTCATATTAAGTAACAATATTTTTATATTATATCAAAGATTGTTTAAACTCGTTGTTTCCTGTAATGAAAATTATCAAAAATGTAAATTTATTTAAGAGAAATGTATAATAAAATATAATATATTTTACTCATAAACTAATATAAGAACTTAAACATTTAATCTAATCAATCTGATAAACAAAAGTAAGGATACAATTGCCTCATTACGTCATTTGGTTCTCTAATAGCTTCTTCAAATTTATAGTCTCACCCCAAAACGTTGACCATATTAGTGGTCTTTATTACAAAAAAATTACATATTTCATCTGAAAACCTTACTTAGATTTTCCTCATAAGAGATTCCATAATATAGTGTTATATCATCTTAGTGTAGTACATGTGAAGGATCAAGTATATATATCATCAAACGAGAAACATGGAACAAGTCATGAACATGAGAGAGATTTGGTAAGTGTCAAGAGATATGAAAATTTCCAAATATATTCAAGCATTTATAAGGGTATGATATATATATATAACTAATTTTTCTTTTTTTAAAGTCTCATAACCATATTTCATAGAAAAAATCATAAGAATACATTCTCACCAATGAAAAACTGTAGATATCATTGACGATTGCCGGATTAACTTTTTTTCCGGCACTAATCTTCTATGATGTAATGCTGATTAAATATTTCATTCTATACCATATCCTCAGTGATCACGTGATATAATAGATTTTATTCTACAACTTAATAATAAAATAATTGATATTTTCAATTTCTACCACAGAAGATTTCATAATAATCCATATTAATTCTCTTTTGAATGTTATTGATATTGAAAATTTTACCATATAATTGTGTTGAAACTAACCAAATTTAAAATACAATGAAAAATATTTAAAAATATAATTTAGGGTAAAAATAATCATATAATAATAGAAATATTTCATACAAAGATATGTAGTACTACAGTTAAACTATGTATTTTCAATCATCTAAATGCTTCTCCAGAACATCAATGTAAACCTTAGATAATGAGTTGATAAAATTGAGAGTAGTCCTCTTTGAATACTCACAATATAAATAATGTATGTCATTGTAATATAATAAAGATTTATGTATTATATGATTTGAAAATGTGTGATTACCTCATATGTTTGTTGACTAAAACTAAATAGTGTTATTCCCTTTATATGAGTTTGGGAGTCCAATAATGAAATCCAATATATTGGTTTCCATTTTCAATTGTGATGTGGGTAATATCTATAACATAATCATTGACTTCAATATCTTAAGGGTTTACTTTATAACATCACTGGAATGAAAATACAAACTTTTTTATATCACTTTTCATATTTTCCAACTACAGAAACTATTTTATATCTTTATAAAACAACATGCCTTTGAGATGAATATAGAACGACAAACTTTTAGATTTTTCAAAAACTCGTTCATGTATTATATATGAGGAACACATCATCAGTCCTTGAACCTTATAATTGTATCATTATAATGGTTGAACTCCTGAACATTTCTCATATACCTCTAGAAATCAACATCCTCATTTTGTTCATATTTAATCCGAAAAAGGATGGGTGGTTGAACATTCATATATGGAAGATATAATTTATACCCTTTATTCATGTTTTAAATATCAGTATTATATAAATCTATAAATATTATGTCCATTTCAATCCCTATTATTGATAAAATAGCATTGAATTTATGATTGAGAGAGGTTTACAACTTATTCAATTTCCCTGGTTGGTAGTGTATAGAGAAAAAATAATATTTAATCAGTTTAAAATATATCATTGGTTCATATTTAACTATTTCATTTTATATATATACTTAATGTTTGATATGAAAACAAACATCCCATATGAAAATAATGAATATTATTATAAGAATATTTACATCAGATCCCTATATCCCATGATAGAACAAAAAGGGTATAGTGTCTATGGACACATGGAGACATAAAAAACCATTTTATAAATGATATACATCATTTACCATTATCTTCTTCTTATATATAACATACTTAAAACCATTCACCAAATCCTATGTAATTGAAATATAAAAATGGTTAAGTGTATATTCATATTAATAGAAAACATAAAATCAATCAATCAATTATCACATGTGATCATAAGATAAGAATAATGGTATTAAAAATATTTCTTAGAAATTGAAAATCATACCCATAAGTTTAGATATCATAATTATGAAACAAGAAAAAATGTTTTACTAATCAAATGATATAAGAAATAAGAATACAGAATCATCAATAATCAATCATAAGCTATGAAAACATATCATATGCATAATTAATATTTTTTTGTAAACATAATCATTGAAAATAATTTCCATATTCAAGGATCACTACTAAGACTATCATAGTGTATTGGATTCATTCAAAATTATTATATTTCCTTTCTCAAGGTTCACTTCCAAAACTATATTATTAATAAAATTCATTACTACACTAGGATCACTATCCATTAGATTCAATATAATATCATGATATATCTACCATTAACCATTTAATTGGAGGGATATTTATTTATGGTATCACTTATTATATAATAAAAACCATATATATTCATTCCCAAAGATCCAAAAATATTGATCATATAATCAATTATTAACCCACGAATATGATACAAGTTTGATAACTATTTCACCATGATAATCACAATCCTTCCAAATTAATAATAAATATGGTATTTTTCGATCATATCCCTACTAAATCATATGTTTCATTATAGGATTATGATAATGAAAAAAACTTTGATATATCACTATTTTGTTTTATGAGGAAAATACACTTTTCATTTGAAATAAATTATGTAGAATATAAAAGTTTCTAAAAAATATAGAAAAAATATTATTCCAAATAACTAAGTAAACATATATTTAAATCCTTAAATAATATATTGTTCACTATGATGGGGAAATTCATTCTATTAGTGTCTGTTAGAAATAAAATCCCATTAAACTTTTAATAATAATCTATGAATTATCACATTTGGAAAATGATAATAAAATAAGTTTTAAACATTGGTATGGAATGAAAAATATAGTCAAAATTATTTTAATCAATATTTGATGAAATTTAAAATCCTTTTTGGATATATTCTAATGAAAATATTAACATGGAAGAAAAAATACTCACTTAAGGGGAGAACTAAGTAGTTTTTCCTAAAAACACTCTTTCAGAATTCATAGTAATTAAAAATAAAAATTAAATTAAAACAATTAATATATATAAATTAACATAGGATAAGAAAATACATATGATTTGGGATAGATATATCATTCAATTTCCACATCTAAAAATACAAGCATAAACAGTCCCATTAAAAATGAGATTGAAACATAAAACACATTCCTCGAGATTGTATTATTTCATAAGAACTCTATTCTCATTTATAATATATATATATATATATTAATTATATAATATTTCCATATTAATACCAATAATAAAATAAATTTTTTAATTATAATATCTTATGAACATATAATTAACTATTATTCATTATCATCTTAATTTCACGTTTTAACTACGTTTTGTTTCACATATATTTGGTTTATAAGTGATGGTACTTACACTTAAATCATAGTTAATTAAACTAAATAATATTAATAATAATATAAATATCATATATATTCTTTATATACATATTTAAAACCACACATATAACATGGTGATGGAAAATAAATTACATCCCTATGAGGAGATGGTACTCTATATGTGCGCATGAGTGCTGATTCCTTTTTTGAGGGACTAAATGATATAAGGTTAAATATTTGTTCAATTTAATTGAATTATTAGTATATAGAAAATATAATATATATATATATATATAATTTAAATATTTCCTTATTATAATCCATGTAATTTCAATACCAAAATATGAATCACATCACTTCTACAGGTGTTAGTCCATATGTTCTTAAGATTTATTTTTTTCCATAGAATGGAAGGTAAATAAGGTAGATATAATTTAAAATTAAATTAGAATAAATCTTTCATAAATATCATAAATAAACTTTAAATCCATCATAATAATTATCCATGATATATGGATATGTAAAATGAATCGTATCGCTGTGTGGAGGCAGTATTCATCAGGAAGGTAGAAGTGATACATTCATATTCCATTTGAAGAATAAGAGGAGGTGAATGGTTGTCAAATCAAAATAATAACATCTTAGTGTATCGGCGACACTATTTTAATCAATCATTGATGATACGTAGTTTTTTGATAATGTATAAGAAAAAATAAAATTAAACAAACATGATTAGTATCTATATCTATTAATTAAGATAACTACATTATCATAACATTAATCCTCAAAGGATTGATATTATGAGAATAGAAAAATATCCTAGATGAACAAAATGATTATTGGATGGTTTTTAGTATAATTTTAGAAAAATGTCTTGAATGGTGTGAATATAGGTGAAGAATATGCTTCAATTAATAATTGTGGGGTGGGATAGATATGAAATTTCATAAAATATTCCATTAGCATAAGATAAATTTCATGGAAGTGTGGATTCTAATGGATATATTTTATAAATTATGTGATTATGTTGGTTAAATAAATTCATACAATAATAATTTGATATATTTGGGTTGTAATACTATGCTTATCTCTTGGTATAACACCCTAGCAAACTGATTTTTACCTTAACGGTGGTAAAAAAAATTATTATTTTTTATGTTAACTATAACTAAAATTTCTATTTAAAATATTAGATTATTTAAATTTTTTTATTTTAAATATGGAATTCAATTTTCTATAAAAAAATTCTATATGTTCTAGAATTTTATTTTAATTAAATGATGAAAACATGTTCCATAAAAATGAATATTTATGAATAACACATATTTTACTTGCATTATTTTTTTAAACCCCATTAAATGAATATAAAAATATATGATTAAATATATATCATATTAATATTATTAAATCAATTAACAAATAGTGAATAATATAATTTATTAATATAAAAATAAATCACACAAATAAAAATAGCTTTTAGAAAAAAAAAATTTCATGACCAAAAGAAAACTAAACCAAAATATCCTATAATTATGATAAATATGTAATTAGTTAAGAAATTTATAATTAAAATAGAATAATGTTATATGGATTTCAGATTTGAAAAATAATAGAACTTTTACTTGGAATGGACAGTAAATTTGAAATAAAAATAAAAATTTTCATTATTTTCTTATTAATAAATATTTATCGAAAAATTATAAAAAATAAACATAAGATAATATAGAAATGAGTATTTCAAAAAATAGTTATTTTAAATAAATTTTCAAAATATGGTATGAATTATTTATAACTTTCACATACAAAAATCTGATAAACAACATTTGTGATGAAAACATAATTTTGATGAATAAAATTACATTACTCAAAATTGAATATGTGTTCATTTTTCATTAACATAAAATATTTCATTATTTAAAAATATTCGACAAATTTTTAGAAAATTGGTTATCACCATTCATAACATCCAATTTAACAGCTATTTTATATCTCTTTACAATATAATAGTTCATATATTCTTAGGTTTTCTTGTAAGGAATGCTATCAAATAATTCATACATTATTTTGAGGGAAATATATATGATATCTTTTAGTTTACATTATATAAATCATATAATTAATTTATCCATTGAAATTACATCACTCTGAAGTAAAAAAATGGAGATATATTTGTTTCCTCGCATAATCTAGTTCTTATATAACTTCTTTAAATTACTTATTTCCCTAGAAAACATTAACCAGACCTTTATTTTTGTTCCTTATAACATAATTTTATTATTATTATTATTTTTATTGGTATTTCATCCCAGGAAAGATTATTTTAATGTAGTATAACATTTCAAGTCAATATATACGATGGATTATGTATGTACTTCCTTAGGATATATACATGGATCACATTGTGTGTGTGTGAGAGTTTTGGGGATGAGTGAAATTTTTTAAACAATAATCGCAATCCAATCATGAAAATTAAAAGGAACAATATACCATAGGATAAAATTTACCTTCTTTTTAAATATCATAAAACACTTCCATCAAGATATTTATAGTAAAAACATTTCACTATCCATGAATTCACGATCTCATTAATGATTTTAATTTTAAGTTATATTTCTACTATGATACTCCATGCTGTACTTATAAATTTCTCTATAATACCATATATTTAACTAGGGAACTCTGGCCCCAATAACATTCTTTTTCAAACATCAACCCATATGCAAAGGTTTACAAACATCTCTCTATAGAGGGTCCATAAATATCCATATGAATTATTGATTTAATTGTATTATTGTGTGAAAAATCAATAAGAGGAATGTGATGACCTGAAACGTATATAAAATATATAAAAAAGGATTTCGAAAAACCCATGTTGGTCTAAACAGTTCACTCTTATATACAATCTATCTATAGATGATAGGCCATATTGAAACATAAGTTTATATGTAAAACACGTTGAAGTTTTTTTTTTCCGAATACCATGGTAATCCATAGATCCCTCCCTAATATAAGAGAATGTGTTACCCCAGGTAACATTACTATTTCAATAATTTATATTGTTTGAATAAAATAAATAGATAAATATTATCTGATAAAAAAGAAGTGTGCTAACATCGTATGGTGATCAATTACAACACAAATATTTTTAGGGAAGTTAGATTTTTTGGGGGAGTATGATAATGAAATTCTTGGTGATGTTTTCCAATTTATATTATTGTGTGGTAAATGGTTGTAATATCTTCTTAGACTAAATTCACTTAGAAATAAACTTGTATTAACCAATCACCATGATACATAATCAACAATATCTAAATTAATGTTTCCCACAAGAAATAGACTTTCAAATATATATATATATATATATACATCATAATAATTCACAAATTAACTAATAATGATGATCTATGAGTTCCTACTAATCATTCCATTTTAGGCATGTTACTGATAGGAAATAACCATTGTATGAAATTTATCATTCCATCACAATCAAGGTTGAACTCAAGAATATTTCTCCCTATCTTTTTAAGCTCAATATCCCCCTTATACTCATCTTTAATGGTAACTTTTATATATGTTAGAACACTCGTTTGATCAGGATATAGTTTCTCCCATTTTATAAAGATTTCAATGTATATCCTTTTCATATCATTAAATATTAAATATTTATTATACTTATAATAGATAATCATGCATGATCCTTTCAATTCAATGAATCTACCAAAAAGTTTACTTTCATAAGGTTGTAATGTATTAAGCATTTATTATCATTAATTAAATCCATTTATTTCCTCTGGAATATATTAAAAAGTTTTTATATTGATCTAGACATTTCAATTTTATGATTTTTCTAAATTTCATACCATTCTCTATAATAATAAGGGATCCATATTAGTAATAGAAATATTACAAATTCTAACTCCAACTCACAAGTCATTTAATTTTTATAAGTAATATTAAATTTATATGAGGAATAAGTTATCACCATATCATTCAATATAATAAAACATCATAGTACATTTTATAAGGAATCACTATAAATCACAAATTATTATGCCCAATAGTTTAGTTAGATCATAGGAACACTTAAATTCTTTCTATTCAGTTAATTGAAATTTTCTCCGCATTTATCTATCCCAAGGAACTTAACTCCCTTATGAGTTAACATGGCGACTGAATTAGATAGTGACAATAAATCCTTCACAAAGAATCAATAATATTCATAAATTCCATGAAAATTACATGTATCAATATTTTTGGTGTGAGACAATGTTTATTAACATCCATTTTTGTTAGATCCAATGATACACCCTTGCATGAGATTATATGACCCAAAAAATAAAAATAAAATCTATCCCAAATTAACACATCATATGTTTTTTATTCAAATTCTCAAAGTTTATGTTCTTTAGTATAATAGTCAAGTGTTATTTATGATCTACAATTCTCTTGGAATATATTGTAATATCATTTATAAAGAATACCATAGAGTGATCTGGTTAATATATATTGTCTTCATTCACTAAATATTTGATTATAGTAGGGAGTTAGTAATACCAAATATAATCAATATAATTTAATACATTCCATACATCAAATAGAAATATTACTTTTTTAGTTTTTCAATTATTATCCTCTATTAACAGTTTCTAGAACAACAATCAATCTTTGAAAAGTATTGAGATCATTATAATTTATTGACAAAATCATCAATATGGGGGAACAATGCTGATAAATTATTTTGACCATGTTAAGTTCCCCCTAATAAATTATGTATCTCATTAATCCATGTTTCTAAAAAAAATTAGGTACACCTCATGGTTATTGATATCGTTTAAGTAATCCCATATCATGATCATTCTGGAGTAACATCTTTAATTGGCAATTCAATATGCTCCATTAAATATGGATTATTTGAAGTAGGTGTAGAAAAGGATTTTTGTTCTATTATAAATTTGAATTTATGATTTGGTGTAATTCTTGTTAACAATTATAGAATGATATGAAAAAACTATCATATAATAGTTATATATTCTATTTTGGGACTCTCCCAAACCATCTAAGATATATACCCACATTGTATATGATTCATGACTAATGAAATACATTTAATTATCATTATATTTTTGCATTTATCCATTAATTAATAGACAATAATTGTTTTATTCATAATATCAAATGTTATTTAATTATTATATTAAATTATAATAGATCTATGTATAGGGCAGTGTTAGCGCTCAAAATCACATTAAATTCATCTAAATGAAAAATTAGATTATTTTTATATGGAAAACTTTTATAAACATAAACATGAAATCACTATAAATATAGTGGATAATATATTATCCTTAACAATTATAATCCAATTTAATGGAGTAGTTACAATATAACTTACTTGTTCTAAGATTTACCAAATATAACAGGGAATTGAATCAAATATTTCCTATGTTTCATATATTGAAGACATTTAATTTTGTGGAAATACATTTCTATACGCCCTTAATTTCCATACAAAAAACATATTTCCTATCCATTAATATATTCTTTTGGGTGAATCATACAACATTCTTGACATGATGGAAATTAAACATTTCCCCCCCCCCATGAATATTTCCCTATATAATTCAATAAATAACCATTTTCCACATATTTTAAGAGTAAAAAATTAAATTTTTTCTGTTATCAATCATATATCATGGTATAAGTCTTGGAAAAATATTAATATTTTTATTTCTATATCCTATATCAATCTGTTTATTGGGTTTAAAATTGTTTCATTTTACATTAAATTAACTATTTATGTAATTCCATCGTGTTCTAGCCATTAACTAAAATCCCAAAGCCTAGTGCGAGAAATGATAATCAGAGTGGGAAATAATAAGATATTTAAAAAATGACGAAATTGATATACTATAATGATTAAATACATATATTCAACATAACCTTTTCAGTTTCTTTACCCCTAGATGAATTTCTATGAAAACTACATCAATTTTTTGTCTCTAGATAGTGATGAATTTCTATGAAAAACATACTCCTTTTTTCCATAACATATGATATTCTCTTATACATAGGATTATCCTAAGGGTTCTAACTAATGTTTTCCTATCATTGTTTACAAAAGTAACCAAACAATGTAGTTATACTAAATATATTGACACAGAACATTTCATACATAAATACTACATATTATTATAAAACAATTCATTAAATATAAATATCATTCCTAGAAGAACTATAATGGTTTATAATCATTGTAAACATCAATACATACGAAATTTTTAAATGAACTATCTATATCATTTACAAATAAATTATTCATAATTATCACTCTTTTTATACATAATTGAGTTAAATTCACTCTCTATAACATGGGGAAGTGATACATATGAAATGGTGAGCTCAGATTCCCATCAATGGTGAAAAAGGTATACCAATTAATAATGATATGTGATAATAAGTTTAGAGTTAGATAATGATAAAATTAACATTAAAATGAAGAAAAAATCTCATTAATTCATATATCATACTCATGAAACATGGAATAAATTTTTATCAGTCAAATCACAAAAGAAATAAGAGTAAAAAGTCATCAATAATCAAACAAGATCCATGTGAGCATATTATAATCATAAGAAATAACTTCTTTTGTTCAAACATTCTCATAGAAAAACATTTCATTAGTTAAGGATCTCTACCATGGAAATAAAAGTGGATTGGGTTAACTCCACATCCCATTACATTCTAAGTAAATAATCACTACCAAGACAAACTTATTTGGAAAATTTTCATTATTGATCTTAGTTGACTCAAAATTATAGTCCTTATTATCTCATGATCTATCCACATTTACCCAATACATTCGACGGATATATAATTCTGGATTCATCCATCAAATAATGATATACATACATATGTGTGCAATATGGTCATAAAACATTCATTGTATCATCAAATCACAACACTTGATAAGGATTAGGGATTAAAAAAAATAAATTCAAAAAAATAACAAACCATGAAATTAATGAATTAATATTTCAACATTGGATCATATCCCTATTGAAATATTTAATCATAAAAAGATATTTTTATAGGCCAAATACTTTTATAAGGCTAATGAATCATTTTTTGAGGAAATTTTCCTATTGATTTGAAATAAATAATTTAGATTCTAAAAATATCAAAAATAGTAAGGATTTTTTTTTTGTTAAAAAATAATAAAATAAAAATATAATTTTATATTTAAATAAGAGAGTATTAATATCTTTTATGAAATCCATTCATGCGTCATATGTTAAAAAAATTCATTTGCATCTTCTATAAAAAGAAAAAATAGTTACACTTGGAAAAAAAGAAGTATCCATTTAAACCTTCTTTGGGAATTTAAAATAAATTCAAATGAAATTTTATAAAATTATTTTAATATAAAAAATCTTCATGAATTTTTTTAAAGAAAATAATGTCATTGAAAAATGATTCCTAACAGAAGCTAAAAAATTTTAGTTTTCCTCAAAAAAACTCATCTTGTCTCTTATGTACATAAATAGAGGAAAATTATTGGATAAAATTAAATAACTTTAAACAAAAAATTTATAATAAAATATGTAATATTTTTAGGACTAATTTAATGTAATTTTATCACGTGTAAATTTAACCCAAAATAATCCTAGTGAAAAATGTGGTTGTAACATTAAACCCTTACCTAAATTAAATCTGTATTCATAATAATTATATACACCTATATAATAAAAATATATTTTTATTAATTTTTTAGTAGTTCCATATTAGTACTTAATATTTCATAAATGGTTTACTTATATTTTTTTATCACCATTTTATTAATAATATTTATTTATCATTATCATTCCAGGTATTAACAGTTTCAATTTTCATTTATGTTTTCGCCCAAATATTAGGGACCTTTCACTTTGAACATAGTTTATTAATATTAATAGTGTTAATAAAGAAAAATATATCATATATAACCATTTAATACATATTCACATCAATTAATATAATGTTCTGATACAAAATTACTGATATCACTCCTTAGATATGGTAGTTCGTACGTACACACTAGTGATGTTTCTATTTTTTAATGGGTGGATTGTAATATTGTTAATAATTAATTAAAAATTAAATAATTATAATTATATCATAAATATCATATATATATATATAATTAATATTTCCATATTTTTATCCATTTAGATGTTAAATGAAAAAATTAATCACATCGTTTCATGGCGGCAGAGTCCACACATACACACAAGGAATATAATTTTTTTAATGGATGGAAAGGTAATAAAGTAGTTATGATATAGTATATATTGTACTAAAATTATTTCATAATGATCATATATAAATATTTAGGCAATAAAAGTAACCATCCATGAATAATGCATATAAAAAATGAATCATATGTCTTTGTGAAGGATGTAGTCCGCATATATGGATGAGTAATACGGTCACCAAACATTTGATGAAGAAGAGGGGTTAAATGGTTCTCCCAATTTCAAAATGAAATTTAGTTTATTTATTAAACTATATTAATATTTTTTTTGATGTATACAATAATTTTATTGTTAGTATATGATATAATAAAATTGAATGAGATTTGTAAAGATCTATAGTTATTATTTATGAGATCTCGATTGGATTACAACTTAATTGAAGAATGATTATTATTAGGAAAAAAATAAAATCTCTATATGGAATTTAATTATTTTATTATGGTTTTTGAGAATTGATCTTACATGTTTGTAGGCACAAATTGTGTGAATAAGAGAGTAGAAGTGGTTCCCTTTAATAATAGAAGATATAGAGACACATTGAATGTCATATAAGATTTCAATGATATAAATATCAAAATCATGGAAATGTGGATAAAAATGGACAAGGATTAAAATATAGGAGAATCTAGGGTTGAAATATATTCCTCCAATAAGAATTTTAATTTTTTTAGAAATCCCACTATTATATTTTTATTTAGCATAGGTAATCCTATTTTGACCTTTTCAATGGTAAAAAAAATTGTATTTTATTCTATCTGCGATGAATTTTTTTTGTCACGACTGTTATATTATTTTAATTACGTAGGTAAAAATTTGAAATCAATTTTAGCCTAATAAATTTCTAAATATGGCCAAATTTAATTATCAATAAGCATCAAACGTACAATGAAAACTCAATTTTGAAAATCGAATATTAAAGCATAAAAATATTTTATTTATATTCCATTCCTTATAAAATACATAAAATAAAAGGTAAAATATATTATTGAATATATAATCTATAAATTAAATTAAAAAATAAATATATATATATATATATTAATTTAATTTACTAATTTAAAAATACATTGCACTTATAAAAATCACTTTTTGAAAAATGTGTTTTAAGCTCAAAATTTAACTTTTAATAAAATGAATAATAAAGGTGATTATTATATAATTTATTATTATATTTCTAATTAAATAAGTATAATCTTAATATTTGATATAATTTAAAACATATGGAACACTTACATGGAAATAAATGACAGTTTTTTAAAATTTCATTATTTATAACAATTTACTAAAAAATAAATCTATTTAGAAAAATATTATAAACTCACTATAATATAAATTTGATATTTTTTATAAAACAATATTTATTTATTGAAATAAAATTTCAATAATTTTTGAAACTAATTGAAATTATCACATGAAAAATGATAAAAAAACATGTTTTTGAAGAAAACAACTCTTTGATTCTGAAATTGACACTACTAAAATTTTATCAATTACTTATTATACATTTTACAATAAATTTAAATTATTTAAAACTATTGTAAATATATTTTATAAGGTGTTTGTTATAATTAATTATACCAAATTTAAAATATAAGTTATAGCGGCGCACTATATTATGGTTCGTAAAGACTCATGGCCAGGCATAAGTAAATCTACAAAATACATTATGTTTTTCTTCAATGTAAATACATATTAAATCTAGGAGAGTTACAAGGATTTTATGATAAATATATATATCACAACTTTCACCACAATGATAATTCCTATATTTATTTTAAGAAAATATATTTCTTAAAGTACCAAATCTAGAGTCTTGTAATTTTTCTCATGACTTTTCAATTGTTATGTGGAATAATTTATGTCCATATTATTTTTCATGAGGATGCATCCCAATATCCTCTTTTTGGAATCACTAAATATTAAAAACCCACTTCTACTAAATTGTAGTATAATAAAAAGTTTCCTCACCAAATAACATTTCAACACCTTAAAATTTTCATTACATTCATCTATCTAAATAAACATGGATCAATTAAAAGTCAACATGGTTATTGGATTAGATATCGTAGATAAATTTCATGCAATGAATAGGTAATATCCTACCAACTGAAGTCTACTATGGATATCAGTTATAATAGTTGGTCTTCGTAATTTTTCATTAACATTTATTTTTAAAGATCTCATTCTATACCATCAAATTTAAATATATAACCTAAAAATGTTTCATAATAAATCCAAAATACACTCTCTAATAATTTAGATTATAGATTATCCTTCTTGAAGGTATTCTAAACAATATTTAATTGATCTTATTGATCTTCCTTTTTTTGAATATATAAGAATATAATCCATAATGACTACCTAAATCTGATCAAGGTAATTTCTAGTGTCTCTATTCATTATATCAATAAAGATAGTGGGGTCATTGGACAGTCCTATTTGTATCACTATAAATTCAATATGATCATACATCATATTATATATTGTTTTGTATATATCCTCTCTATTGACCATAAATTGATGATACATATAATAATGTTAAATAATGGAAATGTATCATTATCTTTGTAGATGATTAAAAAAGTTATCATTATTAGGTTAAGCGTACATGTTCTTAATAGTGATCTTCAAATGTTCTTGATAATCATTGAAAAATTTCAATGACTAATATTTTTTCTAAAAATAATAATAGGTGATACCCGTGGTGACACACTAGGGAATGTAAATACCTAATCAATATTATCTAGGATATGATTCTTTAATTCCTTCAACTAAATAAGAGTTGTAATATATGAAGTCTTTGAAATAGGTGTATCACCGTATATTAGATCTAATAAAAACATATCTTCATTATTTGGTGTATGACTTGGAATGTCTTTTTGAAATACATTATCATAATCATGAATTGTATGAATATGTTCTATGTTGAGTTATTCCCAAATTGTTGAGAAAAATAATCATCCTGAATTGCTTGTAATAACATAATAACCTATTTATATTTCACTAAATTCTCATATTCATATTCACATAGAAAGATGTTCATAAGTCTATGTATAATTTCAAACAAGACATCCCTATATGATATAATCATATACTATCTATATAAAAAGTTCCAATACATTCCCAAAATAACATCAAATCTATCTAGGGGAAGAATCACAATATTTATTGGAAGTACATTCAAAAAATCATATATCATAAAAGAGTTATAGACATGATATGCCTTGATTGTAACAGTAATAGTTTCTTATTAATAACTTAAAATTTAGTCCTTAAAATGTTGAAATTATACTCTAAAAAAATTCATTGCAATAAATTACTATGTATATTCAGAATCAAATAATCCATTTTAAATTATATAGTGGAGGATATGTATACCATTATCCACATCATTATCATAACACATATCAGTACTTATGATTTCATGTGATTTCAGTTTTTCTCATGGAGTAAGAGGATTTTTATGTCACTTGTTTCCATTGACCCTTATATTCATGAATTGATTGGAATGATTTACATAATCCATAATATTATACCATTATAGTGTGGATTCCACATTCAGTTGATCTTTTTCACTCTTCATATCATTAATCAACCTCTTCACATTACTTTGACATTATTTTTATTCGTAACATTGTTTTTCACTATTAAATTGTTTACAAGGCCCATTAATAAAATTTCTTCCATTCTTCCTTCCCATCTTATAACAAGAAATAAAATTAATTTTTTTCCTCCGTGGGTTTTAGTATTATAATTTCCTCAAAATCCAATATTTAACTTTTTATCAATAAAACGATGAGAACAATAGAAGTCTCCAAATTCAATTATATCTTGAGAGGTTAGGAAATTATTTTTTCATAGATTTAAATTTCTCTTATATCATATTAGATTATGGGATTTGTTCTCAATACATTATAAAATTGATTATCTTTTATTTTTGAATTGAGGTTTAAACCAGAAGTATACCTGACATATTTTTTTGTATATTCCTAATATAAACTAATGGATTTTTCAACCTTCTGATTTATTCATAGAAATTACCTTCCCATTATTACATGTTGATTTATTTGTAAATACATAATAAAAAATACATTCTTAAACACTTAACATGACATGGATTAAATTTCATCTTCTTCCCTCATATTATTGATAAGATTCCACCATTTATCTATGTTTCCTTCTAATAAATATAATAATAGGATGAAATCTCCTTGTTTTGAACAAAGTTTAATGGAAAAAACATTTAATTTTTACTAAATATCACCCATTTATTAAAGGATTCCATTATTCACTGATGTAATGTAGAAGTTTTTGTATATAAGACAGAATCGGGAGTTCATCATTCACGTGGTAATTTTTACGATCAACATGATTCATGTAACTAGTCATACAATGAGAGTTTTTGGTTTAAATAAATATAATATTTAAAATCCATCATCCCATATCATTTGGTTTTTCATATGGATTATTATATAATCAACCATCACATTCACCATTATCAATATTCTTCTAGGGTCTAACAATTTCCTATGAACAAAATTCTTAGTGTGAGAAATAATAAATTTAGTTAAAGATCATTTAATCAAGAAAAATCATTCATAAAATTTATTAATCATAGAACCATATGTTTTAAGGATATATTTTATTTAACATTTTCATTCATTATCATTATCTATCTATATTTATTATCATACATCATAAAAAATTGAAAATTAACAAAATCATTTCCCCTAGGAGTTTCTAGATAGGTGTTCAGTTTTAGGCACTCTAATAATGAAATAGTGTGCATATATTGTGTAAAAAATCAACCTGTTATATATGTTTTACCACTCGGATCATCTATACAAATTTTATATCCACATGTCCGTATTCTGATATGGTTGTATTTAAAATGAGAACTACAAAAGCTATATTTTACAAACCTTCAAGATGTTATCATTTACAATAGATTATCCATTGGGATCTCAATAATATTATCTAATCCTGATATCTATAGAATAACTAAACCAGCCTATAATAAAAATAGAGTAAAACCAAATATATCATAAGAAAATTTTTAAATAATAACATTATCATTGAAAACTTATACGGCACAAAACATTGGGATAAAAAGACCAATAAAGTATATTTTTTTAAATATAACAATCATATAATAGCTTTAAAATTTATGTGTATGAGTAGTGTTTAATATATTGGTAATTGTATAAAATTAACATACTCAATATAAATTTATTGATAAATTCATAAGAAATAGGACCTTAATTATTAATGAGGATAATTTATTATTCAAGAGATGCCTTTTCTTAATTTTTTTTTATTTTTATGAAAAAAAGTTAAAATTTATTTATTGAACTTTAGTAAAATGTATATGATAAAATAAAAGTCATTTTCTAAATCATCATATCAAAACTACCTTAGGATAAATTGTTCTGATTTTTCAAAAATGATTTATTTTTTAATGAAAATTGAAAATTACTGAATTTTGAAGTACAGCCATTTCAATTTATTAAATAATGTTATTTTAAATACCCATTATATATTTGATTTTTGAAAAAGATATAAATATAATATTTTATTTTTAATAATAATATTAATTTTATTTATATCAGAAATTTTCATGACTTTGGTATATTTTTATTTATATACTTCGTGACACATTTTTCTGGAAACTATTTTTAAGAGTTTAATTTTTTATTTTAATTTACAAAATAACAACTAATATGGAAATATTTAAATGATTTTAAATATATAATATATATATATATATAATTTTATGAATAAAAATTCATATAATGTATAATTCTAGACATAGAATATATATAAGATAATCAATTTGTTGAGAACTGAATTTCTATGAAGAAAAAAACTTTGCATTAGACATTTTATTATTATTATAAAAAATTTCATCTACTTATAGTGATTGAATTTGGAAAAATGGATTCTATATTTTGAATCAATATAATTAATATTATTTAACAAATCCATTTTGTTATTTTTCTTCATGAACTGAAACTATATTAAATATTTTCTACAATGGTAAATATAAAATGGGATAATTAAGTGTAAAAATAATTTGATAAAGACTAAATATTAATAGTAACACATTTATAAATTTTATTTTAAGGGAATACCCTATCCACAATCAACTAAAAATATACTTTGTAATATTTTTTTTGGAGATATGGCCTTAATTGTTTACTATATATTAATTAAACTAAAGAAAAAGGAAAAATATCACTCGCTTTCTTTTTAAAATCTTTTATGTGTCCCTAGAGGGACAAAAAAGATTTTTGTTAAGTTATAAATGCTAATTTGAATAAAAAATAATTTTTATTTATAATGATAATTTATTTTACTTTTTTCAGATAAAAGATTTACATTAAATGATTACACAATAGAAAGGAAGAAATTATATAAATATATGTAAAATAAATTAATTGAATTTATAAATTATAACATTTATATAATTTGAATAAATTAATATGGTCAAATTTTTTTTTATGTTAATATAACATTTTATTTACTTTTTAATGTTATATTTTTGAATTCAATGTTTAAATTTATTTTTTAAATATAAAATTGAATAAATAATGTGAAAATTGACATTAGTGGTAATTTATTAAAAATATTGTTTAATATAATGATTTAAAATTCGTTAAAAATTATCAACCACTAATTAAATGTAATATTGTTGATAATATCAACTATGGTCTGTTAATTGGAAATTTTCTTTTTATATAAACATTCTTGAAACCATTTGTTAAAATATTAATACCCTTGTAATTAAAAAAAATAGTAAAATGTGTTATAAAAAATATATGGGTAACAAAATCATCTACACTTTTCCAATTTTTTAATGAGGGTATTTTGACTCACCCTTATCTTGTATTCAAATCATATCAATTTGAGTACCCCCTTTCTTATAAATGGAAACCTCCTCTCCAAATCTATCCACACATCAAAAGTCTTTTCATACAAACAATCCAAAAAAATACCTCTATTGCATCCCTACATGTATCTTATATTCATTTTCATGACTATGAAACCCTCATATGTAGGATTTATTTTGAAAACAAAATGTGGTTTCTTGATGAAGAGGTATTATTATTTACCAATAATATTTGTAATATTCTTTTTCCACCTCATTCAAATATTATTCATCGATAATGATATAATAACATCAATATTTAGAATATAATGTGATTTTATTATCTTAATGTAATAACCTATATCTATATACTATTATATCAATTGGGAAACAAAACCATAGTTTGTACGTACGGTGGACTATCAAATTTCAAACTGGTGTTTCTTTTTCCATCACCACCACTGATGTCATCTTTTAACTATAGATTTAATATGAATATATATATTACATTCAAGATATATTAAAAATAATTTAATGATAATATATCATATAATTCATCAATTTCTATTCATTTAAAAATGATAACATCATTTATGAATATGTGTGGATTACCACCTCAGTGAAACAATACAATTGTTTTTATAACTGCACCATAAGAATGATATATGTAATTATATTTAAAGAAATTTTATTATATTTTGTATTTATTTTTTAATTATTTAACTATACAATAATACTAATTTTTCTCCCATTGTGACCGTCGAAAAATCAAAACATCACTCAGGAGTACATATGACCTACTCTCTCTATGATTTTAACATAGTTACATATTTATAACTATATTTAAGCTTTGGTTTTAAAATTTCAATTTATATATATAAATTTGATTGATTTTATTTTTTTATAAGATAGATTATGTAAAAATGACCTCTTTTATATTAATAAAACAACTTATACAATTTTTCACATATGAACATAACAATGTCAAAACATAAAATGTGAACATAATTTATTAAGAAAATAATTATAACAAAGAATTAAATAAAATGAAACTCATAATAAACATGAATTGTTTTTCTAATAATTTTAATGACTAAAATATTTTTATTATTTTGGATGATAAAGAATGTATGTATTGATTTGGACTGTAGTTAAGGTATTTCATCTAAATTTCCTTTCATTGAGGAATATTTTAATGTTATACATATAATTTTCTTTATATTTGGGTATATACTACCAAATTTATGTATTATATCATGAATCCATAATAAATTATGTTATTTAATTTTACAATTTATTTAATTCTATCCAAGGGGATTTGATTTGAATGTTACATAGTGGTAAAGAATTTCGTATCAATTTTCTTTCATTGAGGTAAATTTATGGTTATAGATGAAACATATTTTATATGGTTTATAAACAATCCATTTTACATTCCATATCATAAATAAATAATAATTAATTTTATTTAATTCTTTAATAAAAAATAATTCATCCAAGGGGATTTGGGTTGACTGTTACCATGTTGTATGGGTTTTTATAACTCAATTTCTTCTCATTAGGTTATATTACTTATTCATTCTCTTTGATTTTATAAGTTTCTTATAATTACTTATTATTATTGTAGTTGAATTATTTAAAATTGTTTTATTTTGATTTAAATTTGAAACACACAATTAATTAATTAATTAATTATCACTTTAATAGTATGATCTTTGTATGAAATTTCATCTCAATTATAACTTGATTGAGAGATATTTTTCATTACATACCTATTTATTTTTAGGTGGTGAATCTAATGAACCATTTTATATTTTATATCATCAAAATGTTTATATTAATGGTATTTAATGTTTCATTTTTTGTTACTTCATTCATAAGGGTAATAATTCAAAAGTTACCAATGTGGTAAAAGATTATATCACAATCTCAACATTATTATGGATTACATATGTTTAAGTCATCTATGGGGAAATCATCCGATATTTCATTCATAAAACTCATTTATTTTATTCTTCTATATTTTTTTAATTGTTATTTTCACGTAATTTTTCTATTTTTTGTACTCAAAAGATAAATTTTCAATTTATGGAAAGAAAAAATTATTTCCACTTTAGTTGGGAATCATTCCTACCAAATCCATATTTTATAAAAATTATTTCATGAATGTTTTTTATATTTTAAAAATATATATTAATGAAATATTTATTTTGGTTTTCCGTTATTAAAAATGGTTTATAAGGAATATTCATGTTTGTTTTTTGGATAAGTATCTTTTTTCCTTTTTAACAAAATATACAAAGGAATACATTTTTACCTGATATACATGACTATAATTTTCAAATCATAATGACCACTCAAATAATATAACATTAATTTAAAATATTATAATTTTCTTATTAAAATAAAAAAAATTCCTTATATTTTATTATTTTTTATTTTTTAAATTCATTTTACAATGTGAAATGAGTGTTTTCCTCAAAATTGTGTTAATGAAAATTTTATGATATTTTTTCTTATCATGTTAAAAACATTTTTTACTAGTTCACCATAAGGGATGAATTATATTCTTCCTCTAGATGATTAATGATTAGTTTCACTCGGATAAATATAAATATTTCGTTTGATAGCTATTCAATATTATTGTTTATGTTAATTATGAATTTAATTGTTATTCACCCCATTCATATGATCAATGAATTATACATTATAAGGGATAGGAAGGTCCCACCATATCCCCATGATTCAGTAGTAGGTCTAATATGATATTCTAGTTTTGATATTTTTATGACACCTTACTCATTTATTTATGATATCTTGGAATGTGGTCATGATAGTATGTTAAGATGACTGATACTATAAAATCAATCAATATGTGATTACTTATTGATATACATGTACATATTTGAATAGTTATGAAATCAATGTACAATTTTCATGATCATATTTCTATTTATATGAAATTATTTTATCTTCATTAAAATAGTCATCATTGTTCTTTATCTTCATGTTATTTATTATGTGGAATTTTTTTTCATTTATTTAAATTTACATATTGATTATACCTCATTTACTCGTGATAGATTACACTCAAGGTAACCCTTAATTGGAATTTGAGCTTACCTTTATTTTTTTTCACTGAGATTTTAATAAAAAATTATTTAATGAGTTCAAGAATGAAAAATATATATATTTATTATGTTTGGTATTTTATGATTTAAAAAATAATGTGTCCTTCAAGTATGTACCTTTAATTCCAATACTATTAAAATATTTAATCCATTAGTACGTGATAACTTATATATTATTCCAATTTAATAAAGTAACCATTATCTCTGTGATACTAGATTGTGTTTCCTTACATCAATTATCAAATAAAGTTTAGAAAAAAAACATCGAAACTATATTTAGAAAAAATAGATTAGGGAACATTACCCAATGATAGAATCTGAGAAAATTTCAAAAGGATAATAAGTTTATGATTTATATGAGAATAATTAATGATTTTTAGGTACCATTATGGATTCTATAGTCTATGGTTGATCATTATATTAAAGTAAAACATACCCATTCAAAGGATTTACATTATGGAAGAACCACAGAGAAATTTATTTATTTTTAATAGATGATTAAATTTTTTTAACCATTACGTTTTTCTTTTTTTAGTGAAAACATTATTGGATAAATGATTAAATAATATTTTATTAACATACTTCTAAATGTATTGATAACCTCTAATATTAATATAACAATTGTGTTAATGTTAATAATAATATATTAAGTTATTTAATATTTTGGAAAAATATATTGTATTGGGAAACATATTGTTTAATAAGTGATTTTTTGATTAGTAATGTTTTTATGACGTTTAACATATTTATTTATAACATTATAAGAATATAATTATTGTATTTTTATAAAAAAGGAATACCATGTTGTTAAGAGAAACCCAATTATATTAGGAAAGGCTACGAGGCTTGAACCCTCAACTGAAGAGAGACAAGGGTGAAATTCCTACCACTGGCGTATATAATAAACTTGTTAATATGAATTTTTTTATCCAGGGGTATGAGGGATAAATAATTGGTTTATTTTTAGATACATATTATAGGATTAAATATTTTTTATTTATTTTTTATCTTGAGTAGAGTAATGATGTTTTAGGGTAAATTTTATTGTTTTATGATATATATATATATAATAAAAAGGATTATTTTGAAAAACAATTATTACATATTATGAGGTGTATTATAATGGGTATGATAAAACCCATGAGGTGAAATATTTATTCAATGGTTTAATTATTGAGGTTAATTAGGATGTAATGTAATGTATTTATATAATAATATATGTGAAATCATTTGTTTTATTGGAAAATTTTAGAAATTGATGTATTATTTCTTCATATAAATGATTTTTATTTTTTGATATCATGTTTCATTTTTCTTTCCATTTTTTTATATTATTTGAAAAACCAATTTATGTTATTTTTGGTATTATATGACATATGAAAAGTTAATTTTAATGATATAGACAGAAAAAGTTATTTTGATATTCATTTCATGTTATAAGAAATGAAGTGGAAATTGATCAATCAAAAAAATGATAAAATTTTTCTTATGAAATATAAATATATCAAACTTTTATATTTTATAGTGTTCTCTATCATGATACTAAAATAATTATTCAAATTTAGGAAAATGATTTTGAAAAAAATAATTAATTCATTAACCATTATTTCTAATGAATCAATGGTATTTCCCCCATCATTTCTTTAAGGATTTGATTTCCTTAACATTATCATTTCCATGTTCTGTATCACAATCTATTATTCCTTGGGCATTAGTTTCCACAAAAATATCCAGGTTTTCACATCCAACAAATCTTATCTTATTTTGAAAACTTTCTATTTGTTATTATAGGAGAACTATGTATTTCCATTTACTTTTTTCAAAAAGGAGGTGTTATTATATATAATTACAATATGGTTTTTGAAATAATATATTTTTACCTATTTAAATAAGAAAATTATGTTCAAAAGCATATATGACATGCAACACCGAGCTTAAATGAACCCTGTAATATTATTATTTAAATATGAATGTTAAAACATGGCATTAAATTGGATGGAATGAATTTTATTAATTACATTATTAATTATATATAATGATTGTTATAAATAATTTCTTGATATATTTTTTGTAAATAAGCACTGATTTTTTATGGAAGATAAGTTAATTTTCAAATTATATGTTTTCTTCAAAAATGATTTTCATTTATTTTTGTGACCACGTATTATAATTAATTTCATGAAAATTAAAAAAAATTATTTGATAAATTATAAATTTTTCAGAAAATTAGAATATAAAAATTATAATTTGGTGACATTTTTGGATTTTTCTGAAATGTTGGATATTTTAAAAGAATAATGAAAATTACCGACTATTCCAAATACTATAATTATTTTTCAATAAATAAAGTAATATTAAAGTAAAAATATATTTTCTATTATGATTTACAATGAAATATTAACCATAATATTTTGAATATAATAATTAATTTCATTTGAATAATAAATTTTATGGATTTTTCTATAAGTTTAATGTTATGAATAGAAACAATTTTTTTATAAAATTGTTTTTAGGTGCTCAATGAATTTTGATTTTAGTTATTTAAAATAAAAAAGTAGTAAAATAAGATAAATTTTTTTTATATAATATATATCTATTTTAATGAATCAACATTCTTAAAATGTGTATTTGTATGCATAGTGTTTAAAAAAGATCATTTATTGCTCGAAAAGTACATTTTAATGAAAAAATTGATTTTCATTTCTTTTTAGGTGATTATTATAAAATTAATTTATACCAATTATTTATATTTAATATGATAAAATGTATCACATATTTTTCATTATAATAGTTAATATTATTTAATAGGTCCCATCTTCCACCCCTTGTGAATAGTAACCATAGTAAAAAACAATTCCCAGTATAAAGTTAAAATTTGTAAATAAAAAATGAAAATAATTAGATATAGGGTAAAAAGAAAAAAACTTTTCATAATTCTATTGAATATTTAAATATCATACATAACAATAAAATATTCCAAATAATGACCTTTTATTTCCACGTGTCTATGACTATGACCTTTATTTTAATCTATGAAAAGAGAAGGGGAAAATGTCACTCTCTAACTTTTTGAAATAAATTATGTGTTAACATTGGGATAAAAGAGTTGTCAAATTTTTTGTTGATATTAATTAAAGGATAAAAAATTTATTTACCATAGAAATTTAATTAAAATTTTATGTGAAAAATAATTACCATTATTTATTAAACACTATCGATGTAGTAATTATCTATTTAAAAGAAAAATAAAATAAATGATTACAAATATATTTAAATTTATACAATTTATGTAAATTCATATTTTAATTTTTTTTGTAAATTTATCATGTTAGGTAATTTTTAAAGGTATATGTTTCATTTATATCTTTCTTCTGATGTTTATAAAATCAAATTAAATGAATAATTTGAAAATTGACATTGATAATATTTTATAATAAAAAATCTTGTAATAAATTAATTAAAATTATTAAGAATATTATATTTAGAAAAAATGGTTTCTAATTTATAATAAATTCTATCATCCATATATTTGATATTTTTCATTTTTAGAGATTTTCTTGTACTCTAATGTGTAAAAACATTTATAAAACAGTAATTTTAGAAAATATATAAAACGGATTTGAACAAAAGGTTGAGGGTGAAAAAACACAAAAAAATGTGTAATTTTTATTTGATGAGATCATTTTGATGGGAAACCATCTTATATTCAAATAATATCAATTTTGTTACATTTTAATATAAAAAATAATTTATATTAAATTATTACTTTATGAAATTCTAAGAGTCCACCCCTGTTGGATAAAAGGTTTCCTCCTTTCCGCTTTTCTTCAAAATTATGTGGATTTATTATATGATCCAATAGATTCCAAAATTCATTCTGTACATACCTCTGTAAGTCTTAGATTAATTTTTATATTAAAATCATCTATAGATGGATTTATGTATAAACTAATAACGATTTTACTTTGGAGAGGTATCATTCTTAATGAAATTTTTTATTATTTCTACTTCCACCTATACAAACCTTATTCAACCACAGTAATTTAAGAAAATTATTATATTCAATTTATTTAAATATTTTTATGTCAATTTAATTATCAATATCCATCTACTCTTCCATCATATGGGGAAGAAAACAGTTATTCGTGTGTGTAGAGGACTACTGTCTTCGGAATCGATCTAACTCATGTTCCATAACCATTGATCACAGGGAGATTTGTGGTTGAATTTTCTATATATATATATGATATTAATGAAATATTAATCATTATTTATAGATAATATATCATATAATATCTTACCTTCTGGTTAATTTATGAATGATAATGGTGTTCATGAGTACATGTGGATTACCATGTTCACAAAGCGATGTGATTCACTTTTTTTTATAACATCACACAATATATATAAGTGTATTTAATTATAAAATATGATATTTAGGTTATAATTAAAATTATAACATTTTAAAATATTACTATTTTTCTTTCAATGATGATCATAGAAAACATAAAATTTTTCTCACGCATATGTATGGCTTACCATCTCCATGCTTAAAATGAATATCAATTTTCATAGAAATATTTCATGAATTGTTTAAAAGGTAAAATTTATGTATTAAAACGATAATTATTTTTTGATTAAATTTTTTCAGATGATGGAATAATAATAACGTTTACTATAAATAAATATAGATTTTGTTTACAAAATTTGAGATGAATATCATTTAAATGACCTAAAATAAATTAATTGATCAAGTAATTAAATAAAAAATATTATTAATTTAAATAAAATTAACAAAAATAAAAGAAAATGTTATTAATAATGTACGTAAATAACATAAGTTTTTTATATAGAATTATGAAAAATATGTGTTGATTTGGACGTTAGGTAAGGGATTCCTTCTCAATCTCCTTTCATTAAGGTTCATTTTAATGGTCTGTAAAAAAATTGTTTTATATGATGAAAATACTATAAATTTTAAAAATTACATAATTAATCAATCATAATTGATGATATTTTATTTTATAACTCATTTTATATAATCCATGGTTACTTTAATAAAATATTGTCAAGCAGTATGAGATTTCTCCTCAATTTTACTTTATTTAGACATATTTTATTATTAGGAACCTACGTTTTTATATGGGGTAAATACTACACCATTTACAAGTTATATCAGGGCTAATTTTTAATTGATGGTATTTTATTATTCAATTAAACTTATTTTTTACAAGGTGATATTACTTGAATCTTACAAAGTGGTAAGGGTTTCATAAATCATTTTCTTTTCATTGGGTAATATAACTTGATCGCTGTATTTACTATTCTAGGATTATTTTTGTAATTAATTTGTATTATATAATGGTTTATTTCGAATTATTCTATGTTTATTTGAATTTTATACAAAAGATTAATTCATTAATTAATTTTCACTTCAATAGTATAATATTTGTAATAGATTTTCCCATAATTTATACTCTATTAAGTAAAATTTAGTATTATGATCCTATTTAAGTTAATGTGGGGTATCTAGTTCCCTCCAATGATATTTTATATTATAGATATATTTATACTCTCAATTATTAATGTTTTTTGTTTTATTTCTTTCTTGTGGGTTGTGATTAAAAAGATACCTAAGTGGTAAGTGTTTATTTCACAATCTCATCATTATTCTAGATTAATTATGTTAAATATGATTATATTGATATTATTTGATTTTCCTATATTAAAAAATATAATTTACGATTATTTGGAAATTTTGTAAAATAATATCATTTCCCTTTATTTTCAGCATTAGTGTACATAAACGTTCTAAATTGTTTTTATGAAAAATAGAGTTTATTTCAACTTTAATTAGGAATATTTTATATTGTGTTCTTGTTTTCTAAAAACGGTTTCAAGAATATTTTTAATATTCTTGAATTCATTTATAAGTAAATTTTTTACCCTGAATAGATAAATAAAAAATATTTTTAAAAGAGTATTCTTATTCTTTTCCAAAAAAGGAACTTTTTGATTTATAACTACACCTGTGAATGGAATAATTTATTTAACATTATTGGTATGAATATAATTTTCCCTCCATAATGACCACTTACTGAATTGGAATATAATTTATAGAATTATATGGGTGTTTTCTGTGAAAATAGTTTTCCTAATATTCTTGATTTTTTTGGAAGAGAAATTTTCATTGTAAAAAAAATATTCTCACAAATAATGATTTAATGTTATTTTTAGTATATTTATATTCACCAATGTAGAAACCAATTCTTTAATTAATTATTCACTAGGGATAAATTAAAATTATACTATCATTATTCTTTATCTCTATGGTTTATGATTTGTTTATTAGATGAAATATTAACATTTCATATTTTATTTTTCAATAAAAATTTTTATTTGGATTATGAATTGTTTTTTATTCAATATTTAACATGAATAATGAGTTATACTTAGTAATTGATGATAGGTCCGCACTATATCCATTTTATGCCTTGATACGTCTCTTGAGACAAACTGTTTTGTTTTTTAGATGAGGCCTTACCCATTTATTAATGTAAGCTTGGAATAAGGCCTTCATGGTATGTTTACGTTGTCTATTGAAATAAACCAACCCAAATTTTAGTAAATGGTTCCCTATCCAGTTAGTCACATATCCTCAAGAAGGCCTCCATATATTATAGTGGCTTTTGACTTGCAGCGTGTGCCTAGGTTGTGTCTATGTTGAGACTATTCCCACATTTCAGAGTACAACATAATGGTAGAAATCATATTGATCAATAGTGGGAGAAGATAAATATATAGAAGAAGATAAATCATAAAGACAATAATATATAAAAAATTTCCGAAGTAATATCATATAAAAATGATTTTTATGTCACATCTCTACAAAGTAGGAAAATAGGTGTACAATCATCCTATACAATACATGTATCAAAATACCAAACACAAAAAAATAAAAAACTCACCATGGTATCCATGTCCATGCATACAAATTAAAATTTATAATAGAAAAAGGTGATTGATGAACTCACTAGAGTGAGTCCAATGAGACCAATGACATTAAATTTAATGTTTAAAAAAAGAATCAGAAGAAAAATATAACCTTTGATCTTTATTAGGATGAAAAATTTCACCCATGTGAGTTGGATTAATGAAATGAAGAAGGGCATTGAAAAAATAATAATTTAAGTTCAATATGGTATTTTCAAATAATTTTATTAGGCCTCACAATTTGGTTACACAATTGGCCAAACTATGTGCCAAATGTTCTCCCTTCACTATGTTAGGGTGGGACCTAACACATGCATGAACCACCTTCTTCATGATTTACATAAAATGTACGCCTCCTAAAAGTGGAGTGGACCACCTTTCACAGTTAGAGATAACTTTTTAGAATATCCCACATAGTTTCTTCTATTAGCGCGATCTTCCTTGTTTTTTTAAAAGCCTAGCTCCGGGATCTGAACAAGCCCCCACACACCCCAACACAAAAAATAGTCACATTGGTCACTCACGTTAGGCCATATAAATTATTTAAACCATAATTAAGAATATTTTTACCTCATTGGAAAATAAATAATTTTACTATATTCCCCGAAAAAGCATTTTTCACTCAAATTTCACTACCAAGGGTAGTCATAAAATGTATGAGAATAAATATAGCCACTAAGAATGTACAATAGCCTACTTCTCCCATGTATCATCCTAGGAATGTCCATTCTACCATAGCACCCATAATAGAGGTACTAAATAGCCCCATGTAACCTTCACCCTCTAGTAAATGATATGAACATGATGATACTAAAAGGGACTATCAACCTATAATTCCACCTCATATAGCTATAGAATAAGGGTCAATAGTATAACAACACAGTTGAGATACATGAAATATTTCATTCATGTCCTAGTAACTATGAGGTAACCAAAACTGATAGGTAATTGGCCCAACTCTTTCCAGAATCTAAAATGGCCTGACAAATCTTGTTGAAAGTATATCTTGTCTCCAAATATTTTTGTGTCCCAACATTGGTGTGATATGTAAAAAGACTGGATCCCCGACCTTGAACTCTATAGAACTTAAATGACTATCGATGTAATATTTCTACTGATACATTATATTATTCATATATTTTCTTATAAAATGGACCTTCAAAGAAGTCTCATTCTTGATATGTGATCTTAGTAATTCTACCTCACCTTATTCTAACCAGTATAGGGGAGATCAACGTAGCCTACCATATGAATCATTACAAGGTTCTATCTATATGTTCACCTAATAACTATTTTAGGTGAAATCCAATAGGGGTATATTCATCTCCCAAGAGCCCTAGATTAAAAATTAATCATGATTTTTATATTTTCTCAATAACATTAATCATTAAATATTTATATATATTAGTTTGTGGGTGTCATGTAGTCTTTAGAAGTAACTATGTACCCAAATCCCTCTACAAACTCTTCCAGAAACAATATTTAAAGTAAAAATCCCTATATAAAACTATGGGATAAACAAACCTAGGAAATTATACTGTATCATGGATATAAACCTCTCGAATATTATCCACACTGAAGGATTCTTAGTTTGGTTGAAAATGAGAAATTTTCATGAGCATCTCAACAACAACCCACATAATATCCCTTCCTTGGGGTGACCTCAGCAATATGATAAGGAAATACGTCATGACATATTTTCATTGTCTATATGGACTAGGTAATTTCTATAAAATCCATGCTACTCACTAATGTTCTACCTATACATGATATCAAGTGGATCATCTCATAACAGAACCCATTGACTTATGTTTTATCTCTAGCCACCAATATTGGAAGTGTAAATAATGATACATCTTAGTAATGTTGGAAACCAGTAACCAAGCTGATGCATGAAATTCTCACCTTATATTCTCATGTATATCTACTAGAACCCATACTAAACCATGAATACACATAATTGAATCTTCACCCATAGTCCTACCATTAGGTGGGTACTCACATACCATTCTTCCCCAAAAAACAACTCATCATCATCAGAAAGATACCTGATACTCACTCTATCCAAAAGAGTATAAGTCACATCCATGGATAAAATAAGGACATTCCCTTGACCATAATTCACCTGAATGTGTATCTCTAAAAAACGTCCTTGAGCATCCACTCTCTACTGGCCCTTAAATCTTCTTTAATCTGAGTCCTTCTACTCAGTGCATTAGCCGCTACTTTTCCCTTACCGGAAACATATGAAAGCTTGATTTAAAATGATTGTAGGTACCCAAAAAACATTTACTACCTTAGATTAAATTAATTCTATGTAAATATATACATGATGATTTTTTGGTCCATGAAATCCACCAAACACTCTCCTAGTAAATAGTTAATCTAACAAAATAATAAATTTACAACAATAGCTAACCCAAGACCATGCGTCAAGTAATTCTTATCTAGCGTCTTCAATAGATGAGACTAGAATTCCATGACTCTACCCAAATACATCATAACTTCTAGTATCCTGATATATGATTCATCAGAATACATAGTGTATCTCCTTCTTAACTATTAAAGAATCTGGGTCAGAACTTAAATATGTATCCTTATGTGCCCCTGAAAGGATATATTGAAGGTATCTAACCATAAAATCTTCGAATCCTTATTATTCATTACCTTCAATGGTTCTACTTATAATGAGAAATCCCATTTGAAACATAAGTATTATCTTTCTAGCCAAACTAAAATCTGATTGTCAAAGTCATTATTGGGATGCTCCTAGGAAACGATAGCGCTTATCTTCTTTGTGTCAACTAATTCTCTTTTATCTCTGATAATATGACTTAGAGAGTAAATCATATCTATCCAAATGCGGTACTCTATGAGAATATCATATAATTGATTATCTCACAGTGTATCCATGATGATCACATGATATTTGGAATGATCATGCTGATTGTGAGAAAACACAACGATATCATCCATGATATCCACCACAAATGAATCTAGATAATGATGGAAAAATCATTTCATTGAAAACATACGAAATATATTTGTTTTTATGATATAAAGAACCATAAATAAATACACATATACACTCTACCTTGTTTGATAATCAAAATGTGTTATTTTTGTAGCAAGAACATCCATGTAATGATAACTCGATCTCAAATCTATTTTTCAGAATACACGAACTGCATAGACCTGATAAATAAGATCATCTACCTGTGGAAAAGGATACTAGTTCATATAATTCAACTTGTTAGATTTCTAATAATCCACACAATGCCTGATGGTACTGCCCACCATTTTCAAAAAAGAACTATTGAAACCCATGGAGAAATATTGGGTAATATAAACACCATTGCCTCCATGTTCTCTAAATACCTTTTGAGATCCTAAAACTCTATGGTAGAAATTCTATAAGGGGTAATGTGTGCAACTTATAGTAATAACTCAATGGAGGAATACATCTATAAATCATGAGGTAAACTATAGATGGTATCTGGGAAAACATCCATGAAATGATCAACCACTGGAGGGAGGTATGACTAATGTAATCACTGACCTTCTAGATATAAACTACCAATATAGGATTTAATCCCACACAACCCATAATTATATGGTGAAACTCATCCTAACTGTAAATTTGATTTAACCCTTTGAATAAAAACTATACCCTCTTGTGTGTAAAAGACACCCTACATCGATTGCAATCAACTTGGGCCCAATAAGCCACTAGCCAGTACATCACCAGTTGGACATTAAACATTGGTAATATCAATTACAAAACGATCCATAAGGGAGTGGAAACCACCAATATCAAGGGGAAACTCTCTACACTGATGTATATATTCTATTGTAATCTCCAATAGAGTATATATTGTCACAACATGTTCAGAAAACTAAACAATGATCCTAAGTCTCTCCAAAAAAGTTATATAAATGAATCTATGAGATGTATCATTATCCAAAAGAGAACATACCAGTTTAGATGCTACTAAGATCAAACTTCTAACTATTGATAGCTCGATGCTATGATCCTCATGTGTAGGATTCATAGAATAGATCTATCCTGAACTGCACCCCTTTAAAACAACATCACTACAATTAGTATACCTAATTTTATCTCTATGTACAACTAGTTACTGGATTCCATATTCATGAGGACTATCTCATCTTTAAAGACTGACACTACCCTATCTCATATCCTGATGTGGATCTGTATAAACTTCTCCCAATACTGGGGGTCAAAGATGGCCCCTTCATCCAATTACTTGATGAATTGTCCTACAAAATCATTATACATGAACCATTCTTCTGTAATCTCTATACTCGACTAGGTCTCGATCACATTTATTTCTCAAATTTCATCTTCTTCTACACTGATGACTAAAAATAGTGCCACCAACAAAAAATCATGTTTGGTACCCATATAACAGAAATCCTCATAATATACCTTTCATCTACTAGATGTTGAACCACTATGTCAAGAGGTCACAATGCCCAGATCTACACCCTAGCTTTCCCCAAGTTCCACCATTTAATTAGTACCAGATTTTCTATCTCATTAATAGCGGGAAACATGAACATATTAACCTGAGATCAAACAATATGCTGGATACCTTCCTCAAAGTGACTAACCATTTATTCATCTTCGTCATGAAAAATTAGTGAAAAACACTATATATATATAAATCATGCCAAATATTCCATAACAGCAATCACTCCCTGCTCAAGCCACATAAGCTCACAGTCCCTCTCTTCTCTCAAATTATTAGGAAAAAATTTCTCATAAAATATGGTTTTTATATCATCTGAAACCATATATCAAAGCATATAATATTGGTTAAAAACATCAATTCCTTGATTAGCTACTTCCCTAAGCATTTATGTCTTGACGTTCACTATCATATCTAAAGGTGTGTAGAGATTATAAAAATAGGAAACTTTTTCTCAATGCATAGCTCATTAATTGTTGGTATTTAATTATTTGAAGACATGGGTGGATGGAGCTGCTATAACACATGGGTCAACACTTCCATAGATATAGGATGAAGTGCTCCCCCGAATAGTCTGCATGAATCTTATAAAACTCTCAGAGAATTGTTCCTTAGCACATCTTTCTGGTAACACCACAGGTTCTCTAGATTGAACTAATATAGGATCTATTGGTTTCTCCATGACTCACCTACTCTGAATAATGGTCGTCGCCACCCTGTAGGTATATAAAAATATGTCCTCGATGTTGAATGTCTATACAATTCCATCCAGACTACTCTCAAAATATCAATTACAAAAATCTCACAGATTAAAGCATATGACATGTTGAGTCCTTCCAATAAATGGGACTCACCCATATTCTTGATCCTAAATCCAGGAAAAGGTAAAATGGAACAGTCATAAAAAATCATAGAGACACTACATATTTCTCCCTCAAAATATGAGTCATGGTCAAGTTATTTATTTCACTAATTTTAATTTCATTTTAATTCACATTGATATTAAATTTTTATTTTTAATGTTTGAACCAAATGGTTCACCATTTTTTATCCATAATGTATCATAGACCTCATGAACTAAAATACGGTGTCCAATTAATCCATGTCATATCACATTCTATTCCATATGACCATTGGTATATGAATAATTGTTTTATACTTGATAGTTTAGGGTGTATATTAAATCTTAATTAAGAATAAAATGATTAGGATATGGTATTAAATCTATGTACTAACCATTTTAATCAATCCACTACACAATTAATATATCAAATAGTAGATATATTAATATAAAAACATATCATAATCATGATTTCATTTAATTAACCCAATATTGCATGAAATAATGAGTGGCATGTGAATCCTAATATGTTATTAAAATCAGAAAATGTGAGAAATACCCTAATCCCATTAAGAAATCATAAAATATATCCTCAATCATATTAATGATCACATCACAATTCATTTTCCCCACCAAATACTAGAATCAAATCAATAGTAATAGTAATAATAAAAAAACAACAATATTATTCCATGAAATTTGAATTTTTATAACACGTGGGTTTACTACTCCCAATCACAACTCATTATAAAATTCCAATTCTTTCATATCACATTATATTGTCTTAAAATCGCTTGATAACCAAAAAATATGCATCTATGATACCATGTTGTAACATCCTGGCCTAGATGCCATAAATGGTGCCACGAGCTGGTGCCTTAAGCACACCTCGTTATATGCTAGATGATTTCGACAAGAAATGAGTGTATTCAGTGTGTTTGTGTGAGAATATTCCCAAATTTCATAACATAAAAAAGGCATTGTTCAAAACGATAAATATCATAAGAATATAAATAAATTATACAAGATAAATCATCATGACATCAATGTATAAAATGTTCCATAAGTAATCTCATATACCAAATGATATGTCATTTCATGTCCCTTACAATGTAGAAATATTGGTATACAAGTTTCATGTATAATACATGTATTAAGGTACAAGGAAAAACATAAAAGAACTTCCTACAGCTATCATTGAGAGCATAGATTTTTCTCATGATCCCATATTCCCAATAATATCACAAATCAAGCAATGTATGATGGGCTCTTTCCCTACTCCATACCTGCATCCATATAGTCTGTCTAATAACCCAATGACGACTTAAATAGGGCATGATATAACACATGGTAGTATACTAAAAATGGTTTCTATAATAATTCCATGTTGTGTAATACAAAATAATACAATTTTCAAGTAATATAATATATATGAACGTATTACATGTGAAATGAAATAAATCAAAATTAATAGTTGTAAATTGACAATTTTAGAAAAAAAAGTTCCCTACATAAAAAAATCAACCTCCCATAAATAAAAGTAGTATTAAAAATAAAAATAAACTACTATAATATAGTCCAATAAAGAAACTGTAAAACGATACCCATACTCGTGCTATCTATAAAACATGCTAAGAGATCCACCATAAGAACATCATACCACCAAGTGTAATATATTATATTGGCCTTGTAGTATAATCCAATATAAAACATTAATCAGGTAAATTCTGTAAAATCAAATAATCCACAATTACAATATTTTATAATAAAAAATTTCATAACATGAAGTGTCGTTCGAAGGTATAAAATAAAAATGCATCCACATCGAGTCCGAGTAGCATCTCGATGGAAACTCAGTAATGAGATGGGTGGGTTATGAGGATCATGAATACAGATTATGTCAATCGTGATACTATTAATGAAATATCCAAGGGGTGGCTCATGTCATCCCACATAATCAAGACCCAATAATGAAATAAATCCAAGGTTCCCACTACTACAAACATGATTCATGGTAAAAATGTCCCCAAAATCCAATGGAATATGTATCCATGGAATAACAACCAAGGAATCCACTACCATTTCATATCATCCTTTTTTTATTGATCAATTCAATTCATCTAATCCCGTGAATTCATCCAACTCATATAACAATTCCATTTAACCAATTTAATGATATTAAATAGCATTCAAAAGAGGAAAATTACATACCATAATCAATTAATTAAATTATTTATAATTTATAAAGTGGTTCCTCCAATTAGAAAATATCAATCACACCCTAATAGTGGTATAACAGAAGGAAAATTATAATGATACAGCCAATGGGTGTCATATGTTTGGGAACCAACCTCTAAAATATCCCAAAGTACTAGGGGAAACCTAAAAATGTCCCATTTTATTCAATATAGTCATTTAATTATTCTAAGGGGCACCTCTGGAATGTATGGAATATGAAAATAAAAAACATTAAAAAACTAAACTCTATGGTAAATATATATACTATTTATTTTTGGGTCAATATAAGAGAACTCGTCCATTATTGATCTCTGATTTCATCCAAATCAAGAGAAAAATGAAAAATGAACGATGAACGTGAAAATATGGAATATTATCTTGCACATAAATAACCCAATAAATGTGATTTCAAATATTTTATGACATAATATGATAGAATAACTCACCTGTGTGAGTCAAACAAGATGAACGACATTCAATTTTGAGTTTTGATAGAGAATCAAGAGAAAAAGATAGCATTTGATCTTCAACTGGAGATAAAAATATCTCCTTCATTTTAGAAATATAAAATTATTATGGTTGTTGAAAATATAATATTTCATGTAAATATGGTAATTTCACATATATTTATGAGGTTGTATGGTTCGGTCGTACGATTAGTCAAACCATGTGCCAACAATGCTACGTTCAATATTTTGGGGGGCATGTTTTGTCTGCAACATTTAGAAAATTATATAAAGTAATGGCTAAGCCACATTGAAAATATAATGTTCCCCTCAACTAGGTTTGAACACCATTACACATAGTTTCCAAAAAACATGTTCCTCCTGAAAAAATTCATGGACTACATCATACAGTTAGATGTAATACTGCTAACCTTCCCACATAGTTCTTTCTAACCGTTCTACTTGGATTGGGTAACACCCTGTGATTTTATCTGATAGATTCTTTTAATTTATATGATGAATTTTTTTTCATGATACACCATTATTATCATGCAATAAATGCAACATTGTATTATTTTTATGTATACAAAACACTATTCCTATCTTGTGTTGCACATAATTTCATGTTCTTTTGATAGAATTCATGTCATGCACCACTCAGTATAGATTTTGTCAATGTATAAATGGATTAATTTTATATTATGTTATATTCAACACCAAAATAAGATTTCCCTATACACAACACTGATGTTTCTTATTTTACACACAGGAGAAAACTTCCTTAATAGCTTGTGTAGTACACAATACCGAGTTTCACTATACAATGATATTTAATAAAAATCTTATTATTTAATGGGATATAAATATCCATTATGAATATTATTAACAATATTGTGAATTTTAAATAATATTATCATTCATCTTACACATTTTCTAGAACTTGATATGAGAAAAAAATCACTTTTTCATATAAAAGAATTTTTTTTTGAAAAATGCAGTTCTTCTGCCTTTTGATGGAGCACACATTTTAAATGTAGTTTTTGACACTTTTATAAGATAAATTTTATAAAATAATCTTCTTCTTTGGAAGAAAGGTATAAAAATTTACTTTTTTTTATATTTTCATTATTTTTCTAATAAAATTAAAATTTTAATGAATAGTGAAAAATACCGTATTTTAATTCAAAACTTCCTTTTTATCTAATTACTTTATATAGATATATTATAATTTTAATTGGTTTTAATGTGTAATTGGGTTATATTTTATCATTTCATCCAATTTTGGACATTATAATTAATTTCATTTCCAAATTGGACATAAGCACATGTCAATTTTTTAATAGTTACTATTTCTTAAAAACCCGCTTTTTGGATTTAACAATAGGAATTAATTGTAAATTAATTACTACAACTTATGTATTTTGAAATTTTAAAAATTGATTCGATAATTGGAATCCTAATGTTCAAATTGTGTAAATATGTACCTTTTATCTTTTGGAAATTATGAATAGTACCTTTTGTAATTATTTTATTTATCATGGATTGAGGGAAAATATGGTAAATACGGGTAAAAAATAATATTATAATTGTACTAAACTACCTCAAAACTTGTCCAAATCCAATTGGATGAGATATTTATGACTATATTATTCTATATTTAATTTTTTTTACCCCATGGATTCACTTGAATTTGAAAATGAAATTTTATAAGAATTAATTTAATGTAATGAAAATTTTATCCTAAACAAATATATTTTACTAAATCGATTGTAAAATAGGGTTATATGACTAATAAATATGTTTATAAATATGAATTAGAAATCTAAAAATATTTCCAATATGATTGAATTTTATTTATAATTTTTATACATTAGACAAATATATTTATTTATTACACAATTATGACGTATTGAATACCTCATTAATGGAAGATTCAGATAAATGACTTTATAAATATTAAAATAATCTTAATTTCACCATTTTTATGACATCCATGAATTTTTTAGACGACATTAACATATTAGGGAAAATTTAATTCCTTTTTTTTTTGAAGGAATCAAGATGTTATAATTTTTTTTAAAAATCTAAGTATGAATAATGTCCAAAATTGACATAATTCATAACATAAAACAAAAAATATTTTATTAAATGATATTAAATTCATAAAAATCTATTATTTGTAAAAATGGTTAATATATGTCCAAATATTTCATAAATAACTTTTTCTAGGTTTTTTGATAATATATGGTAATTTTATTAACCCACAATATGTAAATAACATGATATCTCAGTAAGATTAAAAAGGATAAAATATGGATTAAACCAAAAAAAGGATAGAAAAATATTCCAAACATGTCTAAAAATTATTTGATGATGGATATTTTAACCAAAATCATATTATCATAGAATTAAAAAATCATTGGACCATTTTTAATCAAAATTGAATTTATAATAAAATAATATTTTGGTAATTTCCCAAAGTGCCTCCTCCTCTCTTATAAAAGGGCACCTCTTCCCTCTCCACTTCATTCCATTTTGAAACTTCAAGATCTGAAAACCCACCCAATTTATCTTCTTATATTCTCTAGTAACATTATAGAGGTTATGTTATTCTGAAAATACCAACTCTGGTTCCCTTAGATGAAATTTAAAAGAGGCACGTCGAGGTAGAGAAAATTTCTTCTACTGATTATTTCAAATTTATTTCTTCTTCAAATTCATCATCAATGGATTTTTCATTATAAATTCATAAAATCAGTATCAATCATATTATGATATTTTATTATAAACATGAAATAGAACCATTTCACCTTCTATCCATCATACAAAAAATGAAATCACCATGCCTGCATACTTACAACTTATGGTCTCCACAAAGTGGTGTAATATGTTTTTCTCCACCACCTTACATGGATGGTTATAATGGTGGAAATAATAAAAATATATGATTATTATAACATGATACTAATTCAGATATATTATACAACATCTATCCCAATACCATTCAAAAATTAAAAGAATGATATCATCACTCGGGCTTACGTACGACTTGTCGTCTCCATGACACAATGAGATTCATTCTCCACGTTAACCATTCAAGAATGATAAAAAAAAGTATATATAATAAATAATAATGCAATATAATAAATAATAATGCTACTATATTTATGTATATATATATATATATCATTTACTTACTTCCATTAAATTTAATAAAGAAATGAAAACAACGTTCATGCCTACGTACGACCTACCGTCTCCATGAATGGTGTATTCCATTTCATTTATCTATATATTATATAAATATTTATATAAATGAATATATATATATATATATAATATAAATATCTTCTTACATTCTGTAAGTATGTAAATCATGATATATGTAATAATATTGAGAATAAAAATTCAAAACACGTACGATAAATAAAATGATTATTACCCAAAACGTCGCTTTAACATAGATTTAACAAATGAATGGGTAATATAAAGTCATAAGTGAAACATATATGATATCATAAATAATATTATGGTTCTGTTAAAATATAATAATATTTTTAAAAATAATATACAATATTTTTGGACACATAGGATAGAAATGCGACCTATGGTAAGGGATAATTTTGTAATCTTGTTTTTATCTAAGATTGTTCATTCGAATGTTTTTATTGGGGTATATTTATCTTCCATGTCCATGTTTTGTTAAAAAGTTTTCTTATAATTTTTAATATTATTTTATTTATGTATAATGTTTTTTACCCATTTTTAAATTCAACTACATGGTTTGGAAGTAATCTTTATTTTATTTACCATACAAGTTACTTTTTGACTACTCCTGCCAAAGTACGAGGGAAATATTTTTTTACTTATATGACATGAACATATTTTTATGGTTTCATAAATCATCATATCCATGAAAATTCCTTTATAATATTAAAAATTAATTTTCAATTAAATTTGTTTATTTTAAAATTTCATGGCATTTTGAGGAAAGAAAATGTTTTATAAGAAGAAAAGATATTTTTTCAGGATTTATGTTTATCTATTCTATCAAAACTATTTTCCATATAAGAAGGCATATGGTTATGTTTCTATAAAAAAATATTACATTTATTTTATTGTGTTTATTATGGAATCATTTATATGATTTCCATTTGTCTTATACGGATTATGTTATGATGAAATGGTGTTTAAGAATACCATTTAATTTCATGGGTTATGCTATGATGAATGATTTATGTTTTGTGGAACATGTAAGAATGCTTTAATTATGAGATGGGTGGGACCTATATCTCCCTCCAATTAATTGGGTAATGATTTATATGTCATGAGATAGACATAACTTAAATGGTAAGTAAATCCAGTTGAGTATTACATGGATGGAATGGTATGTAAACCCGGTTCAGTGTTAGACTTTGTCCAGTATGATGGTCTTAGAGGTAATTCCATGGATATTATGGAAATAAAATTATGTAATTATTATTTTTCCACAATTAATTTTTTTCCAATGTGATTCAATCATGGTTAATGTTTCATTTATGATCCATGCCTTATGTATTGCCATGATTTATTTAATATCTTTTGATTTAAAAGTTTTTACGTTAAAATGTTTATGGTTTGTTTTATGTTCTCAATGTTTACACATACTGAGAATTTTAACTCACCCTTTTTTATATTTTATTTTCCCCGGGATATAAATAATGGTTTTAGGTAGGATAGAAAGTGGAAAATAATTATGGGATATGTTGAAGATCATTCACCTTATTAGAATATGATCTTATGAGTTTCTAAATACAATAAACTAATATGGTCTTTGGGTGTCTTTTTGTTTCATATATTAAGTATTTCAAAAAATAAATGTAATGTCCTTGCACATCATGATTGGGTCTCTACAGTTTTTATTAGGGTTAAGGTTTAGTCAATCATTGGAAACTAGGATGCGATAAATTTAGTGATATCCCTAGAGATATTTATAATGTTTTTATAGGGATATCCTTAAGGGTAAGTGTAACTATAGATTACAATTTTACAATTATAGTAACAATCATGAATAACATAATATAAAATATAAGATGTTAGATATTTAATGTACTCCCCCATGATAATGTTTTTTACTAGTATGAGTTTTTCCTCTCACACTGTTCATTTTGGGTTTTAGACAATGGCTAAAACTGAAAGGAATCATGTTAACCGTCAATGCACTGTGCAATGCAATGATTTTCCACCTAAACAAAAATATGTTATTTGATGTGGAATGAAAAATCTTAATGCTATACTTAAAAAATCTATGAATCATTATGGACTTCTAAATATGTATAGAAGGTAACACCATTATATTGAGTCCATTGTGAGGTAACGGTCACCTTCTATCAGTGGGTATTCTTATGTACTTGTCGCAGAACAATGAATCAGTTCCATGGACAATATATTTTCCATCCTTCACTATTCAGAACATGAAATGGTCATTTTTGGTTTCCTATCATTTAAAAGGTGGAGCAGACTAGTGGGGGAATCTAATTAAAAATAAATGGAAGCAAGAAAAAATTGAATCCATGTTATGGGATGAGTTCAAGTACATGTTTTTCAATAAGTAAACCCCTCATATTCATAGAAAATAGTTGGAAATGGTGTTCCTGGAGATTATAAAAAAGGATGATGAATCTGTTGGTATATATGAGGTGAATTTTTCAAGGCTATCATGGTATGATTCTGGCTTTATCATCCAACCTGAAAGTAAAGTTAATTTATTCTTTAATGGATTAAAACCAAGTCTTATAATGGAATTGTCTATAGAAAACATCAGTATCTATGAAGTGATTTTATGTTAGGCTATCAAGGTACAACTATAAAGTTGGTGTTACATATCCATCTCATGGTTTTAATTAGATATGAAAGATGGACTTCAAGTATAAATCTCAAAAAATGGTGGCAAGAAGAAGAATGTTTCCATATGATCAAAGTGTGGAAAGAAGCATTGTGGAGATTGTATTAAAGGGACTAGAAAATATTTCAAGTGTGGGAAAGAAGGTCATCGAGTATTTGAGTGCCAAAGTAATAGGAAAAGGTTTTGAATTGTGTGAATAGATAAAAAATAAAAAGAATGTACCAATAACACTTCAATGATACAATTGAAAGGAAATGGGGCAGTATTCAAACTAATTCCCTAATTCAATGGTTAGTGATGATCGACCTGAGCAACCTCTTAAGGAAAAAGACAGACACATGAATTCAACTATTGGTGATTCTGAGAATGAAAATGAATCGGTGGAATGGTTAAGTGTTTATGTAATGGGATTTCAATATAGTGTTATGGAATCTCATTTATAGTATTATGGAATATTAGAACATCAATGTACCTGTCTATTGTGGTTTTCAGTATTTTTATGCTACCTGTATCCAAGAAAAATGATTCAAATGTTTTTGGAAAGCATATGTTATGCACAAAATGAAGGTATAAGGATATAAAGAGATGTTTGATAGTATTAATGAGCTCATTACTAATATAAGGACAAAGTGTTATCGTGGTTTGGGTATATTTTTTTTTGTTAAATTGAAATATTTAATATTGATAGAATGCATTTTTTTCATTGAGTTTCTATGGTAATTCATGTCCTTATCATGTTTCAATAGAATACATAATTAATATATTCACGTGTTTGGAATATGAAACAAGAACTGCCAAATGAGATAAGTGAGAAAAATGTTATGTCAATTTAGTTCAACACTTTCTAAGGATTTATCTTTTCTGTTTTTGGATGGATTTTAGTATTATCTATTTATGGATATTATAAGTTATATTCTGATTGAGAGTTGTTAGATTAATTTACTATCTCACTATAGGTGGATTTATGCATATTTGATAACCTATTCTATGTTTTTTGTTGAGGCAAATGGGCTGAATTATCATTCTATTACATGATCTGCTATCACATCATGAATGAAAAATTCACCTCCATTTTGTTAAATAATAGTGGAAGTGAAAATTGTTCAGCGAATGACAAACAGTGACATTGTACTAAAATTGTGTAACTGTTCTTCCTTATGTAAAAAAATCATCAACTTTACGAAAAATATCTTGAAAAAATAATGTTATCCTAGAACCTTCTAATATGATGAATTAAATTTTTCATTAAATCATCGTAGATTTTTGGCTTTCTAGTAGTTAACATTCTCCAAACTTTATTCTCTATCACTATTCACTACAACATGATGGTTAGATTTCTCTTCCATATCTATGTTTTCAATTACCACCTATGTTATCCTTTGTGGAAACCCAATGATGAGTTACATTCGGTATCCAATATGTTTCTCACTCTCTTTTTTAAAGTGATATTTTAGTATCCCTTTTTACTATGTGGGTTTCCATGAAAGAAACATTCATGTATTAAATAATTCATAACCTCGACGAATTTTGTGGGAGAAATTCATTTTAAGGGGCTAGAATGTAAAACCAAATTATTTTGTGATTTTAATTATTTTAATTTCATTGATTAATTTTATTTTATGCTACACCATGATTAACTTGCGATATATTCCACACTATATTAGTTTGCAGTATACACAACACTATTCTTGGCTTGTGTCTCACACAATTTCAAGTTCTTTTGATTGAATTCATTTCACGAAACATTGTGTATATATTTTGTTAAATGTATAAATGAACTAAGTATGGATTATGTTATACGTATCACCAATGAAATTACACAATACATGCAACACTAACTTGTCTATCATTACATTCAAGAGTGATCTTCCTCGATACCATGCATTCTACGTGATACAGAGTTTCACTAAACAATGATATATAATTAAAATATAATTATTTAATGGAATATAAAATTGCCTTTATAAATAGTATTAACCACATTTTGAATTTTAAATAACATTATCATTCATATTACACATTTTATAGAACATGATATGAGAACATAATAAATTTTTCTGATAAATGAAGCATTTTTTAAAAATTAAAGTTTTACAACCTTTTGATAGTGAACCCATTTTAAATATAATTTTGACACATTTATAAGTTTAATTTGACAAAATAAAAATCTTATTTGAAGGAGGGTGATAAAAATTTTCTTTTTTGAATTTTTGATATTTTTCTAATAAAAATTAAATTTTAATGAATAGTAAAAAATACTACATTTTAACTTAAAACTTTCTTTTTATCTAATTTATTTATATAGTTATATTATATGTTTAATTGGTTTTAAAGTATAATTAGATTATGTTTTTTCATTTAATCCAATATTGTTCATTGGATGTAATTTCACATTTATATTGGATATAAACACATACCGATCTTTTGATAATGATTATTTCTTCAAAACCTGCTTTTTAGTTTTGAAAATGACAATTAATTTTCAATTAATTACTGCAACTTCTGTGTTTTGAATTTTGAAAAATGGATTCCATATTTTAAATCATATTTTTCAAATTTTGTAAATATGAACCATTATGTTTTTGGAAATTATGAATAGTAACTTCAATAATTATTTTATTTACCATGGTTAAAGGGTAAATCTGGTAAAAAGTGTAAAAAATAATATTTTAATATTATTAAACTACCTTAAAACATGTAATAATACAATTTTATGAGGTATTTCCCACCATGGGAATACTTGGGTAGATTTTGGGACACCATTGATTAATAAGGATTTGAAAATGACATTCTATAAGAACTAATTCTAAGTAATTATAATTGTAACCTAAACATATTTATTTTCATCCATCAATTTTAATATAAGATTCTATAACTGATCTCTATGACTATAAATATTAATTATAAAGATAAAAATATTTACTTCATGGTGGTATTTTATTTATAATTGTTAATAATTATATAAATATATTTATCTATGAAACAATTATGATGTAGTTATTAACTCATTAATGAATGATTTTAATATATGAATTTATAAACATTAAAATAAATTTAATTTGAAACTTTTAATGTCATCTGAAAACATTTCAGATGAAATTTACATATTAGGGATGATTTAATTCCTTTTTTTTAATAAATAAGGTTGTTATGATTTTTAAAAAAATTAAAGTATGAATAGTGTCCAAAATTCCCACAATTCATAACTTAAAACATAAAATAGATTATTAAATGATACTAAATTAATAAAAATATATGATTCATAAAAATAGTTAATAAAAGTAAAAATATGTCATAAATAATTTTTTGGGCATTTTTACATGATATTTTAATAACATTAAACCACAATGTATAAATAACATGATATCACGGTAAGATTAAAAAGGGTAAAATAAGGGTTTAACCAAAAATAAAAGTATAAAAAATTATCAAAACTTTTGTAAAAATTATTCGATGATGTGTATTCAAACAAAAATCATATTATATTATAATTAAATAATTTTTGGATCTTTTTTAATCAAAATTTAATTTATAATAAATTAAGATCTTGAGTATTTCTTAAAGTTCCTGCTCCTCTCTTATAAAAGGGCACCTCGTCGGACTACTCTTCACTCCATTTTGAGCCTTCATGATTTTCCAAAGAATAACCATTGATCTTATAAACTTCCCTACTTACATTATATAGGTTCTGGTCTTCTCAAAATACAATCTCTTGAGCCCTAAGTAGATATTTAATGGTGGAACTTCGATCGAGAAAGAGGTAATCACTTATACTGATTCATTCAAATTTAATTCTTTTTATACATCCTATTCAATAGTTTTTTCATTATAAATTAATAACATCAGTATAAATAATATTATTAAATGTTATTGTAAATATAAAACAACAATATTTCAATTTATATCCATCCTACAAAAAACAAAATCACCATGCATGCGTACGAACGTTTTACGGTATCCACGCTGTTGTGTAATCTGTTTTTCACCACCACCTTACATGGATGGGTATAATGGTGGAAATAATCACTATATATGATCATTGTAACATGATACGAATTATGATATATTATACACCATCCACTCAATTACCATTAAAAAATCATAGGAATGATATCGTCGCTCACGCGTACATATGACTTACCATCTCCATGACGCGATGAGATTCATTATCCACATTAACCATTAAAGAATGATTAAAAATTAAATATAATAAAAAAAATAATGAAATATATTTCATAATAATGCTACTAGATTTATGTATGTATATATATATTTCATTTAGTTACTTCCATTCAATTTAATAAGGAAATGAAAACGACGTTCATGCGTACATAAGACCTACCATCTCTATGAATGGTGTATTCCTTTTAATTTATCTATCTATTATATATATAATTATATAATAAAACTATATCATATATAAATAATTTTTTACATTATATATATAAGTAAATCAAGATATATGTAATAATATCAAGAATAACAATTCAAAACAAGTACGATAACCAAAATGATTAGTTCTCAAAAACGTTGCTTTGACATGGAAATGACAAATGAATGGGTAATATAAAGTCATAAATGAATTATAAATGACATCATAAATATTATTATGGTTCTATTACAAGTATATTATTTGTTTAAACCCACTATAAAATAGTTTCCGACACATACATATGAAATCAGACCTAACGTAAGGGATAATTTTATAATCTCATTTTTATCTAAGATTGTTTATTCGTAAGTATTTACTGGGGTATATTTATCATCCATGTCCATGTTTTCTAAACAAGTTTTCATAAAATGGTTAAAATTATATTATTTTATATTTGAATCCACTTTATTCTTGTTTTCCTTTTATGACATGGTATGGAAGGACTCTTTCTTTCGTTTACCATTCGAGTCACTTTATGACTTCTCCGAAAAAATTACAAAGGGAATGTTTTTTTAACATATTTGGAATGAATGGATTTTTATGATTTCATAATACATAAAATATATGATGGTTACTTTATATGATTTCAAATTTATTTTCCATCAAGCAGTTTTCTTTTAAAATTTAATGACATTTTTATATAAGAAAAAGGTTTTTGAAGATGAACTGATATTTTCCTTTGGAATTATGTTCCAATGTTTTATCAAAAAAAATTTCTATATAAGATGACATAGGGTGGTGTTTGTACCCCTATTATTACTTTTATTTGATTTTTTTCTGATAGAATTATTTTTATGAAGTCCATTTATCTTATATGTATTATGATAGGATGAAATGATGTTTAAGAATTCTATTTTATTTCATGGGTTATGCACTATGGGAAAAATGGGTATTTGCGACGAGGATAAATCTCGTCGCAAATAGCCCCGTTAAAAACTTATTTGCGACGGGGGTATTTGCCCGTCGCAAATAAGTAGCCTTTTGCGACGGGATTGCTTTCCCCGTCGCAAAAGAACTGGCGCGCTTTGCGCGCCAAATCGCGGGAAACATATTTGCGACGGGCGGTTATTGCCCGTCGCAAATAACCGGCGGCGGTAAAAGGTATTTGCGAGGGGAATATTCCCCCGTTGCAAATAGTATGTCGGCATGTGGTTATTTGCGACAGGTCCTGTCGCAAATAACTATTTAACCGTTGACCATAATAAATGATGGCTAAGGTATTTGCGACGGGCTACCCGTCGCAAATAATCTAACCTATAAATACCCCCATCTGTTTTTTTTCAATTCGTTCTCAAACTCCATCTTCTTCTTCTCTCAAAATTCTATTTCTAGAGTTCAGCATTTTTCAAGTTTAATTTTTTTCTCCAGAGTTGATATTGAAGTTTTCAAGAATGATCAGAGATCAACCTCAGATCAATTTTCAAGGTATTTATGTTCATTTTAATTTAATATTTATTTTAAATTTTTTATTAGTTTCAATTATTCTTAATTAGTTGTAATTTAATTATGTTTACATTGTTTTGTTACTTAATAAATTTAAATTATTAGTATTGTTCATAGTTAATGGTAATTAGGAATAATTAGTAATAATTTTCAATAATTAAGAATAAATATTAATAATTAGTAATAAATACCAATAATTAAGAATAATAACATTATTACATTATTAGTATATTTTATTATTAATATTAAAATAATATAATTTTTTATATTATATACAATTCTACTTTCATCTGTGTGTTTTCTGTTTCCACATTTATTATTTGTATGTGGAGACAGAAAACACACAGATGAAAGGAGAATTGTATATAATATAGAAAATTATATTATTTTAATATTAATAATAAAATATACTAATAATGTTATTATTCCTAATTATTGGTAATTATTCCTAATTATTGGCAATTATTCATATAATTACTAATAATTAGGAATAATTACCAATAATTAGTAATAATTAGGAATAATTAGTAATAATTAGTAATAATTACCAATAATTAGTAATAATTACCAATAATTAGTAATAATTACCAATAATTAGTAATAATTACCAATAATTAATAATAATTACCAATAATTAGTAATACTTACCAATAATTAGTAATACTTACCAATAATTAGTAATAATTACCAATACTTAGTAATAATTAGTAATAATTATCAATAACTATCAATAATTAGTAATAATTACTAATAATTACTAATAATTACCACTAATTAGTAATAATTAGGAATAATTACCAATAATTAGTATTAATTAGTATTAATTAGTAATAATTAGTAATAATTAGTAATAATTAGTAATAATTAGGAATAATTAGTAATAATTACCAATAATTAGTAATAATTACCAATAATTAGTAATAATTACCAATAATTATCAATAATTACCGATAATTACCAATAATTAGGAATAATTATCAATAATTATGAATAATTACCAATAATTAGGAATAATTACCAATAATTAGTAATAATTACCAATAATTCGGAATAATTACCAATAATTACCAATAATTAGTAATAATTACCAATAATTAGTAATAATTACCAATAATTAGTAATAATTACCAATAATTAGTAATAATTAACAATAATTAGTAATAATTACCAATAATTAGGAATAATTACCAATAATTACCAATAATTACCGATAATTAGTAATAATTAGTAATAATTAGGAATAATTACCGATAATTAGTAATAATTAGTAATAATTACCAATAATTAGTAATAATTAGTAATAATTAGTAATAATTACCAATAATTAGTAATAATTACCAATAATTAGTAATAATTACCAATAATTAGTAATAATTACCAATAATTACCGATAATTAGTAATAATTACCGATAATTAGGAATAATTACCAATAATTAACAATAATTAGTAATAATTAATAATAATTCGTAATAATTACCAATAATTAGTAATAATTACCAATAATTACCCATAATTACCGATAATTACCAATAATTAGGAATAATTACCAATAATTAGTAATAATTACCAATAATTAGTAATAATTACCAATAATTACCAATAATTCGGAATAATTACCAATAATTACCAATAATTACCGATAATTACCGATAATTAGTAATAATTAGTAATAATTAGGAATAATTTGTAATAATTACCAATAATTAGTAATAATTACCAATAATTAGGAATAATTACCAATAATTAGGATTAATTCCCAATAATTAGGAATAATTACCAATAATTACCAATAATTAGTAATAATTACCAATAATTAGTAATAATTAGGAATAATTAGTAATAATTACCAATAATTAGTAATAATTAGTAATAATTACCAATAATTAGTAATAATTTGTAATAATTAGTAATAATTAGTAATAATTACCAATAATTAGCAATACTTAACAATAATTAGTAATAATTACCAATAATTAGGAATAATTACCAATAATTACAAATAATTGCCGGTAAATAGTAATAATTAGTAATAATTTGGAATAATTACCAATAATTAGTAATAATTAGTAATAATTAGGAATAATTACCGATAATTAGTAATAATTATCAATAATAAATAATAATTAGTAATAATTAGTAATAATTAGTAATAATTACCAATAATTAGTAATAATTACCAATAATTAGTAAAAATTACCAATAATTAGTAATAATTATCAATAATTACCGATAATTAGTAATAATTAAGGATAATTAGGAATAATTACCAATAATTAACAATAATTAGTAATAATTAATAATAATTAGTAATAATTACCAATAATTAGTAATAATTACCAATAATTACCCATAATTACCGATAATTACCAATAATTAGGAATAATTACCAATAATTAGTAATAATTACCAATAATTAGTAATAATTACCAATAATTACCAATAATTAGGAATAATTACCAATAATTACCAATAATTACCGATAATTACCGATAATTAGTAATAATTAGTAATAATTAGTAATAATTTGTAATAATTACCAATAATTAGTAATAATTACCAATAATTAGGAATAATTACCAATAATTAGGATTAATTCCTAATAATTAGGAATAATTACCAATAATTACCAATAATTAGTAATAATTACCAATAATTAGTAATAATTAGGAATAATTAGTAATAATTACCAATAATTAGTAATAATTAGTAATAATTACCAATAATTAGTAATAATTTGTAATAATTAGTAATAATTAGTAACAATTACCAATAATTAGCAAAACTTAACAATAATTAGTAATAATTACCAATAATTAGGAATAATTACCAATAATTACCAATAATTGCCGGTAAATAGTAATAATTAGTAATAATTTGGAATAATTACCAATAATTAGTAATAATTAGTAATAATTAGTAATAATTACTAATAATTAGTAATAATTATCAATAATAAGTAATAATTAGTAATAATTAATAATAATTAGTAATAATTACCAATAATTAGTAATAATTACCAATAATTAGTAATAATTACCAATAATTAGTAACAATTACCAATAATTAGTAATAATTATCAATAATTAGCAATAATTACCGATAATTACCGATAATTACCAATAATTAGTAATAATTACCAATAATTAGTAATAATTAGTAATAATTACCAATAATTAGTAATAATTAGTAATAATTAGTAATAATTACCAATAATTAGTAATAATTAGTAATAATTAGTAATAATTACCAATAATTAGTAATAATTACCAATAATTAGTAACAATTAGAAATAATTAGTAATAATTAGTAATAATTAACAATAATTAGTAATAATTACCAATAATTAGGAATAATTACCAATAATTACCAATAATTACCGGTAAATAGTAATAATTAGTAATATTTAGTAATAATTACCAATAATTAGTAATAATTACGAATAATTAGTAATAATTACCAATAATTAGTAATAATTATCAATAATTAGTAATAATTACTAATAATTAGTAATAATTACTAATAATTAGTAATAATTAGTAATAATTAGTAATAATTACCAATAATTAGTAATAATTAGTAATAATTTGTAATAATTAGCAATAATTACCAATAATTAGTAATAATTACCAATAATTAGTAATAATTAGTAATAATTAATAATAATTACCAATAATTAGTATTAATTACCAATAATTAGTAATAATTACCAATAATTACCAATAATTAGTAATAATTAGTAATAATTAGTAATAATTAGTAATAATTACCAATAATTAGTAATAATTAGTAATAATTAGTAATAATTAGTAGTAATTAGTAATAATTAGTAATAATTAACAATAATTAGTAATAATTAACAATAATTAACAATAATTAGTAATATTTACCAATAATTAGTAATAATTACCAATAATTAGTAATAATTACCAATAATTACCCATAATTACCGATAATTACCAATAATTAGAAATAATTACCAATAATTAGGAATAATTACCAATAATTAGTAATAATTACCAATAATTAGTAATAATTAGTAATAATTACCAATAATTAGTAATAATTACTAATAAATACCAATAATTAGTAATAATTACCAACAATTAGTAATAATTAGTAATAATTAGTAATAATTACCAATAATTAGTAATAATTAACAATAATTAGGAATAATTACCAATAATTACCAATAATTACTGTTAAATAGTAATAATTAGTAATAATTAGTAATAATTAGGAATAATTCCCAATAATTAGGAATAATTACCAATAATTATTAATAATTACCAATAATTAGTAATAATTAGTAATAATTAGTAATAATTACCAATAATTAGTAGTAATTACCAATAATTAGTAATAATTACCAATAATTAGTAATAATTACCAATAATATTAGTACTATGAAAATAATAAAAAATTTATATAATATTAAAATTATCAATATTTGTAACAGGTTTTACTTTATTCTCAACATATTTAATTCTTAAAGGGTCAATTTTTAAGTCTATCTCAATAAAAAGTTTGTGTCAGTCATGTATGATGTAAACTCTATAATTATCCTAGCTTGATTGTTTTTTCTAACAAATTATTCAAAACCAGTAATGCTTTTATATTTTATAGAAAAATATGAAACAATGAGGTCGTCAACAATCATTATTAGGTGACCGCATATAGATAAATCAACATAGAAATCCCAACGGTTTTGGTTTAAATCCAGTATATGTAGAGGGTGTGGAGACTTTTTTATCATTTGCGGCATCAAATCCAGAATTTTTTTTAGAAGGAAAAATAAAATTACCTTGCAGAAAATGTGCATTGAGAACGTTTGACATGTTTGAAAAAGTGGGGGAACATCTCTTGCGTTTTGGTTTTCAACCAGATTATGTTTTTTGGTATCAACACAGTGAACGCAGTTCCAGAGCAGGTGATACCAACATGATTCCGGATCCATCCCGGTTTCAAGATTTAGTACATGATATTGCAGGTTCATCTGTTCAACATACAGAAACTCCGGCTGATATAGCATCAAATCCTGAGTTGGCACCGTCTGAATTTTATGAGTTGTTGAGGTCTGCTGAGGATGAATTATATCCTGGCTGCAAGATGAGAAAATTAGAAGAAGTTGCAAAATTTATGGCTATCCAATCAGATAACCGAATTTCAAACACCTATTTTGACTAGATATTTTCTTTGCTTAAAACACTATTACCCGAAGGAAATGTTTTGCCTGCAAATTACTATGAGAGTAAGAGGCTGGTTCGAAATTTGGGACTTTCTTATCAGAAGATTCATGCATGTTCAAATGAATGCATTTTATATTCTGGGGAAAATGAATCGTTGGATAGTTGTCCCACATGTGGGCAACTGAGATATAAAAAAGGACAACACGGGAAGTCTGGTTTGATTCCTGTAAAACAGTTGAGATATTTTCCGCTTACATCCAAACTTCAGCGTTTATTCATGTCTAAGAATACAGCGACAATGATTTCATGGCATAAAGAGAATATTTCAACCGATAAAACCTTGAATCATCCAGCCGATGGTGATTCATGGAAACATTTTGATAGAGTGCATCCATCTTTTGCTTTAGAGGCTAGAAATGTTCGACTGGGCCTTTCCACTGATGGTTTCTGTCCGTTTGGATCTTACGGTAGTCAATATTCATGTTGGCCTATTTTTTTTAACTCCGTACAATTTACCTCCATGGATGTTGATGAAGGAGCCATATATCTTTTTGACTTTACTAATTCCAGGACATCCGAAGAAAAATATTGATGTTTATTTGAAACCATTGATTGATGAATTAAATTTATTGTGGAGTACTAGTGTCAGTACATATGATGTTGCAACGAAACAGAATTTCATACTGAGAGAAGCATTGATGTGGACAATTAGTGACTTCCCGGCTTATGGGATCTTATCTGGCTGGAGTATACATGGTCAGAAATCATGTCCTTACTATATGGGAGAGAACAAAGCATTTATGCTCATTCATGGAAAGAAACCTTGTTATTTTGACTGTCATCACAGATTTCTTCCAGCTGATCATCCTTTTTGCAGAAACAGATCTCATTTTAGAAAAGGAACAGTTAAAAGGGATGGACCTCCAAAAATGCTATCAGGTTCGGAGTTAAAATCAGTTGTATTTTCATTACCTCCCATCACTTTTAGTCCCACAATAAACAAACAGAAAATTTATGGTTTTTGGAAAGAACACAATTGGATTAAACGTAGAATATTTTGAGATTTGCCATATTGGTCTAATTTGTTGGTCCGACACATGTTTGATGTCATGCATATTGAGAAGAACTGTTTTGATAATTTGTTTCATACAGTTTTGGATACGCCAGGAAAGAGCAAAGACAATGTAAATGCACGTTTAGATCTTTCCCAAATTTGCAGGCGTCCAGAATTGGAACTGTTTGAGAATGTCAGAACAGAAATGTTACTGAAACCAAAAGCAGCTTATACGCTATCTAAAGAAAAATGTTTATTATTTTGTTAGTGGATTGCAGATTTGAGACTTCCAGATGGCTGTGCTTCCAATTTGGGTAGAGGTGTAAAGAATGGTCATATTACTGGATTAAAAATTCATGATTGTCATGTTATAATGGAAAGACTTCTACCCATTGGATTAAGAGGTCTGTTGAATTCTGTGATTTGGGATTCCATAAGAGACATGTCTCATTTTTTTCGGGAAATTTTTGTGGCTACAACAGATTATGATGCTCTAGGAAAACTTGTAAAAGATGTTGTTGTAATTATATGTAAACTGGAAAAAATATTTCTGCCGTCTTTCTTCGACTCAATGGAACATTTGATGTTACATTTTCCATATGAATCCAAATGTGGAGGTCCAATACAGTTTCGATGGATGTACCCATTTGAAATATGCATGCAAAAATTGAAAAGAAAAGTACGTAAGAAAGCATATGTTGAAGGATCTATTGCAGAAGCTTATTTGCAAGAGGAAATATCTTTTTTCTGCTCCAATTATTTTGAATCCGAGTATCCTTCAAAACCCAACCGAATGGGATAGAACGAGAGGAATATTGATAAAATCAACAATCAGTTATCTGTTTTCAACCAGCCAGAGCTTGGTTTTGGTGGAGTTTATGAACGTTGGCTTTCATATGATGAACATCATAGAGCTCATACGTATGTTCTGCTCAACTGTGAAGAGATGACATCAGTTGTACTGTACGTGTTTATATCACTTATTCTATCATTTATGTTACAGTAAATAACTTTGGTTTTTATAGGTTGTATGATAATCATATCAAGAAACAAATTCCACAAATTACAGCAGTTCCTCTCGAAGAACGTCGACTAAAAAATTTCTCTCAGTGGTTTAAAAAACTGGTAACATAAATTCTTTATCTTTTAAAAACTCATTCAATGTATAGTTTACTATATTGATAATTATTTCACAAATTTTCAGGTGTCTCGACATGCTGATAAAATTGACAAACTGCTGTGTGTATTGAGTATACCACCTTCCAAACTTGTTAAAACTTATAATGCATATGTGGGGAATGGATTTCGATTTCACACATATGCATATGGGGAATCGAAAAAAACAATGAACAGTGGAGTTAGCTTGAGAGGATCTCATCATCGAGAAAATGAAGTTGTCTTTTATGGCATACTTGATGAAATCATTGAACTCTGTTATCTTGGACAACATTACATAACCATGTTCAAATGTCGGTGGTTGGATACAGAGAGAGGCGTGCGTGTTCATCCGACTCATGGAATCATCGATATTAAATGTAAAAGTGTTCTCGCAGTAAATGAACCATTTTTATTGGCTCAACAGGGACATCATGTTTATTACGAAAAGTACTGTGCTACATCAAGAGACTTGACTGATTGGCGGAGTGTAATAAAAATCAAAATTCGAGGCAATCAGTTTAGTCAAAGTGAATGTGCTTTCACTGATGTTTAAAGAATTGAAGTTTTTCAAGAGAGTACTCAAAATCAATCTTTTTTACAAAGAGACATGAGTATCGATGACGACACCCCTCATTTAAGAGTCTGTGATGACGATGATGTTAATGATGTCACATATGAATTTGAAATGGTAAGAGATGAAGCAACTGTAACTCGAATGAATATCGATGATGTTGAGGAGGAATATGAAGATGACATTGACATATATGAAGATGATGATGAAGATGAACACTGATAGAATTCCATGGTATTTATATACAATCATAATATGTATATATGTATATATAATAGTAATTATCAATTATTTCCTAACAACATTAAAATTTTCTGTTTTAGATGGACGACACCACATTTCGTGAGTTGGCGGATGCTGACCTGCCTTTCGATGCGGATGAGTTGCTGGCAGATGACCCTCAGCCTGCAGGCACTCCAGGGAGTACGCGGAGGGGGCGCGGTCTTGCACGATTGATGATTCCTGACCCCATCCCCGAGCGACGTCCACGTCTTGGGTTTGATCCACGCACACGGAGTTGTGATAACTTGTGTGATAACCTATGGATTTAAGTAAGATTTCATTAATTTATTCACATAATAAATGTTTATTATTTTTACAGTTTTCCACATATAGAAGTCAGACAGGGCAGGGCTATTTTGCGCAACTATTTCTCTCAGTCGTGGACCACATGGGAGCAGATTCCCATTGATGTGCAGCAGGCCATGTTCGGCCATTGGTTGGTACGTACGTAAATAAATAATTTTTATTTTGAAAATTATTTCATTTATAACTTGATATTTTGATTTATTTATATGGTTTACGGTATCCGATCGAGGATACCATGCATGACGCCATCCAAGAGGAATGGGAGGTGGCCATGCATCATCGCCTTCATCAGTTTTTGCACAATTTAAGAAAAGCTACCATGAAGAAAGCAGGAGTTTCAGATTTGGACAAGTCATGTAGAGCACACCGACCAGAGTACATTTCATCCCATGTATGGGATTGATTATGTGCGCACTGGTTGAGTGGTGCCTTTCAGAGGAGATCATCGGTGGGGAGGCAGAATCGGGGGAGACAGGAGGTGACTCATCGAGCTGGGAGTCGTTCTTTTAGTACTCATAGAGAGCATCTGGTACGTACATTATTTATAAATATTTTATATAACTATAAATATTAACAGTTTATTTTTTATTCTTATAGGCCGTCGAGAACCCCGATATTACGGAGTACGACGAATATCGGAGGATGTATAGTGATCCTGCTACTGGGGAGCTCAGAGGTGATCTTCAGCATCACATCATGGTCAGTATTATTTGTTTTCAAGTTTAAAAATTAACTGCATATAATATATTCACAATTTTAATTTTAAATTGCAACTACAGGAGTCATATGAGGCCGCAGCGTCATAGGCCCGACCTGAGAGTCAGGCCGAGTCATCAGATCAGACCACTGGCCGTCAGTTTGATGAGGCAGCATGGATGCAGGCCACCCAGTATGCCTTCGAGAAGGGCCGGGTAGTTGGTATCAGCTCTCGACTGACTCCCAGAGATTATTATGGCAGTGCTGCGATGTCGGCGTCCAGCTCGAGAGGAGCTCGTGCATCTTCTTCTGCCACACAGTATGAGGATCAGTTGCGATCTCAGACTGCACTGATAGAGAGTCTCCAACAGGAGCAGGAGCAGATGCGTCAGCAACATGAGGAGGAGCGTCGACGCCAGCAGCAGTTGTACGAGGAGCAGACGAGTCGGTGGCAGCAGCAGCATCAGGAGCAGATGGAGTACATGCGCCGACTCACTCATGCTTTAGGGATGGAGTTTCCTCCACCACCATCTGCAGATCCCCCCCTCCTTCAGATTAGAGTTTGTTTTTATGTTATAAAATTTTTGAAATCAAAATATGATTTTTTTTTCTATTCGTAGTTTCTGTCTCATTATAAAATATTAATAATATTATATTTTGAAATAACAATATTAATATGAATAATAAAATTATTTATATTTTATAATATTAAATTTTATATATATTATAATTTTATAATATTATAATTTAATTATATTTTTTTGTAATACTTGAATTATTTTAATATTTGAATGTAAAATAATTCTATTATTTTTGTATTAATTAAAATAACTTATTAATATTTTTTTTATGAATTATAATTCTAATATTATTATATTAATTAAATCATTTATTAATATTCTATTATTTTTTATTTTTGAATTATAATTCTATTTTTATTATATTAATTAAAATAATTTATTAATAATTTATTATTTTTATTTGTGAATTATAATTCTATTATTATATTAATTAAAATCATTTATTAATATTTTATTATTTTTACTTTTGAATTATAATTGGATTATTTTTATATTAATTAAAATAAATTATTAATAAATTATTTTTTTTATTTTTTTTATAGTATTTGTGACGGGATACTATGCCCGTCGCAAATAGTATTATTATTATATGCATTAAAATAATTTATTATTTTATTTTTTTTAAATAGTTTTTGTGACGGGTCCCATCGCAAAAACTATTTGCGGTGGGCCCGTCGCAACAGGTATTTGCGACGGGGCCCGTCGCCATTACTATTTGAAATTTTATTTTACAAATATACGGAGTACTATTTGTGACAGGGATTCTCCCCGTCACAAAAAAAGGCTTTAGCGACGGGCCCGTGGAAAATAATTGTTGTTGTGACACTGTTTTCAGCAACGGGCCATTTGCGACGGGCCCCCGTCGCAAATACCTATTTTTCTAGTACTCATGCTATCATTAATGATTAATGTTTTTTGTGAAACATTTAAGAATGATTTCACTATGAGATGGGTGGGACCAATATATTCCTCCAATGCTTTGGTTAAATACTTATATCTCATGATATATACATGTCTAAAATAGCAAGTAAATCCAATTTAGTAATTCATGGCTGGAATGACAAGTAAACCTGGTTCAGTAAGGGACTTTGTCCACTATGATGGTATTGGAACAAATGCCTTCTCTAATATGGAAATAATATTATGTAATTATTAGTTTTCCACAATTAATGTTTTATTATAATGTTATTCTATCATGGTTAATGATTCCTTTATGATCAATGCCTTACGAACTGCCATGATTCATTTCATGTCTCAATAATTTTATTTTCTTACTTTAAAATGTTTATAGTTTGTTTTATGTTCTCCATGTTTACCCTTAATGTGATTTTGTGCTCAAACTTTCTATGTTTTATTCTCCTTAGTATACAAAGAAAGGTTTTAGGTAGGAAAAATAGGTGAATATCTTATTGGGAGATGTTGAAGATCTTTCACCATGTTAGAAGATGATGTATCGAGTTTCCAAAGACACTAAAATAATACAGTCAGGGGGTGACTTTTGGTCTCATTTATTATGTATTACGTAAAAGAAATGTAATAACCATGTACATCATGGTTTTGTCTCTATAGATTTTATTTGTTAAAATTTAGAATACGGGCTTTGAACAAGACCCAAACACCTGTGATACACTCATAATCACATTTGGAACTCACATTATGCAATAAACAAGAATTTAATCCAAAATTAAAAAGATTCATAACTGATATTAAATCCCAAGATATATCATTTTTAATTATTAATTCTACAAATATGATATTATTTATTGATTTCCATGTGATTATTTGAATATTTATGACATCTGTTGATAAGTGTTAGGCCTGTATAGTTTATAATATTGATTGTTTTGTCATTATTTACTCCAATCGTGTTATTCTTCATTCTCATTTTATTGACTTAATTGATTTTGTTTTATGTTATCTACCTTTACAAATATATTATTCCTTATTTACTCATGAAAAATTCCACTATAAATAACCATTATAGAGTATTTTAGTGCACCCATATTTTATTCCATTCCATTGGATTTGAATAAGGAATATTTGAATGAGTTTAAGGTTATGGTATATTTACTCTCTCTATTTTGTGTATTTTATGTTTTAAATGTAATATGAGTTTCAAGTATATATCTATACTTCCCAGAAAACATAACTATTTGATCCATCTGGATGTGGTCACTTTTATCTTATGCCATTGTAATGAATTAACTATCCTCTCTATACTATTAGATTAAAGGTCTTTACACTAATCATTTCGTATATATAATGCATTATTTTATATGAATATTAAAGACATATCATAAAAATCTTCCTTATAACCATAAACCTATAGAGTATTTGGATACTAGATACAAAATAATCTTATTTTATGAATGATCTTCTCCACCTCACATAAATATCCTCTCACATAGTGATGATATTAGATATTTCAAAATTAAAAACATTTATTAAAACATGGGGAAATATAATTTAATAAAGGGTGATCTCATATTTTAAATAAGGATAATCATAATAAGTATCAATTAATGATAATAACTGAGAATAACATTATAATCAGGATATCAAAACAAGATCATATAATAAAATAATCATATACGATCGGTGAAAAATCTTTAATCATAAAGCATGGAAAATGTATTTTTTATAAAAAAATATATAATTTTTAAGTTTGTTGAACCATCTTTAATAAACCATGATATAGGATAAAATATCATAATAATAACGAGTATGTTTTTCTTATATAAATTAGATTTGAAAATAATTTCCTAATTCATGTCTCACTGCCAATGTGATTATAATGGAATGAATTCACTTCCCAATCCATTATTTCCATTGGAATTTTTTCACTCCCATGACTATCATAGCAGATAAAGTCCATTATTATACTAGGTTCACTCACATTTCTAGTGCTTATTTTCTCATGATATATCTATCATTACCCAATGCATTAGAGGGCTATATAATTCCAATCCCACCCACCCCATAATAATAATTTCTTATATATGTACAATACTATCATAAAAAATTCAACATATCATTATATCTTATCACAAGGAATGGAAATTGGTTTCATAAGAATTTCATTATTTCATCATATCATAATCCATGGAAGAGAAATTTGATTCGAAATGGTTTCATCATAACAAAATTAATCCCTATGAATAAATGGGTCTCATAGAATCATACATAAATCATCATCATCATAATACATTAAGAGAATAAAATGGCATTATATCATATGATCATATTCTCAGTGAATCATAATAATCCTAAATTTATGTTTACATGATCTAAAATTACACTAAAAATATCACTTGTACTGTAGAATGCAACCCTAAAAATATATCATCTTTATTTTATAACATTTTCATAAATATTTCTCAGAATATAGATGAAATGATTTTAATTAAAAATAAAAATTGAAATAGTTAATGAATGGTTTAACATATAGAATTGTCCTGAGGGTGTAAAATACCATCATAACATATACATTAAAAGAAAAAAGTCCTTTAAATGGTATGAAAAAAAATTAAAAATCACTTGTTCAGAAAACAATTAGAATGATTCTAATTTAAATAATTTTATAAAAATAAAATTTATTAGAAACTAACTTTTAAAATAATTTCATGAACTATTATGAACATGAATAAAATAATTATCAATTTTTTCTCATTTCCTGTAATTTTTTTTCGACCCAAAAAGAAAAAAGATATGATTAATAAAAAATTCCTGATAATTTTAAGTACCAAATAGGGGGAATGGGTACTAATGCATAGAAACTCATGAAATAACCATAGGAGAAAAAAATATAATCAGATTAATGGATATGGTCTATATAATTTAATATAAAGAGAATATGCAATAGAAAATCCTAGAAGGGAATCAGATTATAACATAAATCCCTTACCACAAGTCATTCATTTTCTTTAATCCAGTAAAATAATAAAAAAATAACTAAAATATTTTTATTATATATGTATATATGTATATATTAAAGAACAAAATTTAAAAATTAAATACTATGTTTCTTTATTTTATAATTTACAATTATTATTTTATTATAAATTAATCATTATAAAGGACATTTAAGGGGAAACCATTCTGTTTCCTTGAATTTGGTGGTTCAATGGTTCTGGTACATGAACCGTGGTGATGGTTTCATCTAACAAATAATATTAATCATGATATAATGGAAATATATATATATATTATACACTTTTTTAACCAATTAGAAAATGATTTTTTGAAAAATTAGTTGTATAACTTTGTGGAGACAATAGTCTCTAAGTACATAATAGTTATGTTTTCACATTTGGATGTATAGAATAATAGAAAGTAAAAATATAATTAACCATTAAAAGATATTATAAACATAAATAAAATATATTTATTACCACCCTTCTAAAGAATAAATTAATCATGAGTCACATCACTTTATTGAGGTGGTAGTCTGTAAATACACATAAGCAAAAATATCATTTTCTCATGGATAGAAATGTAATAAGATAGATATTATATTATAAATAAATAGATAAATAATATATATTAAATTTAAATAATATAAAAAATTTATTCCATCATAATATCCAATAAAGAATTATTTTGATGAAAAAATAATAGTATTGTTATGTGGAGGCGGTAGGCAACAAGAATTCATGTGTGGGACTTTCCTTTCCAATTTGATGTATATGAGTTGAAAAATGCTTAATAGAACATCATAATAAAAAATATTTTTTTGAACAAACTAAATATATTATTATATAGTTGATTACATTGATAAAGTTGATATATAAAAATAAATAATGCCAAATGTACTCAGTTAAGATTCATATATATATATTAAGAAAACTCCATTGTCTTACTCTTTTAGCCTTAAAATAATTGTATTCTGGTCAAACCAAAACCTCAAGTATACAGATATGGATACTAGGATGAGAATAGGGTATGTATTTTATGATATATATGGATTATGATCTATGTATAAGAGAGGATTGGTGGTATTGTTTTGTATGGGAAGAGAGATGACACACATGGATTTTTTTTCAAATGTTAAAAATATTAATGAATTACTCAAGTTATATGATAAAAATGTTAAAAAATCAATCATATATTGGGTAAATTATAAATAACATAAACCAATAAAGTTAATTTTTTCATATTTTTAAAAACATCACTTATGTTAACCCCCTTGTAGATAAATTTTACCCTTAACCATGATATTTTTTTCAATAATTTTTATATTAATTTTAAAAACTTATTAAGTTAAAATTGTTAAATTATATTAATAATTATTGTTACAAATTTTTAATCTATTTTATAATATTCAATTTTATTAACATCCCAAAACATTCAAGGGTTAATGGATAAATGATATGACCCATGTCAATAAGGGGAACCTCTTTTTTCAGATCCTACTTAAATTAAACTCCACAGTTAAGAATTATTCTCTTTGGGTAGTGATAAGGATGGATAAAAACTTATAATGATTTCTTTGTCATGTGTGGTATAATCAAAAGAACACTAGAAAAAACACGTGTTGGCCTGTGGGGAATGTCAATGTCTAATAAACTATTCTGGAACTTAGTGGGACCTAGATAGGGGATCACATGATTACGAGAAAATTAGTGGTTCTTGGTTGGATAGGAACGAAAAAAATGTTTAGTAGGGGTGTATATGATATCAAAAGGGACAATATGATACATTTTAATCCTAGAATGAGTCATGCCGAAATTGTGGTGGAACTTTGTGGGTTGAGATTTAGGTTCCACAAAGAGGATGTTGTGCTCTAAAAGGAGTGTGATTTTAATAACCTAGAATGATAATGGGGGAATGGATAAATGATAAGAAAATTTCAATGTGGTTCGCATTTATTCTCTAGATAATATGTAATTAGATATCCATAGTTATATGTTCATATCCTCGAGTAGTGAATACGTTGGGTGACCTCCATGGAGTTTTCCCAGGGTGTTTCCGGGTGAGGGAAAAACACTAGAAGAAAATGTGTTAGACCATGGTGATAGTCATTAATATAATGAATAATTTATACATGTGGGTGCACACCAGGTAGGGGACTATGTCTTGGTTGGAAAACTAGTGATTCTTGGAGGGACATGAGATGACATCCATGTTAATTATTTGTGTCTGTGATGTTTGCAGAGCGTAGTTTTTATAACTTTTATAAGTGAAAAAACTATTGTGAAAGAAATTGTGTTGGACTTTGGGAATATTCATTTGTATGATGACACATCTAGACTCCTCATTGGGCCATAGGTATGAGACCATATGTTTTTGGAGAAATTGGTGGGGCCTGGTGGGCCATGATTTGACAACCATGATAAGGAAAAGTGAATGTGATGTCAGTGGGGCCTAGCTGATTCCTTAGTGTTAGAGAAGGAACACAGTCAAAAGTGTGGTGGAACTAAATGGGTTGAGATTTTTTTCCATAATAAGGATGTTGTTCTAAAAAATTTGGATGAATCTAACACCACATAATGATAAATGGTCAAAAGGATAAATGAGATAACTCATGGAAACATGGTTCACCTTTCTTTACTCAATCCTATCGGATTAGAACTGTACATTTATATGTGCTTGTATTGGAGTGGTGAATAGGATGTGTAACCTCCTAGGATTTTTTTAGGTTGTGTGTGTGTGCGGAAAAAGGACACTATAAGAACATGTGTTGCTCCATGGAGAAATTCATTAGTCCAAAGTCTTGTTAGGGTATGTGGGTGGGACCTTGGTAGGGGACCACATGTCTTCAAGGAAACTAGTGGTTCCTAGTGGGCCAATGCATGACATCTATGTAATGGTGGGGTGCATGTGTTATCAGTGGGTCCCAATTGTAAAAATTTCTTATAGTTAAAGATCATCCTTTTAATATAATCCCCAAAAATTTTATTTAATCTATTATAATAAAAATAAAATTTCAATCATAAAACTATGTTTACCTTCATTTATTTCATTGTGAAAATAATTATATGATTGCTAAAATTTTTGATTCAATTTAGTATCTAAATATTTCATTAAATTAATATCCCAATAGTTAATAATTAAATTTTTCTAGATAAAAGATGATTTTTTTCATAAAAACACTTTTAAAAAAATACATATCTTTTAATCATTAATTGATTTAATTCGAATTTATAAGCAATTAATGACCAATGAATTCAATTTATAAATATGTAAACTATAATATTTTATAATTCAGCTTGTACTATTCTTACCCACCAATCCAATAGATAAAAAGTGAATATAATATTGAATATGTTTATTTTAATATTATATCATAGATCATTTTTGGACTATTTTTATTTTAAATCTAGAAATCAAACATTTTATATTTTCTTAAGAGAATTATATATTAAAATGTATCTGTGTTACAATATATTGGACTTTTTAAATGTTTTTGGTATATAATATTCATCAATAACCTTATTTTTTAAAGGATATATACATATCCCTTTGATTGTGATCATATTCCATAAGACAATTCTTTCGCTATCCATAATACACATTTATTATAGTTATCATGCATTTTAACATTTTAAAAATTATTTAACCAAATTATAATGTTTTATTCATGTTCTTATTTTATTTTTCAATATATGATAATAACATATTCAAATAATACGAAAAGTTTTATATGTAATTATAGAGACTATTTATCATCTCACAAAATATTTGAGGAAAACCAGTGAGTCTGAATATAATTTCTATAAAATCATAGTACCTATATATTATAAAAATGTTTTTCATAACAATATCGTCCATTAACACTTTTAATTGATCACATACCAATTGAATATCTAACTCATAGAATTATTAAACCGCATATAGTCGGTCAAATGATTCATTAATCTAGGGTAGAGGATACATATTCTTTATCATGATCTTATCAAGCTCATGATAATCAATACATACATACATACACACAAACACACACATATATATATTCATGTACTTATTCTTGATAGTGGTGGATCTAGAATCCTATGAGATTAAATAGTGTCTAAAAACCATTGTCCAATTGTTTTTATATTTACTTTATTAACTATTCTATTTCAATGGGTCCATTCTCTTGGAATCATGGATATAGAAATAAATCCAATAAAAATTTACATAAATTACTCAAACTATTAATTATGTGGTAGGATAATAAACTAATTATATATTACATAATTATATTCCCTTAATATGGGCATGCCTTCGGTGATGATCTATTCATCTATCACACTCATTCAAGCAAGTTAGACATTCTTATTAGGTAATAATAATCATAACAAAGAATCATTAGCTTTGGTAGATTCAAAATGATACCTTCACATTTATATACTCATTGAAAGACATTGTATATGGAATTTGATTTAACTCCCCATGTAGTTTATATTATCCATATATAAGGATAGCCTACCAAGGATAAATATAATATTGAATTCTACCAAAGGGATCACAACCATATTTTCATGATGGTACATCCCAAAAGTGTTACATTGGGAAGTGTTATATGAATGAAATGTAATGATATCACAACATGATATTTACACCAATAATGTGATCTTTATTTCCCAATATGGTGTTCAAATATTAATAAATATCTTTCATGATTTGAAAATACGTGTAAAACCATAATCATATAGGGAGTTCACTATTTTTTAACGAATAACTAGTGATGGAATCACAAATTTTTTTAATGATTCACCATAATAGATATCATAAAAAAAACTATTACTCTTTGATTTTTAATTTTAGGTCATTGATTATCTACAATATCCATTGCAATGGGGCCATTTCTTACCTCCTCTCCATATTATTTGTAGTGGTAACATTATTCCAGGGGGAGGATTAAGTGGAACGTTATTTTATTTTAATCTATTTATAGGAATTTACATTTCCATTTGAAAAATATTTAAAATTTTACATTATTTTTAGAACATGAATCATTATAAATTTCAATAAATTTAGCTCCCAGGATCCTTTTTATCACATTTTGATATGTTAAGTTTGTCATCTTCTTTCCTCTATTAAATTGATAAGTTTTAAAACATATGTTAAACTCAAATATTGTTATCATATTTACAATCTTTTGATACTATTTTCATTTACAACTCTACAACACATTCATAAGGGAATATTAAACTATTTTATGTGTTTTTTAATTTCTCAAATCAAAAAATATATTGGATGAAATTATTTTACACCACATGAAAATATTTTATCCTTCCTTTTACAGATACAGAAAATCATAGAGAAACACCATGTATATCATGGTATTTTTTATGAACCAATGGACTCATCCTCCCATTAATTGTTCTCATGAAATACACCTTCTAAATTAGTATTGATTTTAAGAGTAAAAAATATATTATTATGGAATTTTTTTAAATTCCTCCCATTCAAAAAAGTTAATATATTTTCTGGGATTTTTATTTCAGATTAGTATTCACCAATCACATAATAATCCCTATAAGTGATAAATGTATAAGATAATATTTTATTTGTTAGAGTATTTGTATTAAAAACTATTTCTATTTAATTTTACCATTTTCTATAAAGTGTTTAATAAAGGTTCAAGTAAAAGGGTTTTCAAATCCTTAAATAATGAAATCTACTAAAATTGTATCCCTCTTCAGTGGGGTCAAATGATATTTAAGTTTTACATTATTATTCATATCATGAGTTAATTGAAAAAGTACTACCATAAATTTTTTTTCTTCTTATCATATTATAAGAGTCATATCATATGGTAAATAATTGAATTATGCATCACATTATCTATTTAAACAATTCATATTAAATAATTTAATAAAAAATTAATACAATATATTTAAATACATTAAATAATAACAAAATATGAGAAAAAAAATCTGAAATTGGAAAAATAACTTATAAATCACATTAAAATTCTCACTATTGCATTTCTATGTCCCACCCAAGTTTATTCTTGATTAATTTTCTATTTATTTCTTTTCTATAATCACTAAAAAAATTTGACCTTCCTATTATACAAAAACTAATTTCATATATTCCATAAAAAATATATTAAACTATTTTGACCATATATATCAGTAAAGAAGAGTTAAAAATATAGAGTTCTTGTTTCTTTGGGATTTTATGAACATCTTAAAACATCTCCAATCCAGCTATCTAATCATTTATTTTTATATTAATTTCGTTCTCATAGATATCATCATACACTTTTCACATCATGGTACATAATATAGATATATATCAAAGAATTCATGATCATTATATCCTGATATGGGCAATATTGGATAAACATAAATAAAGATATCATGAGAGTCAAAATCCCTAACGTGGAATCTATATGGGTAGGGTATTAAACTATCATATAGAAACATTTCATGAGAGGTGAAATATTATAAGATCATGATAATCAATAGAATCATAAATTGTGGAAAAATACATTGTATAACATTATAAATATTTGTCAAACACCCCCACCATGTCATTATATGATTTTTGATAATTATAAGTAAATTATGTAAATGGAGAAAAATACTGTCAAATATTACCACAAGATTCCCACTTATAACATTATGTACAAAAGCTAAAGAAAAAATGGCCACACATAATAATATCATGAGATATATAATATAAACCAATTTATTTTTGGATTATATAGTTATAAGAGAAGTATATGTCACAATATTTCTTGATCATCTATTCCACATAATAAATAAAACATAAATGATTAAAAAACATGAAGGATAAAATGATTAAGTAATTTCTAACATTAAATATTAATAAAAACATATCATTGAGGTGTCTTGTTAAATTCTATATAAAGAATGAATTATGATATCATACACATAAATTATCTAATAAGAATCCTAGGACATGAGAACCGATCTCAATTTTATGGAAAAATTTTATTTCAATATGAAACTCATATTATGAAATCATACATTTCCGATGAACATTATAAAAATGACGAATCTACCATTAAATGGGACAACTGAATTCAGTTTCCAAAAAAAATAACAAAAAATATATATATTATTTTAATAAAAGCTTATTTTTTAAAAACATATGAATAAAATAAACACTATAAGAGTTGAATATGGATGGAAAAAAATAAAAATGTAACCTTTATTATGTTTAATTTAGAGAAAATGAGCATAGAGTGAAAAGAATATAACAAGATATAAGTGGTAGAATGTAATATTAAAAATCATGGAATTATATATAAATAAAATAGAATGAAATTAAATTATAATGGAAGAAAATTTAATGGATATTTATTTAGGGAGTAAAATATAATATAACGTGAATAATGAGTATGAGTAAGATGATACCCTTACCTAAAGTCCTATCTTTCTTTCACTATTTTGTATCCTAATAAATAATAATGTTAGATTCACTTAATACAGTCCACAAAATATTTTTTATTTGTATGTGATCTTTTATTATCCAATTTCGTTTTTTAAAGTTATTTCTAATTTAAAATTTTCTGTTTTGAAAATTTTAATGTCGAATAGTTCAGAGTTCCAAAAAAAGTACATAAATATAGAGGCTACAGATGAATGAGACTATAAAATTTCTAATTAAGCTCATAATTTGTTGTTGAATATTGTTAATATAATTAAGGAAGTTAATGATTTTAAAAAATAGTATATATTAACAAATTATGGGAATAATCCTTGGTAATCTTATTTCCAATAATAAAAAATAACCAGGATTTTTTAAATTTTAAATCATTTTTAAAATAACTATATTTTCATTCAATAAAAATAGAAATTATGTTATTTTAATATTATTTTATATTAAATCATGATTTTATTTTCTAAAAAATATCCATGTAAGTAATAAATTAAATATAAAACATCAATTTTCACATGGATAGTCTAAAACAACAAATTATGAACTAAAATGTTAAAAATTATTTTATATGATGATGTTAGTGACTAAATATTATATTTATTTAACTACGATTGTTTATTTTGTGTGTATTATTTTCAATGATGATCCTTTAAATATGAATGACGTAAATATATGGTGGAATTGAACAACTTGGATGGTTTTTATAATCCCTAAATAATATTGAGATGGTATGAAGGTTTCCATGATTGGTGTTTATACAAGATTAGTCATGAGAAATTATTTAGAAGGGAAGAAAAACCATGGAGATTTAAATTAAGTTTGTTTTACTATTTTTTTGGTAGAGAATATGCACTTCAAATGGAAAATATGGTATATGTATGATCCTACCAATTAATGTGAGTAACGCCTTATGAAATTCTATGGGATATCCATTGACATGGAAATGAAATAGATCTAAAGTATTATTCTTAAAATTTAATGTATATAGAGAATATATTTAAGGATTGTATTATATAAAAAACATTTATTCCTTCATTTAAATTGGCAGAAACTCTATTTCCTCTAATATAAAATAGATATATTTTTCATACTGATGATTAGAATGTTTGATTAAGAATAGTTTTATGGTTATAGTCGATGTATTAAGTTACTTGAAATATATATATTGGGTAGAATTTATTTTTAATGTGGGTTAATATTTTTGGAAAAGATTATTCACCATGACTATGTTATATGATATTTTTTTATTATATGAATGTTGAAAACACATATATTATCTATAATGACTTTAGATGTGATTTAATATTATAAATAAAAGAATTTGATATGTGATAATGAAGGGATTTCATAATAAAAATAATAAAAATAGATTTATCATATATTTAAAATTTAATAAAAATATTTGTAACTGTTGTTATAAGATTATTAGGCTCTTTGACTGGTTATATTATCAATAATTTCAAAATTTGAAATATTTGATGTTTCATGTTTCTCCTTGCAATAAATTTAAGGAGTATTTATTTTAATAATACTATGATTTTCATGTCAATGTATATAGGGTAGATATATCATATAATACATTTGAGAACCCAAATTAATGAAATAAAAATATGTTAGGAATGATCTCCTCAATGAAATTTAAGGACATAGATTAACTACTAATCGAAGGTAATTAATTTATAGTTAATTATGTCATGTCTACTCATAATATGGATCTTGTAGGATCATTTAATTTTAATTCATACTCCATATGAAAAGTTAAAGATATATTTGGTTCCCCATGAAATAATATTTTTTAAGGTAAATCTTGAATTGATTAAGAATATCTAGATGTTTAATCGACTACCAAAGATGTTGGAAAAAATCCCTCAAAGTGTCATCTTGGTGTTATTATTGTGATTTTATTTGTTGAAAAATCCCAATGAAAGTGTTTCAGTATAGTTAGTGTTTCCAATGAATATGAGTTTAAGGTGGTGTTGTTTTGTAGTTATTTCCAAAATTTATGGCCTCAAAATCAAAATATATTTTTTTGTAAGGGGAGGTTTTTAATAATAGAGTTCACAAACTAAAGTTATCAGATAGTGAAATGTGTAGTTCACATACCACGTAGTATAAAATCCCCTATAAGTAGACCAAAAAGTACGTATGTATAACCATGAAGGGGGTAGTTATTTTTGGATCAAGTTAGTGAATTAAGCCTACCAAAAAGGTATATGTGCCATGCTTACCTCAAATCATGCTAAGTGAGCCACATAAAAAATTAGTTTTTGGAAGGATCTTAATTTATATCATGCTTGTTTTTTGTCTCTAGAGAAGTTGATTTTAGGATTCCATTTTTTTTCATTTCTGGATTAAATCAGCCGCTACAATTGAGAAACATGGCATACAGAGATGATTGAATGTTTATGATGATGGTTTTGCCACATCATAGTTGTTGGTAATCATGATTATCATGTTTTTTGGATAAATTTTACAATGCAAAGACCCCAAATCATATCATTAGAAGATATAATTTAATAATATAATATGGTCATGGATGAATTAGGGTAAGGCTGAAGTAGTTCATGAAGGAGGGTTCCACAAAAGTGAATAGTTTCGTGAGGAAGACATTTTGAAGAAGATACAGTTCTCAAAGACAACTCTAGAAAGGGGTATGAGGGGTTCAGTATCTCACAATGAAAAATAGGGTCCTGAAGCATATTCAGTTCTCAAAGAATTATAGGTTCACATGGAATAAGCCATCTAAGATGTATATGTGGTCTATGAATACCTCACGACATAAAGATTATGGTTGGACAAAGTGGATGTAATAAATTTTTTAGAGGATCAAAAAAATTTCACAATGGGAATAAAATAAGACTCAGAAGAAATTTATGCAAACTAATTGTACATGAAACACTGTATTTTATCTAATGGGTTAAAATCTGAATTCATGGCACACTCATACATATGTGAAACAATTTTATGTGGATTTAGAAATATAGGAGATTTTTCTAGGGGAGTAGTGAGAACATTTTTTTATGAGAGAGTAGTGATATTTCAAATTGTGATTGTAAACCATGAGGGATAGTGATTCTTCTCCAAACATTGTAAGGGTAGTGATATTAGGCTTACAAGTGATGTAGGGAAACCTGTGAAATGGAAACGAGCCTTAGTAAATTTGGTACATCTAACATTATCATGGTATTATTTTTGGATGTAATCTAGTTAGTGTGAAGCAAAAAAACTTGTTATAACTAATAAATGACTTCATTTTTTCATACCTTGCAACAAGAAAGGGAGAGAAGGGTGATTCTTATAACATTGAAAAAAGATCTTAAGGGGGTGTTATTCTAATCTGTCATACCCTAACTAACCCCCACTAGAGGTATTTAACCTAGTAGTGAAAAAAATTGGTTTGAGATACAAATGTTAATTTTAGTTCTTCTATCAATGTGTCTTTAATGGATGTTATCAATCATAAAGTGATTCCACTATTCCATGGAAATAATTTTCATCTGTGAAAGAATAAAATATAGAACTACTTTTGACCATTTGGTAAGGATATGTTTAAAGAAGTAATTTATTGTATTTGGATAGTATGGAAAAGGGATATTTATTAGAAACTAAATATTGAAAAATGGATGCTTACTCAAAAGGAATCAATTATTTAGGGGGATTCATATCCAATGAAATCTATATGAAGGCCATCCCATATAACAAATCACATACTATATGGGAATAGTTTCTAAATATTTATAAGGGGAACTAAAAAGTTAGAGAAGTAGAGCAAGTCATTAAGTGGGACAAGTATGAGGATCTGATAATGCACACAAATGAGTCTATAGATTCCTTTTTTTACCAAGTTAATGTTATTTTGGAACAAATTCTTTATCTTAGAGAAATTATTGAAGACTTACCGATTTTTAATCACAACATTAGATGACTTCCACCTCTATTAAATTTGATTGTCTTTGTTCTCAAATATAATTATCCAAATGAGATGACATTGGATAGTATAAAAAGTAATCTGGTCACATATATGATGAGAAATGATGTTAATAAGTATATGTAAAAGATAAGTTTAAATAAGAGAAACTCAATAAAATGAAGTAGATAACCATTGAATATGGATAAGAATAAGAATAGATAGATTAGGTGATGTCATTAATTTCCTAAAATAAAAAAAAGGGGAAAAGAAATTTCAATGGGGAATCTAACTTAAATTATTTCAATGTGGAAATGTTGGAAATCGTTCAGCAAGGTTCCCCCATTAATTTTCAATAACATTATAAGGACAATGTCTAATGTCCCTTGAATGAGTCAATATCCTATATGAAAGGTACTAAAAGGTTCATGAGAAATTTAAAAAAAATCATTTAGATAAAAATTAATATTCAAAATAATCTAAGGATGAATAGAGAGAGAAATGAAATGATCATGGAGAAATTATATTGTGGAAGTTGTATGTAGCTCCCAAAATGGGAAGAAAGTGACAATGATAAAGAAGAAGTCTAAAGAAGAGTAGATATGAAATATGAATTAGAATCCTCTGTTGAGGATTTAGATTTTTAGAGATACAAAATGAATAAATCCATCAAAGTGGTTCAAGATGGAAAAAATATATGAAATAATAGAATAAAAATATGTATGATATAAATTAATAAATTGAAAAAAAAATTAAATTCCAGTGAACTTAGAAAAGGTTTTTACATATAAGATCAAAATCAATGAATGGATAATAGAGATCAATATATTTAAAAAGTGAAAAATATCAAATCAAACATATTGATTAAAATTGAAGAAGAAGTTTTTAGCTTATGAAGGAAAGTGAAATATCAATAGAATCCCTTGAGTCCAACATAGTAGGTCACAAAGGTATTAGAAAATAAAAAAAATATAAATCAAAGTTATAGTGAAAAGAACAACCTGATGTCTGGTGAATAAAATAATAGATATGATTTATACAACCTATATAGGGATTGATATAAAAATAGTAATTGTTTAATTTAGTACTCAAGTTTTCTCTTTGACATTGAATATTGATTTGGTAATGAATCGGAACCAAATGATTCAATGAATCCAATTGAAAAATAGTACTTCATTTTTGGAACCCATGAATATATCTCCAATTAAATGTGGTTGTTGTTCAAAGATGCTACACTCATAAAATGTGTGTTCTATATCCAAGAGGTATAAAATTGATCAAGACCAATAAAGACATCCATATAGATCTCAATATTACAAAATATCATTTTATGGTCACTATTTCAGGCGTGGAGGATTCAAACACATGGAAATATATTTCTCATCAATATTATAGAGAAATGTATCGATGAAAACTATATATGTTAATAGGTTGTATCTCAATGTATCATCAAAGGAGATGAAAGCACAAATTCAATTTGCATCTCTACCTGATGAAGTCAGTATATAATTCTATGATGAATATCAATAGTATCAATCCATATCAGGTATGAAGTAAAAAACATGGATGAAAAATAAAAGACATGAGCATAAAGTGGTTCCAGAGATTTCCCTTAAAAAATTAGATCATTATAGTGTATGCATCCCTAATATTAGATGCACATCCCATATTAAAGTTTATAAGGATAATGTTACATGAATAAAATATGACAAAAATTTTATTTAAAAATTTTTAAATGATTATTTCTTGAAGATAATTATCTTAGGAAAAGCCAAATTTGGGGGTAAAGAAATGAGATGTGATGATGTCTTATTTGTTTAAGGGATCAGTCACAAATTTTTTAGTTTCACAAATTTCTTAGTGTTAGTTAAATATGTGACTGAAGGAATGAAATAACCATTACTAATAATATATGTATCATTAAAAGAATTTAGGGTTCAGTTTTTCTATAGGGAAAATGAATTAAATGTAATTTCTACATAGTAAGTGGAAAAGAATTTTTTCCATTTTTATGTGGAATGGAAGAAAATAGGTTTTAATGTAAATAATTACCGATCAATTCCACCCATCCCAATAAATCTAGTAAAATGTGATGTAGCTCGAGATCTTATTAAACATTCATGTGATCGTACTCATATGTGTAATGCTTGTTAACAAGGGAAGATTTATAGAATGATGTATAAGGAAAATGGGAATAATTCAACTTGAGTTCTTGAATTGATGAATGCATATATATGTGGACCAATCTCCAAAAAATACATTAATAAGAAGTGGTATTACTTTTTCGTTAATGATTTCTTCCAGATGGCATAAGCAACTTTCATTTTCCACATGTATGATGTGTTCAGTTACAGAAAACAGTAACATAAAAAATCTTAAAGGGTTCTTTGACAAAATATTCTGTCATTTAATATAGATAATGGTATGGAATTCACAAATATTTATGCGGAATAATATCTTATGAAAAATGGGATAAGTTATCATGTTTTAGTAGTGAGAACTCTTCAACATAATAAAGTGGATTAGAGGATGAATCATATCCTAAAAAAATGCCAGGAACAATTTCTATTGAAAAGTTCATATAATATAAATTCTTGTAGGTATAAATATTGTAGTCAATCTACATATCCAATAGGGCTCTGTCTTGTCTGAATGAAAAAAAGACTCCATAAAAGATTTATTATGAAAAGATATAAAAATTGAAATACATTCAAATATTTGAAAGTAAATGTTTTATTATCAATAAGAACAAATATAGTAAATTTGAATCATGTGGTGATGATTTGATATTTCATGGATATTATTGAAAAGGAAAATCATGAAAATGTTTTAGAAAGAGTCTTGTAAAGTTAATTGAATTTAAGGATGACAATATAGTAGAAAATGAACAAAATATTCAAAATGAACAAAATATTCAACAAAATAGTGACCAGTTTCTTTATAAATGTGAGGGGGAGGTAAAATATCATGGGGATTTGCTGTGGAAAATTCTCATTTATAATAACATAATGGTAATCTATAGGAGGATTTAAAATACATATCTATATGAAAGATGATGATTTTGGGATGAAATTGATATAAAAACATCATTCAAGATCAGGTAGTTCTGGTTCAAACATGATGAATGAATCCATTAATGTCAGCATATTTCCTATATTAGGTAGATCCTAAATGTTTTGAAGATGTACCAGGAGACAAAAACTGAGTTCAGGCTATGAATGATGATATTTTCTAATTTTATAAGAATAGTACATGATATATTTTTGCAAGACCAACATATAAGAATAGAATCAGGTCAGAATTGGTATTTTATAATAAGGTGAATGAAGATAGTGTAGTGATTAAAAAATATTGTCTTGTGTGGAAAGGGAACTCATATATGGAGGGTAGGTATGTTGATGAAACACATTTAATTATTTCAAGGTAGGGGGAAATCAGATTATTATAGTCCATATTAGTGTATAGAAGATTCAATGATTTACTGGTGGATGTCAAGTCATCATTTGTGAATGGGGTTCTAGGAGAAGAAGTGCATGTGGAGTTTCCAGATGTGTTTCTTATTCATAAGGGATAGAATAGAGTCTTTCAGTTGGGGAAGGCACTGCATGGATAGAAACAATAACATAGATCGTTGTATTTGAGACTTGATTAGTGTTAGAAGAAGTTTGGTGTTCAACATAGTGGATTTGATTCTAATCTCTATTTCAACAATGAATGTAATCAAACGATCATGTTGTTGGTATATTTAGATGACATAATATTTGGTTAATTAGATGAAGCATTGTAAAGATAGTTCATACAATTCTGGAAAAGTGAATTTGAAATGTCATTGATTGGTGAACTTAAGGTTTTATTTTTTTTAAGCATTATATGAAGGAATGGAACATTAATTTTTCTATATGAATATGAGAAGTAGGGTTTGAAAAGATTTTGAATAGATAATTCCATGGAGATGAGGACTTTGGTTTCTACCAAAATGAAACTATCATGGGATGATAAAGGAAATGCACCTAATGTCACAAAATACATGAAGATCATTTGTAGTCTACAATACATGAAAATGAAAAGACCTGATATTGTTTTTTTCACATCCCATGTATAAATTTATCAAATAAATTCCCAAGAAAAAAACATTTATTGAAAGTAATACTTCATTATATCAACCAGATTGTGGATTTGGTTTTCATGTACATTGAATAATTTGGGAAACAGTTATGGGACTACAGATGCAGATTGGTTGGAATTAGTAGATAATAGAAAATCAACATTAGGTGATGTATTATAACATTCAAGGTTCTGTATTTATTGTTTAAGAATGAAGTGTGATTTAATTTCAATGAGTACTAAAAAAGGTGGATTTATTATGGCTACTCAAGGATGAAAAAAATTATTATGTATGAATCAACAACATGATGAAATGTGAGTTCAAGTGAAGTCTCTAACTGGAATCCAATGAGACAAATATAGTGCTATAACTCAAATTTTAAATACATTACATCACTCAATTACAAATAACATTGAAATTATGTACAATTTTATCAAGTAAATGGTGGATCAGAGACTTTTGAAGTTAGAGTATATCCGTACATAATATAAGGATGTATAATTTTTTGATGAATGCCTTACCCAAAGTGGAATTCGAGAGGCATCGACTGGATCATGGAGTTTAGTTGACTCCCCATACCTAAAAAGTGTGGATGTGTTACCCCCTCTCCCCATGGTATGATGTGTTATTACTTAATGTGATGATCTCTATTTTTTATCTTATTTTAGAGAACACCAAAGTGTCCTTATAGTTTGTTGACAAAGGGTGAGAAATTGTGGTTAAAAATTTGGAGAAAAAGTTTTAATAAAGATAGGGGATCTTTTAAGTTGGGGGAATTTTAAATATAATGATGCTAATGATGATCGATCCAAGGATATATATCTTAGCAGATAAGGTTCTCAAGGAAAATAGTATGATGGTTTTGTAATTATGTGAACCATTAATGAACCTTCTCCTAATACACTTGTTTCTCATTGCTATAATAGATCAACTGGGATTAGATTATGTGTTGATTAAATATTTTATTTCTATCTAAGTCAAAATAAGTGAATAATCATATAAAAGTGAATAATATATAATGATTTATCAAATTGTGAAGTATTTTTAGGAAACCTAAAGGTGGATATTATTGGGTGAATATCCCTCTAGGAATCATCTTTATGTGTATGGGGTGATTATATTTATTGAAAAATCTATAGAACTTCATTTTATTAATTTTTATGTTTCTGAAAAAAAAATTTATTGTGGTGTAGTTTCCCAATGTGTTCTAAAATTTTGGGCATCAAAATTATAATTTGATTTATTTTAACAATATTTTTTCAAAAAAGGAGTTCTTGGACCATGTAATAATGAGTTCATGGCAGTAATTGTAGAAGAATATCTCTATGAAGACTGCAATATATGTTTTCAAAACATTGAATGGAGCCTTCATTTTTTGGAAAATGGCTATGAATTATGCCTCACATAAAGGGGACTATGATATCTTAACTAAAAACTATGCTACACAAACATCTTATAAAAATAATCTTGTGGGATTCTTTTAATTCATGGGAGGTTAGTAGTTTTCTTCTAGAGGTAGTGATTCTAGGTTTCCACAAAGGGTTGTAATTTGTAGATGAAATCAGCTGCCACAAAAGTAATTATGCGGACTACAAAAATGATTTTTACTGAAGGATGTACCATATCATAGTTTCAATAAATTATGATTAGTGGGTTTTCCTAGTCTATTTTACAATATAAATACATTAAATCCGATCATTAGAAAAGAAAATTTCATTAGAAATGTGATTAATGAAAGAATTCATTTAAGTCTGATGTTGATCATGAATGAGGATTCTGCAAAGGAGAAGAGTTTCAGGAGGACAAAATCCCATGAAAGAGATAGTTCATGAATGAAATTCATTAAAGGGGTATTTGGGGTTCTGTAGATTAAAAAGATAAAGAGTGTCATGAAATAGAGTTGGTTCATTAAGGATCAAAGGATTGTGAGGCATCAGTTAGCTGTGAAGCACTCGTGCCTACAAGTGAAATATACTTCTAATAGGATGGAAGATAGTTCATATAAGGCATAATGTAGTTCATTAAAGCACCAAAACAATTTGATAAAGAAAATTTTAAAAGTAATAGAATTAGTAATAGTGGATTTTCTCTAATAAGAGAAAATAGATCTTAGGGAAAACATATATATATCTGAAATAATTTTGAGGTGATTCAAAAAAATAGAAGATTATTCCAAAGTAGTAGTGAGAACACATAAGTTGAGAGATTAGTGATCCTTAAAATTTTTATTGGTTGTAATCAACAAGGTACAATTATTACACTCTAATCATTTTAGGGATATTGATTATGAGCATAAAAGTGATCTAGTATGAAGCATGAATTGGTTGTGAGAATTGATAAATTTGGTACATCAAAAAATATCTATCATATAGTCCTTGTATGTGGCCTAGTAAGTGTGGAAAATGGAAAATAGATGTTTCTCATTCACAATTTCTTTTATGATCATACATTTCCATGAGAAAGGGTGATAGTAGTGTTTCTTGTAACATTGAACCAATATCCAATGGTAAGTTGTTTTAATATTTCACACCTAGATACACACCCCTTTCCGGGTATTTAACCATGTTGGGATAATAAAGGAAATATACAATTTTTTCTAACCCAGGGAGTTTAAAATATCATTATTTATAATATATTAATTAGATATCTTACAAAAACTATTCGGATTTTGGGTCCAGAATATGTTTGGGGAAGCACACCTCTAAAGAACTATATATTATTAATATAATATTTTTAGGAAGTACTTATAATATATTTCAAATGAAATATTAATTCATATGTATGTATCTTCCAAATAAATTAATTATATGATCAACCATATTGATGTTGATTCTAGGAACTAAATAATATACTAGCATTTAATATATTTTTAGACATAGATCTCACATGGATTTGTGTTTCAATGTGCACTAAAAATATTGAAATTGAAATCAAGTTTTTCAATGTTTAAAAAAATTATTGATTAAATATTGAATTAGGACAATAACATTAAATGTATTACAGAGTTGGTCAACTCATTTGAATCAAATCAGAAGGATATCATTGATGTTAAAAATTGAAAATATTAAATCAAATACAACTTGTAAATGGAGAATAATAATTCATTACATGAGATGAATCAAATTCATTAATATTTATTTCTGAAAATAATAAAATATTATGATGATGGATAAAATTCATAAAATGATTAGAAATAATATTTAATATTAATGGTATTGAAATTGATATTAAACTAGAAAAAATGGAAGGGACACACGAAGAGAATTTTTATGAGTCCATGAAAATAAGTGTTTCAAAACATACATACAATCAATTTTTATGTGATAAAATATAAATATTTTATGTTAAAAAGATCTTGGTATAATATAAGGAAACAATTTTTCTAGATGAAATCAAGTAGTCTAAATTTCTCATGAATATATTTTTTATTGTAAATCTACTTAAATTTACTATATAGTTTTAAACTCAATATATGGAGATATATGGATAATGAAAAAAACAATGAACTCATCACTATATTTATAGTGAAAATTAAGAGATCTAATTGGATATTATCTCCAAAATAACACTAAATATAGGTTAAAATACCAAAAACCCAATTTATTATCAAAATTAGGTAAACTTTTGTTTATAGGAAAAGGACTAGATTTATTGGATATAACTGTTGATTACAATGGTTTGGTCATGAAGAACATTAATAATGGAAAACATTTCAACCTATATAATTCATATATATCATATATCATGTTGTATAGAACATTAGTTGAAGAAATTACCATTGAATAATGAAAAGAATCATTTTCCCTCAAATAGACTTATGAATATAAGAAATGTTTTTTAAGATAAAATAGAGGTGGTGATTGTGAAGATGTATGATTGAAAAATTCAAAATGAATTTTACTAAGGAAATTTTAGGAAGAAGTAAAAATATTACATTGATAAAATTTAAAAAATTTAGGTCATCCTTGATTTACATAAAAATGAAATATATTAAATATTACACAACAATGATTGCCAAAAGGATTCTCAACTATAAATAAAAAACAACTTTCATTTTTCAATAAGTAGAATCACTATAGTATTTTTCTTGAAATCAATATTTGTTTCTTTTATAAGAAGAAATATAATGAAAATTGAATATTAAATCACAAAAAGGAATAATGGTTTGGATTGGTGGAGGAAATTATGCTGATTACACATTGATGTTTAATAAAATGTGACTGTGATTCTATTGAATGTATGGTCATTTTAAATCTCAATTTAAAATGAAAAGACATGTTAAATAAGAAGAAGTTATTAAATGTTATAAAGGTAATGAATTTATTCCAAATGAATAAATAAAATTCCATTTGATTTGATTACATAATTATATAGCGACTCGAGCATCCCCTAAATGGATATTACATCTTTTCAGATGAATATTAAATTAAATAGAACAAAAAAATCCCTAGGAACCATTTATTTTAGTGTCTTTAGAGACTAGTTACGCAGTATTATAATTTTATAATAGATCTTCAATGTCTCTGTAATAATATTTACGTTAATTAAATTCTATAAAAATACACTATATAAAACATTTCTTCATAACTTACAGAGATAAAACATAAGAATGGTTGAGCTATGATTCTCAACAAGGGTAAATAAATCATATATATTAGAATAACATGAAGAAAAGGGTATGAGAACATATGAATAACATTTAAAAACAATACCTTTCATATCAAAATCATAATAACAATTCATGGGATAAATATTAGTAGTTCATAAGACATGAATCATAAGGGATTCCTACATCATGAGACCTGAGTGTATAAAATATTCATATGACATATATTTGTGGCATATACATAAGAATATAAATACTTATGTATAGTCTTCCCCCATGACATTAAAACATATTAAAATTTGGCTAACCAACCATATGCCTAAATGGGCCTAGGATGACCCCCTATGTTCCCTCACTCGGTCTTGGGATAACCAACCACATTCCTTCCGTTATGGGATTGGTCTAATGACCAATTTTCCGTCCTCTACAAGATTGACCTAACCACTCATGTACCCTTGGAGCTCATATAAAATTTAACATTAAGCTATTTATTGGAAGGTGAAATACGTCCCACCTATCACATAATGAAAATCATATATAAGTGTGCCAAAATATCATAACAGGTTTCTTATAAAATAACCCATAAAAATAAATGGTGGTCATAAAAATATCATCATATCATAACCTATGGAAAAGAAAAATTGTTTCATAATAATCATATCATAAACCATGTAATAATAAGTGGTTTTAATAAGAATATTATCATATTATAACCCATGGAAAAATTAGTGAGGTTTTATAAGAATAATATCAGTGTATAACACATGATTGAGAAATAAGTTTCATAAATATCATTCAACCATAAACATAGCAATTCAAAGATATAATAATAATGGGTTCCTTAGATCATATACCTAGTAAGGCACATGTAACATCAATAGATATATTAGTAGATGTAAAATTATTTTCATCTATCATTAAAAAAAAAATTCATTAAGAAAATAAATATTCATTGAAAATCAATTTTTGAACAAAATCGTTTTTGAAAATTGATATCATTGAAAATAACCTTGAAAACATATAAAGAAATATTTTTATAATAATTTAAATCATTTCATTGGGAAAATATCTATCCTATATTGAAAAAAACTATTTAAAAAATATTTTGAAAATAACTATGAAAACATATAATGGATGATTCGAATGAAATAATGTTGTGGATGATGTGATGTTTCAGTCAAGCCATACACATTAAAACAATGATTCCTATCACATTTTCAATAATTTAAAAATGGGAATTGTTTGGAAAATAACATGAAGATTCCTATAAATATTTTTTAAATAATGTCAAAAAAGTGAAAATATGTATTATATATAAAATAGGATTAGAATAATACATTTTGGAAAATAAAAATTATTTTGAAAAATGATTTGGATGAAAACAAATTTCATACTAAAGAGGGAAATACTGCATAATTTTTATAAAAAAATTATTAGCTATTTACAAAATATTGAAAAAGTGGTATTACTATAAGAAAATATCATTAATATCCAATGTATAATAAAATTCATGAATATTTTTAGATATTTATCATAAAATGTTTTCTTTGGAAACATAATCATACACAATCCAGATAAATAATAAGAATGACATTAAATCATTACCAATTTGGTAACCCTGAATCTTTAGCCCCATAAAAGAATAAAATAAACCGATATATAAAATATCATGACCTTAAATAAATTAATTATATTACTTTTCAATTGGTATTTATATACACCTCTTAAAATAATATTTTAGAATAATATAATATATTTCTCAGAGAAATAAAATTGAGACAAAACATCATTACTAAATTGTCTAATTTGGAACAGTATACCACCTGGAAGATACATAATAAATTGATATATTAATAACAATAAATAATTGTATAGGAATAATAAAAAATCATGGGACATATATATACCACATAATTGAAATAGGTTGTGAATATGGAAGGCGTCTCACAAAATTAACAAAGTGAGACAAAAATCTTTTACCCCTTGGGTATATTTTGAATCATATGAACCAATCAAGAATGACATAAAATGAAGAATAAATTATCATTAAAAGATTTATAATAAAGATAAATCATTTAAAGGGTTCAGTATATACTCCACATAAAATAAATAAGTGTTGAATTTACCTATGTATCCTATAAATAAAAGAGACTAGAAACACCTTACCTTAAGTATTTAATTCCATCACACTCAATCAAAAATCATGTATTAAAAATAAATGTTAATCATAATTATATTAATCAACCATATTCATATATACCATACCATGTATGTCTTAATTAATAAATTGTATTACCAATTTATTAAAAACTCCATGTTAAAGTCGAGTTTCAGGAAATAATTTCATTGTTTTACAAGTATGTTTTCATATTTTATGTTTGGTCCTATAACCATGAATATGATATAATAATATCAATATTTCAAAACATTATATAAATATAATATTTATCAATATATATTTATTAGAGTAATCCATAAAATTTAGTGACAAAAAATTAAGTAATTAGTTCTTGGAGAGGGTAGTCTGTATGTTTGCATGAATGGTGTTTCCATTTTCTTCTTAGGTATAATAAAAGCAATGAAAATGATATATTTTCATTCTAGACAAATTTTTATTTATTATATATTAAATTTTTTTTTATCAAACATATACTTAATTCATCTGATGGAAATCATGAACAAATCACATCGCCTCATGAGGCAGTAGTCCACTGAACAGATGAGTGACATTATCCTATTCCCAAAAAATGGAAGGCATGATGTTATATTTGATATAATAATATTAGAGGAATAATATATATATATATGTATATATTATTTATACATCATTATTTCATACTAATATAGGTGGTAATGGAAAAATGAATGACATTGGTTTGTGAGGAGGTAGTATGTTGTACATATGAAAAATTATTTTGTAACCCTTTTGATGGAATTAGAGATGGTTATAAGTAAGTAATTTGACATTTAAAATTATCAGTACAATTAAGATACTTATTTTATTACATAATACTTATGTGATAATAATTTAATTAGTTGGAGGAAGAAATAAAATCAAGACACACTTTGATAATTGTTACCTCATCTTCATGTATCCTCCTTAGGTTTGAACAAAATTCATTTCTTGGATGGAATTATATCAAAAATAAATCTCCTATTAAGATAGTAGGTATTTGAGAAGTAATTTTAGTAGCTATATTCTTATTCTAAATGTTTTTATGGTGTAAATAAAGATGGTAGGGGTGGCCTTTTATATGTGGGGAGAGGACAGTCATCATATTGTTGGTAATAATTGAGTGATTCCATGTTATTATTATATAAAAAGGGTTCGAAATAGAAAATTTTAGAACATTAGGTGTGTAATTTTCTAATTATTACCATAAAATAGTTGTTATACAAGTGTATAAGTAATTTTTACACAAATCGTTTTAGGTTAACTGCTAGTAAACCCATGTATACCTTAATTGAGGTAATTAATTTTCACTACATTCACTATTCATTTTGGTCCAAATTAGATTGACCTTATTATGAAATTTAATTTATTATCATTCAAAATAATGAATCCATTTATATTAATTCCATTCATATTAGTAGATAAATTTAATATAAAATTAACATTACAAATGCGATGACAAAATGGGGTTTCAAAGAGAAAATGTTCAAACATTTACAATTTTTTTTATATCATAATTCAATAAGAAATTGGTTACAATAAAAAAAATGGATTAATGAATGTATAATATATATAATTTGAATTTAAAACTAATTTTATAAATATTTTTATGGAAAAGGTAGTTTTCAATGAAAAATTTGTAGTTTTCACTATTAATCAAAAAATTTCAAAAAAAAAATCTAATTTTAACATTATAATTTAAAAAATATTATCCATTTTATAAAATTAATTTTTTATGTTTCAAATTTACATTTTTTTAATTGTTTGGAATAAGGAATAAAAATAATCATTTTGAGAAAATAAAATTTTTGGAACATATAAATCCTTTACAAAAAAATATGTATCAAATTATCAATATGATATCCTAATATAAAACCCTTATAGTAAATATTTTAAAAAAAATGTATTACTATTCATATCTCTAAGATCGATCTAATTGTCATAATGACCACACTAAATAACTATATTAATAATATGTCATGGTTTTGTAAAAATTCAATGTTGTGAGTTACACAAGCTAACCCAAATGTTGCATGTAGTGAACGATTAAATTGTTGTTGTGTGTAATGAAAGAAAAAAAATCAGTTTTGTGTGTAAAACATGATAAACTTTATGTTATGTGTTATCCAATCCAACCTTATAATTGTGTTTAATGAAAGGTTAATTCAATATTGATTGTACTGAAAAATTTATAAAAGATTAATTTTAATTAAAATATATATTTTAAAAAATATTAGGTTGTCACAGTGTACACCCCACATAAAGTGAATTTCACCTTCAAATTGGATAACTTTGGTACCAAATAATGAGTGAATGTTTTCTTCATTATATCCTCGCATCCCCCCATAACATCCTCATGTTTTTGGTTTCAACAAAAAGACTAAAAAAGTTTGTGGTCTTGTTTTGGAGAACATTCACGAGTTGATCTAGAATCTCCATCATTTGTTCATCATAAGACATATCATGCTCTATAGGTATGAACAATGAGTTAATTAATTTTTATTTCTTTTTTTGTACTTATTTAGGAGTGATACATGGAATATTTCGTCAACCTGAGAGATTTTCAGTGGAAGAACCGTATAATAATCAATTGTCTCAATATGATAAAATATTTCAAAGCGACTGACTTGCCTGGGATATAGTATTCCATTATTTATTCCATGAATAAATACATAGAAATACCTTCTCATAAACTCCAAATTCTAGATCACATTGATGATTATAATTATAACATTATGTTCAACATTTAACTAACCTTACATGCTGCTGAATGAATATAATATTCTCTGTCATCTAATCATCCTGCTCAGGTCCCAATAGATTTCATTCTAAATCATCGGTCTAGTATGTTGCTATTAAATAATTATTTCCGTAATGTTTTTCTTAATTATCCATATGAATACTCAAGTTAAATCAATTATTTCAATAAAACTAAACATGGGAAAGGGGTTGATCCCAACCACCTTTGAGTCCATAGATAAATATATTATCATATCCTATAGAGTTATAATTATTCTACATTTATGAACAACTATCTAAGGATGATACGGAATTACGAAACATAATTTCATATTCAGAAATTGATAAATAAATTTTCAAAACAACAAGGTATGACCCATATTATCATAAAATGCAATTGAATATGTTACTCCATACAACCATAACACTTTATTAATGTATTTTCCTGAAAGAGGTTTCGATGATAAATATTCTCTGATGCAAATTAAGTGTTCTACCATTATAATTGATACATTATAGCTCATAGTTATCTCAACCTAAAATATATGTTAAATCCTGAAGGTTACCAATACATTTAATCATATGTCCTAAAAGAATTAAGGCATTCCTCCTCAAATAAAATATTTACTCTATACATAAATAAGGGGTTAAATTTTCCCAAATGTATATTAAAATATCATTTTACATGATAAAATACAAAAACATAAAACTTAAAAAAGGGAATAAATGATTTTTAATATCTGATCAATATTAAAATCATAAACCCGTGATTTTATCCATAAATGTAAATTTAATAACAACTAGAGATATAAATTCATAAAAAATACAATTAACACTTTATTCCATAAATAATATATTTTCTTATATGAAAAAATTTCTATTGGAATGTTATATTCATGATTTAACTAATAGAATATAAAATGTGATTTCATTATTCCATAATTAATATTGAGGTAGAAAATAACATGAAATTTCACTAAATGATTAATAATAATTTTATCATAGGTCACATTCATTTAAAATAATAAATGAAATTCCCAATCATGTGGGGAGGAATATTGTACCAATAATGATTCACTTCAACCATAGAAAATTCAAAATATTCCACTTTTCACTTTTTTTCATAGGTTGTTTTATTTGATCACATTTATTATCAATCTGATTTAGGAACATCTTAACAGAATGAACAAACTATTTAAATAGAAATGTTGAAGTGTGGGAGATGCCTTTTGCGGTGCTTTCTCATTAATCATCTCATTATATAACTTCTTACCATCACATCCTCATTTATCTGCTCGATGGAATTATCATCCACACGTGAAACACTTTGCATTCTACTTAAAAAATTTTCCTTTAGTATTATTCCTGTGATTTTATCATTAATAAAAGCTCATATAATTATCTCTATTGTTCTTTGATGTTCATTTTCATTCTGTATTCTGCTTCTTATCAAAACCATGGGAATGATTTGTAATTCAAGCCACTATTTCCAGCTTGATCACACATCGAACAACTACTTAATTTTCACTATAGACTTTTATACATAATTCCCTTAAAAGGCTTGGTTACAACACATTGGATAAAAGATCAACCTTACATTAATGTTGGATGATAATAGAAAAAGATTATATAGAAAGTATTATAAAATTTTACTTGTATGTACCAATATATTAATCATCATTTTTCATTATATTAAGGATATAATTCTATATATTTATATAAATAAGTCTAGGAATGTACATATTGAAAAAAATAAATTATTTAAATATTCCTAATCAATGAATAAACTTTCATCATAGTGCCACAAATTCTTGATAAGAGTCAACCATTTATCTTTTTCACCTTTCAAATGGTAGACTACCAAATAGAATTTCCCATTCTCTAAACACTAGATGATAGAAAATATATTTTTATTGGTTCTCATAAATTTTTCATCATGTAGATGATCAAATAATCTAATGAAATATTCTGTAGATTTATTTTTTCATCGTCTGGATGTACAAAAATATTTATAGCTTCAGGGATTTGTGGTAGATAACAAACAACAATTTTCATTATAGATCCCATAATGTTTAGTGGGACAGTATGAAATTCATTTTATTGACCATCATAATTTTTATTAACAATGTTTTTTCAGGTTTTATCCATTAATTACAACCGAAATAATAGTTTGAGAGACATTAATCATATTGGAAAACCATATAATAATTAAAAATTACTTATAGGATGCATAAATAAGGATTTCTTTAGTCCATAAAAACATTGGATTATCCTATGTCATTAAAATTCATAATATATTTAAATATTTATTTATTGTTTGTAAAGGGGTTGGAAATTCATAAATCATATCCATTGGTACTTCCAAACAAGGTGTGCAATAAGGCCCATTGTCGTGCACCATGTAATGATCGATTCCAGCACAATAAACCTTTTAAAGAGTTATTACCCTTAGGTACCCCTATAATAGATCCACATCCACAATTAGTATCTTGATAGGGATTTAATTCTACAAAACCAAAGTCACAATCCTTTTCCATAAATTACGAGATATTTTCCTATTCATTGACTCATCTATAGACTTATACTTGGAGGAATCTCTAAACATATCTTTAGAATTATCTCTATTGATATCCCTAATGTTTTCATATAATAGTTTCCAGAGGATAAAAAATAATTTCCTTTGATAAAAACTATAACTACTAGAGAATCACATACATGGATATTAAATCTTTTTAGGTGAATATTCTAAACATTACATAAATACATGCCTAAAATATTAATATTTTTCTGTAATTAGAGACTAGGTACACAATCATAAATTTTTTTGAATGATATATAATTATTCCTATAGTGATTCTCTTATTTAATAATCCTCAAATACATACACTATATAAAATATTTCCTCACAAACTGGGGAGATGAATCATAATAAAGGGTGAGTTCAGAAGCCTTGTAAGGGTAAAAAATGAGATATGAAATCAAAACATGAACATAATGGTATGAGAACATGATTATAAAATTTTAAAAACATACACTAAATATAAAATATCATAATATTGAGTCATGGAATAATGATTGGAAGGTCATATGCGATTATTCATGAGAGGATAAAAGAACATGATCGATAATAGATTAACATTAACATAAGACATTGATTTTTGGAATACATGTAATCATATAAATATTATAGTATGGATACAAACCAAGACTTCCATAACGTGTTATGCTTGGGATAACCACCAATGTATCTTCTTTGAGATTGGGATGACCACCCATGTACCCTCATTTGGGTTAAGGCTAACCCCAAGTGTACCCTCATATTATGGGATTGGTCTAACCACTGATGTATCATCCTTTATATACATGGAATAATCACCAACATACCCTCTCAGTTCGTAGAACATTTTTCATTACCCAATGTATTGGAGTGATTTATATTTCTCACACATCACATAATGAAAAAAATACATAAGTGTTACACAAGATAATAAAAAATCATAATATAATACCAATTAATAGAATTTATTTACATAAACATTTCATCAAATAAAAACACATGGAAAAAAAGAAGGTTTCATAATCATCAAGAAATAACCTATGGAAAAAAGGCTGGATCAGTAATAATATTAGCATGGTATAACCCAGGGAAAAAGAAGTAGGTTTCATAATAATTTTTTCATGATATTACCCATAGATGAGAAATGGATTTCATACATATTACTCTATAATAATGATTACTATTTAGAGAAATAATAAGATTGTATTCCTTGAATTTTCTTCTCAATAAGTCGTATGTGTTACCAATTGGTGTAATCTTCAATGGAAATTTATTTTTAACATTAATATAAAGACTATCTTGAGGAAAATAACAATTCATTAATATAATTTTTTTAAAAATAATCCTACTTGAAAATACATTTCTTTGAAGTTATCCTTGAAATATTACAGATAAACATATTAAGAATCATTTTAAAATTCGCATAAAGAAAATATCATTTCCTCTTTACAAAACACCTTTCACAACATAAAACATTTTTAATATATTATTATTTTAAAATAAACATGAAAACATATATGGAAATATTTAAATAAAATAATGGAATGATGAAGATATGTTTTTTTCATGTCTTATATGTTAAAACAAAGAGTCAATTCACATTTAAAAAAAAAACTTAATGTGAATTTTTTAGAAAATTCCTTGAATGTTCCATTCATTTTTAAAATAAAATTGGTAAAAAAAATTAAAAATAATATTAAAATAATAGCACATTTGTGAGATCCTTTTTTTAAAACATCTATTTGGATGAAAACTAATCTTCAACAGAAGAGAGAAATAAAGTCGTATTTTCTAAAAAAAATCTAAAATTTTTAAGTACCAATGGCTGGGAAAATTTTACAATTACCTAAAATTATCAAGTATAAAAATATAATAAGAAAATTAATAAAATTATTAATATATTCATCACAACATTGTATCAATATAAATATATAAATAAAATATAAAAAATAATCAATGATAATGCAACATAAAATATTTACCAATTTTATAACATTGAATTATATACCCCCTAAAGGAATAAAATATAACAAAAAAATAAATATCATGAAGATAAATACATTAATAGTAATAAATTTCATAGGGGATTTATTTACACCTCATAAAATATTATAGGTTCAAAACAGAACATGTTTCTCAAAGAAGGAAAATGGTAAAAAATCCATTATCAATTTGTTAACTTTTGAACTATAAAACCAATGAAAGATTGAAACTAAATAGGATTATTAAATAAATATAATTTTTAAGACACAATAAAAATATTCATTCAAAATAAGTATATACACCACATAAAATAAATAGTTCGTTAATATGGTATGTGTCTCACTAAAGTAAAAATTGGGGAAAATCTATTACCACTTAGGTAGATTTTGAATCAAAATATCTAATATAAAATACAATAAAATAAAAAATAAAATATCCTGAAATTATTTTTATTAATTATATATCATTTTTCTGTGTTTTATAAAACAACATAAATTAAATGTGTTTTGAATTTTTTTATGTCTCCCAAAATTGAAATAGAGACTAAACATCCCTTACGTTATGTCTTGACTACCGTCATACTCATTAAACCCACATGAATATTCAATAAAAATCTATTATAAATAAATTATATAACTATATTCATATATATCAAACCATATTTTAATTTCTTATGACATTTTCTTACTAGTTTAAAAACAATTCCATGTTAAAGTCATGTTTCCCATAATAACTGCTTGGTTATTCATGTGTTTTTTGACTAGTTAATTTTTATCCTATTATGTTGATCAAAGTTTAATATTCAATTTTTTTTACCATGATATAAATATAATATCCCTTCCGTATATATTTATTTATAGTAATCCTTAAAATTGGGGATATTAAATGAAGTACATTGTTCATTAAGATGGTAAGCCATATACGCATGAATATTGTTTCTATATAATTTTTATATTGAAATGATAAAAATTAAATGATGTTTTATCATTATATAATATTTTTTATTTAATTTATGTCCAATATTTTTATTAATCCTATTCTTAATACATTATAAATAAGGAATGAATGAATCACATTCCTTCGTGAGGTGGTAGTCCATCAAACACACGAGAAAAATTATCGTATTCACAAAAAATACAAATGATGATGGTATGTGTGTTATAATAATTCAAAAAATATAATAATATCATAAATATACTATAAAAAAATCCATCACTATGTTTTACCATGAGATTTGGTAACAGAAAAATGAACGATATCCGTTCATGAGGTGATAGTTTTCCATACACATGAATGTTGATTTAATAACCCATTTGTTGGAAGTGGATACTGTTGTTAGTCATGACCTTAAAATAAAAATAATTTTTTTATGATAGTTTGGTCATAATAAAATAATGGTATATTAATAATTTAAGGAGGTGGTGGATGTGATAAAAAATGATCATTGATGAATGTCACATCTCTTTTGGGTATCCTCCATTGGCTTATAGTAAAATTATTCATTGGTTGTATTTATATCCAAAACCAAGCATCTAGTATGATTTATGGGATTTTTTGAAGTGACATGGGTTAAGACTGATTTAACCAAAAGGGTTCCATTGTGTTAAAATTATAGAATATGGGGTGTCCTTTTATAAGTTGGAGAGAGGACACAATAAGTTTTTTAAAAATAATTGAGTGCTCCAACGTTTTTCATTTGTTACAACAGTAAAAAATGGGTAATTCAAGAACCATTAATTCTAAATTTTAAAAAATGTATAGTTACTAGTTTTTAGAGAATTTTATTCGTTAATTTTACTGATATATTATTATTTTAATACCTAGGTAAACCCATTTTTACCTTAACAACAATAATTAATATTTATCTAATTCTCTATTCATTTTGGTCCAAAATGAAGTTCAAATTATTATATTATATAATTTTTTTATTCCAAAAATGGAAACCATATTTCTTCATTCCATTATCATAAGTTTAAAATTTTAATTTAATTTTAATCTCATAGATGTGATAAGAAATACGGGTTTTAACGAGAAAAGATTAAAAAGATTACAATGTTTTTATATCAAAAATCAATATAAAATTGATTCCAATGACTTAAATTGGTCTAATGGACTTATAAATAGACTAATGTTACATAAAAACCAATATAAAAAATAATTTATCATTACAAATATTTTATAGGAAAATACCATTTTCAATTAAAATTCAGTATTTTTCAAGATTCATCATAAAATAATACTTTTCAAAAAATTCCACAAAATCCACCATTAAATAATTTTTAAATTATTATTCAAAGAAAAATTTATTACATAAAACTGAAATAATAGATTAATCCAAAATTATTTATATTACTATTTTAAAAAATGTAAATATTTTTTTTGGAGAAAGTAGTATTTATGAAAGATATAAATACTTTATTGAAAATTATATATATTATTATCATTATAATTTCATTGTATAAAAAAATTATAAAAAATATTTTATAATGTTGTTATTACTATTAATATATCTACATTCAACATCTATATATTCTCAACGCGGTCCAGGATTAATAATTATACTTAATAATTTAAATATATTTATTAGTGTTCTTGTATTTTGGGACTAGAATGTTTTTAAAATTTAAATCATAAATTGTTATAACATTATGAATGGTTTGATAAAGGATATAGTAAACCATAAAGTAACATAGGGAAAACTATGCACCCAATATAGTAGCTCTTTTCAAGCCACATAGTCAGGCACACAGCTATGTGTTAGGCCCTATAAACCATGCGACCTTTGAGGTATTGATGAAAATAACATTTTATTATTATTATTATTATAAATTTTATTATTACTATTAGTAATATATTATTATTATTATTATCAATACATCCTGCCTTTCTCCTTAGATCATTCCGCCCTTTTATCATTGGTTCACAAGACATGCCATGGCTAAAGCCCTTCCTTGCGTGCATGACTAACCATCTACGACAATCCCCGGTCACCATTTCTCTCCACTACTGTAACACCCTGACCCCACTAGGATGGAGCTGGTGCATTACTTGTGATATTGGAATGGTTATAAGGAATGAAAATCCTGAAGGAATGATCATATTATTAGTCTTGGGGAAACTAGATACATATATTTAACACAAATTACATTGGATAAGGTTATAAGATACAATACATAATGAAAAACAAAAACTGCATCCACAAGCACTCAATAAATGGCCTCCTCTTTATAACCTGTTGAAGGTAAACAATGAAAGGGGTGAGCTCAAATGCTCAGTAAGGGTAACAAATAGCGGAAACATGAGTACAATAATAAGTGAATCATAATCAATCTGATATAATCAAAATGGCATAGTGAATAAATGAACAACTAATTCCATTAATAAACAGAGAATTGAACTACATCCATAGATTTTTCCATAGTGAAAACCTCATGTATAGAAATAATAACTGATTATGAATAAACATAATTATTATTAACTGGACGTCATTTATCTGGCACATGAACCATAATACCGTAAAAACGGTTTATTTCTATGGGTAGAAACCCGTCTGATTTTTGGAAACAAACTCGAAACGTCTGTCGCCAAACTATTTTGTCTCATGAGACCTACTGATGCATCGAGGGGATGTATTAGGCCCCACACACCTCTACATCAAAATCATTCATTATAAATATATTATATACAAGACTGACATGTATTTACATTATCTGTATAGAATAGAGGATACAGATTCATCAACATTTCCACAGTCAAAGCAACATTCAAAATAAATATCGTATGTAAAATGGTATACGGCTTAGACAATAATAATATCCATGATAAGAGAATATGTATATTTAAATGGAATATAATTTCAATTGAAAAGTGATCTCAAATGGGCAGTAGGTACACCACATAAGAAAGAGTAGGTGCACAATTACTTAGCAAGTCACAATGAAGTGAAAATTGAGACAAAGCTCGTCGTGTTGTATTCAATTGAGTCATATGAAAAAATTTAATAACCACCAAAAGAGTCATAGAATTCAATTAATATAATGAGAACCATGAAAACATATGTCAAATCGCAGTAAACCTATACCACATATAAGAAATAATAGGTGAGCAATGGAAATCCCACAGAATTGAAGGTGAGATGAGAAAACCTCTTACAAACATTTTGGCACGGTAACGAGTGTTATTGAATGGTCTTAATGAGAGTTAAAGGGGAATCCCATTATTTATATGTCAAAAGTGTAGTATCTGGGAGTTGATAAAACATAACCCATCATTAGAAATTAAAAAAAATCACACAAGATAGGGTGGAATCTTGAATAAAAGTGAGAGAGATGATCCCTTACAAAGATTGTGTTATTAGAGTGACGATAAATCATTGAATGATTTATGTGTGAAAAATAAAAATCCAAAAAATATAAGTTTATATATAGTATAAAAAAATCATAGATCATTCACACATATTCTTGGAACAATGTAACCAATGAAATAGATGTTTAACTCAAAGAATGAAAATTGAGTTAAGTAATCCCTTACCTTATGCTTGAAGGCGTTCTTAACTTGTTATTAAAGACCCGAATAAAAAAATTAGGATTATTAATTCATAAGTCCAAAACCACTTTTATATGTAAATGATTTATTATAATCCATTTTAGTTCATTCTATGCCTTTTTGATTGGTTATAAGGTTCAATTTCATTGTTCGGGCTCATTTGTTTACCTGGTTTGAAATGATTGATTCAATTATATTCAAGTTCAAATAAATATATAGATGGATGTGGTTGTCCAGAAAAAAAGTTATACACTATTAGTGAACATCCAGGAGATTACATGGTTTTAAATTTAATTTGGGATACTTAGATTGAAGTCTAGTATATATATATATATATAATCTTATTGATAACTGTTTTTGTTAATCGGTGGGTTTGATCACAATGAACATTTTTCTTCTTTATATCTAAATACCATGTGTACAAAAGTATTACAGAAATAAAAATTGGATATATTACATAATAATCTGGTTCAACCATAACACAAATGGTTTCCTGACCAAAATTAAAGATTATAATAGAAATCGATAAACCGTTGTATAAGGCCCCAGCCTTAAACATTATGTAATCTTGAGTTATTACAAAAATACACGTTGATGATCTTTTCAGGTTTAGAGTTTTAGAGAATTAGATCATAAAACATTCATTAAATCCCATATTTAAACAAAGTGGTTACATAAAATATAGTATTCCTTTTTCCCATCAACGGAAACATATTTAAAATAAAACATGGATTCTTTCTTGACACCTCCTTGACACTATCATCACATCATGTACCTTTCCCTTGACCTGTGAAAATCATTTCAAAAACTTGGGATGAGCATAAAAATCTCAGTAAGGGTTATAAAAATATGGAAAGGAAACATGAGTTCATATATACATAATAAGGAAATCATACTCTACCCATAAAACATAAGCACTTTAACATACCTCATAAAATCATGAATAAATCATAAAAATCATAAGGCATAAAGGTAACTTGAGGCATTCATAACAATCTTACATAGGGAGTAACCCTCTTGGTTACATTTGGAATACCCATCTAGGTACATTCCCTAAATCTCTTCGGAGAAACCTTAACGTTTAACTCCTTCGCATTACCCAATGCATTGGAGAGCTATATCGGGCTCATCTGCCCTTATTTTATCACAGAACCACCTGTCTTCATAATAATACCCAAGAACCATAACACAATCGTATCATGTAAAACATTCATAAAGGAAACCTAACATTTCCACATTTCAATCACAAGATATCAATAAAACACATTGATATAATAAAAACATTATGAAAACCATTTTCAATACCAAAATAAAATAAAAGTAAAATATGGTATTTATTTTTCATTTAAAAAAAGGTATGGCTTGTATAGGAAGCTGAAACTCAAATAATGGTCACGGCGGCAGAGAAGTCGTTGTCGCTGCATACGTACGACAAAAACATTCCCTTTTGTCGTTTAGTAAAATGCTTCAAATAAAAAATATTCCTTTTGGATAAACATAAAAGTTAAAGGGGTTTATACACCGTATAAAAGAAGGTTGTGTATAAAACAAAATATGCCTCAATGAAAGGAGATTGAGACGAAGTCTCATACCTTGGGTCCGACTTGACTCGATCGTTCTTTAATGTCCTGAATAATAAAATTGAGTTAATTTATACTTGATTAAGAACCTTTTTCATGTTCATTATTCATTTTATATCACTCATTACCATGTTATGAACATTATTTAATCATTTAAGTTAATAACGGTCATTTTGTCGATATTTGGTACTTGAGTCAAAAGTGAACATCTTGTATTTACAAGTTGTTCACGTAGTCAAATATCCATTATCTCAAGAATGATATTCATGATTTAGATTATATATATATCATATATATCCAGTATATACATACTTTTATAATATTACATAATAATTTAGAGGTAAGAAATGAAATGCACTGTTCATGGAGATGGTAAGCCGTACGTACGCTTGAACGCTACTTTCATTTCTATGTCATATTAATGGAATTAAAACTAAATGAGAGATATGTATATTTTAATTCCTGATTTATATTAATCATTTAGATGTAACATACATCATATATATCCATTATATATATGTACTTATAATAGTACATTACATTTGGGGATAAGAAATGAAATGCACCGTTCATGGAGACGGTAAGCCGTACATACGCATGAACGCTACTTTTATTTCTATCTCATAATTTAATAGAATTAAAACATAATTATACATAATAGTATTATAATTCCAGTATAATATCATATATAATATCATTAAATATATCCTTTATACATACCACATATGGTATTAACGAATCAAATCACTTTGAGGGGGCGATAGTCCGCACTTCCTAAAATGAAGATATCGTGTTTACCCATAATGGAAACCATAAAGGTATGCCATAAATGAAAAATAGAAAAGCTTAAGTAAAACATAAACACATTATATATCATATATAAATATAGTTACATCTTAATGTCCACCTTTGAAGGTGTTATATGAGTGTGGAACAATCATCGTTTCGTGAGGCAGCAATTCACCATCCACAGAAACAATATGTTCTCTAACCATTAGATGTAGGTGTGTGTATGTGTAGCTCTAATAAATCTCATAAAAACATCCTAATATATTTAAGATATTGTTTTCGTTACATATGAATGGAATAAAAAGAGTTTAGGGGGGTTAGAGAAGAAAAATAAAACATAAGAACACAAGAGAAGACACTACCTTTAAAACGGGTAACTCTTTTTGATTTGACCTCAAAGGCTTCCTTGGAAATACTTCTGCCAAAAGTGAGGCTTCTAGGAGTAATATAGGGATGTGGAGAGACAAAATGGGCAGGTTTTGGCTAAGCCAAAGGATTGAGAGGTGTAGGTAAGGAGGTAGAGGTGGGGGCCTTTTATACGAGGAGAGGAGGGCCACTCTTGGAAAGGTATAAAATGTTACTTTATTTTCAAATGATTTTCGGATTTTAAAGGTCCAAAATTGATTCATTTTAATGATAAGGTGATAGGAGTTCAAAATATACTCATCCAATAGGTTTTTTACATGTGTCGGTCTTATATTTTATATTATCTTGTCATTTGATTTAAATCGTTAAATAATGAGGTAATCGCTGCATCATCATGATGTCATAAATAATTTAATATATTTTAAGTCTAAAAATTATAAAAAAAATACTATGATGTAGGAAATATTTTTATCATTCCAATTAATATTTATAGTCCAATAGATCATTTATGTAGACAATATTAAATTTTTTTAACTCTGGTGATACATTCTTTGTTATATTCAACTTTCTTTAAAAATAAAATGATAAAAAGTTATTATCACACAAAAGTGATTCCATGGGGTCCCCAAGTTTTTCACAAGGCATCCCATGGTCGGCCATGAAAAAAAATTAGTATAGAAAACATGTTGGGCTCATTTTTTATTATTATGTTATTATTTTATTATCCTTAACTACCCGATAACTAATTAATCAAGATAATTAAAGATAATTAATGTTGTTACTATTCATAATGTCCAAAAACAAAAGAGTATTAATGACATAATTTGGACCTTATGATTCCAAATATGTAATCCATTTTACCAAAATCCAAACAAATAAATTGCAATAATTAATTTAAAAATAATTCCCATTGTCAAAACAAATAGCGGGTTTTTTTGAAACAATATCTATGAAAATATTGGCATTAGTTTATGTCCAATTCCAAATTGAAATTAATCCTAATGACCACCATTGGATTAAATGGTAAAAATATATTCAAATACACTTTAACAACAATTAAAAAGATAATCTAACCATATTATTAAATTAGATGAAAAAGCAGTTTTGATGTAAAATGCAGTATTTTTCACTATTCATTAAAAAATAAACATTGTCAGAAAAATACCAAAAAATTATCCAATGTAAATTTAAATGTCCCAATAATAAATAATATGTTTATTTTGACAAATATAGATTATAAAATTGTCAAAAGTTTTATTTAAAATTGGGTTTCCATCAAAAGGAAGTAAAACAATCTTTTAAAAATATTAGTCTATTCCATGCTTAAGATTGGATTTATTCTCATTTTAAGCCTCTAAAACACTATCTAATTCATGAATATACATAGATAAAAATATCTATTATTCATTAATTACTTGGGATGTTACATCATTCCCCCCATTAGAAAATTGCGTCCCAGCAATTTATTTACTTATCGAATAAGTGGGGGTATTTATCCCTCATTGCATTTTTAGATTCCCATGTTGCCTCTTCAATCATGTGGTTTTTTCACAAAACCTTTACCTAATGAATCAACTTATTCTGCCACACTTTCTCCCTGTGGTCATGAATTTGCACCGGTTGTTCCTTATATGATAGATTCTCTTCCAGCTGAACTACCTCTGGACTCAAAACATTAGATGGATCTGGCATGTACTTCCGGAACATTGAAACATGAAAAACATTGTGTAACTGAGATAAACTCGGAGGTAAAGCCACTCGGTATGCAACTGATCCAACTCTCTCCAGAATTTCATATGTTCCAATGATCCTTGGACTCAACTTTCCTTTCTTACCAAATCGCATCACACTTTTCCATGGTGATACTTTGTGAAAAACTTGATCACCTACCTCAAAAGAGAGATCCTTCCTCCTGTTGTATTCATAACTCTTCTTCCTGCTCTGAGCCATTCTCATGTGTCTCTGTATCAACTGAACTTTTTCTGCCAACACTTCTACCAATTCTGGTCCCATCAGCTTCCTCTCACCCACTTCATCCCAAAAATATGGAGTTCGACACCGCTTCCCATAAAACGCCTCAAATGGTTCCATCTGTATACTGGAATAAAAATTGTTATTATAAGAAATATCAACCAAAGATTGATGTTGGTCCCAACTTCCCTGATAATCCAATGAATAAGCACGTAGCATATCTTCCAATGTCTGAATTGTTTGTTCTGACTGCCCATCTGATTGAGGATGAAAAACTGTACTAAAATTTAATTCAGTACCCAACGACTTCTGATGGCCTTTCCAAAAGTTAGAAGTATACCTGGGATCACGATCGGATACAATGGAGAGGGGAACTCCTTATAACTTGACTATCTCATTAAGAAAAAAACGAGAAAGTTTATCAAGGTAAAAATTATCCCGTATAGCAAGGAAATGAGAAGATTTAGTCAAGCGATCAACAATAACCCAGATTGCATTATTACCTCGAGGTGTCTTCAGTAATCCCACAACATAGTCCATGGATATATTTTCCCATTTCTAATCTGGCATTTCTAAAGGTTGAAGCATCCCTTTCGGTAACTACCCCTCTCCTTTAAACTACTGACAAGTCTAACACTTCACAGTAAAATAAGCAATATCTCTTTTCATTCCATTCCACCAGTAATACTCTTGAAGATCTCTATACATCTTAGTACTGCCAGGATGAACTAAAAATGGAGACATATGAGCTTTACATAACAAATCTATCTTCAAATGTGAATCACACGACACACACAATCTCTTCCCAAATCTCAAAACACAATCATTATCAATGTTGAATTCAGGCAACTTACCCATCTGAACCATCTCTTCCTTCTTCTGCAACTCACTGTCTTTCTTTTGTGCTTTCTTGATTCTGTCTGATAGAGAATATTTCACTGATACCTAAAACAAAACATAATGCCATCCTGTACCAACAACTTCTATTCCAAATTTCATCAAATCTTTAACCAAAGGATCACGTTCCAAATGAAAGATTGTTAATGAAGCATTACCTTTTCGACTCAGAGCATCAGCCTCTTTTTTGCCTTTCTCGGATAGTAATGAATTGTACAATCATAATCCTTGATTAATTCAAGACATCTCCTCTATCTCATGTTCAATTCTTTCTGAGTGAATATATACTTTATAATTTTGTGATCAGTATATATTTCACACTTTACTCTATACAAATGATTCCTCCAAATTTTTAAAGCGAAAACAACAGCATCTAATTACAAATCATGTGTAGGGTAATTTAACTCATGATTTTTCAACAGATGTTAAGCATAAGCAATTACCTGATCATTCTGCATAAGGACACAACCAAGTCACTTCAATGAAGCATCACTGTAGATAAAAAACTCACCATTCCTGGAAGGAAGTGCCAAAACTGGAACATTCACCAATCTTCTTTTCTACTCCTAAAAACAATCATCACATTCTTTTGTCCAGATAAACTTAACACCCTTCCGAGTTAGCTTAGTCATTGGACTAGATAACTGTGAAAAATTTCTAACAAACCTTCGGTAATAGCCTTCCAAAACAAGTAAGCTATGAATCTCAATTACATTTGTGGGTCTTGTCCTTTCTTCAACAACCTTTGTTTTTGCAGGATCAACAGTTATCCCATCTTTAGAAACAATGTGACCAAGGAAAGAATTTTGATGCAACCAAAAATCACACTTTCTGAATTTCCCATTCAATTTATTTTCTTTCAAGGGTTGCAAAATAACCCTTAAATTTTTTCATTCTCCTCTTTACTTTTAGAAAACACCAAAATATCATCAATAAACACAACCACCATTTATCACCTGATTCAACTGAGCCATCAGTGCAGTAAACTACTCAATTCCGATTCTGACCATCTCTAGTTGCTGATTAGAAAGGTCATTATACTTTGTATGCCTTCCTAGAGAAGTTGTTCTATTTCATCTATGAGAAACCATTCATAACACAGAAATATCTTAGGATAAACAACATTGTAATCTTTAAATGATATATCATTCTCAATATGACCATAAAAAAATATTTTCGGATAATCATATAATATAATTCTAACTCCTAAAGTTATCTAAACTGACCTTTGATACCAACTATAAGGCCCCAACCTTAAACCTTACTTAATCTTGAGTTATTATAAGATTACACGTTGAGGATCTTTTCAGGTTTATAGTTTTAGAGAATTAGATCATAAAACTTGGATTACATTCCAAATTTAAATGAAGTGGTTACATAAAAGATAGTATTACTTTTTCCCATCAATGAAAACATATTTAAAAAAACTTGGATTCTTTCTTGACACCTTCTTGACACTATCATCACATCATGTACCTTTCCATTGACCTGTGAAAATCATTTCAAAAACTTGGGATGAGCATAAAAAGCTCAGTAAGGGTTATAAAAATATGGAAAGGAAACATGAGTTCATATATACATAAGAATGAAATCATAGTCTACCCATAAAACATAATCACTTTAACATACCTCATCAAATCATGAATAAATCATAAAAATCATAATACATAATGGTAACTTTATCCATTCATAACATTCTTACGTAGGGAGTAACCCTATTGGTTACGTTTGGAATACCCATCACAGTATATTCCCTAAATCTCTTTGCATAAACCTTAAAGTTTAACTCCTTCGCATTACCCAATGAATTGGAGAGCTATATCGGGCTCACCCACCCTTAGTTTATCACGGAACCACCTGTCTTCATAACAACGCCCAAGAACCATAACATAATCGTATCACGTAAAACATGCATAAAGGAAACATAAAATTTCCACATTTGAATCACAAGATATCAATACAACACATTGATACAATAAAAATATTATGAAAACCATTTTCAATACCAAAATAAAATAAATGTAAAACATGGTATTTATTTTTCATTTTAAAAAAAAAGGTATGGCTTGTAGAGGAATCAGAAACTCAAATAATGGTCACGACGGCGGAGACGTCATTATCGCCGCATACGTACGACAAAAACATTCCCTTTTGTCATTTAGTAAAATGATTCGTATAAAAAAGACTCCTTTTGGATAAATGTAAAACTCAAAGGGGTTTATACACTGTATAAAAGAAGGTTGTGTATAAAAAAAATATTCCTCAATGAAAGGAGATTGAGATGAAGTCCCATACCTCGGGTCCGACTTGACTCGATCGTTCTTTAATGTCCTAAATAATAAACTTGAGTTAATTTCTACTTGCTTAAGAAACTTTTTCAAGTTTATTATTCCTTTTATATCACTTATTACCATGTTATGAACATTATTTAATCATTTAAGTTAATAACGGTCGTTTTGTCGATATTTGGTATTTGAGTCAAAAGTGAACTTCTTATATTTAAAAGTTGTTCACGTAGTCAAATATCCATTATCTTAAGAATGATATTCATGATGTAGATGCCATATATATCATATATATACAGTATATACATGCATCTATAATATTACATAATCATTTAGAGGTAAGAAATTAAATTCACAGTTCATTGAGACAGTAAGTCGTACGTACGCATGAACGCTACTTTCATTTCTATGTCATATTAAGGGAATTAAAACTAAATGAGAGATATGTATATTTTAATTCCAGGATTATATTCATCATTTAGATGTAACATAAATCATATATATCCATTATATATATGTACTTATAATATTACATTACATTTGGGGATAAGAAATGAATTGCACCGTTCATGGAGACGGTAAGCCGTAGGTACGCATGAATGCTACTTTCATTTCTATCTCATAATTTAATGGAATTAAAACATAATGATACATAACAGTATTATAATTCCAGTATAATATCATATATAATATCATTAAATATATCCTTTATACGTACCACATATGGTATTAACGAATCAAATCACTTTGAGGGGACAGTAGTCCGCACTTCCTAAAATGAAGATATCGCGTTTACCCATAATGGAAACAATAAAGGTATGCCATATTTGAAAAATAAAGAAGATTAAGTAAAACATAAAGACATTATATATCATATATAAATATAGTTACATCTTAATGGTCACCTGTGAAGGTGTTATATGAGTTTTGAACAGTCATCGTTTCGTGAGGCATAAATTCGCCATCCACAGAAATAGTATGATCTTTAACCATTAGATGTAGGTGTGTGTATGTGTTGCTCTAATAATTCTCATAAAAACATCCTAGTATATTGAAGATACTAGTTTTTTTACCAAATAAAGGAATAAATAGAGTTTATGGGGGTTGGAGAAGAAAAATAAAACATAAGAACACAAGAGAAGACACTACCTTTAAAACATGTAACTCTTTTTGATTTGAGCTCAAAGGCTTCCTTGGAAAGACTTCTGCCCAAAGTGAGGATTATAGGAGTAATATATGGATGTGGAGAGACAAAATGGGCAGGTTTTGGACGAGCCAAAGGCATGAGAGGTGTTGGTAAGGAGGTAGAGGTGGGGGCCTTTTATAAGAGGAGAGGAGGGGCACTCTTGGAAAGGTATAAAATGTTACATTATTTTCAAATGAGTTTCGGATTTTAAATGTCCCACATTGATTTATTTTGAGGATAAGGTGATAAAGGTTCGAAATATACTCATCCAATAGGTTTTTGGCATGTTTAGGGCTTGTATTTTATATTATCTTTTCATTTTATTTAAATCGTTAAATAATGAAGTAATCGCTGCATCATCATGATGTCATAAATAATTTATTTTATTTTATGTCTAAAAATAATAAATAAAATACTGTAATGTAGGAAATATTTTTATCTTTCCAATGAGTATTTATAGTCCAATATATCATTTATTTAGACAAAATTAAAAATGTTTTACTCAGGTGATACATTCTTTGTTATATTTAACTTTCTTTAAAAATAAAAAGATAAAAAGTCATTATCACACAAAAGTGATTCCATGGGGTCCCCAAGTCTGGCACAAAGAATCCCATGGTCAGACATGACACAACCAGTAGTATTAAGACACATATTGGGGTCATTTGTTATTATTATGATATTATTTTATTATCCTTAACTACCCGATTACTAATTAATCAAGATAATTAAAGATAATTACCGTCGTTAGTATTCATAATGTCCAAAAACAAAAGAGTCTTGATTACATAATTTCTACCTTTTGATTCCAAATATGTAATACATTTTACCAAAATCCATACACAGAAATATCAATAATTAATTTAAAAATAATTTCCGTTGTCAAAACAAATAGCGGATTTTTTTTGAAACAATATCTATGAAAAGTTTGGCATTAGTTTATGCCTTATTTCAAAGTGAATTTAATCCTAATGACCAACATTGGATTAAATGGTAATAATATATTCAAATTAAACTTTAAGACCAATTAAAAAGAAAATCTATCCATATAATTAAATTAGATAAAAAGTAGTTTTGATGTAAAATGCAGTCTTTTTCACTATTCATTAAAAAATGAACATTGTCAGAAAAATACCAAAAATTTATCCAATGTAAATATCAATGTCCCAATAATAAATAATATGTTTATTTTGAAAAATATAGATTATAAAAATGTCATAAGTTTGATTTAAAAATGGTTTTCCATCAAAAGGAAGTAAAACAATCTTTTATAAATATTAGTGTATTCTATGATTAAGATTGGATTTATTCTCATTTTAAGCCTCTAAAACACTATCTAATTCATAAATAGTCATAGATAAAAATATCTATTATTCATTACTTACTTGTTATGTTACACATTTTCCTTGAATGTGCTAAATTAGCACATCTCAAACGGTGCTTTCATTTCATTCAAATAAAAGTGGGGAAAGGAGAAAAGATAATAGAATATATACCATTAGCATGAAAACCATCCAGTACATGTATGTTACAGTATTTATCATTCTATTTTTGTGCAGGGAGGTGAGAAAAGAAACAAAAATAAAATAACTTAAAAGAAAAGAAGGGATTTGAAAGAGGAATTTACCTCTTGAGACTTCCTGCTTTGAGAACCTCTTAAGGGGAGTGTTTTTGATATTTTTATAAGACCAAAGCTTTCTGGGCGTGGGGGAGGAGGTTGGGAAGGTATTTGTACATAAATTGGAGAAGGTAAAAGGCTTGAGAGGAGTTAATGGAAGGGGGGTGAGAGGGGGTTTTTATAGTGGAGGAGAGAGGGGGTTTTTATAGTGGAGGAGAGGGGATTTCTTAAAATAAAATTCATTAGTTTATTATTTCCTCTCATGACAACCAATAGTGAGTATTCCATGTCCTAGAATAGTAATATATGCATGTGACATCGAACCAATTGGGCTTACATCAGCAGATCATCATCAATGAATCAATTAATCCATTATTTAGCATTTATTATGAATTATTGGATTTTACTATTCATCAAAAATTAAAGTATTTCAGAAAAATCCCAAAAATTCATCCTAAACATTTATCAACGTGTAGAATCCAAAAATGTAGTATATTTTTCAAAAATAATTTTCTAAATATGATTAATTAAATATTTAATTAAATAATTATTTAATTGAAATATATAATCACTTAGAATATTCATCTTCATCTTTAGGGTGTCTAAATTCATTTATACACTCAAGGGTATGAATACCATTCATTAGAGTCATATTACTATTCGTAAGGGTAAGTTAATATTCCTAAGGGTCTGTTACTATTCATAAGGGTAGGTTACTATTCACCGGATATTAAGTTAATTCTATCAAACTCTAAATATCATCTTGAACACAACCTTGTATATCAGATTTTTAAAATTCAAATCATAGAGCTGGTAAATTTATGTTTTGTGGCAATGTTATGGTTATCCCATATAAGTAACCATTTTTTGTTCCATAGGGGCTCAGTGATTCATGAAATATAGACTACCTAATGAATACATTGTATTTAAGAGAAACATACCATAAAATGTTTGGGGTGCTACATTATTCCCTCCTTTAGAAATATCGTCCTTGAAATTATATGTAAAAATACCACCAAAAAGATGTGGGTGACTCTTTTTCATAACATCCTCAGGTTCCCATGTTTCTTCCTCCATATTCTGGTTTCTCCAAAGAACCTTCACTAGGCGATTTGTCCGATTTCTCAATATTTTCTCCCTTGTGTCAAGAATCCCAATAGGCTTTTCAAAATATGACAAATCAGGTTCCAATTCAATTTCTTCATACGTGAGAACATGCATTGGGTCTGGCATGTATTTCGTTAATAATGACACGTGGAACACATCATGAACTCTGGAGAGATTTCGCGACATCCCTAGATGGTAAGCTACAACTCTGATTCTGTCTAGAATTTCAAATGACCCGATGTACCTGGGGATCAGTTTCCCTTTCATACCAAACCTTAGGACACCCTTACATAGAGATACATTCAGAAAGACATGATCTCCCACCTGGAATTCCAAATCCTTTCTCCGATTGTCAGCATAACTCTTTTTCCTACTTTAGGCTGTCTTAATATGGGATTAAATTTTTTTCACCTTTGTCGTGGTCTCTTCAATAAGTTTCAGGCCTATAAGTTTCCTCTCACTAACTTCTTCCCAACAAGTTGGAGTTCGACACCTCATTCCATATAATTCTTCATACATAGCCATTTGTATACTATAATGGAAACTACTGTTGTAGGAAAATTCCACCAAAGGTAAGTATTGATCCCACATACCTTGGAAGTCAAGAGAGCATGACCACAGTATGTCTTCAAGAGTTTTTATAGTCCTTTCAGACTGTCCATCGGTTTGGAGGTGATAAGCAGTACTCATACAAACCGTAGTATTCAAAGCTTTCTGGAGACTTTTCCTGAACTTTGATGTAAACTAGGGATCTCAATCAGATAAAATTGATAGAGGTTAACCATTAAGTCTTAAAACTTCATTAATATATATTCTTGTCAGGTGCTCGAGTGGAAAATCCTCTCGTATAGGAAGAAAATGTGCTGATTTTGTGAAACGATCAACAATTACCCATATTGCATCATTCCGTCTAGGTGTCCTCGGTATTCCAGTGATAAAATACATCATAATGTTTTCCCACTTCCACATAGGAATAGGTAGAGGTTGCATCAATCCTTTGGGATGTTGTCTCTCTGCCTTCACTTGTTGACAAACTAGACACCTTGATACGTAGTTAGAAATTTCCCGCTTCATATTATCCCACTAGAAATATTCCTTCAGATCATTGTACATCTTGGTGCTACCCGAGTGTATAGAGAAATTTGAGCTATGGCCATCATCTAATAGTTCCATTTTTAGCTTAGGTACTGATGGAATGCATAACCTCTTCCCAAATTTCAAAACACCTTCTTCATACACGAAGTCAGCAAGTCTTCCATCCTTAACAACATTAATTTTCTTGTGCAGATTCTCATCATCAGATTGAGAGTTTTTTATTTTCTCTAATAAACATGGTTTAACAATCATTTGAAAGAGAAAGTATGTTTCCCCTTCCTTAACAATTCCCATATCCATCTTTAGTAGATCCATGAATATATGATCTCTTTTGATCCTCATTTGAGTAAGAAGGCCATGATCTTTTCACCTTAATGAATCTGCCACCTTATTCACCTTTCCGGGGTGGTAGTGTATTGAAAAATCATAATCTTTTAGTAACTGAAGCAATCTTATTTGCCTCATGTTGAGTTCTTTTTGTGTGAAAATGTATTTCAAACTCTTCTGGTCTGTATAGATCTCACATATCTCTCTGTAGAGATAATGCCTCCAAATTTTTAGAGCAAAGATTACAACTGCTAACTCGAGATCACGAGTTGGATAATTTTTCTCATGTGTCTTTAACTATCTTTATGCATAAGTAATAACTTTATCATTTTTCATAAGGATGCAACCCAATCCATTCATTGATGCATCGCTGTATATCACAAATCCATAACTTCCAGATGGAAGTGTCAAAACTGGAGAATTGACCAATATTCTCTCTAATTCTTCAAATCATTCTGTACACTCTTTTTTCCACAAAAACTTAACTCCTTTCCATGTGAGCTTGGTTAGCGGGTTAGCTAGTTGGGCAAAATTCTGAAAGAAATGCTGATAGTAACCTGCTAAGCCAATAAAACTGCGTACCTTGGTTATGTTTGTTGGTGTGGGCCAATCTTGTATTGTCTTTGTCTTCGCAGAATCAACTAGGATTACATCCTTAGAGACAATATGGCCTAGAAAAGAAACTGATTAATCCAGAATTCACACTTGCTAAACTTCCCATATAATTCATTTCTTCTAAGAGTTTCCAGAATTTGTCTCAAGTGATTCTCATGATGTTTATAGAATTTTGAGTATACTAGGATATCATCGATGAACACCACAACAAATTTATCAAGATATTCCTTGAAAACTCTATTCATTAAATCCTTGAAAACCGAGGGTGCATTAGTTAGTCCAAATGGCATCACCGTACACTCGTAATGACCATACCTGGTTCGAAATGCTGTCTTAGGAATATCTTCCTTCCTCATATGCAGCTGATGATATCCGGACCGAAGACAAATCTTCGAAAATTATATCAAATAAATCATCAATCTGAGGTAGAGGATACTTATTCATTATTGTAATAGCATTGATTTCCCTATAATAAATGCATAGCCACATGGATCCATCTTTCTTTTTGACAAGCAGGATCGGGGCTCCCCATGGAGAAACACTAGGTCGAATAAAACCTTTGTCACTCAAATCCTCTAGTTGTTTCATTAGATCCTCTAACACCATAGTGGCCATTCTATATGGGGTCTTTGATATAGGTCTCTCGCAAGGAATTAAATCAATACGGAACTCAACTTCCCTCTCTGGAGGATGTCCAGGTAAATCCTCAAGAAATACATCAATGTACTCTTGCACTATGTGCACGTCTTCAATTTGAATATTTATTTCCTCACCCATATATGTTGGTTTATCTTCCTCTCCAAGTATTTCATTTATTAGAGCTACTGGGGGTGGTTCTCGATAAGAATCAGGTGGCGATGTTTTTGTCCTAAAGACAATGGATTCTGCACCATTTTCAAAAAATTTAACTTCCTTCTTCTTACAATAAAATGTTGAATCATAATTTGACAACCAATCCATGCCGAGAATTATATCAAATTCTGTAATTGGTATGATGATAAGGTTAGAAACTAAAGCACGTTTTGGTGACTGGAGGGGAACTAGTTGACATGCCTTTGTTGCAATGATTCACCCCCCATGAGTTTTGACTGACAACTCCTTTATTAAATCAAATTGGACATATCTAATTATCTTTTCAAACTAAGAAGATAGAAATGAATATGATGATCCAGAATCAAATAAGGTGTTGGATAAGTTTGGGGAAAAAATTAAAGTACCTACCACCACATCATTAGGAACTTCGACCTCCGTAGTTGTAATCACATAAGCTCTCCCTTGATCTCTTGGCCTTTTCTATGTCAAGTTTCCTTGGCATTTAGGATACTCATTTGCATATTGTCCCATCTCTCTACAGTTATAGCATTGAATATTGTTTAATTGTTTCTTCCCCTTTCATTCATTGGATCGATGACCCTTTTCTCCGCACTTATAGCAGACTCCCATGTCTTTCAAGAATTTCCCGAGATGATTATTTCCATAGTTATCACATAATTGGAAACTATTTGTTCCCTTGATCTTCTTTGTTTCTTCTAATTTTACTTTTTTATCAGAGTACCGCTTATTATCTTGGTTTCCTTTAAAAATATTTTATCTATCAAGTTCCTTCTCTTATTTTGATAGCACTTGATACAATTCCCTCATATGATGAAAATGTTTGAGAAGCCAGTGCCCTCCGAAGACTTGGCTTAAGACCTTCAAAGAAATGATCAATCTTGTCTACGGTGTCACGTACGTAATCTATGGCATACCTGGACAACCTCGTAATAGTGGCCTCATACTTTGCAACATTGTCTTCTTCCCATTGTTTCAATCTAAGGAATTTCCGTTTCATTTGAGTTCGCTTCTCACGAGGGAAATATTTTTTCGAAGAATATTTCCTTAAAAGTCCTCCATTCCATATCATCTATTTCTTCTTCCTCCATGGTATTTTGAATCAAGGACAACCATTGATCAGCATCACCCTTGATACAATATACTGCCAGTACTACCTTTTCATTTTTCATTGCATCTTAACGCCGTGAATATCTTTTCATGGAAATTGATACATTTCTCAAAAACCACTGGATTAGTAGTGCCATGAAAGATGGGGGATTTTGCCACATGAAATGATCCAACATAGATGTGGAATGGTTATTCATTACAACTTCAGTTAGTTGTCCCAATATGGTCATGATCTGATCTGCTCCAACATTGACTATGTTGACTTGCTCAGCAGGGAGATCCCTACCCTTCCCACGAGTATTGATTCCCCTTATTCCATTAGATTCCATATCTAGATAATGGAACACACTAGATCCGGGTATGAATCAAAATGTGTAATCTTAACATAACAAAATACATAGCATAAATTATGTTCCTATGCATAGATAATACCATAATCCGAAAAATGGTTTCTTTGAGAAATAATTTACATTTCAATCCTTTGTAATGGCTAGTAAAGAAAATATGAATTATCCTTCAAATATCCCCCTGGAGTGTCTGTTGATGCCCCTTTCCATCACAGAGTTTAACGAATTGAAAAGGGGATAATACCTTGAATCAAAAGTGATTCATCATTTGAAGAAACATAAAAAATTGACAAAGGAATGAACAAAGGTTCAAATGCACTTGAGTCACGCAAGTTCCAGCTAGGTCGCCCAAGTATACTTGCGCGACGCATGTTGGTCAGGCAGGTGACTTGCATGCCCTATTTGAATTTCACTCAGGGTCTTCTCCAGCCTATAAATACCCCCGGTGGGCCCCCCATTTTGGGGATGAAAAATTCCAAAAACTCAGATTTGAGATCCTGGCGCCCTAGTCTCTTCTCAAAGCGTCCGAACACTTCTAAGGTAATTTCTTACCTAGAACGGAAGATCTAAAGAGGGGGTGGGGTAAGGCCTAAGTGTTGTAACTCATCAACACTTGTGCGCCTAAGTGGCCAGCCCTTAAGGGTAATGGCCACACCTGCGTGCCACCTTGCTCCTTCAATAGAACATGCGTGCCACCCTTCTGGAATCCCCTAAGGATAATACTAAAGGATTTATCCAAACCTCTCCCAAGTATTAACTTAAGGGTTGTCCGTCGCGCAAGTACCCCTGTGTCAGGCAAGTATACTTGTTCGACCAGGACATGCACGCCACCTTCTTTTTGGGTGCCCCTCCTACCTATTTCACCTCTATTATTCCTATCCACTCATCCTCTTCAAGATTAATCCTTCAGAACTCTCTCCAAAGTCATTTATGGCATGATTTCCTTGTTGGATTCTTTATCTGAATGGAATTCTGTGGAACATCACTTAAAAACATAGTCATTCACATATCATTATGTCACTAATGTCTTAGATTTCATTCATTCAACCTCATCTATTATGATGAGGGAATCCTTAACCTGGGCCTCCTTTTCAAGACTAAGCCCCAATCATAATTCCTCTAATTTGGGCATCCTCTTCAGGAATAATCCCCCACTCATAAATTCCATTTAACTTAGGCCTCCATCTCAGGGGTAATTTCTAAGTCTCAAGTCCCCTAACCTAGGCATCCTTTTCAAGAGTAATCCCCAGTCCAAGTTCCCATAATTTTTGGCATCCTCCATAGGGGTAAGCCCCAAGTTCCCAAAATCTAGATCCCCATAAATTGGGCTTCCTTTTCTGGAGTAAGCCCCCAGTTTTCAAAACCTTTTAACCTGGGCCTCCTCCTTAGGAATAATCCCTAGTCATAATTTCTCTTAACCTGTCTTAATTAACTTTTGATTTGGGATTTATTTTCAAGAGTAAAACCCAATCATAGGTACCTTCCTAATTTAGGCACCTTCCTCAGGATTAAGCCCCAAGATAGAGTATCCAAATATCCATAAATCACATATACCTTTATGGACCTTGTTCCTGTGTTTCTTCCCTGAAGTACAACCCAATCATCATTTATTTTTGGGTAGTCATACGTACATAATCCCCAAATCATTTCTTATGATGGAACAATTGTCTGGTTTTACCAATACGTCTTGTTTCTCACACCGAGCATGACTCACGTGAGCTTAGAGTGTAAAAGTAATTATGAAATCTTTCTTTGAGCCATCAATCATGAATAAACCCCATACTTCTCTACTCGAACTACGTGGGTTCTGATTCCTTTTCTAAAAACAAAGGATACATAGGTAGCCCATCTGCGGGTACGATCCCAACTATGAAATAATTCATGTCCTTATGAATGACAATAAACTTCAAGTGCCACGAAGAGTGTCTTTAAAACCAGTATGGTCATCATTATGACCAACAGACTTTTATATGATGTATTAAAGGATACCATTGACTAAGAATCTCTAGACAAATATAGATGATTCTCTATTGATGAAGAACCTCGAATACATGCAAAAGATTCTCTAAAATTTCATACATATTAATCATTGATTGTCATATCTAAAGAAAAGCTCATTTTCATACTTGGTAATGTAATAAGGATTCACGAACATAACTTAAATCTATAAAGAGAGTCCCGGAGTAGACAATAATTCCCCTAAAAAGGTGTGATGAGTCCGACCTCCAATCCTCTGGGCCAAGGAAAATTCTTAAGTCTCATATTTTCATAATTAATGAGAACCTACCTTTGGAAAGTAGGTCCAAATTGATATGGAATCTTTGGATGTTTCCGGTTCTACGAACAAAACTGTTAGAAACCGATTGGAATGTTTGAATCTTAAATCAATGATATCATCTCCAATTCCAGATGAAACAAAAAATGGTTAACCCGACGTGAATCCTTAACCAAGTTAAAATTATGTTTTACTTATTTGTTAGGCCCCTATTTAAACTCAAAGAGAGGGACAACAAAATATTCAATAACATATGTGCTCATCCAAAAGATATAGCGGCCAAATATATCTTGATTATGTTTGTTATATCAAACAAGAACTCTTTTATAAGATCTTTTTCATTACAAGAATGGATTATCTTAAGTCCACTTCTGTGAATACATCTGATGTGAATCCTTCTGTTGTGAAAACCTCTGCTGTAAATGCATCCACTGCTACTCCTACTGGATCACCGTCTACTTTGAGGACGACATCACCTACTCGGCATCTTCAACACTGGGTATCAAATGTTCTGGTTAAGGAGTACCATCAAAATGGTACTATTCCAACTCTGGAGGCTGCTCGAGAAGCCCTCCAAGTGAACAACTCACCCTGGTCATCCAGATAGCGACAACCAGTGATCAAGAAGCAGGCGGTGCTTACTACCGTCTCCAACCGTTTCGGGTCGTTATCCCTAGAATGAAATCAACATTCCCTCCCGTATTCTAGGGAATTGAATGAGCAGGTGTCTCGGGGACTTAACTTAAATAGAAAGGAGTCCTTCCCGAGGGATCCCATCAAAAATCGTCGCTAGACTCATGCGGTAGTGCGCCCTCAACATGATGAGGGTGTCGTCTCCAGGCGTTCGGCTCAGGTTCCTTGAACCCAAGTAGGTAAGACAAACCACCAGACGCAACAACCGATTAACAGTGAGCAGGTTATTATCTCTGTCATTTTTGGAGAAGTCCACCAACCTAACTTGGTGGAAAGAAACACACTGGCACACAAACCTTTCTGTTTTAATTCCTCTATCCAGGTGATTCGTCTGGAAGCAGCACGCCAATCCTGCCAGGCAATTCCGGTGGAGTACTATAGACAAGAACAAACACCTATTTATAAGTCATCAGCTAGTCAGCAAGCTTGTCTGACTACATGTGATGGAGTCCGCCAACCCAATGTGTTGAAAACTGGTAAACTGGCACATACACCTGCTTACACTCATCAATCCTGCCAGCAGCCTCGTCTATCGGTATTGGAGAGAGCTCATCAACCATGTTCGGCAGAGTGAAATCAGTAGGTACATACACCTGCTAGTATTGATCAAGCCTACCAACAGTCTCATTTGGTAGCACCCAGAGAATTCAGTCGGAAAACTCCGACGACAAACAGCAGGTAGACTCAACTCTCTGCCCCCACACTTGAGTACTGTCAAAATTCACTAGCAGGAAAAGGAGGGCAGGAGCAGGAACATACACCTACTCCAAACATGGAATGGATGTATATCCCCATTCCGGCAGCTGAAGTCACCAAGCATATTCTATCAATTGTGAAAGAGAAGAAGAGAATCCCTGCTCTTATTCTCGATGCCTGCTAGGATATTATAACAGATTCAGTAGCATCTCAGGGAAAGACACATAAATCTATCCCTGCCAATGGAGTGACAAATCAACAGTTCACTCCGGAATAGACACACACATTTGTTCCAGTCCAAGAGGGTTGTGGGACGTACTCCCCCATATCATACGGACATCCAAGTCAAGAACATACAACTTATTTGAGTGGAGGTAATCAGCATTACTTGATCCTTTCTCCTGAGCAGGCACATACACCTGGCCATAATGACCACATTCATCAAAAAGTGGTTCCTAAAGTGAGTAAGAAGGCATCTAAGAAGAATACCCACCCAACAAAGTCAATAAAACATGGGCCAATCTGTAATAATGCCTTACTCGATGTTGGAGTTCTTGATGGACTCAGACAATTTTCTATTGCAACTCATGATTCTACTCTCTCAGTTCCAAATAGTAGGGACATTAATTCTGAAGTTCTGCATTGGACACTTCCTCATGAAGGCTTCCTTCATTAAATTCAGTCGATCTCGCAGTCTCATCTTCATATGAAATCCACAAGAACCCTATGTGTGGTCAGAAGACCAAGGAGAAAAATGTTTCATCTTTTGTTGTAACCCACCATGGTGGTCCTCCCCATGATGATGAATTTAGATGTGAAATTCCTCTCCTCACAAATAATGCACATTTCCTTGAAAATGCTCCAATGGACAATATACTGAAAATAAATACCTCTTATCTTGAGGCACTTGAAAATGTGAATCCAATCATGTATGATTCTTTACCATTAGCAGGAGAAATACTTTCTCAATCAGAAGATATCCTAGGGTGTAGGTCATTCTCTGAACCTCCCCTATGTCATGCATCTTCTAGTTTGATCAGTGATTTATCTACAAGTCTTATTGAATCTGATGAAGCAACAAGGAAGCACCAGCTCTGGTCTAATCAGGTAGAAAAATATTCATCGAATGATAAAGAGGAAGAACTAAATATGAGAAAACAACTGGAAAAAGGTGAAGTGCCGGTTATGTTTTGGCCTTTGGCTGATTCTCAGTATGACATTCCTAAGATGTTGATGGAAGATGGAATTCATGATATTCATCTAAACATATGGAAAACTAATTGTCATTTTAAAAATAAAATATTATCTTATGATTTATATGAAAATCATGTCAAGATAATAGAAGGGTTACAATGCCAAATTGATTTTTCATCTCTCTCAGTTTATCAATATCTGAAAGCTGAAAAGCAACAGAGAGCCCTTCAGCGTTCATGCCTTGGCACACTAAGAAGATTGTTCCAGTTAATTTCCAATTCCCCATATGGTATTCATGTTAGGGTATTGGGTGTTCATGGATCACTTCATTTCATTATACTCTCCAGTCAGCAAAGCCCACCTAAAGTGGTTTCATGCAATGTTATTTCCCATGGCCAGCCACAACCAATGGGCTTTGTTTGTAATCAAAGGCTTACTCAAGAACAGGACTCAACTAGTTCTTCTCAAAATAAGTGATACAGAGAACAATTTGTTGAATTACTCCTACATCAAGCAAACGAGAATATTGAACATGCCTCTTGTTTGGAGCAAGCACATCATCAAGTGACAGAAGTGTCAAAAATCATCCAATGGTCTTTTGAGTCAGGTGATAAGAGTGGATGTAGGTTAATGCATCCATCTAATTTCTGGACTAATGTCCGCAAGATCATGAGATCATTCAATAAGGTCTCAGATATATCATGTCATGAACCGCCCCAGCTTTCTAGACTGGGGAATCTTTTATCCCAACCCTCAGAATCAACAAATAGGATTCGAGGATTTGAGCAGGAACAACCCCAGTCCACCGGACTGGGGACTTTTTCAAATCCTCAATCCCTCCCTCAGAGAAAGTAAGACTTCTCTCGATTAGGGAAGAAGCCACAAGAGGAACGAAGAGACGAGTTATCATGATATTCCCTCCAAATTATGGTTCGTCAAGAAGTTACTGAGGGATCAAATTGACAAAATTCAATGTCTCATCAGGGACATGGATGCAGAAAATATCACCGAAATGCTGATAGAAGGGATGCAATGTGTTATGCATCAATCAATGAAATATATACCGTTGTTGCTGATCCCACAGATGAGGTTCACTCAGAGGGATCAGATGAAGAGGTTCCTGCTCAAGAAGTTGTATGCACAGACACAAATAAAGAAGGTTTGCGTACACGAAATCAAAGGCTTACCCAGAATTTGGGTAATCTTTTAAGTAACCCACTTCCCCCTCTCCGAAAGGGATATAATAAGGGGAAATGAAAGAATCAGGTTACATACCCTTCCTCTGGAGAAGTCCAATCACTCTCGCTTGAGAAAAGATTTTCACAACAAGAGGAATAGATGAAGGAATTGAGGAGGTTGAATGCAGAACTAATTCAAAGTAATATTACTTCTAAGAGTACTGGAGCCAGTCATCCAATGGAATTTTTTAAGGGTACTGAGATGGATCAAGAATATCCTCCTCTACCATTACACCCTCACATGTCTAATCCGATGGGTCAAGTGCAACAACAATTTGCGGTGCTACCATCAGTTGCAGCACCAACCACCACATATGTCCATGCTCCAGTCATTGCACCTATTCAGGTCCAAGATCAACCATATGTTTCTCAAAAGTTAATAACTACTATTGAGTCATTAACATCTCGGTTATAACCTATGGAAGGAAAGCGTGCACCGGTTCAACTGGAGAAGAGACCTTACCCTGAATGGGTAGGCGCAATTCCTCCCCCATCAAATTTTTCAAGTACCACATTCCCAATGTTTAATGGTTCGGGAGACCCAGATAAACAGTTAACACATTTTTTTTTCTCGTTGTGATCCTATGATGGGAACTCCTCAGTAACAAGAACTAGTTAAGCTCAAGTGTTTTGTACAGTCATTACAAGGGCATGCTTTTGTCTGGTATACAATCTTTCAATCTCGTTCAATTACCGAATGGGAGGATCTCCGCCAATGATTCCTTCTTCAATTCAGCTCAACTTTGCCAAAGACAATAGTTTGTTATCTTACAAATTGTAAGAAAAAGAAGAATGAAAGGGTTTTGGATTTCATTTCTCGCTGGAAGGGATTAACATATTCCCTAAGCTTAGCACTCCCTCAAGAGGAATTGTTGCCAATATGTGTGGCGAATTTGCATGATGAGTTGTGAACGCCATTGATAACTGTGAAATACATAGGTGGGTTTCAAGACCTTACTTCAATCGATCAACAGATTTATGATTCTCATATAAAGACTAAGGATAAAGCTTGTGTAATTCCATCAGCACCAGGAAGGAGAATGGGTAAAGAAGAAACTTCTAAAGTTATACTTAAACAATCACATGTACCTGCTTCTACTTCAAGATCTTTATCTTCTCAAAGGGCTCCGCCTCCCGAGCATCAACAATAGAGGTCGTTTCGTCAAGATGATCAAAGATATCAAAGACGAAACAAATTTGAGGATTTAAAGAGAAAAACATACTCTTTCTGAAATTAACAAGTTCCTGGTTATTTCATTTCGGCTCTGGAAAATAATTTGGTTCAATTTCCAAGGCCCAAGAGGCCAAACAAGTAAGGAGATGAAGATCATCCCAACTATTGCCTATTTCATCAAATGTTGGGGAATCCCATTCAGGAGTGTTTTGTCTTCAAAGGCCTCATGCAAAAAATTATTGACTTGGGACAAGTCAAACTGAAAGGTTCTTCAGCTCCGGTAGCATGTGTTACTGCTACAGATCTAGAGAAAGAGGGAGAGTGGAAAGAAGTCAAGAAAAAAATGCACAAAAATATGATGAATGGATGATCAGAAAAATGATCAACCAAACTCATACCATTTTGAGAACACAATTGAAGAATACAATTGTGTCTTCTTCCATGAATGCCACAACAAAAACCTCTTCATCAGAGGGAAAATCCTCAAAAGGCAGCATAATTCCCAGAAAGAAGAAGAATCATAAGAAGATGAGTATGTATCAATGCCCATGTTGTATTTGACTCTAGAAAATTTTATGGCATCTACTTCAAACCAACGGGCACTACCCCGCCAAACAGCACAACCTAAATGGGCTAATCAGGAAGAGTCTTCATTAGATGAAGAGTTGATCTTTGGTTCTGTTAATATGATTCATTTAACAAATCCATATGCCAGTCGCAGTTTCGATTTTGATGAGCCTAAATTCCCTGTATCAAACAGAGGAATTAGAGGGAGTTCTAGAGGCTCAAGGTACAGGGGAAGACATGGATCTTTCAGAGGCCACTATTCCAATTCTACCCCTTCTAGAAGTATTTATGCAGTAGAAACTCGTGGCAGAGTCCTTCAACGATCTCAACAAGAATAAAAAAGTTCTTCTACACAAGGCAGATTCAGTCCGGGCACTGTTATTCTGGAAGATCGGTTGGAGGTTCCACCTTCTTCCTCTCAGCAATTAAATAGACATAATCGGTCTAATCATCCAATGCCAGGAGTATTACCAACTCCTATCCCGAGACAGGATTCATCAAATTCCAATGAATCAACTTCAAAGGAACCTGTGAAACCACATGTTCTTGTTGGGAAACGCAGACCTTTGGATAAAAAGTATGATGTACTGAAACACTTGGCCCAAGTAATAGCCAAGTTATCAATTCTATATGCCTTGAATTTATCAAAGGATCTTCGGGAGTCACTCATTGAGGCTTTGTATAGTCCTCAGGAGTTTGAAACTGAAATTGCTGCAGCTCATGTCTACCATGTAGAGAATAATCCTGTAGAATGCCTTGCAGTGATATCTTTTACTGATGAAGATGAAGATGATGTCATGCATGGAAATATTATACCTTTATACTTATCTGGAAAGGTCAATGGTGTATACATCCGAAGAGCTTTCATTGATAATGGTTCGGCAGTCAGCCTCATCCCCATTCATACACTTCGTTGATTGGGCCTCACAGATTCTGATTTATCTCTTTCTACTTTGATGTTACAAGGATATGATAAAAATGAACAAGAACCACTGGGAAATATTACACTCAGACCTTAGTTTGGAGATCTTGTATCCAATTTAGATTTCATGGTTTTTGATCATCACACAACCTTCAACATCTTGCTTAGAAGACCCTGGCTACATCAACATGCGGCTATCCCTTCATCATACCATAAATGTCTCAAATATTGTTTCGATGGTCAAATTGGGAAATTTTATGGTGATAAATCCCCTTTTAAAACATGTGAGTCTCAATACATTGAGGCATAATTCTATCACATGAAGGGTAAGGAGAAATCCACAACAGGGGAGGTCACCAAAGTTAATGCTGCATTTGGTTTAGAAAAGATTTCAGTAAATCCATTTACACTTGTGAGTGAAGATTATGTGTTGCCTATGAGTCAAATTTACAGGATAGACCCAAATCAAAATACTCTAATGGAAAACTCCAAAATGTCAATTACGAAAATCAAGCCAGACAACATGGGAGAAAGTGGTGATCCACCAAGAAATGATGAAAGCCCAAATGGAGATGTCTTCATTTCAACCGCTGAAATCCAGTAAGTCTATAATTCGCCAATCAGGCCAGAAGAAGTTATAGAAATGTCATAGGTGAACGATGATGTTGATTCTCAATCTATAATCTCCTCTATTTTACACAAGGAAGGCCCTTCATCATCAATCTAGTCAGAAATGGAAGCTTCTTCTTAAAGATGTTCAAATTTTAACATCTCTTATGATAATGGAAATTCTGCTTCATCATCCACTATGCAAGTAGAAACAGAATAAATAACACATGTTGAAGAAGAAGAGGAATATCTTAGGGATTCTCCTCCATAATTTGAAGAGGGTATCTCTACCACCGTGGATGAACTTAGAGAAATAAATCTGGGTACAAAAGAAGATCCACTCCCCACTTTAATTAGTTCGTCCATGACTCTTGAGGAGAAAGAGATATATATTTCCCTTTTAAAGAAAAATCGAGATATATTTGCTTGAAACTATACAGATATTATAGGGACTGATCCTGATGTTTCCACTCATTGCTTGGGTTTACCAAAAGAGCATCGAGGATTCAAACAAGCCACTCGAAGAACACACACAACCTATGCTTCCAAAATTGATGCTGAAGTGGATAAGATCATCAAATCTATCTTCTTCAGAGAAGTTAAACACCCCAAATGGCTGGATAATATTATCCTAGTGAAAAAGAAGAATGGGAAAATTAGAGTTTTCATTTATTTTAGAGATCTTAATCAGCATTGCCCTAAGGATGATTTCCCAGTACTGGTTACAGAACTCTGAATTGATGCAAAAAATAGCTATAAAGAACTTTCCTTCATGAATAGATATTCTGGATATAATCAAATCCGAATGGCTCCAGAAGATGAAGAATCTATAGCATTCAGAGCCCCCCAGGGTGTGTTTTACTCTTGGGTAATGCCCTTTGGCCTGAAAAATGCAGGCACAACATATCAGCGTGCAATGCATCATATCTTCAAACCCTTTTAGGGGAAGTTTGTTGAATGTTATGTGGACGATTTTGTGGTTAAATCCAAACAACGTTCTAATCACTTGTCTTATTTAGAAGTCATATTTCACAAACTTCGGCATAATTATTTGAAGATGAACCCCTTAAAATGTGCTTTTGGGGTAACCTCAGGAAAATTTATCAGCTTCGTCGTACTCCATCGTGGTATTGAGGTCGATCCTGAGAAGACAAATTCAATCCTTGGTATGTGAACACCTCGAAATTTAATGGAATTAAGATGAATTCAAGGACACTTGGCCTATATTTAGCATTTCATCGCCAATTTGGCAGGAAAAAGTTTACCCTTCACCAAATTGATGAATAAGGGAGTCACTTACCAGTGGAGTGAAGAATATAAAGAAGCATTCGATATTATCAAGAATTATATCTTGATTCCACCGATGTTAATGCCACCTGTTGAAGGAAGACCACATATCCTCTATGTGACAGCTTTAGAGAGATCATTGGGTGCCTTTCTTGCTAAAAAGAATGATGATGGGAATGAAAACAACATCTATTATCTCAGTCAGACTATACTTGAAGCAGAAACCCAATACTCAAATATTGATAAGTGATGCCTAGCATTAATCTTTGTAGTTCATAAATTGAGACAATATCGGCAACATCACGAGGTCCAATTGGTATCTCGCAATAAACCGCTGAAATTCATCCTTAATCGTCCAATGATTACAGGACGTCTGGCAAGGTGTGTAGTTATTTTTTAGAAATTTGATATTCAGTATGCATCTCAAAAGGCAATAAAGGGACAATCTCTGGCTAATTTCCTTGCTGAGCATCTTTCAGTAAAAGATACATCTTCAGATATTGAACTTCCTGATGAGGATGTATTTTCTATTAAAGATAGTCTTCAAATATGGGAAATGTACTTTGTTGGTGCTTATAGAAGCCCAACAGGGAAGAAAATAGAAGATCCTAAGATCAACAATGTTGGGTTAGGAGTTGTACTCATTTCCTCAGAAAAGGTAGTTCAACCTTATTCCTTCTCATATTTGGGAGGCGGTACAAATAATGAAGCAGAATACCAAGCTCTCATCGCAGGATTGAAGTTGTCTCTTCAAGCACAAGTGAATCACTTAAAGGTGAAAGGTGATTCAGACCTGGTAATCAAACAATTCAATGGGGATTATGCAATTAGAAAAGAATAACTAATCCCTTTGTATGATTAAATCAGAGAGTTAATGGTGGAATTTATTTCGGAACTGACATTTTCTTATGTCTTAATATCACAAAATTCCCAAGATGATGCACTGGATAATACAACCACACCTCTGGTAGATCCAAATCGGGATAAGAAAACCATCAGTATTGCCCACCGTCATACAATTTCACCTTATGTTCATGCCAGAACAAAGGAAATCAATGAAATCAGTCCCATCTCTGAACCATATGGTCATACAATAGGATGGATGAAACCTATTGGAGAATACTTTCAAAACAGAACACTCCCACCTGATAGAGCTAGTAAAGAACAAGTCATGAGACGTGTGGTCAATTTTACTCTTTATGATAGCCCATATCACTTAGAGAAAGTTCTCTAAAAAATTGGTTTTGATGGGGTCCTCTTCATATGCATTGATTGTCAAGAGACAATGGTTTTCATGAAAGAAGTGCATGCAAGAGTCTGTGGTTCCCATCAGTCTGGACACAGACTATCTGATCAAATTCAATGTCTTGGATAATTTTGGCCTTCAGTGATACAAGATTGTGTTGATTTCACAAATAAGTGACATTCTTTCCATGTACATGCCAAATTCATTCATCAACCCCTAGATTTTCTTTATAAAACTAAATACTTGTGGCCATTTTCCACATGGGGAATGGATATACCGGTACCTTATCCTTCGGCTACATCCAAGAAGTTTAAGTACATTCTTACTACCACTGACTTCTTTTCAAAATGGGAAGAGGCAATACCCCTCAAAGAAGTCAGTTCTAAATGAATTTTTAGATTCATCAAGTCTAACATCATTACCTGATTTGGTGTCCCTCATACCATATTGACAGACAATGGAACCAAATACTGTTCATCCGATGTGAGGAAGTTGTATCAGGAATAAAACATTAAATCCAATCATTCCTATCAGTATCATGCAGCATCCAATGGATAGATAGAATCTTTCAACAAGACTCTATCAAATATAATCCAAAAGATGGTGGATAAAGATAAGAATTCATGGCCTGATAAACTCTTTCATGATTTATGGGCTTATCAGACCACCACCTGTACTGCAATGCAGTCAACTCCATATTCATTGGTATTTGGAATGGAAACAGTCTTGCCAATAGAGGTTAAACTACCCTCTCTCAGAGTAGCCAGTTGTGATCAATCATCTATAGATGAAAAATATAAAAAGTGATTGGATGAATTGGAATGGTTATATGAAAAAAGAATGTACACCCTGCACCACTAGGAAATCGTTCAAAATCAAATAGCACGAGCTTTCAAAAAAAGGATCATATCCGTTCATTAATTCAGGGATAATTGGTATTGGTTCTCAAAAATCCAATGATACCAAGAAAGAAACCTCCCAAGATGGAACCAAAATGGGAAAGACCTTATTCAATACATAAGGTCTACTCCAATGGAGCTTATTCTTTAATCTCAATGGATGGAGAACTCATCACTACTCCAACCAATGCAATATTTCTGAAGAAGTATTTTGTGTAATACAAAAACCAACGTCCAACATGACGTTAAACTGTGTTGTCTTAGCTACATGATGATAAACATTACATCACCCCATTATCTAGCAAGACATTAAACTGCAACATCAACGGTCCATGCACATGTCCTTAAACTATTTGCATCCTTACCATCCAACATGATGTTAAACTGTGGAAAAGTACCTAATACGTCCAACATGATGTTAAGATTTGTCCTTTTTTGTCCTTACTACATGTCATTAAATTGCACATTCCCACTTTCGTCCAACATGACGTTAAACTATATTTTGTCCCTGCTACAGGACACTAGACTATGCAGCACAAATAGTCCTCACTGCAATACTTTAAACTGCATAGTCGCTTCATACGTCATACATGACGTTAAACTGTGTATCGTTAATGTTGTTGATACCTCTTGTTTTCTCACACCGAGTATGACTCACATGAGTTTAGAGTAAAACTTCAACCATAACACCCTCTATGGGCCATTAACCATGCGTAAGTACCAACACCATTTTTTAGGTCGTTGTCCCCAAGAACAACTTGATCACTAATTCATTCTTTAATTGAACTACACAGAATTTGATCCTTGCCTTCTAGGATAGGTACATAGTAAACCTCCTAAGGTTCAAGCCCAAAACCAATCTCTTCACATTGGTTCACATTTATCCTAGCTACATGACGTTAAACTGTACAACACTTTTGTCCTGTATGACAATAAACTACAAAATTATTTTATACCTTCACCTAATAGAGAATCATTATTTACATTGATTTCCAATCATGTTATATTCTAAAGACTACGTACATACATGGAAATTCCTGAACCTTTTATCTTGGGTCAAACCATCATTGCACTAAAGTCCCCTTTTCACCCTTCATATGTACAAACCAAATCTGTACAGAGGATATTTCAAGAACTATGTGCGGCTTGATTCCCATCCTTATGGGATACGTAGGAACACTCGAGTGTCCCTCAAATCCAGCCCCATGTCTTTGGTCCTGACCCCAAATTCCATTTTCAGTCCCCGGCTGAAAAGTCCCTATGAAAACACACACTGTGTATTCATTATTATGGTCTGATCTCTATGACCCTAAACTATGATCTCTCATACTTTCGTCCTAAACGACGTTAAACTGTATTTCAAGAACTACATATGGCTTGATTACCATCCTTATGGGATACACAGTGATGTCTAGCATCTCAATTCAGTACCCAGTCACAACATTATAATGGTTAGCATTGATCTATGTATCTCTACATGCATTGAACAAATGCCCATTTTTATATATCAAAATCCTAGTCTTAAAGACTTCCGTATCTCCATAACCCTTTTCATGAATTATGGTCACAAAATTTCCAATTTATGAGTGTTCTTTTTCCTAACCATGTAGCACGTGCCCTTAGGCGTCCTTGCATAAACAGTCTACATAACATACTTGTTAGCCAAAAGATACTATTATTTGATTATGCAGCCAATTCCCATAGGCGGCCTTGCATAATTAAACCCCCTAACGAGTTTTTCAAATAGTGGTAACTTCATTCTTGGGAACAAAATCTCTTTTTTTATTACTTTTCTTAATGACAATATGTAGGGATCCTTAATAAATGGCCATCCTTAACATATTTTTCTCATAATCTATCATGATCTGAAAGTATTCAAGTCTATGGTTTATATTTCCCTTCCCCACGTTTGGGTCAGACCTTTGTAGGAGTGACATTCATCCAGTTCTAAGACAATCTTTTTTGGAAATATCTTCTCCATATTCAAGTACCTCTCTCCACACAGAAAACTCTATGCATTGGAAAATTTGAATCTTTATAAACTTCCACTGGATTTTTAGCAGGAGAAAAGTACATTTCTGAGAGTTCTTTTTCCTGACTATGTAGTACGTGCCCTTAGGTGTCCTTGCATAAATGGTCTACATAACAGACTTGTAATCCAAAAGATACCATTATTTAACGATGCATCCAATTCCCTTAGGTGGCCCTGCATAATTAAACCCCCTAACGGGTTTTTTGAATAGTGGTAACTTCATTCTTGGGAACTACTTATTCTAATTCATGTTAGCCCTTTTTCATATCATTCCTCAAATTCAAAATTTCTTAAGTCATCGTTTACATATTTCCCCTCATACTTGAACAAGGTAATATGTTTTTAGATAAATTATCAAGGAATTGAGTCAATTCTAATCCACTCGGACAAAGCTATTTCGACCTTAAACATTAGCCTTTTAATGTACAACATGCATGACTTTAATCTTCTCACAAAAGACAAGGGAACTCTGAAAAAAAGTCAAGTTCCAGCTCAATAAACATACATTTTGTATGATTTTTATGTAATATTTAGAAATTAAAAGATTCAAAGTTTGTAGGGTTATTTATAATAATCCTAGAAAAAAAATCAAATAATGATTACTAGACCCATTGGCTTAGGTAAAATTTAAAGAAGGTATCAAAGAATACAAGAAAAAATGATAGAAGATGAAAGTATTCTTCATTGATGCACAAGAGTTAGAAGGAAATCCACATATTGGATTCTCTTCTCTTTTTTAGGAATTACAAAAGGCTGTCAACATAAGTCTTCACTTGATGTACAACATCACGAGCTTCATCAGCATCCACTTGAAGCTCATGCACTCGACCAACTTCACTCTTTTCAGCCTGATGGAGTGAATTCTTAGCATCCGTGATGGCTTTCATCCCATTTTCTTGAGCCCCCTCCAATGAATTATTGAGTTGGTAACGTTCCCCAGTAACAACATCTAACTGTTGATGAAGGTGCATTTGCTGGACGACTTTATCTTTGATCATATGCTTCAGCTCCTTCATCTTGGTAGCATAGTCAGCCTCAGCTCGGGATACTGCAACCTCAAATTCACTGATATTGGCTGACAGCTTCACCCTGGTCAGATCATCACGACACTTTTTCTCCTACTCCCTCCTTATGATGACTTGTTTTACCGCGATAAGAATCTTTTGATATCTAAAACCGCCAAGTCCCAGCATAACAAACAGGGATGAAATTCATGAGATATTTGATAACAGCTCTTCAAGAGGCACTTCAGATATGATTTTCCATATATTTTTCCATTCCATGCGTCGTGAAAATTGGAGTGCCTTTTGTACTTATGGATCCGACTCAGCATCACTATCTCAGGGGGGAATATAATATGGGATTAATGCACGTGACGAAGTTCCCTATTCTGCTCCTTCCCCCCTGACATGTGCTTCTTCAATTTCAATTCCCATTGGGGAAGAGGCTGAGGCTTCACCTCCAGATCTAGCCACTAAAACTGATGGCCCTGCATAATCAATTGAAATATTTGGTTATTTTAAAAGGATAACAAAAGTTAATTGGATGTCTTTCAAATTAAGTATAGTTGAAAATATTGTTTTCCCTTACCCAACGGTAGATCAGTAACTTGAGAAGGATCCTCCCCATCTTTCTTAGCCTCAACAGAATTTTCAGGGTGATTTTGAGGAAGCTCTACGGGATTCATCTTCACTTTCGCTAATGTCTCAGCAATAGTATGGTTTTTTGTACCCCCTTCAGGCATTGGTAGTTTAGAAACTTTCTCAAATAGAGCTGCATATTTGAACCAATCATGATTAGACCTGTAATAAGAAGTTATTTTTAATATGACGAAGGATAACACTCACATCCATAATCTTATAAATTACATGGTAAGTTAACATGATCTAAAAAAGCATCAAAAGATGCGCCAATTACCATCATTTCATCCAATGTATTCTTAGAATCCTGGTTAATCTCACTAGTGGGGGAATTTGGTATGTCTTCTTGGCGACTTTCGTCCCGCGGTCTCTGACCCTGAACAACATCTTCAGATAAAATAGCAGCGTCAGTTGCAATGGCCGCAAAAAGCTCGAGTGCAGGGGTTGAACCTAATATATTATAGAATGGAAGACAGTCGATGTTTCATTCAATCATTTTATGAAGCATTGTTAATTTACCAAAAGCAGGTTCTTATCTTCTTGCAACAGCAGCTGGAGGGATACTGGGAACAGACGCTAGCTCTTCTCCAGGAGCAGCCAAGTCAGCCTGAACTTTTGATGGTTCACCAGTACCCTCTACGGTCCTCAAAGGAGGGTCAGTTCTCTTCCTCAGGGGGGAAATTGAATAATCCCCTACAATCCCAAAAAGTATAAGAAATATTTTCATGGGTTAAGACTCATGATTATCCAAAGGATTTACCACTACTGCTGAAGCGTTTAGCTATGGAATTCCTCCTTCAATGCCTTTTCTTCTTTGGATTTTTGGGAGTGTTTACAGTCTCCTTTACATGTAAATTAATTTGAGAATGGAAATCCATATCCAACTCCTTATCCATGGATTGTTGTCCTGGAGATATCTCAGCCGATTCGTGAGAAGATTCAGCAGCAGCCCCGATGGCGGTACCACCAGGGCTATACTGTGGTGAAGGAACATCGGTATTTCCTTTCTTTTCAAGCTTCATGATGAGGAAAATAATTTACTTGAGTAAAAAAATAATTAACTGAAATCAAGTTGCAAATCAAATGAGGAAAGAGACTTACATCTTCAGGAGCTACGTAATCATGCCACTCCTCATCTTCGGATCCAACCTCAGTGGTGCCACGATTTATCATTTACTTCACCCGCTTGGTGATAGGAATGGAATCATCAGTGGCATATATGAGCATTTCCATCTCTTTGATGTAAGCCCGCACTTCATCGGGATTATCCTTGTAACTGATATCTGTAGAATCTAGAAGTTTCCCTATTCCATGGAGGTGTATCCCCTAGCACAAATCCATCCAGGCAGTTTCGGCATCGCAGTATAAACATTGCCATGTCGGGACAACCTCTGGTCGTAGATATTCAGTATGTGTACCAGAAGGCTGTGAGGAAGGTCCTATAATCTTTGACTTCAACATCCTCCCAACTGCTACAACTACAGATAGAGAATAAGAAAATAAGACTTGTTGCTCTATAATGTAATGATGATTAAATTTCCATAATTAAGTAACTCACTAGGAGTTGATGGAGTGGGTCTTTTGATTCTAATAGGAGGATTATATCAGGCATGAGGCTGCTTTTCCGCTTGTTGTGCCTCATCATCCCCATCTTGGGAATTCGGTGAGTCATTCCTAGACGAGGAATCTTGTGAATCACCGTCAAGTAGGGAAGCGTCACCATCTTTAGGAGGAGTTTCTTTCTCTATAGTTATCTTCCTTTTCCCCCTGGTAAACTGGGTGATTCAACACCCCTATAGGGTATGATGCTATCCAATTTTCGGCATAACATGTATTCAAGTTATATGCCGCTTTTTCACCTCGTATATCAAATATTACCCCAGTCTTCTCCCTAGATGTCAGCAACCATAGTTGTCGGGTGACCATCAAATGTTTCTCTAACCTGAAATGTATAGGGGAGATACAAAAATTTGTTTTAAACACTTTAATTGACGTGAAAATCTAGATGGATCATATGCCTCACATATAATCTCTCTGTCAATCCTCGTGACCAACACACCATCTTTGTAGGCCAGCATGTATGCCCTCAAATCTAGGCTGGTTGTTCCATCATCAACAAACCGCCCGGTTGGAGGATTTCTATAAAGAAAGAAATTAACTTCCTTATACATGCTCAGCCTCACCTTCAGGTCATAAGAATTGAGAGCCAGTGGACCAATTCAAGAGAATTCTTGCACTGACGGCCTGAAAGAACTTCTGGGGATTTGTACTCCATTTTGTACATTATACATCTTAAATTGAGTGGCGATCCATCTCCACAAAACATGAAAATGGTCCAACTATTCTCAAAGGAGACTTACCCATGAAGACATGGAGTAAGCTCCTGTGAATATTTGCTAAAATGAGAGTAGCTAACCCAATCATTTTTTCCTCAGTCAACTTGGCCGCAATAACGAAGGTCCTTGGCCTAACACCTCCCTTCGATTCCCTGACTGTCAAGAGATAAACACTGTGCCACAAGGATAAGAAGAATGCCTAACAAGTCTTCTTTGGGATTCTCTGATTCACTTTGTATCCCCACTTCTCAAATTCCCCTACTTGTAGGGTCATCCAAAATTTTCCAAGAGAACCCATTTTCTCTGTTTTGAGGCAATTGGTAGGATGAGTGGGCCCTTCTCCTTGGGACCCTTCTTCTTGGATCCCTTATCCTTTGATCCCTTTTCCTTCATCTCCTTATCCTGCTTATCGATAAGAAACATATTCATCCACTCCACTGGATGAATATCCTTTCTAGAATGAGTTAAGGAGGTCTCTAAACTATTGAGCTTGTATAATATTTTCCATACTTCCCAAGCTATAATCTAGGGTCTTCTCTGAATCATTCCAAGTCACCATGGGAGAGATAAATTCCTCATACATATCACCCAAAATTGGATCCCCTGAGATCTTGTGGACATCCCAAAGACTGATGCCTACTTCTCCATGATTTAAATGGAAATAATTGGTTTCTGGGCTCCAATGACTGAGAATCTCTGGCACGAAGTTATCATGTTTGTAAAAATATGTTTCCCAAACTAGAAGGCTTCATTTATGGCAACTCCTTTAAAATCCCCAAAAAACTCTGCACAAGTTTGTCGTACCCAGTATACCCACATCTAAGTTGGCTTCACACCTCCTCCATTACGGAAGTCCCAGCTCTTCTTCCAGACTTTGTATTGATCCATATATGAATTTCAGATGAATTAAGGATAACAATGTGGTTGCAGCTCGGGCTTGTGAGGTTTCAAATCCGGCGTACAAGGACTATGATGCATCATATGGGCCTTCTCCACTGTTCAATCATTTAAAAATGCTCCTCCACATGAAATATTTTCTAAGAAAAGTTGGTGTAATTATGAAACCAATAAATTGGAAGATAGTTCATTACCTCTGGAATGGTGACTTCTCGCAGATGACCATAGCCATACAAAGGTAGATAAATGCTCTGTGGGAAGTCAAGATGATACTTCTTCAGATACTTGGACAAATTCGGGAGAGTACTGTCACAGACAATATAATAATCATGGCCAATGATGCTCATCATATCATCAACTCGCTTCCTAGCAAGTTCCTCAGTTGTTCCAATTCTCTTGGGAGTCATTGAATCTACACAAAAGTTGAATAAATTATGTATTAAATGGGTTTATTTTTCATAAAATTTGTGACTAAATTTGAAAAAATGGAAAATGAATTAAGGCGCACAAGTCTAATTTTGTCACGCATGTATGAATGTTTCGCGCATGTATGGCTATGCCATACACGTTTTTGGTGCGAAAGTATCACCGCTCAGGTCCAAATACCTTGACAGCAGCGCGACAGCGAAGAAAATAGCGAAAAACAGAGCAACTAACAAGGTTAAGGGATCTTGTGGGGCGAGAGCTCGAAATTCTGAAATTCGGTGCTTTGATCGAGAAATGGCCGCATATATATAAGTCAGGCCTCAACCCTACGCACCTAAAATCCAGCTCACGGAACCAGCTGTGCTGAGGCCTGCGCGACTTGCACATGGGAGATTCCATCTCTGTGATCAACACTTGCGCGCTAATGTTTCCATGATTTTTTTATTTCCTCAGAGTTACATCCTCATTTCTTTCAGATCCAACTCTAAGGGGGGGCTTTTTTTACTCTCCTTTCTTTCACAGAGTTTAACGAATTGAAAAGGGGAAAATATCTTGAACACAAAGTGATTCATCCTTTGAAGAAACATCAAAAAATGACAAAGGCATGAACAAAGGTTCAAATGAACTAGAGTTGCGCAAGTTCCACCAAGGTCGTGCAAGTATACTTGCGCGACACACATTGGTGACGCAGGTGACTTGCACACCCTATTTGAATTTTCCCAGGGTCTTCTCGAACCTATAAATACCCCAGATGGGCCCCCCATTTTGGGGACGAAAAATTCCAAAAACTCAGATTTGAGCTCCTGGCACCATAGTCTCTTCTCAAAGCTTTCGAAAACTTCTAAGGGAATTTCTTACCTAGAACAAAAGATCTAAAGGGGGGTAATGACTAATTGTTTTAACTCATCAACACTTGTGTGCCTAAGTGGCCAGCCCTTAAGGGAAATGGAAACACTTGAGCGCCGCCTTCTTCATTCAACAGAACTTGCACGCCACCCTTTTGAAAGCCCCTAGGGATAATACTAAAGGCTTGAGCCAACCCTTTCCCAAGTATTAACTTAATGGTTGGCCGTCGCGCAAGTACCCCTATGTCGCGCAAGTATACTTGTGCGACCAGGACGTGCACGCCCACGCAGGACTTGCGCGCCACCATCTTTTTGGGTGCCCCATCCTACTTATTTCACCTCTCTTATGCCTATACACTCATCCTCTTCAAGATTAAGCCTTTAGATCTATCTCAAAATTCATTTGTGGCATGATTTCCTTGTTAGATTCTTTATCTGAAAGGAATTTTGTGGAACATCTCTTAAAAACATAGTGATTCACATATCATTATTTCACTAATGTCATAGATTTCATTCATTCAACCTCATCCATTAAGATGAGAGAATCCTTAACCTGGGCCTCCTTTTCAGAACTAATCCCCAGTCATAATTACTCTAATTTGGGCATCCTCTTCAAGAATAAGCCCCCACTCATAAATTCCATTTAACTTTGGCCTCCTTCTCAGGGGTAAGTCCTATGTCTCAAGTCCCCTAACCTAGGCCTCCTTTTTAAGAGTAAGCCCCAATCTAAGTTCCCATAATTTTGGGAATCCTCTTTAAGAATAAGCCCCAAGATCCCAAAATCTAAATCCCTTTAACCTGGGCTTCCTTTTTAGGTGTAATCCCTCAGTTTTCAAAACCTTTTAACCTGGGCCTCCTCCTCAGGAATAATCCCCAGTCATAATTTCTTTTAACTAGTCTTAATTTTCTTTTGATTTGGGATTCCTTTTTCGGAGTAAAACCCAACCATAAGTCCCTGAATAATTTTTGAACCTTCCTCAGGAGTAATCCCCTAGTTAGGGTATCTAAATCTTCATAAAGCACATATACATTTATGGACCTTTTCCTGGGTTTCTTCCCTAATGTAAAACCCAATCTTCATCTATTTTTGGGCAGTCATACATAAATAATCCCCACATCATTTCTTATGATGGAACAATTGTATGGATTTACCAATACCTCTTGTTTCTCACACCGAGCATGACTCATGTGAGCTTAGAGTGTAAAAGTAATTATGACATCTTTATTTGAACGATCAATCATGAATAAACCCCATACTGCTTTACTCGAACTATGTGTGTTCTGATTCCTTTTCTAAAAACAAAGGATATGTAGGTAGCCCATCTGTGGGTATGATCCCAACTATGAAATAATTCATGTCCTTGTGAATGAAAATAAACATCATGTGCCCTGTTGAGTGTCTTTAAAACCAGTATGTTCATCATTATGACCAAGAGAATTTATATAACATTTTAAAGGATACCATTGACTTGGAATCTCTTAACAAATACAGATGATTATATATCGATGAAGAACCTCAAATACATATAAAGGATTCACTAATATCTCATACATATTAATTATTTATTTTCAGATCTAAAGAAAAGATCATTTTCATACTTGGTAATGTAATAAGGATTCAAGAACATAACTTAAATCTATAAAGAGAATCCCGTAGTAGACAATAATTCCCCTTAAAATGGTGTGATGAGTCTGACCTCCGATCCTCTCGACCAATGCAAATTCTTATGTCTCATCAGTTCACATTTAATGAGCACCTAACATTATAAAGTAGGTCCAAATGGATATGGAATCATTGGATGTTTCCGGTTCTACGGAAAAACCCGTTAGAAACAGCTTGGAATGTTTGAATCTTAAATCAATGAAAAAGGCATGAACAAAGTTTCAAATGCACTTGAGTCACACAAGTTCCACCAAGGTCGCGCAAGTATACTTGGGCGACACACATTGGTCGTGAAGGTGACTTGCGCTCCCTATTTGAATTTTTATCAGGGTCTTCTCCAGCCTATAAATACCCTAGGTGGCCCACCCATTTTGGGGACAAAAAATTCTAGAAACTCAGATTTGAGATCCCGGTTCTCTAGTCTCTTATCAATGCTTCTGAACACTTCTAAGGTAATTTCATAACTAGTACGGAAGATCTAAATAGGGGGTAAGGCTTAAGTGTTGTAACTCATCAACACTTGCGCGCCTAAGTGGCCATCCCTTAAGGGAAATGGCCACACTTGCGCGCCTCCTTGCTCCTTCAACAGAAGTTGCGTGCCACCTTTCTGGAAGCCCCTAGGGATAATACTAAAGGCTTGATCCAAGCCTCACCCATGTATTAACTTAAGGGTTGGCCATCACGCAGGTACCCCTGTGTCGGGAAAATGTACTTGTGCGACTAGGACTTGCATGCCTAAGTAGGACTTGCGTGCCAACTTTTTTTTGGGTTCCCCTCCTGCCTATTTCACCTCTCTTATGCCTATACACTCATCCTCATCACATTTAAGCCTCCAGAACCCTCTCCAATTTCATTTATGGCATGATTTCCTTATTGTCTTCCTTGTCTAAAAAGAATTATGTGGAACATCTCTTAAAAACATAGTGATTCACATATATTTATGTCACTAATGTCAGAGATATCATTCATTCAACCTCATCCTTTACGATGAGATAATCCTTAACCCGGGCCTCATTTTCAGGTCTAATCCCCAGTCATAATTCCTCTTATTTTGGCATCCTCTTCAGGAATAAGCCCCCACTCATAAATTCCATTTAACTTAGGCCTCCATCTCAAGGGTAAGTCCTAAGTATCAAGTCCCCTAACCTGGGCCTCCTTTTCATGAGTAAGCCCCAGTCCAAGTTCCCATAATTTTGGGCATCCTTTTTATGAATAAGCACCAAGTTCCCAAAATATAAATCCCCTTAACATGGGTTCCCTTTTCAAGAGTAAGCCCCCAGTTTTCAAAACCTTTTAACTTGGGCCTCCTCCTCAGGAATAAGCCCCAGTCATAATTTCTCTTAACCAGACTCAATTTAAATTTGATTTGGGCTTCCTTTTTAGGAGTAAAACCCTGTCATAAGTCCCTTCCTAATTTGGGAACCTTCCTCAAAAGTAAGCCCCAAGTTAGACTATCCAAATCTCCATAAAGAACATATACCTTTATGGACGTTGTTCCTGGGTTTCTTCCCTGAAGTAAAACCCAATATTCATCTATATGTGGGAAGTCATACATACATAAGTCCTACTTCATTTCTTATGATGGCACAATTGTCTGGTTTTACCAATACCTCTTGTTTCTCACACCGAGCATGACTCACGTGAGCTTAGAGTGTAAAAGTAATTATGACATCTTTCTTTGAGCCATCAATCATGAATAAACCCCATAATTCTTTACTCTAACTATGTGGGTTCTGATTCCATTTCTAAATAAGGATACGTAGGTAGCCCATCTGCGGGTACGATCCTAACTATGAAATAATTCATGTCCTTTTGAATGAAAATAAACTTCAAGTGCCCCACTGAGTGGATTTAAAACCAGTATGGTCATCATTATGACCAAGAGACTTTTATATAATGTAATAAAGGATACCATTGACTAAGAATCTCTAAAATAATACAGATGATTCTCTATCGATGAAGAACCTCGAATACATATAAAAGATTCTTTAAAATCTCATTCATATTAATTATTGTTTGTCAGATCTATAGAAAAGATCATTTTCATACTTGGTAATGTAATAAGGATTCACGAACATAACATAAATCTAAAAAGAGAGTCCCGAAGTAGAAAATAATCCCCCTCAAAAAGGTGTGATGAGTCCGACCTCCCATCCTCTCGACCAATGAATATTATTAAGTCTAATTAGTTCACAATTAATGAGCACCTATATTTGGAAAGTAGGTCCAAATGGATATGGAATCATTGGATGTTTCTGGTTCTACATACAAACCCATTAGAAACCGCTTGGAATGTTTGAATCTTAAATCAATGACAAATTCATGAACAACGGTTCAAATGCACTTGAGTCGTGCATGTTCAACCAACGTCGTGCAAGTATACCTGCACGATGCACATTGTTCGTGAAGGTGACTTGCACGCCCTATTTGAATTTCTCCTAGGGTATTCTCCAGCCCATAAATACCCCTGGTGGGCCCCCCATTTTGGGGAAAAAATTTCAGAAACATAGTTTTGAGCACACGAAACTCTAGTCTCCTTTCAAATATTCCAAACACTTCTAAGCTATTTTCTTTCCTAGAATGGAAGATCTAAAGAAGGGGGGGGTAAGGCCTAAGTGTTGTAACTCATCAACACTTGCGCACCTAAGTGGACAGCCCTTAAGAGAAATGGCCACACCTGCCCGCCACCTTGCTCCTTCAACAGAACTTGTGTTCCACCCTTTTGGATGCCCCTAGGGATAATACTAAAGGCTTGAGCCAAGCCTCGCCCATGTATTACCTTAAGGGTTGGCCATCGCGCAAGTACCCCTTTGTCGCGCAAGTATACTTGCGCGGACACGCAGGACATGCATGCCACCTTTATTTTGGGGTGACCATCCTACCTATTTCACCTCTCTTATGCCTATCCACTCATCCTTTTCAAGATTAACCCTTCAGAACTCTCTCCAAAGTCATTGATGGATGATTTCCTTGTTTGCTTCCTTATCTGAAAGGAATTCTGTGGAACATCTCTTAAAAACTTACAGATTCACATATCTTTATGTCACTAATGTCAGAGATTTCATTCATTCAACCTCATCCTTTAAGATGAGATAATATTTAACCTGGGCCTCCTTTTCAGGACTAATCCCCAGTCATAATTCCTCTAATTTGGGCATCCTCTTCAAGAATAAACCTGCACTCATAAATTCCATTTAACTTAGGCCTCCTTCTCAGGGGTAAGTCCTAAGTCTCATGTACCATAACCAGGGACTCATTTTCAGTAGTAAGCCCCAGTCCTTGTTCCAATAATTTTGGACATCCTCCTTAGGATTAATCCCCATTTTCCCAATGTCCATATCCCTTTAACCTGGGCTTCCTTTTCAGGAGTAAGCCCACAGTTTTCAAAACCAATTAACCTGGGCCTCCTCATCAGGAATAAGCCCCAGTCATAATTTCTCTTAACCATTCTTAATATACTATTTATTTGGGATTCCCATGTAGGAGTAAAACCCAATCATAAGTCCCTTTCTAATTTGGGCACCTTCCTCAAGAGTAAACCACAAGTTAGAGTATCCAAATCTCCATAAATCACATAAACCTTTATGGACCTTGTTCCAGAGTTTCTTCCCTGAAGCAAAACCCAATCATCATATAGTTTTGGGCAGTCATACATACATAAGCCCCACATAATTTCTTATGATGGAACAATTGTCTGGTTTTACCAATACCTCTTATTTCTCACACTGAACATGACTCCCATGAGCTTAGAGTGTAAAAGTAATTATGACATCTTTCTTTGAGCCATCAATGATGAATGAACACCATATTTCTTTACTTGAACTACGTGGGTTCTGATTCCCTTTCTAAAATCAATGAATACGTAGGTAGCCCATCTGCGGGTACGATTCCATCTATGAAATAATTCATGTCCTTCTGAATGTCAATACACTTCAAGTGCACTGCTGAGTGGATTTAGAACCAGTATGGTCATCATTATGACCAAGATAATTTTATATAATTTATTAAAGGATACCATTAACTAAGAATCTCTAAACAAATACAGATGATTCTCTATCGATGAAGAAACTCGAATAAATATAAAATATTCTCTAAAATCTCATAAAAATTAATCATTGATTGTCAGATATAAAGAAAAGTTTATTTTCATACTTGGTAATGTAATAAGGATTCACGAACGTAACATAAATCTATAAAGAGAGTCCCTGAGTAGACAATAATTCCCCTAAAAAGGTGTTATGAGTCCGACCTCCCATTCTCTCGACCAATGAAAATTCTTACATCTCATCAGTTCAGAATTAATGAGCACCTACCTTTGGAATGTAGGTCCAAATAGATATGGAATCATTGGATGTTTCCGGTTCTACGAACAAACCTATTATAAACCGCTTGGAATGTTTGAATCTTAAATCAATGAGATCATCTCCAATTCCAGTGGAAACAGTGTCAAAAACAAGAGTTCAGCAAGGCCCATTGTCGTGTACCACACTACGCCAAAAAAGGCATTTAGCGGTGGTTTTTTTTTCGTTTCGCGGCGGTTTAAACCGCGGCTAAATCGATTGGCGGCGGTTTTCAAAAACCGCCGCTAAATCGTGTATCGGGAAACTATTCGCGACGGTTTTCAAAACCGTCGCAGAACGTTTCAGGGTGGTTTTTTTTAATTTTTTTAATTATATACAAATATATATATATTTATTTATTTCGTATTTATTTATTTATTTATTTATTTATTTATTTATTTATTTTGTATTTATTTATTTATTTATTTATTTATTTATTTCGTATTTATTTATTTATTTATTTCGTATTTATTTATTTATTTATTTATTTATTTATTTACATATTTATTTATTTATTTATTTATTTATTTATCGTATATCTTTATTTTATTTATTTTATTTCGTATTTATTTTATTTATTTTATTTATTTTATTTATTTATTTTATTTATTTTAATTATTTTATTTATTTTATTTATTTTATAAATAATAAATAATAAATAAATATAATAAATAAATAATAAATAAATAATAAATAAATAATAAATATAAATAATAAATAATAAATAAATATAAATAATAAATAAATATAAATAATAAATAATAAATAATAAATAAAGATAAATAATAAATAATAAATAATAAATAATAAATAATAAATAATAAATAATAAATAATAAATAATAAATAATAAATAAATATGAATAATAAATAATAAATAATAAATAATAAATAATAAATAATAAATAATAAATAAATATAAATAATAAATAATAAATAAATATAAATAATAAAAAATAAAAAATAAAAAATAAAAAATAAATAAAAAATAAAGATAAATAATAAATAATAAATAATAAATAATAAATAATAAATAATAAATAATAAATACTAAATAATAAATAATAAATAATAAATAAAGATAAATAATAAATAATAAATAATAAATAATAAATAATAAATAATAAATAATAAATAATAAATAATAAATAATAAATAATAAATAAATATAAATGTAAATAATAAATAATAAATAATAAATAATAAATAATAAATAATAAATAAATATAAATAACAAATAATAAATAAATATAAATAATAAATAATAAATAAATATAAATAATAAATAATAAATAAATATAAATAATAAATAATAAATAAATATAAATGATAAATAAATATAAATACTAAATACTAAATACTAAATAATAAATAATAAATAATAAATAAATATAAATAATATATAATAAAAAATAAAAAATAAAAAATAAAAAATAAAAAATAACTAATAAATAATAAATAATAAATAATAAATAATAAATAATAAATAATAAATAAACATAAATAATTAATAAATATAAATAATAAATAATAAATAAATAATAAATAAATAATAAATAAATAATAAATATAAATAATAAATAATAAATAAATATAAATAATAAATAAATATAATAAATAAATAATAAATAAATAATAAATATAAATAATAAATAATAAATAAATATAAATAATAAATAAATATAAATAATAAATAAAGATAAATAATAAATAATAAATAATAAATTATAAATTATAAATTATAAATAATAAAAAATAAATAATAAATAAATATAAATAATAAATAATAAATAATAAATAATAAATAATAAATAAATATAAATATAAATAATAAATATTAAATATTAAATATTAAATAAAGATAAATAATAAATAATAAATAATAAATAATAAATAGTAAATAAAAAATAAAAAATAAAAAATAAAAAATAAAAAATAGAAAATAATAAATAATAAATAATAAATAAAGATAAATAATAAATAATAAATAATAAATAAAAAATAAAAAATAAAAAATAAAAAATAAAAAATAAAAAATAAAAAATAATAAATAAATATAAATATAAATAATAAATAATAAATAATAAATAATAAATACTAAATAATGATAAATAATAAATAATAAATACTAAATAATAAATAATAAATAATAAATAATAAATAATGATAAATAATAAATAATAAATAATAAATAATAAATAATAAATAATAAATAATAAATAATAAATAATAAATAATAAATAATAAATAATAAATAATAAATAATAAATAAATATAAATATAAATAATAAATAATAAATAATAAATAATAAATAATAAATAATAAATAATAAATAATAAATAATAAATAAATATAAATAACAAATAATAAATAAATATAAATAATAAATAATAAATAAATAATAAATAATAAATAATAAATAAATATAAATAATAAATAATAAATAATAAATAAATATAAATGATAAATAAATATAAATAATAAATACTAAATACTAAATAATAAATAATAAATAATAAATATATATATATAATAAATAATAAATAATAAATAATAAAAAATAAAAAATAAAAAATAACTAATAAATAATAAATAATAAAGAATAAATAATAAATACTAAATAATAAATAAACATAAATAATTAATAAATATAAATAATAAATAATAAATAAATAATAAATAAATAAATAATAAATAATAAATAAATAATAAATATAAATAATAAATAATAATAAATATAAATAATAAATAAATATAATAAATAAATAATAAATAAATAATAAATAAATAATAACTAAATAATAAATAAATAATAAATATAAATAATAAATAATAAATAAATATAAATAATAAATAAATATAAATAATAAATAAAGATAAATAATAAATAATAAATAATAAATAATAAATAAATATAAATAATAAATAATAAATAATAAATAATAAATAATTAATAAATATAAATATAAATAATAAATAATAAATAAGAAATATTAAATAAAGATAAATAATAAATAATAAATAATAAATAATAAATAGTAAATAAAAAATAAAAAAATAAAAAATAAAAAATAAAAAATAAAAAATAATAAATAATAAATAATAAATAATAAATAAAGATAAATAATAAATAATAAATAATAAATAATAAATAATAAATAATAAATAATAAATAAAATATAATAAATAATAAATAATAAATAAATATAAATATAAATAATAAATAATAAATAATAAATAATAAATAATAAATAAAGATAAATAATAAATAATAAATAATAAATAATAAATAATAAATAATAAATAATAAATAAATATAAATAACAAATAATAAATAAATATATATAATAAATAATAAATAAATATAAATAATAAATAAATATAAATAATAAATAATAAATAATAAATAATAAATAAATATAAATGATAAATAAATATAAATAATAAAAAATAAAAAATAAAAAATAAATAAAAAATAAATATAAATAATAAATAAATAATAAATAAATAATAAATAAATAATAACTATAAATAATAAATAATAAATAAATATAAATAATAAATAAATATAAATAATAAATAATAAATAATAAATAAAGATAAATAATAAATAATAAATAATAAATAATAAATAATAAATAATAAATAAATATAAATAGTAAATAGTAAATAATAAATAATAAATAATAAATAATAAATAATAAATAAATATAAATATAAATATAAATAATAAATAATAAATAATAAATAATAAATAATAAATAAATATAAATAATAAATAAAAAATAAAAAATAAAAAATAAAAAATAAATAATAAAGATAAATAATAAATAATAAATAATAAATAATAAATAATAAATAATAAATAATAAATAATAAATAATAAATAATAAATAATAAATAATAAATAATAAATACTAAATACTAAATAATAAATAATAAATAATAAATAATAAATAAATATAAATAATAAATATAAATAATAAATAATAAATAATAAATAATAAATAATAAATAATAAATAATAAATAATAAATAATAAATAATAAATAATAAATAAATATAAATATAAATAACAAATAATAAATAAATATAAATAATAAATAATAAATAAATATAAATAATAAATAATAAATAAATATAAATAATAAATAATAAATAATAAATAAATATAAATGATAAATAAATATAAATAATAAATACTAAATAATAAATAAATATAAATGATAAATAAATATAAATAATAAATACTAAATAATAAATAATAAATAATAAATAATAAATAATAAATAAATATAAATAATAAATAATAAATAATAAAAAATAAAAAATAAAAAATAACTAATAACTAATAAATAATAAATAATAAATAATAAATAATAAATAATAAAAAATAAAAAATAAAAAATAACTAATAACTAATAAATAATAAATAATAAATAATAAATAATAAATACTAAATACTAAATAAACATAAATAATTAATAAATATAAATAATAAATAATAAATAAATAATAAATAAATAGTAAATATAAATAATAAATAATAAATAAATATAAATAATAAATAAATATAATAAATAAATAATAAATAAATAATAAATATAAATAATAAATAATAAATAAATATAAATAATAAATAAATATAAATAATAAATAATAAATAAATATAAATAAATAATAAATAATAAATAATAAATAATAAATAATAATTAATAAATAAATATAAATAATAAATAATAAATAATAAATAATAAATAATAAATAATAAATAATAAATAATAAATAATAAATAGTAAATAATAAATAATAAATAATAAATAATAAATAATAAATAATAAATAATAAATAATAAATAATAAATAATAAATAATAAATAAAGATAAATAATAAATAATAAATAATAAATAATAAATAATAAATAATAAATAATAAATAATAAAAAATAAAAAATAAAAAATAAATAAATATAAAAATAAATAATAAATAATAAATAAAAAATAAAAAATAAAAAATAAAGATAAATAATAAATAATAAATAATAAATAATAAATAATAAATAATAAATAATAAATAATAAATAATAAATAATAAATAATAAATAATATATAATAAATAATAAATAATAAATAATAAATAATGAATAATAAATAATAAATAAATATAAATATAAATAATAAATAATAAATAATGAATAATGAATAATAAATAATAAATAATAAATAATAAATAAATATAAATAACAAATAATAAATAAATATAAATAATAAATAATATATAAATATAAATAATAAATAATAAATAAATATAAATAATAACAAATAAATAATAAATAAATATAAATGATAAATAAATATAAATAATAAATACTAAAAAATAAATAATTAATAATTAATAATAAATATATATAAATAAAAATAATAAATAATAAAAAATAAAAAAATAAAAAATAAAAAATAACTTATAAATAATAAATAATAAAGAATAAATAATAAATACTAAATAATAAATAAACATAAATAATTAATAAATTTAAATAATAAATAATAAATAATAAATAACCAGTTACAAATAATATATAATAAATAAATTAAAGTATATTATAAATAATAAATAATAAATAATAAATGAAACACATGAAAAAGTATGAAAAGATGTGATAAGGGATGAAAAATCATGAAAATGCATGAAAAAGGATGGAGAAGCATATGAAGAATGAGGTATTAGAAAGAATGAGAACGCATGAAAACTCGTGACAACTCTAGATCGTGTATCGGGAAACTATTCGCGACGGTTTTCAAAACCGTCGCAGAACGTTTCAGGGTGGTTTTTTTTAATTTTTTTAATTATATACAAATATATATATATTTATTTATTTCGTATTTATTTATTTATTTATTTATTTATTTATTTATTTATTTTGTATTTATTTATTTATTTATTTATTTATTTATTTCGTATTTATTTATTTATTTATTTCGTATTTATTTATTTATTTATTTATTTATTTATTTACATATTTATTTATTTATTTATTTATTTATTTATCGTATATCTTTATTTTATTTATTTTATTTCGTATTTATTTTATTTATTTTATTTATTTTATTTATTTATTTTATTTATTTTAATTATTTTATTTATTTTATTTATTTTATAAATAATAAATAATAAATAAATATAATAAATAAATAATAAATTAATAATAAATAAATAATAAATATAAATAATAAATAATAAATAAATATAAATAATAAATAAATATAAATAATAAATAATAAATAATAAATAAAGATAAATAATAAATAATAAATAATAAATAATAAATAATAAATAATAAATAATAAATAATAAATAATAAATAATAAATAAATATGAATAATAAATAATAAATAATAAATAATAAATAATAAATAATAAATAATAAATAAATATAAATAATAAATAATAAATAAATATAAATAATAAAAAATAAAAAATAAAAAATAAAAAATAAATAAAAAATAAAGATAAATAATAAATAATAAATAATAAATAATAAATAATAAATAATAAATAATAAATACTAAATAATAAATAATAAATAATAAATAAAGATAAATAATAAATAATAAATAATAAATAATAAATAATAAATAATAAATAATAAATAATAAATAATAAATAATAAATAAATATAAATGTAAATAATAAATAATAAATAATAAATAATAAATAATAAATAATAAATAAATATAAATAACAAATAATAAATAAATATAAATAATAAATAATAAATAAATATAAATAATAAATAATAAATAAATATAAATAATAAATAATAAATAAATATAAATGATAAATAAATATAAATACTAAATACTAAATACTAAATAATAAATAATAAATAATAAATAAATATAAATAATATATAATAAAAAATAAAAAATAAAAAATAAAAAATAAAAAATAACTAATAAATAATAAATAATAAATAATAAATAATAAATAATAAATAATAAATAAACATAAATAATTAATAAATATAAATAATAAATAATAAATAAATAATAAATAAATAATAAATAAATAATAAATATAAATAATAAATAATAAATAAATATAAATAATAAATAAATATAATAAATAAATAATAAATAAATAATAAATATAAATAATAAATAATAAATAAATATAAATAATAAATAAATATAAATAATAAATAAAGATAAATAATAAATAATAAATAATAAATTATAAATAATAAATTATAAATAATAAAAAATAAATAATAAATAAATATAAATAATAAATAATAAATAATAAATAATAAATAATAAATAAATATAAATATAAATAATAAATATTAAATATTAAATATTAAATAAAGATAAATAATAAATAATAAATAATAAATAATAAATAGTAAATAAAAAATAAAAAATAAAAAATAAAAAATAAAAAATAAAAAATAAAAAATAAAAAATAATAAATAAAGATAAATAATAAATAATAAATAATAAATAAAAAATAAAAAATAAAAAATAAAAAATAAAAAATAAAAAATAAAAAATAATAAATAAATATAAATATAAATAATAAATAATAAATAATAAATAATAAATAATAAATAATGATAAATAATAAATAATAAATACTAAATAATAAATAATAAATAATAAATAATAAATAATGATAAATAATAAATAATAAATAATAAATAATAAATAATAAATAATAAATAATAAATAATAAATAATAAATAATAAATAATAAATAATAAATAATAAATAATAAATAAATATAAATATAAATAATAAATAATAAATAATAAATAATAAATAATAAATAATAAATAATAAATAATAAATAATAAATAAATATAAATAACAAATAATAAATAAATATAAATAATAAATAATAAATAAATAATAAATAATAAATAATAAATAAATATAAATAATAAATAATAAATAATAAATAAATATAAATGATAAATAAATATAAATAATAAATACTAAATACTAAATAATAAATAATAAATAATAAATATATATATATAATAAATAATAAATAATAAATAATAAAAAATAAAAAATAAAAAATAACTAATAAATAATAAATAATAAAGAATAAATAATAAATACTAAATAATAAATAAACATAAATAATTAATAAATATAAATAATAAATAATAAATAAATAATAAATAAATAAATAATAAATAATAAATAAATAATAAATATAAATAATAAATAATAATAAATATAAATAATAAATAAATATAATAAATAAATAATAAATAAATAATAAATAAATAATAACTAAATAATAAATAAATAATAAATATAAATAATAAATAATAAATAAATATAAATAATAAATAAATATAAATAATAAATAAAGATAAATAATAAATAATAAATAATAAATAATAAATAAATATAAATAATAAATAATAAATAATAAATAATAAATAATTAATAAATATAAATATAAATAATAAATAATAAATAATAAATATTAAATAAAGATAAATAATAAATAATAAATAATAAATAATAAATAGTAAATAAAAAATAAAAAAATAAAAAATAAAAAATAAAAAATAAAAAATAATAAATAATAAATAATAAATAATAAATAAAGATAAATAATAAATAATAAATAATAAATAATAAATAATAAATAATAAATAATAAATAATAAATAAAATATAATAAATAATAAATAATAAATAAATATAAATATAAATAATAAATAATAAATAATAAATAATAAATAATAAATAAAGATAAATAATAAATAATAAATAATAAATAATAAATAATAAATAATAAATAAATATAAATAACAAATAATAAATAAATATATATAATAAATAATAAATAAATATAAATAATAAATAAATATAAATAATAAATAATAAATAATAAATAATAAATAAATATAAATGATAAATAAATATAAATAATAAATAATAAAAAATAAAAAATAAATAAAAAATAAATATAAATAATAAATAAATAATAAATAAATAATAAATAAATAATAACTATAAATAATAAATAATAAATAAATATAAATAATAAATAAATATAAATAATAAATAATAAATAATAAATAAAGATAAATAATAAATAATAAATAATAAATAATAAATAATAAATAATAAATAAATATAAATAGTAAATAGTAAATAATAAATAATAAATAATAAATAATAAATAATAAATAAATATAAATATAAATATAAATAATAAATAATAAATAATAAATAATAAATAATAAATAAATATAAATAATAAATAAAAAATAAAAAATAAAAAATAAAAAATAAAAAATAAAGATAAATAATAAATAATAAATAATAAATAATAAATAATAAATAATAAATAATAAATAATAAATAATAAATAATAAATAATAAATAATAAATAATAAATACTAAATACTAAATAATAAATAATAAATAATAAATAATAAATAAATATAAATAATAAATATAAATAATAAATAATAAATAATAAATAATAAATAATAAATAATAAATAATAAATAATAAATAATAAATAATAAATAATAAATAAATATAAATATAAATAACAAATAATAAATAAATATAAATAATAAATAATAAATAAATATAAATAATAAATAATAAATAAATATAAATAATAAATAATAAATAATAAATAAATATAAATGATAAATAAATATAAATAATAAATACTAAATAATAAATAAATATAAATGATAAATAAATATAAATAATAAATACTAAATAATAAATAATAAATAATAAATAATAAATAATAAATAAATATAAATAATAAATAATAAATAATAAAAAATAAAAAATAAAAAATAACTAATAACTAATAAATAATAAATAATAAATAATAAATAATAAATAATAAAAAATAAAAAATAAAAAATAACTAATAACTAATAAATAATAAATAATAAATAATAAATAATAAATACTAAATACTAAATAAACATAAATAATTAATAAATATAAATAATAAATAATAAATAAATAATAAATAAATAGTAAATATAAATAATAAATAATAAATAAATATAAATAATAAATAAATATAATAAATAAATAATAAATAAATAATAAATATAAAAAATAAATAATAAATAAATATAAATAATAAATAAATATAAATAATAAATAATAAATAAATATAAATAAATAATAAATAATAAATAATAAATAATAATTAATAATTAATAAATAAATATAAATAATAAATAATAAATAATAAATAATAAATAATAAATAATAAATAATAAATAATAAATAATAAATAGTAAATAATAAATAATAAATAATAAATAATAAATAATAAATAATAAATAATAAATAATAAATAATAAATAATAAATAATAAATAAAGATAAATAATAAATAATAAATAATAAATAATAAATAATAAATAATAAATAATAAATAATAAAAAATAAAAAATAAAAAATAAATAAATATAAAAATAAATAATAAATAATAAATAAAAAATAAAAAATAAAAAATAAAGATAAATAATAAATAATAAATAATAAATAATAAATAATAAATAATAAATAATAAATAATAAATAATAAATAATAAATAATAAATAATATATAATAAATAATAAATAATAAATAATAAATAATGAATAATAAATAATAAATAAATATAAATATAAATAATAAATAATAAATAATGAATAATGAATAATAAATAATAAATAATAAATAATAAATAAATATAAATAACAAATAATAAATAAATATAAATAATAAATAATATATAAATATAAATAATAAATAATAAATAAATATAAATAATAACAAATAAATAATAAATAAATATAAATGATAAATAAATATAAATAATAAATACTAAAAAATAAATAATTAATAATTAATAATAAATATATATAAATAAAAATAATAAATAATAAAAAATAAAAAAATAAAAAATAAAAAATAACTTATAAATAATAAATAATAAAGAATAAAGAATAAATACTAAATAATAAATAAACATAAATAATTAATAAATTTAAATAATAAATAATAAATAATAAATAACCAGTTACAAATAATATATAATAAATAAATTAAAGTATATTATAAATAATAAATAATAAATAATAAATGAAACACATGAAAAAGTATGAAAAGATGTGATAAGGGATGAAAAATCATGAAAATGCATGAAAAAGGATGGAGAAGCATATGAAGAATGAGGTATTAGAAAGAATGAGAACGCATGAAAACTTGTGACAACTCTAGAAAACTCCTTAATAATTTAACATAATCATCATAATAACCCACAAAAAACCATTGATAATGATAACAAGTCATGGAAACCCAAATAAACAGTAAAAAATGGAGCTACCGTTAAAACCCGTCAAAACGCTCATAAAGAGACAAAAACATTGGACTCACATTAACGGAGATAACATAAGATCCGAGAGTCCGTTTTAGATCTGCGACCTTTCAAATCAAAGATCCTGAAACGATATTCAACTTGAAAGGTGAAAGAGTCCGAATGGACAGGCGGATCGGAAGTTATGACCATTTAAAAAAAAAGCTAACGGGGAACGGGTGCTAGAAACGAGGCATTGAAAAACATAACAAAACCGACACCCATTAAAAAGGCCATAACATATGATCTAGGAGTGCATGTGGGCGCCGCGAGCAGTTAAACTGAAGCTCATGGAACGAGCTATGATCTGGCAGGTGGAGGAGGCCGAACTAACACGCGGATCGAAAGTTAGGTCCATTTGAAGACAAGTTCGATGGGACACCGGTGACGGAAACAAGGTTTTAGAGGCATTTGGAAGGGTTTTTGGGATCGAAAAACACGACAGAAGCATGCATCTGTCAAACTGGTGCGTAGTTCTCTTCGCTGGCTTCGATTTGATATGTGGTAGAGCCCAAACGGACACCCGAAGCAAAAGTTATGGCCATTTGAAGTTGGAGAACTTTTTTCAACTTTTTTATAACTCTAATATCATCCACACCTTAGTCCATCTCACGGTTTTGATTATATGTGCCTCTAGATCTCTTCATGAGCTTCGATTTGACTGGTCGTGGCGCTTCAACGGACACCCGAATCAAAAGTTATGGTCGTTTTAGTGATTTTGGGGTTTCTCACGTTTTTTTATTTTTTTCATTTCATTTCGCGGCGGTTTTACCGAAACCGCCTCTATTTCGCGGCGGGTTTTTAAAAAACCTCCGCTAATCCTCGAATAAAATTTAAAAAAAAAATAAAAAATAATTTTTTAAAAAAATAATTTTTTTTGCCGTTTAGCGGCGGTTTTTTCGCGGCGTTTTTAAAAACCACCGCGAAATGCCGGCCCGAAACGCATTTCGCGGCGGTTTTAAAAACGGTCGCGAAAAAACCGCCGCTAAACGGCGGTTTTCTCATAGTGCCAGTTCCCGTTTGAGTCTATCTGAATGTGGTGTTTTCTGGTTTTACCCCTAGATACATCTGTGCCAGAGCCGCCTCTACCTTCTCGTATCTAGACAGGGATGTATTGCTTGAAATATCCACATAATCTCTTCTTTACCAAAATATAAGGATGTTTTTGTATTTTTATCCTCAAATGCTACCTCAGTGATTTGTTCCCTACTATATGTTTCCTACTCTAGTTTCCATGTTTCCTACTAAACTTCCTCTGATACTAACTGTAACACCCCGAACCCACTAGTCTGGAGCCGGTGCATTACTTGTGAAATTTTCATGGTTAGAAGTAATGAGAATCCCAAATGAATTATCATTTTAGTAGTATAGAAGAAACTAGATACATAGATTTAACAAAAATTACATTGGATAAGGTTACAAGATACAATACATAATGAAAAACAAAAACTGCATCCACAAGTACTCAATAAATGACCTCCTCTTTATAACCTATAGAAGGTAAACAATGAAAGGGGTGTTCTCAAACACTTAGTAAGGGTTATAAATAGTGGAAGCATGAGTACAATTATAAGTTTATCATAATAAATCTGACATTATCAAAATGGCATAGTGAATAAATGAACAACTAATGCCATTAATAAACTGAGAATGAAACTACATCCATAGATTTTGTCATAGTGAAAACCTAATGGATAGTAATAATAACAGATAATGAATAAATAGAATGCTTATTAATTGGATGTCATGTATCTTTCACATGAACCGTAATACCGTAAAAATGGTTTAGTTCTATGGGTAGAAACCCGTCTGATTTTTGGAAACAAACTTGAAGGGTCTGTCGCCAAAATGTTTTGTCTCATGAGACCTACAGATGCATAGATGGGTTGTAGTGGGCCCCACCCACCTATACATCGAAAGAATTATTTATAAATAGATTCAATACAAGAGAAATATTTATTTTCATTCTCCGTATACAATAGAGGATACAGATTCATCAACATTTCCATAGTCAAAACAACATTCAAAATAAATACCGTATGGAAAATGGTATACGGCTTAGAAAATAATAATATCCATGATATGAGAATTTGGATATATAAATGGAATATAATTTCAATTTAAAATTTATCACAAATGGGCAGTAGGTACACCACATAAGAAATAGTAGGTGCACAATTACTAGGCAAGTCACACTGAAGTGAAAATTGAGACAAAGCTCGTTATCGTGTTTTATTCAATTGAGTCATATGACAAAAGTTAATAACAACCAAAAGAGTCACAGAATACAATGAATATAATCAGAACCATTATAACATATGTCAAATGTAATTACACCTATACCACATATAATAAATAAGAGGTGAGCAATGAAAATCCTACAGAATTGAAGGTGAGATGAGAGAACCTCTTACAAACATTTTGGCAAGGTAACGAGTGTTATTGAAAGGTCTTAATGAGAGGTAAAGGGGTATCCCATTATTTATATTTCAAAAGGGAAGTATGGGGGAGTTGAGAAATCATATCCCATTATTATAAATTAAAAACAAAAGCACATATGATAGAGTGGATTCTTGAATAAAAGTGAGAGAGAGGATCCCTTACAAAGATTGTGTCATTAGAGTGACGACAAATCAATGAAGTATTTATGTGTGAAAAATAAAATTCCAAAAAAATTAAGTGGATATACAATATAAAACAAGAACATATCATTCACACATATTCGTTGAACAATGTAACCAATAACAAATAGTTTTTTAAATCAATGAATGATAATTGAGTTACGTAATCCCTTACCTTATGCTTGAAGGTGTTCTTGACTTGTTATTAAAGACATGAATAATCAAATTAGGATTATTAATTCATAATTCCAGAACCACTTTTATATGTAAATGATTTATTATAACCCTTTTTTACTTCATTCTAGGACTTTTTGATTGGTTATAAGGTTCAATTTCATTGTTCGGGCTCATTAGTTTACTTGGTTTTAAATGATTGATTCACTTATATTCATGTTTGGATAAATATATAAGATGGACGTGGTTGTCCAGAAATTATGTTATAGCATATAAGTGAACATCAAGGAGATTAAATGGTTTTAAATTTAATTTGGGTTACTTAGATTGAAGTCAAATATATATATATATAATCTTTGTGATAGCTTTTTTGGTTAATCGGTGGGTTTGATCACGATGAACAATTTTTTCTTTATAACTTAATACCATGTGTACAAAAGTATTACAGAACTAAAAATAGGATATATAACATAATAATCTGGTTCAACCATAACATAAATGGTTTCTTAACCAGAATTAAAGATTATAATAGAAATCGATAAACTGTTGTCCTTGAATGTGATAAATTAGCACATCTCAAACGGTGCTTTCATTTCTTTCAAATAAAAGTGGGGAAAGGAGAGAAGATAATGGAATATATACCATTATCATGAAATCCTTCCAGTGCATGTTTGTTACTGGATTTACTAAACTATTTTGGTGATGGGAGGTGAGAAAAGAAACAAAAATAAAAGAACTTAAAAGAAAAGAAGGGATTTGAAAGAGGAATTTACCTCTTGAGACTTCCTCCTTTGCGAACCTCTTAAGGGGGAGAGTTTTTGGTCTTTTTATGAGACCAAATATTTCTGGACGTGGGGGAGGAGGTTGGGAAGGTATTTGGATATAAAATGGAGAAGGAACAAGGCTTGAGATGAGTGAATGGAAGGGGGGGGGGGTGAGAGGGGATGTTTATAGTGGAGGAGAGAGGGGATTTATTAATATAAAACTCATTAGTTTATTATTTCCTCTAAAGAAAACCAATAGTGAGTATTCCATGACCTAGAATAGTAATATATGCATGTGACTTCTAACCAATTGGGCTTACATCAGTATATTATCATAAATGACTCAATTAATCCATTATTTAGAATTTATTGTGAATTATCGGATCTTACTATTGATAAAAATTTTATGTATTTCAGAAAAATCCCAAAAATTCACCCTAACCATTTTACGACGTGTAGATTCCAAAAAATAATTCCATTTTTCAAAAATAATTTTCTAAATATGATTAATTAAATATTTAATTAAATAATTATTTTATTGAAATATATAATCACTTAGAATATTCATCTTCATCTTTAGGGTGTATAAATTCATTTATACACTCAAGGGTATGGATACCATTCATAAGAGTCATATTACTATTCATAAGGGTAAGTTACTATTCCTAAGGGTAGGTCACTATTCATAAGGGTAGGTTACAATTCACCAAAAATTAAGTTAATTCTATCCGACTCTAAATATCATCTTGAACACAACCGTGTATATCAGATTTTTAAAATTCAAATCACAGAGCTGGTAAATTTATGTTTAGTGGCTAAGTTATGGTTATCCCCTATAAGTAACCATGTTTTGTTCCATTGGGGCTCAGTGATTCATGAAATATAGGCTACCTAATGAATACAATGCATTTAAGAGAAACATACCATAAGATGTTTGGGGGTGCTACAACCACCCCTAATTCAATTTGAAATCATCTCTTGTATAGTTATCCTCCATTTCACCTCCTCCCTCTCCCCCCATTTTTGGTGTCTTTTTATTCCAGGTGATGTGCATTCCATGGACGAATTCCAACTTGTTATGGTGGTCTTATTTTGGTTTGTTTTTGATATCCATGGATTGTGAGATCCGATATAGGCATGTTAAATCCATGGTTATCAGAGTTAGTGGGTTCGACATTGGATGGGAGTTTGTTTTCTTCAATTCTCATTCTTTTATCCAATTTTAAGAATGTAAAATTTAATTTTTTTTACTTTATTTTTATTATTTATGATCTCTTTCTATTCATTGAAGGAAACCTTCATTTATATACATATGTAAGAACATATATATTTGTACCCTCAAGGTAAATATTCCCAAATTGAGAGGGAAATACGATCATTGTGTCAAAGGGTATATATATGTGAATGTGTATATGGGTATAAGTGATAAGTGTTTTTGTGTTTTTATCCAGAATGGAAGTGTGTTATGAGGTAGGTTCCCAATGTCCAATCCTTTAATTGGGAATCTATAATTTCTATATTTATTTATTGGTTACTTTTATTAGATTATATAGTATGTATATTATGAAAAGTTGATGTTATATATGATAATGGTCTCTTTTGTGTTCTATGTTTTTCTATGATTTGATCATGGGGTTCCTCTGATAAAAGTTTCATAAAACAAGTGTTCTGTTGGTGATGCGAACATGAGTTTGATATAACTTATAAAAAGAATTTATTTTTTCATTTTAGAAAATATCAATGATTTTTTGTACCTTCAGATAGTGTTTTCCTTAATAGTGTTGACATGTTAATTTTCCAAGGAGTTTTAAAACTTGTTTAAAAATGGTAAAAGGTCCTTTTCAAATTATGAGTTATGGTTGGTAACATTGATTTTTTAAGAGGGAACCTCAATGGATACTTTCCATTCTTAGTGGAATTCACATGGATGGTGTTGGAAGGTTGGGATTTGCATGTATGGTGGATTTATGTGATTGATATGTTTTTTCATGCTTACATCCTTAACTCCAAAATTTTCCACAACTCTAGGATCATATTCGTCATAGTGAGAGTACAGAGTTGGTTTCTATTTATCCCATATTAGACATAATATATTCCCATTTCTATGGGGATTTTTTTCACCAGTGAGGCTATTTGAGTGCAACCGGGATGGTTATTATCTTTGGATCACAACGATAGTATGATAGATGGATTCAGATATGATTACTGTTAGAGTCTCTTCATTTGGTGCCTAAATATATACCATGATAACTATTTTACAATAATTATTAATTCCCCTATTTTGTGATGTTTTAGTGAAATAATTTTTATTATTATGTTTTCACTAGAAATTCTTATATCAACACCTATTTACTTGCACTCTTCATTGACTACGTGTGTTTCATTTAGATACATCCTTAACCAAAATTTTCTTCATGGTAAAAAGATTAATCAGAAAATATTTCAGTCATTGGAAAGTAATTTTGAAAATTCATGAGAAAATTAATATTTTGATATTACAACCTTTTTACATGTTATAAAAAGTAAATTGAAAACATATATTTATTATATTTATTTTGAAATACAAATAATTAGTTTTTTTAGAAATCTAGGTGTAGGGATAAATTTATTTTGTAATTATTATAGACTTTCAATACCTATTCTAATACCATTTACTTTGTTTTACCTTATTTTTCATCTCCCAACTCAATATTATACACCATGGAGTGATGTTGGTTTAGTGTTTAATTGTGATTACCAAGGCTACAATGAGGTATGTCGAGTTTTATTTCTTCCATAGCTACTATTAATTTTTTGTTCAGATAATTTTCTTTTATTTTTATGTTGTTCATGAAATAAAACATTCTCAATTTAGTTATGCATGATGCTAAAAAATATTTTCCTTCCTGGTTGGATCAATATTTCCTCTCAGGCATTGCCATAGTCCGGGTCATGTGACCAATTTGGGGTAGAATTGGGTTTGTCCATGAAAAAATTGTATCAAATTAATTAGCCCTTGTTATTTGGGTATTTCCAATAGTTAATAGATAGGATTTTTATAATTACAGTGGTTATTCAAGGGTAGGTTCTTGGTCACCACCTATTCATAAGGATGCATCAATTTCTCATGGGGTCAGTGGTGGTATTACATCAAAATATATTCTTGGATATTGGTTGTTTTTAAGGTACCTAGTATTTATTTTAGAGTTTTTGGTTGATTTGAGTACTTCATAGTTATTATAGGTAGGGGATTAAGATGGTGCCTGGTTTCTATTAATGTTCGGTAAATCCATGTAAAGGCCATGAAACTACCTTAAATGACCTCTGATGTGCTCACCCGACAGGCACAAGACCTACCAAATCATGTGGCCAAGCCATGTGTAGTTGTTAATCCTATGAGATTTTGGATGTTTTGATCAATTATTTGGTTTCTTTTATTTATTTTTGGTATTTTTTTAGTTCTTTTTTTGGAAATTATTTTGGATTTTATAAATGGAATATGGTTTAAAAAAATATTTTTGAAAAATAAATACCTTGGTTTGTCTGAATATGAAATGTGTTTTGGAAATGAAATCATTTTTAATATGATTTAGGGATTTTTAAAGGTTTTGTATGATTTTAATTTTGAGAATGAATGTTGAATTTGAAAATGTTTTTGTTTTATTATAATGTGTGGTTTCTAAATTAATTTGTGTTTTTTTAAATTGGTTTGTAATGTGATATCATTTCATTTATTTTCCCCTTGGTGTTACTTAGATTTAGAACTTATAAGAATATGGATATATGTATGTGTTGAATGGTTGGTAATTGGTATGCTGGGATGGATTCTTGATCTATTACATAGATTTATATATTTCTTAGGAATCAAGGAATACCAATGTTAGGTGATCGGTTGGTAAGGCTTGTTATGTTTTTTTAAAAATAGATTTTAAAAGTATGAATTTCAATGTTTTAAAAATTGATCAAGTAATTTTTTTAATCTTTCAGGTTATATTTTTGAATATCATGTTTTATTGGGTTATATTGGGTGTGTTAAATGTTTTTAGTTCAAGTGTAAATAAAATAAAGAGTATATTTGAAATGTGTTATTCTTATGGGGATGGTTTTTTAAATGGTGGTTTTTGAAAGAGTGTTACTTTCTTTTTTTAAGGTGTTTTGGTTTAGTTTTTTTGAGATTTTATTTGGATTCATATTTTTTTAATGTATTGGTTAATAAGCTAGATGTTTGGTCTGAAATGTTATTTCGATGATTTTTGGTTCGATGTTGATTTGTTTGGGCATTTTTATTCTATTTAGAGTATATTTTCCATAAAGGTCCAATGGTTTTTTAGGGGTCCAGTTTGGTTTTTACTTTTGACAAAAATTCTAGTAGAGTGGTTGGGTTGAGTCTTTTTCATTTATTACATATTTCTTATAGTGATTTCAAATTATTAGGGGTTCTATGATGGTTCATCTCCTAGGTGTTCAATAAGGTCGACCAACGGTGAAGGAGTAGGTTGAACACATTAAATAGATAGTTTATTTCTATCCTAAAATTGACTCTACCAATATATTTAAAGAACCTATATTCTTATGGGAAATTAATTTTTACCATTTTCCTTTGTTAGTTCCTACATCTCACAATCAAACCATGCAATAATTTCCTTCAAATGTGGTCAGCTCAAAAAAAAATATGATTTTTTTCTATAATCCTATGATGTCTTATAGTTTGTGTGGCTATGGAGAAGTTCTGTATGTTGTGTGTCTAGAAGAGGATGCCTCAGTTGGAGGTTTTAAATTCCTGACTACGAGAAATTAGATCCTTCAATAGTTCAAGGCTCCATCTATAAGACCCTTATTGAATCTTTTCACAGAGCTTGAGAATTTCTAGGTGTGGGGTAATACTTCTATAGCTTATTATCACCAATGTTTTAGATAAAGACACTTTTTTTTCTTATGTATGTTATTCAATTTTTGATGTTTTAGTTTTAGTTTTTTTGCTGGCCTCATTATTTTGGGATTTCTATGAGATTTTTTGGATGATATGATGAAATGTTCTTATATTGGAATACTTTTGTATTATAGAAACTATGAATCCTTGATTGGGGTGGAGATTAGATTGAATATACTTATTTGGTTTTTTCTATAGTTTGTGTTTCTTCCATGCTAGATGGATTATAAATGGTGGAGAGACACACTATGGGTCCCATTGATTACTTTTCTTAAGCTGGTCTAGTGTGATTTAGAAAGTTAAAAGGTCACATAGGCAGTAAAGGTTTTTTCTTGATTTTTGGTTTGTTTTGGATTGGAAAACTAGGTTCTGTCCATAATTCTAAAATGGTGCTGATACCACCCACAGTGAGCTCATGGTGATACTACCTCTCTAGTAATAGTTTTTTATTCTAGGGAATTTTAAAATCCAATTTCCCATGTGAATCATTGATTCCTCTATATCTGACCCCAACTGAAGTAGTTCTGCTTGTGGAAAAAATGAATTCTATAACGGATGTGTATGGATATCCTAATGAAAACTAGGTGGGTTTCATTAGTGATTTCAATGTATGGGGTCATGTTTTTAAAATATTTGTCATTGTGTTTGATAGTCTAAGTCTATTCTGGTGGTTATTTTGTTGGATAGTTCATGTTATTTAGCCTTGAACGTTTTTACTTTTGGTGTAGGGTTGGTTTTTAGGATGATATCATTAGTCTCTTTTGGGTCTCATAGTTTCACAAGGAGGGTGAGTCTTACCTCATGGTCTTTTGTTTTTAGAAACCAAATCACGTGTCGTGGTTTTCTTTTGACTACATTAATGACCAAATATATATTTGTGACTTTTGGGGGAAGGATTAGTCATGGTGGGGATAATTTTCACAGCCTAAGATCGAATCATAAATTGAATTTAATAAATTATTTTTATATGGTCATTTTCATGAGCTTTAGTATGGGTTGGTTTTCAAAATTTAAATTTTAGATCTTTCTACCTAGGCATACTATTTCTGCCTGGCTAGAGGAAAATGTGCACTGACATAGGGAATACTTTGCATCCCAAATAGTGGCTCTATATAGGATTCAAGGTTAGGTAGGTAACCTTTATCTAAGATGAAAAAACTGTGTGGGCTCTCATACTGATTGGATAGAGGCACCACACGATGAGAACATAGTTTGGAAGACTATATTACCAAACTGTACAGCCTTCCAAGTCTTTAAAAGAAATATTTTAATATTATTATTAGTTATTATAAATGTTAGTATTATTAATATCAATATTATTATTGTTATTACTATTGTTGTTAGGGTTTTTGTTTATTATTGTTAATGTAAATAATATTATTCTTATATATTCTGTGATTTTTTATCCATAGGTCACATGAACCCCCTCCCCCTTTTTTCTATCTATTGTGTAACACCTCATGGCCAAATCTACTTACCGTGTGCATGAACTTCTTTCTCTTACTCCATCTAGCCACCATATATCCTCCTGAATCAGCGTGCAGTCATATCGAGTAAGGTTATCCTACCCAACTCCTTCATTTTCCCCTATTTGATCATCTCGTTTTCTTTCAATAATTTTGAACTCCATGGATGAACCATAACTAGTTTTGGGGTTTTCATTTGGTATGTTTTTCATGTCTACAGTTATTGTTCTATGATTAATGCATGTTCTAATGAAGTTTTCTAATATTAGTGGGTTCTCCTTTTATTCGAGGTTGGTTTTCATCCATTTAAATTATTTTTCCCAATTTTAATTAAGGGACATATAATTTATAGCATTTTTTTTACTATTTTGGATATATTTTGGATCTTTGAAGGTTCCGTTAATGTATATAAAATGTTAATAACATATATATATATATAATTTATTTTAATATTCCCTCATGGAGAGAGGAATAAGTACATTGGGTCACAGGGAACTCACACACAAATATATGTATATATATTTGTATATATATATGGGAATCTATATATGTGTGTAAGTGAGAAGTGGTGTTGGGTTTTTATCCTCAATGGAAGCATGTTTTGAGGTAGGTTCCATATATACAAGAATTAAATTTGGAAAATATAATTTCATTCATTCTTTATTTGTTACATTTATTTTAATATGATTTATAATATGAACACTTATTTTGAGAGATCAAACTAGCCACTTTTTAGTTTCCATGATTTATTATAATTTGGCCATCGGTTTTCTCTAATAAACTTTGTTTTGAAAATTTTTAATGGTGAGGCACAAATGTGTTTTATTTAACTTATAAAATATTTTATTTTTTTCATGTTTTAAAATATCAATGATTTTTTGGACTTTCAGTATGTTCTTTCATTAAAATTTAATGAAATGTTAATTTTACATAGAGTATTAAATTTTTTTTAAATTGTAAAAGATCATATTCAAATTAAGAGGTCTAGTTGGTAATTTTGAATGTTATCATGAAAATATATTTCCCCATGTATACTCATGATTCTAGGGAGAATTCTAATAGATATTATCGATAGGTGGGACTTTGAATGTATGATGGATTTGTTTGATCGAGATGGTAGTTTCATTCTTAATTCCTCACCCCCTCGTTTTCTATAGCCATGTGATCCTTGGAATAGTAGTGATAGTAGATATATAGTATATACTTAGTCTATATTATATTTACAAGATCCCCATGGAGTAGCCATGTGTGTTTTTTCACCAGTGAGTCTTGTTGAAAGTAATGGGGTTGGTTGTTGAATTTGGATCACATCAATATGACAGACAATGGATATAGAACTGAGTACATAAATGGGATTGTTACATGGTGTATAAGTATATCCCATGATAACTATTTTACATGTATTATACATTATCATATTCTTTTTGTTTAATAAAAATATTAACAATTAAATTTTAAATTAAAATTATTATGTTTTCACTTAGTTACATAAAGTCTATTTTTACTACATGTGTTTCATTAATATAATTCATATGCCACATGTTTGGATTTGTGAAATGATTTATTGAAAAATATTTGATTCTATGAAAACCATTTTAGAAAATAGATGAAAAAATGGTTTGTTTGGTGTTGTTACCTTTTTACTTATTCTTAAAAGGATATGAAAACCTTATTTTAAATATATTCATATTAAACTTGCATGACATTGTTTTCCATTTAAATTATAGGTATAGGGAGTAGTTTATTCGGCCATTCTTAATGAGTTTCAATACTCATGCGTATATCTATGTATTTGTTTTTAGCTTCTTGATCTCCTTCCAAGTCCATCCCAGTCACTATAGTGTAATTCGGGTTCATTGGTTAGTGGTGACCCTCATAGACACATAGACCTATTTTCATTTATTAATTTTTATTTTTATAGGGTTTTTTGTATTTTTCCATTTATATTAATTTATTTTTCTATTTTCCATGTGCTAAATCAATCCTAATTGAGTTATGATTGTTTCCCAGAACTAGTTTCCAACTAGGATGACCGACAGTGACTCTTGAGCCTCATCACGGGCTAACTTAGGTGACCAGTCTAGGGTCAACCTGGGTGGTTCATGACATAGATTATAATTTTAGCATTTAACTACCAATATTAAAAAAATATCAATGTTTCATTGAAACTTAGTGTGCTGTAAAATGTAAGTTAAACTAGTGTTTCATGAAACATAAGCTTAACTTGTTTTTTCATGTAATGTAATCCAAACACTGTGTTATATGTAACACAAGTTAATCTTAGTGTTACATGTAACATGAGCCAAAATCATTGTTTCATGTAATACAATCTAATTTCAATATTTTTAATGATGAAAAATATATTATATATTAAAACTAAATTTAACAAACATATTTTAAAAACTATTTGGGAGATTCAAATGATGACCTATGATTCTTAAAAGAAACTTGGTGATGGTGTAGTAAGTTTGGTCATGCATCAAAATACCGCTTAATCACAATACCTACTCCTGAGAAAATATTAAAGAGAAAGACACATTTAATAGGACAGGAGTGTGATTTATTTATAGATGAAATTAAAAATTTTCCCAACACAAAACCAGTTAACAGAATGAAGGGATTCATGTTTTCTAAGAGAACTATGTAGATAATTATAAGTATAAAAATAAATATTTCCACCAAATATGGATCTTGAATAGATGAGTTATCTTAGTTTATAAGTAATTCACAACCTTATTTCTCTCAATGAGAATAAATTAAGTTCCCCATTATTCCATTATGTTCTTTTTTTAATTAAATGAACTGAATTTAATTTTATCTTTATTATGTGTGTATGTGGGGGGTAATGATGAAGAAAAAATGTATTCATATCTAGATAGAATATTGAGAGAAATAGAATAAAATTCTAGAAATGATGGAAGACGCAATCATGGTATGATAGATCATTTGGTATCGTAGATTTAACATGATTAAGAGGCTGTTTCAGAATAGAGAATTAGATCAAATATCTGTTACTATGTATTCCCATAAATATCTTCTCTAATAATATAGTTCTGTTCATATAATTTCCTTCATCCAAATGATTTTTTACATTGTATGGCCTACACCCATCATTGGAAAATTCTTCACATATGAACAACGTGGAAACCATTATTGTAGGGTATTTTGACTAGATCCTCTATAAACCATATGGGACATGTATCATGCAAGAAGAATACAACCCATGATACCAATGGGTGGTTTATTCAGGGATATCACTAATAGATTTGGGAATGCATTGAATATACTCCAAAAATCACAAATTAGCGCCAAAAATAATTAATCTAAAACTATGAAATTTTACTTTGATACTACAATTATATTGTATTCCAACCCAACATACTTGAAATGTGATATTTTGAATATGGAATTACTATTAAAATCATAGTTTTCTTCATCCCATGGAACTAACCCATCATAGTAAATGACCACATATTTGGAAAATTTAATAACAGTTATTAACAATTGTTTTGGAATCAATATCCAAGATCCATATTGAGCATGCATCTTATAAGAATCACACATCCTAGTAAATCGTCAAGATGTTTATTCGGCCATTACATAGATCAATTTGGGATGTCTCTATACAACATAATAGGTGGTTTATATGATCATAATGGTCTAATTGATATTTGGTTTTAAAGGTACTTATTATTTATAACATTTTTATTGAATGGGTTATAAGAGAATTGAAATTAAAGTATGAGTTTTGATACCCTATCCTCACACTAAGGGTCTCTCTTTTATGTTGAGTTTAAAGCCTTTGGAGGTGTGAATTATGTTCACACTAGGGGATATAGGGCATGGACATGTGATTTTATATATTTATTTTGATAGATATTTTGAGAATAATGTACTTTGGCTTTAATGGAAAAGGAATGTAGGATGGTTGTTTATATAGAAAATGGTGGTATTTTAAAACAAGGAATCGATTATATGAAAATTTACGCAATGTATTTGAATTGTTTTTGTTCATGTGACATTTACATTTCATTTATTTTTAATTTATATCTTTATTGAATATCTTATCAAACAAAACCAAAAAAATCATTATTTTAATACTTTATAGAAATAAAATTAATAAATAAATTATATCGTTGGTTTTAAAAAATGATATATGTATTTGGAAGATAAGTTGATTATTTTGAGAATCATTATTTTTGTCATGAAATTCATACAAACAATGAAAAATATTTTATAAATATTTAAGTAAAATTAATATCATGAGGATTTCATAAGTTTTATGTTATACATTTAATCTAATTTTTTACAATGAAAAAAATTAATATTTCAATGAAATATTCAAAAAAATACCCCAAGATAACATTAAAATTCCTTATTTAAAAAATTATTTCCACTTTAAAAAAATAAAAAAGATATTGATAAATTAAACTCTTATATAAAATCATATTATACATAGAAAAAATGATTCCATTTAGAGTAAATTATAATTTTTTTATTGTGTGTCCATATATTTTTGATTGTATGATTTCATAAATATTTTATTTATAATAATATCTTAAAATATTTCTTATATTAAAATATGATTCCAAATTAAGAATTAATAATATTAAATGTTAACTATATTTTTTTATTCTACTAAATAAGGGAAAAAATAAATTATAAACATCTAGAAATTTTTTGAAATTTTTTACACGTTTTTAAAAGTAAATATATATAGTCCAATATTATTTTAATTATTTTTAATATAAATTTTAAGGAATTTTATGGACTTCGATTTTTATATTAATATTTCAGCTGTTAGTAATTTTTTAATGGACAATTATTATTTCCACTGTCAAAATTAATATACTTATTATAAATACTTCATGTGTACATAATTATTGCATCAATCATTTTATATCAGAGTTAAAAAAATTTCAATAATGTTTCTTATAGTTTTTTGTTTAATTTTTAAGTGGTTACGAACATATATGATAGTATTTATAGGCCATTATTTATAATACTTTAAAATTGTAATTGTGTTTCATGTTTTGTTATTACACTATTAACCTAATTTCATTTTTATAGACTATATTTACAGATTTTATGTAATATTTTATGATGAAATAATAAAGTTTTTTTTATTATGCCTTTTTTCTAAATTGTACTATTAATTTTTCAAAAAATATATTTTTTGGATGGAATTTTTTATCTATAGAAATTTTGAAACATTTTAGTTATACTAGGTGAAAAACAAATTTTATGTTTTAAAATAGAGGTTGTATGTGTATTATACATCAAACACTATCAATTGGGTCATGTTGGATATCATGTACTTCACCCCTTTTTGTAATAATGGGTGATGATTGTGGATGAGAAGATGACGACTCTTGGAATATAAGTGATACCATCAGTATGTGTTCTATAGTAGCATGAGAATATATATTTGAACTACTTGTTGGTTAAAAATTAGATTTAAGATGTGTATATGTACAAATTTTAGTATTTTTTGGTTTTTAGGATGAAAATCGATAAACAATGGAATGCTACTCTGACTCACGAAATTTTCCTTTAAATTATTTTTAATAATAATATTCGTAAGTGGTCACGCATTAAGTGAAATTATATATAAAATATAGGGTATTAGTAAATACATAATATTATAGATATATTATTTTTTATACATGAATTCTTTAAAAAATTTAATCATTAAAATAAATAAAACATAACAATATATGTAAAATTCAGTAATGTATTTTGACACATGATGGAGGGTTTTTTAAAAGTGATATATAATTCTCATTTCGATCTGGGCCCTGGAAAAGTCCCATTGTGGGTGATTAATAAATTATATTATTAAACTAATTCAGTGATATTAATATACTCCCTAATCATCTAATTTTAGCATTATCCTCAATCACTAATGAAAATCCTAGAGTTTTTTTTGGGATTTTTGTTCCCTAAATAAGAGTATTTAGATATATAATATAGTGAAAGAGTGAATATTCTATCAAATATTAATTGATCTAAATGTGATGGTGAATCCCTATCATGGTTGGGATATTTTATGTTTTTCTAAACATTTTATTCATTGTGTTTCGTTGTCATCTATTAGTTTTTTCATGTTGATACCGTTGATATTATTTTGTTATTATTATTTATTCTAAAAATGTTTGTTATTGTCTTTGTATAATGAGTATATGAATAATTAATGGTCAATAGAGAGATGTTTCCAACTACCCTCCCTTTATACCACATTATTAAATAACTCTTGAATAACTTTCTTCCATTAGATATAATTGGAGGTGGATTGATAAAGCTTACTCACATTCTCATGATCACCAGAATTCCTGTCCACATCTCTCACCATATCGTATCTCTATATCCTAATAAAGAAACCCATCGACCCTGAAAATGGTTGGTTGTTTCATTAGTGTTTATGTTGGGATAAATTATTAAACATAAGGTACCTTATACTGAGTCAATAAAGGTATACCCATTGATTTTTTGTTCTAGGGTATTGTTGTTAATGAAACTATGTGGGATTTAGTATAGGGAGAGTTATGATTTTACATAATAGTGATGGTTCATGTGATGTATCATTCAATGTGTGGGTCATAATTTTAAGTGGAAAGGGTTACATAGTGGAGTTTTATGGGTTATTTGTGAGCTCTGAAGTAGAAGAAACCCCAAGTGGTATTTTAAGATCAATAATATTTGAATATATTGATACTAGGGTTTTAGAATTTGTAACATGATAACATGAAAAGTATTCATAGAGAATTGTTCATGTATCCTTTTTAATGGAAACTATGGTTTAGTAAAAATAGATAAATACCCCACAACATGAAATATTATTAAAAAAATCATCAAATTGAACAAGAAGTATGGTGAAGTGTTGAAAATTCCTAAAAAAATTACTAATACACATGGAATTTTTCATTTAAGTACACATCATTTATGGGTAATGAAATGACATGGCACATGACTATGCACCTAGATTAGTGTTGAGACACATAATATTTTTTCACAAGGAATAACATGATGTGCATGTCTATATGAATTGATTTTGATGTGAAGATACCTTACCATTTATCCCTTAAAGATACACTCATCATGTCAGGTATAGATTATGCTTTGTAATTTCCCTTTATTAGTGTTTTTTCACATCTACCCACCGAGGATTCAAAATTTGAAAAACATGTAGTCTGTTATGAGTGATTATTTTCATATATGGGGAAAAGGTAATCTTAGTCGTGATCAATTACCTTTAAAGTGATGATTTTGGTTGTTTAGAGTATTTTAGATTTGTGGAGATTTTGATATGTTTGGAATTTAAATAAGCCACGTGGTCATAACTCTAATAAAGTAATACATACATCTAGATATGGTTCCCCATATTATATATGGATTTTAGGTAACCCTCATTTATAAGGGTGAATTACACTATCAAATGATTTGGAAAATTTGTATGTGATGCGGCAAAATCCTCCACTATGAACATGTTATAAAATACACCCATGGTGATAAAATGCAATGAGATAATAATCCTGAATTCTATATATGAATTCCAACCACTCCCTTTTGTGTCAGGGAACAAAACTCCATTTATGGATTCTATATATTCTCATGTGATGTGGTGTATTAAAAAAAATATTCAAACACAAAATCAATTTAAAAAAACAATTAAATGTGTTATGAGTCCCCCACTAATGTTTTGATGGTTGTATGTACATTAATAATACTTTTTAATCATGAAAGGTCCTATGATTTAATGAAATTTAATGTTTCCATCATGATGTATCATTTATCTAGTCTGGGATCATGGGAAATTGTCATGGAATTGGTTTTCTCCATCATTATAATATATCATGGTTTTGAAATAGATTCTCTATTTCACCCACTACCAAGTGTTTTGATATAATTTAATGTTGGATCCTTAGGTTTGGTTTTTGAGAAACCTTATTGGAAAATTTCATACACATAATTAAAATGTAATCATATACCATTCATGATGTGTATATTAATATTATTAAATATTTGAAGATAATCATTCTAGATTAGGAAGTGGTAGAGTTTTTTCTTAATTGTTCTTGAGGGAGATAGTAGTTATCAGATATTTTAGGAAGAATAATTAAAATGTGGTGGTGTTTTCCATTATAATACTATTATAATACTTTTAAGTACATCCCAATTTATTTACATTATATTGGATATTTGGTTCTAATTTTTTTTTTCAGGGTTCACATCCGTCTGTTTCAGACGATGCACAGTTGTTTCCTGGAATTCTCGCTTTCCAAAGGTAGACAACATTCATTCCTTATTCAGGGACATTTTCTCCTTGATCAAAACTTCATGATGTAATTTTAGTTCCTCCTTTCGTGGATTCCTCCTCGGAACTCCATTTGTAGTCCTGGTCTCTCTCATAGACTTAATATGTTGTTCATGTAACTATTCCTAGCGTCATGTCTTCATGGATTCTGGTTAATTACACTGCTTATATTAGGACATTTCAAGGGGTCCATCTAGGATAGTAACCTTTGGTCAGGGGAGTAGTCATGTTGGACATCACATAAATGTCTATATGCAGGAACACTGATGCATCTGGGTTTATTCCCATTATGATAGGGCTTCTCAAGGTCAAATAATCATGAAGCATCCCATGTTGAATGTGGGGAATTTATGCCATAAGAATGTATTTTAGGTTTTCCTCATCTTACCGTGTTTAACACTTGTTATTCCATGAGTTTAACATCTTGAAGAGATTAATCAGACTGATCAGAAAACTGATGGGAGTCGATCAGATGGGTGTAACCCCTGGAGGTATCACTGATACAGGGGCCAACGCGTGGTTAGTTACCCGATTACTACTTGGTTCTACGAGAATGTAGGTGACATAATCTCACTGGGATGTGGTAGCATGGTTTTGAATCATGATGGATATGTATTGTTGAGAGTGGATAGAGAGTGAGATGGAGCCGACGCGAGGGCGACGGTGATGTTAGGCTTGAGCCTCGAAGAGGCATCCTATATATCCATGTGAAAGGAAATAAATGTACACGTTGTTCTGGATGGGGGTATAGAATCATGGGGTAGACATAGGAAAACAACCCAATGGTATATTAGGGATTACACATGGTTAGCATCCTAGGTTGATTTGATGCCCGAGGGTGGACCAGAGATGTGGGTCCCAGTGAAAGGGACATCAACAGCTTACTATTGATTTCGTACTATAATTGATTTCCACTAGTTGGGGTCAACAATAGATTACTAGTGATTGGGGTACCAATGTCTTAACACTGGTTGGGGCTAACAACAACTTACCACTGATTGAGGAACACAATGAATTTCCGCTAGATGGGGTACATAGGCTTACCCCTAGATGGGGTACACAATGGATTACCGTCGATTAGTGAAAACAAGGGCTTACTGTCGACTGGGGAAAACAATGAAATACCATCGATTGGGAAACATAGCGACTTAATATCAATTTGGTAACACAACATCTTATCGTTGATTGGGGTTGGAGCTCTGGGAGTATTCCTACGTGCCTTTCATAGGAGGCAAGGATCAAAGCCCACGTAGTTTGAATAGGTAATGGTTAAAGTCTTATTGGATGAAATGGGGCGTGTAATTTAATGTCATGGAGGATGAGGGAAGACCGATGTGAAGTGGTCAGAACTGATGGATGTTGGTCTTAAACCTCAGGGATGCTTCCTACATACCTTGCCTTGTCAAGGATCAAATTCCATGAAGTTTATAATTGTGGACACATTTTAACTTCATGCGGGATGAGGGTGAACCGACGTGAAGGAGTCGGGACATGTAGGTGGTGGGATTGAACCTCAGGGAGACTTCCTACATACCTTTCCATAGCAAGGATCAAAGTCCATGTAGTTGAGAAGGGTTTGGGGGTTATATGCTATGGCGACCCATAGGGGATGTCATGGTCAATGTTTACTCTAATCCCATGTGATTCATGCTCGGTTTGAGAAATAGGATGAAGAAAAGACCTAATGATCATTTCTTGAAAGGATCTTCTTTGGTAAGTGGAGCAGGGATAACATGCTAAGGCATCCCAAAGAGGAAACATGGGATTCCGCTTGGTTAGCAGCCCATGGGCATGGATATTGGGACTTACTCTAGGATAGAGGCCTAGTGGCGACAATGCCTAGAGGGAGAGGGATGGGATAACTATGTTCCCTATTCCCCTCTCACCTCTAGTATTTGGAACTAAAGAAGAAAGGATGAGAACAGGTGTATTCTCACGCAAGAAAGACTAGGGGCTTACGCCAAGATGGTTGTCCTTACCTACAGATAGGTGCCACTCCAGATGAAAGGATATCATTCAATTGGAGAAAGATCTCACTCCTGTGGAGATGAGAAGACATAGAAAATGTCCTAGACGGGGCACCTTGCATTTGATTCATGGGGTGAGGATACAGTTTAACATCATGTGTTGGGGACGATGGTGCTTCACAGTTTAACATCCTACATCTCGGATGAGGCTGGTTCACTCCACACCCCTAGTACATACATAACTAGTATGCATTTACCCTTTGTTATGGGAAGGCACAAGTTATTTCGTTGTGAGGGGGTGTCATGGAGTGATCCATAGAGGGGATCATGTTAGAATGTCTATATGAAGAAGAAATAGCAATTATCAGGCCTATGCGATGAAGCATAAGGCTATGCAACACAAAAAAAAAGCACCGCCCAAGGGACCTCGAAATCACTTTGTACAAACATGGAGGGTCATACAGGAGAAGGGTTTGCAAAGCAAGTGGGTTCATAGGAAGGGACATTGTGAATATCTGTTGCTCCATATAATTTGGGGGCTTACCAAAAGGGGTATGCTTCACAAAGTGTGGTGGACTAGCCTAGGAATATAGAATAGTTTCATATAGAGGGTTCTTCATGAAGTGTAAAAGATTTCATGGAATCAGACTTCACGAAGCAAGGGTACCTTGCAAAGAATAGCACTGTGAAGCAAAGTTCTTCATGAAGCACAATGACCCTACCTTAGCATATGGTTCACATATGCATAGAGTTTACATCGCAAAGCATGAGTGTTTTGTGAAGACCCAAGTCCCCTTATAGTTTTCCTTCCTTTGCGATGTCATGTGGGATCTGCGAAGGGCATCCTTGTTTGAAGAGAGGTTGTATTCGAGCTAAGGGAAGGGAACTTAGAAATGCTCAAGTACTATAAGGATCTCACTTTTGGAAGAACAGGTTGTGATTCACAATTTGAGATCTAAGAAGGAAAAATGTCAGAATCTCCATCCTTCATGCTCAAGGGGAGCCTGGTATTTATAGGTAAGAGGCGGCACGAAGTAGGAATAGATTGGCACAAATACACATCAGGATTTCCCGTAACTGTGGAGACTCCAGCTAGTTTACTCTGTGGATACTTTTCTATCACCTTTTAGATGACAATTCCTACCCTTAGTTTACTCCATGGTGGCTTCACAAACATATTTCAGATCATTGATCATACCGTCACTTTACTCTGCAGCGACTGTAGAGGGGGGTCAGGATTTATACCATTCGTGGGGATGTGGGGTTCTGCAAGAGCCTCTATTATCATGGGCTCTTAAAAGGGGCTTCACGAGGTAGCCTCATTGAGATTGGATTTCTCTTTGTGTTTTCATTTACTCTAGTCACATTTTGGCTTCAAAAAATGCCCACCCTCAAACACGGAGTTGAGGAGAAAATGAGGTTCAAAGTCTGAGGGTCCATCGCCAAAAATTTTAGCCCAATCGCACAACAAGCTCTTGATGAAGGGTGACAATGAAAAGAGGAGACATGCGGGTGAGTGTGCCATGAATCTCATTGATTCCGGATGTTCCATGAAGAAAAACAGGGCCATCACCAATAAATATGGGTGGATGAGCTCTTTTTTTCCTTTCTCATATCCATATTTTAAAATATTATGCTCTCAATTCACGAAGCTCTGTGTGCTCCATGATTTCTCTCTAAGAATCGTGTCTTTCTACTTCACTATGCATAGTGAGTCCTCTGACTCTATGAGTGTGCACTTCATGGCTTGTGTCTACAAGGCCTACGGCTGGGCTTTGTGATCTTTCTTTGTGATCTAGCTTTATGATCAAGCTTTTCAATCGAACTCTGCGAACCAGAAAAAAAATTAAAATTTTGAAGACTAATTGGCCAACATAGAAGCCGTCAGGGGGGTCCATGTGGATTCTAATCTGATTGAAGAAATGTATAATCACATGAGTATCTGTGAACATACACGGAGTCATTCAAACCTCGAGTCTCTAGTGGAGATTCTATCAAAGGGTCAGTAGGACTACCCACTCTTCCAAATGATACCTCTGTAAGGCTTATTTATGTTGGATAATGTTTTCATTCCTGAAGTGAGTAGAGATGATCCGACCTACAAGTTGAGAGGTATGTCATGATAGACCCAGTGGTTCATGGAGGCTGACAACCATACATGGGAGTATTTCACACCCATCAATGAATAATATCTGTACAACCATGGGAACAACGTTTATGGGAAGGAATTGTAGCCGGAAACATCCCCTCCAATATACCACACCACTTTGAAGATAGCCCTGGGGAACTCAGAGAATGGGTGGACAGATGAGTGGGATTTATGTAGGGAGGCAACTTCATGGATGACTTGGCATGGGCCTATAGGGTAGGTTCCTCATGTGAGGAGTTTGGGGTGGAGCTAAAGAGAGTGTGCCTGTATGAGGTAGCTTGGGCCTCCCAATTTCACATCTACTAGCTAAAGAAGCAGACGCCATAGTTTCTATGTAAGTGGTTCTTGAGGACCAAACACTTCTATATTCACCTTGGGGAGGTTGGTATCAGCTTATAAGACTTTCACTAGATCTTAGGGGCCCGATACAAGGGGCAATGTACGATGAGTTCCTCCCTTCTATGAACACATGGGAAGACCTTGTGCAGATACCGCCACTGGAAAAGGCATTGATGGGTCTGGTGTCGGGGGAGGATAGGAAGTTGGTGAGGGACATCCATCTCATGCGGTGGTTCAATCACTTCCTGAATTTACCTGAAGATGGATAGTTTCCAGAAAGGCCACAGACCTACCAAAAGGGGGTCCAACGAGGGTGGGAGCACTCGTATTGGTGACTCATGGAGGAAAGGTAGTATAAGACATGGGGATTTAGTGTCAGTACTGAGCAGCAACTAGTGGTTAGGTTGGTTGTGTTCATTTCGGCACTTATATGTGGTTTGATTCATTCAGTAAGAGACACAAACATGGTCATGCAACCAAGAACATTCATCCTGATGTCTGCTTTGGATATAGGGGGACGATTCAACCTTGGGATCCCAATGCTCACCAAACTGTATATAGTGATATGGAACATCAGCGAGGGGAAGAATCCACAGATGATATATGGGTCATTCCACCTTCTATATGGGTGGATAACAATGCATATTAGGGGAATCCATGAATATACGAACCCCATTTCCCCTATAGGGTCAGATTTCTGCCCGTCCATTCAAAATTTAGTGGGGAGCATCCCGACCATGATAAGCCTGCAGTTGGTGTCGAATCGGATATGGAAGGCATGCGAGTTCAACATTCACCCATTCCCACTGCTAACATGCATTTTTTCTGGTGAATGCTTTGGAACAGAGGAGCATCAGAACTACCTCTTTGCCACTCGGGGTGGAGTACTGGTGGTGTGGGTTGACCGCAAGTCTCTCTATGAGTCGTACACCCTACACCATTTCTTGAGACAATTTCAGTGCATGAGGCAACTTACACTGCGATTCTATTTGGGGGTGCTCTATGAGGATCACCCATGTGTGATGAGGCAGATGTGGATCATGTTCACTTAAGAGGATGTGAATATATATAACAAGCTTCCTCTTCCTACAGCTGTCTACGGGCTGGTGAAGGAGTACGCCATGTGATGGGAGGCAGTCTACCTGTGGGAAATGTTGAAGCAGAAAACGGGCCATTCTAGTGATGGGATGTCTCGTGAACCTCCATCTAGGGGATAAAATGTGGAGAGGACATCTCGTGGTGGCAGGGCTACAATGGTGGTGAGACCCGCACCGGTCAAGAGGCAGGCACGAAAGTTGGCCCAATGGTCCCAGAGGAGCAGAGTCATCCTAATGGGAGGCTTCTAAGGGTATTTCGTAGGAAATTCACCCAGGATCTAGGTAGAACCTATGCCACATAGTTATTCCTGAGAATTCCATCTTCCTAGAGTCTTGGGACATCTAGGTTGTCAAGAGTCAATTCCTCATCCCGTTTGAGATGTGGTACAACGTGAAGAATCTCAGCATGGATTTGCCAGTGATCGGTCTAGTCAGGTCCATCTTTGCGGTATACTATATGGTGGGGGAGCAGTTCCTTGCTGAGATAAGGGATTTCATGCATTCCTGGGATGTTCCTCATCCATTGATAGATCGAGTGAAGGTGTTTCTCATTCGAATGGCCCCTCTATAGTTTTCAGCCACCGAATTTCTAGAGCACTTCCATTTGTTAGTAGAATCAGACGAGTCCTCCTTGGGGGAGGAGGCCGGTGAAGGGGGCCCTATAGAGGAGGGTGAGGTCAGAAACTCAAACATAGAGTTAGAAGACTATGTAGAGGCCTTTGAGGTAATCCTTAAACCACATCCATGTATTTTCTATATAGGTCATTTAGGACTTCTCAACTAAAAACATAATTGTCCATGAGGGCCTCATGTACAAAACCCGCTCCTTCCCAATAGTAGATTTAGATGCAGGAACGTCGGGATATGCACTCGTGGCTTTGACGATTGACATGCTTGACTAGGATGTGACACCCTAGTTGGTTCTCCTGATGTTTTTAGACTTCCCAAAAATATTCATAGGTCCACATATCATGATTCCAAAGACAATAACTCAAGAACGAGGCTGACTATTCGACCTCTGTTATCCTCATTTATGGAATTTGTAACAGTCACCCATTTATCAGGTAAACTTATGTTTGTGCACCCTTTGTATGAACAGTTCTTCATATGGTGTGGGCCTCCTTAGTGAGGTTGGCCAGAGCTCATGGAACATCCTTTCCTTTGGTAATGGTAGTGGTCATGGATGAGAACTCCCAAATAGACCATGCTACAATTCTTTTGATCATAGGTGGGGCCATTAGTTAGACGGAACCTGAAATCATCGAGGTGGATTCTGAAGTTAGGGAGAAATCAGATGACTTGGGACCTAACCTACCTGATCAGATAACTTATGAAGATTCTACTGAGGAGTTACAAGGGGAATTCCCTTCAAATGAACCTACTGACCACATGGGTAGGGACGAGATGGTCTTTGATGAAGAGGATATTAAAATCATCCATCACTGGTCTTGTAATCTAATCAAGCTCTTTATTAGGGAGACCCCTCTAGTGCAATGGCTAGACAATATGTGGAGGCTTCTATCTTGGATGTGTGAACTATGAACTAGGGAAGTAGATGCTCAGAGTCTTCACATGCTCATCCAAGACTTCTGGGCATAGATGATTTTAGAGTATGATCGTGGCCATGGTGTATGTTTGCAGCATAGAAAATCAGTTAACATCAAGGGGATCCATGAAGCTGGAAATGAGTTCCAACACATATGGGAAAGGGCATATGAGTATTACACTTTTCGCAACATGCAATCAGGGATTATATTGTGGCTAATGGTCCATATGGCAGAAGATGAAGAAAAAATGAAGCAAGCTTCTGAGGATATGACTATCATCCAAACCAACGAAGAAGTGTCCCGGATCGTGGCTTATGCACTACACCCCATCGCAGTATAGGAGGAGCGAGAGATAAAAAGGTGACAGCAGACCCAAGATGCCAAAATCCAAGGAGTGGAGAACTATAATTCTCTATCAATGTGGTCAGCCCATCCATGGGAGGGGCCGATCCTTGGGTGTTGTAATGCATGTTACCTTGTAAACTTATTTTCATTATTCGATTGTTTATGATGTATGCATGCATGGGTTCCATATTTTCTTCTGGTCCACTACATATACATCACATTCCGAAAACATCCAATGATAAATCCCTAAGGTCACATGGGTTGGGCCCGATGTGAGAAACAAGGGATGACCACCTAGTTATTCCATTTAGATATGAGAGTATCGACCATGATTCTGGAATCTAGGGTTTGAATAACCATTCCAGATTATAGGGAAGAAAAAAGGAGTCCAGAATGGAGGATAAAGATCTCAGAATAGTAAAATTTCTATTTTCTCAATGTTCTCTAGTGCATGAGTTGGGTCATTCAAGGGGCATTAGAATCAACCCGAACAGTGGGGATGTGGAAGGTGTGAATCGCGATACCCAAAATTAGTAACACTATGCGGGAAGCATGAAATTGAAGGATAATTGTTGACCATGTTCGAAACACAGTATCCATAACGTGTTAGCCTGCTATAGGGATAAAAAATGAGGGCCAACTGCTGACCATGTTTGAACTTGGGGACCTAACTCAACGTGTCATCGATTGGTTTTCCAGAATATTGGCCTGGAATAGTAGGCAAGCCATATGTTGAGAATCCATACTGTAAGGGGGTTCTTTCACTTGTGAAAGAAGACGAGGGTTGAAATAAGGAGTATGCAAAGTATAGAGTGTGGAGTGACAGGTTGTTCTAATAGATTCCAACACTCTTGAAATTATGCCAGTGTGGAGGGAACACATTTGGTGGGTGCATCGGTCTGATCATGGATCAAACATACATCCGAACAAGAAATTTTTGATAATGACCTGAAATACATTTTAGTATTACGTTTGACCAATAAGGATGATAAATATGTAGTTTAAATGACACATGGTTTTTAATGTGCACATGTATTAAAGGTCATACGACCTGGACCAAGACCAGGTTCGGGGGACCAGATGGGTTAATGACCCAGGGGCTGAGCCTAAGGTGAAAGACCTAGAAATCTCTATTGTATCTCATTCGAATGAGAATCAAGAAAAATGTAGTGGTTAATGCACTATGTGGTTAGAGACCAATACTGGTGGGGGAATACTATTTAGTTAGGAATATGATGCATCCCATAGTTAACATGGAGCATCCAGAACTAGTTCTGGGTAGAACCGTTGTCTAATGTCATGCATCAAGGACACATGGACTCATATAGTTTAACATAATATGGTAGGAAGGGGAGTTAATAGGTAGATCCCTAGAAGGTATCACATGATGTGATTATAATAAACCCGATGTGAATGAGAAAATAAACAGTTTTCACCACACCACATATCCATGAAGAAGTTTGTTAGGTCAAGGGGCTGAAAGTGAAAGTTAGGCTAGGCCCAAGATAAAGTGCATGGGAATTCCAATTTACCCCATTAGGATGAAAATTAATCCACACATAGTTTTGGAATCACATTTTAACGTCATTTGGGATGAAAGGAATATGCTACATAGCTGCACCAGTACAGGCCCCACCAAAATTACTAAGCCCACGTGCATTGTACTCGATTTGTGGAAAAGGAGTAGAGATGGGATTTACCTGATCCAAGGAGGCACACATTAGGTGATATGGGCCCTAGGTGAGTGACATTATGATATTAATGAACCTATTTCTTAACACACAAACATGCACGGTTGAAATAGAACTGAGTGTGTTGGGATTTCACTTCAACATAAGGGGGTGGAATAGTGTGAATCATGATGCCCATGATCTGGATCACAATGAGAGTAGCGTGAAGATGGAGGATAATTACTGACCATGTTTGAAACACAGTATTATATTCACCTTAGATAATAATGGGGAATGAAAAATGAGTGCTTACCTCTGACCATGTTCGAAACACGGGACCTATAGAAAATGTTTTTTGAGGTCCTCAGGGGCGTTGACCCAAGACGGTAGGTGAGCCAATATGGCATGATATAAGTTATAAAGGGGGTCTCCTTAGACATGGAAGAGGATGGGGATTCAAATAATGGGTTCATAAATCTTGGACATGCAACAAGGGAATGTCCATGTGAAAATTCTGCACTTTGGGATCTTTTTCATGACACATTTTGAGTACGAAAATAAGACGCATCATATAGAGGGAGCTGAATCCCTTTTCAAAGGATAAGGGTCCTAGGGTCGCATGCTCCGAACATAAGGTCATAGGGTGGACCATTATGAGGGGACCTAATTTAAAGAAATTCTTGCTGGGTAGAAAAGTAGTCAAACATGATACATAGTTCCCATCAGGAGATCTTAGTTTAGGGTCATTGAACTCTAACCAGGCTAGGGAGAGACAAGGAAGAAACATGGTGCATTTTTCTCAAAACCTGACATGAATGGGAATCAATGAGGTGCTCTACACACCAATGCATTCAAAAGAGTTTGGGCCAAGGGGCCAAAAAAGGGGGAAGGATTTAATATTCATGGGGATGGACCTATAGAAGGAATGTCTGGGTGTTCCTACATATACCATGTGGGTGGGAATCACGCCACACGTAGTTCATGAAGGTGCCATGCAGTTTGGTGTTCTACGAAAATGTCGATCAGATCTTAGTTTAAATGTATTAGAACTTAGACCATATATAGAAATGAGGGAAAGAGACATGTGGTGTTTTAATTTCAAAACTCGATGTGAATAAGAATGGAAGAGTCCCTATCACACCATGTGCTCACTAAGGTGGTTTTAGGTTGAGGTATCAAGAATGAATGTTAGGATGGGCCTTAGGCAAAGTGACCAGGTATTCCTCTGTAACCCGTTATGATGGGGATGAAGCCATATGTAGTTCTAGAAGTGGTATGATTGGGTACTGATGCTAGGTAAAATACTGTCATCTGTATTAGGCCCACGTACCAAAAGAATCGACATTGTTATATATTATTTGTTCATTAGGATGGATGTGTTTTTTATTTGATAAACCTAGGACGGAGATTCTATCTATCTCTATTGGAATCAATCCATATATAGGCATTGAAAAATGGTTTTGTGGATGACCAATACCCAACATGATGTCCCCTCGAGTGAGGATATCACAATTTGGCTCCATTTTTCATTTTGTGGCCAAGACGATAATTTCAATGCTTAGGGTCGTATGATAGGACCAACCAATGCCTTTTAACATCATAAAATAAAGACACAACAGTTTAAGGTCATGTGGGACCAGTCATAATGGTTTAATGTCATATGTATTGGACACATACATAAGAAACGATGTTTTAGGGGGGGGGGGGTTATGCATGACGTGATAAAGCATTCCTGACATGAATGAGGATGAGGTCCAAACCACACCACACTTAATTAAGAGGAAGGAACCTTATTCCAAGAGGATAGAAAAGGTTATAAAACATGGTGCTAGACCTACAGAAGAAATTCTTTTATGTTATTACATACCCCATTATGATGGATATCTATCCACACATAGTTATGAGAGCGCAATTTAACATCATGCAATAAGAGAGGTCAGAAAGATTAGATCCTAGAAGTGGAGTATGTGGTGTGGCTATTGAAAATCCGATCTGAAGGAGGATGTGGTCCCTCACCACACCACAAAATTCTATTAAATCTAGGGCCGAAAAGCCAAAGGAAAAAGTTAATTAGGGGGAATTAGATCTGGACCTGAGGACAAGACGCCCGAGAGTTCTTACATATCCCATGAGGATAGAAATCAAGTTGTACATAGTTCTAGGAATGATGTGCAGTTTTACATCTTGTGGCAAGGATGTAGAGAGATCGTAGTTTAAGGTCATAGAGCTCAGACTATAGAGAAACGAGACACGTCCAAATAGGCGTAGACCTTGGCCAAATACTTATGCCCATCTGAGCTATGCTCGATGTGGGAAAGAAGGGAGGGGAAGGTAATTGAATCACATGGAATACATGCAAAGGGGAAATCAGTGTGGGGCCCCGAATGAAGCCTCATAGTGTCTTTTTCCTCCCAACATGCAAATTATCACTGAGGGATAGTACCAAATGTATCAAAATTTCACATGGACATGATGGAGTGGAAAATGATGTGAATCACGAAACAAATATTTAAGGCTTGATGGGGGTTGGCGTGAGGATGGAGGATAACTGTTGACCATGTTCAAAACACAACATCCATATCGTGTGACCTGAAATGAAAAAAAACGAGTGTCAATCATTGAACATATTCACAATGTAGGACTTGTATCAGTTTGTTGTTCGAGGTCCTCGAGGACGTTGGACCAAAATGATAGGAGAGACCTTAAGCTATGTAGCTGTACCATTCGGTGGACCTTTTTAATGTGAAAGATAATAAAATTCCAAATAAAGTGGGGCATGAAGCTTGAGGATGGGTGATAACATGTCCACGTAGAGTCCAACACTCTAGGTCATAAACTGGAGTGCCCCTAGGCACATTGGTGAATTTCCAAAGAGGGTCGAGGGGCCCAACTTAATAGAAGTTGAATCGAAAATAGAAGTGTGGAACAAGGGGATGATGATCTCTCTAAAGATAGAGGTATGTGGTGTGGTTTTTAAAGACCCGACGTAAATGAGGAAATAATCTATACCACACTGCATGCCCCTCTCCACAGAAAACATAGGCCACGAGGATAGGAAGGTAAGGAGGTTCATAATAAATGGGGATGGACCCTAAGGATAAATTAATGAGCAGTCCTTTGTATCCCGTGAAGATGGGAATCAAGCCACACGTAGTTCTGGATGATGTTGTACAGTTTTTCGTCATGAAGCAAGGACGTAGATAATGGAAAGTTATCCCAATGAGGGATGCATACGACACGACAGTTAACCTAACATGAATGATAACATAGGCCCATACCACACCATACAATCCAAAATGAGATATTACGATAGGGGGCCAAAAATATTGAGGGATATGAGACAAGAATTCATATCCAATTTGTAGTTTAACTTCTTGTAATGAAGACGATGGATGGAGGTGTGTCCCAAGGGGAAGTATGTGGTGTAGAAAAAAATAGTCTGACGTGAACGGGGACAATGATTCTATAACACACTGCCCAATCTTAATTGATTACCTAGTCTAGGGGCTCAAAAAGTCTAAAATATCTAAGACGGGTAGTCCCAGCTAGTTTGTACTTTAACGTCTTATGATAAGGACGATGGTGATATTAGTTTAAGGTCAGAGAGCTCGAACCCTGGACATGTGACCATTTATGTGGGTATTTCCTTACTAAAAATCTGAACCCCACGTGATTAATGATTTTTTTGAGAAACAAGTAATGTGATCTATCTCTCCCCAACATATAATGGTACGACATCCAGACTAACACTCATGCCTGAGATAGACTGATATTTGAAGGGATAACATGACAAACTAAATCACTAAACCCAATACTTGGGAAATATGGGGGTTGTTACAATGATGAAGGATGACTGTTGACCATGTTCAAAACAAAGAATCCACATAATGTGCCCTATAATTGAAGAAAAAAATGAGTGTCACCACAGAAAAATTTCTCAACTTGGGACTTATATCAATTAGTCACAGAAGATCCTCGAGGATACTGGCCCAAAATGGTAGGAGATCCCTTAGGCCAAACATCTGTGCTGTTCAGGATTCCTTTTGGATGTGAAATATTATGAAGACACAAGTAAAGGGAGTGTGTGAAGAAATAATGATCTTGTGTATTTTAACTTCATGAAGAGTGAGGAAAGAGGTGGAGATATTCATGGAGATAGATACATGGTGCGGTCAAGATGAACTCGACATGAATGAGGGAAAGAGAATGAACCACTCCATGTGTTTTGACCCAAGGGGAGATCCTGATGCTTGGGGATGGGAAAATGGAAAAAATATCCAGGTGTTCCTACATATCCCATGAGTATGGGAATCACGCCATACATTGTTTTGAAAGGTCCATGCAGTTTAAGGTCATGCAGGGAGGATGTCTGAGGATAGATAAACGCGGAGGGGAACATGGTGTGATTATCTTAATCTCGAAATGAGTGGGGCTAAAAAGTCCTACACTACACCATGTGGGATCTTCTAAGGAAACTACACCTAGGGAGGGATAGTCATAGAGAAGAGTCTAGGGGAAGGACTCAGGACGAGGCGTCTGAGCATTACTATGTATCCCATGAGGATGGGAATAAAGCCATACGTAGTTCATGAAGGTGCCATGTAGTTTAACATCTTGTGGTGAGGTTGAATTCTGAATAGTTTTACGTCCTTCAGTCTAGAAAAATAACACATTTCAATATCACGTGGAGAATACAAAACAGTTTAAGTTCATGCAAGACCGTATAGATCTTATATTATGGTCATATTTCTTGGACATTTCTTGCAGTTTATCGTCATACAAGATGGTGAATAAGTTTAATTTCATGTTGGATGCAACAGCTTAAGGTCATGTAGGAACATATCGGAGTCAGGTAGTTTAATTTCATGTAAGAATTAACAATTTAAGGTCATGTATTGCCATAATATAGTTTAACGTCATGTGGGACGGTAATTCTGTTTAACTTCATGCAAGATGAAGATGAGCTATTTCATGTCATAAAGGATGATAATGAGTATATTAACATCATGTCGGATGAAGATGAGCCGTTTAAAGTCATGTAGGATGATAATGAGTAGTTTTACATAATGACGGATGATAATGATCAGTTTAACGTCTTGACGGACAATAACAAAGCTTAACGTCTTGCGATAAAAAGGTATTTGTGTCCCTCAAATATATCAGTACACATCCTACCAATAATATTAATCCCATGTAAGTCTTTCGTAGTGTGGGAAACAAGGAGAGTTTATGGGATTTTAAAAAAAATGGATACAACCAAAAAGGGTAGTGGAGATGTCATGCAGGGAATATTCCAGCAGAACTAACTCACTCAATCTACATGAAAAGATGTGTGGAAGAGTAACACCAAGGGTGTTGGAGTTCCACCTAAACATAGAGATGTGAAAAAAGTGGTGAATCATGGAATCATATATCTGGATCAAAATTATGGCCATGTAATGATGGAGGATAATTACTAACCCTGTTTGATACATAGAATCTGCGTCTTTTTACCTAGAATGAAGATATAAAAATGGGGATCAACTACTGACCATGTTTGAAACACGAGACCTCTCACAAAATGTCATCCAATGTCATCCGAGGCGTTGACCCATAATGGTAGGTGAGCCCAGGCGGTATGGGACTATGCCGTTAGGGGGGTCACATCATACATTAAGGAATTCAAGTATCCAAATAATGGGACACTATGAAGCATGGATATGGATAGTGATTACGACCATTTGGAGTCCAAAAAATTTGGTTCTACACCATAGTGCATCATAACATGTCAACGGGAAGACCTATCTGGACTCTGAGTAACAGACCCTAGTGTTGCAAATAGTTTAAGGTCTTATTGCTTAGACCAAAGCTTCATAGATTAAGGACATAGAGTTTGGACCTAGTGAAAAGTTTAACATTATGTAGCTATGATGAGTAATGGATGGCATTTAGGGTCACATAGCTTTGACCATAGTTGCTCTGGTTTTTGGTCGTGTAGCATTGACCAAAATATTGTCTAGTATCATGTCATGTGACCAAGACATTGTCCCTCAATTTAACATCTTGCAACCAAGATGATTTTTATTATGTAGTTTAACTTCATGAAACTGGGATGTTGTCTCATAGTTTAACATCATGCGACCAAGATGATGGTTGTTGTGAAATTTAACATCATGAATCTAGGACTTTTTGCAGCAGTTTAACATCATGTGACCAAGATGATGGTTGTTATATAGTTTAACGTTGTGAAACTAGGCCGTAGTTGTTACGCATATTAGCGTCATGGAACTAGGACATGGTTGTTATGTAGTTTAACATTATGAAACTAGGATTTAAACAATAAGGATTTTGTCGGTAGAGGTATGGTCCTCTCTATCCCATTCTAGTGGTTTGGGATGAGGGGGGAACCTATATGATGGGATTACCTGAAAATTCCTCCAATGTAATCATGGATGTTCTCCAAGCGTGAGTTGGGATACCTCACGAGGAACATTCCACAATCTGGTGCTGAGGAAACATGGAGGACCACACCTAATGATGAAATATAGTAGTTGGGTTGAAAAATGGTGTCCCAAGGGTGGTAGGGATGACAAGATGCCAACATTCTGCTATGGCGATGGAGCCCAGAAAATGCGGAAGCCTAGAGTGTTGGTACGATAGGGGTGATGGAGCCTAAAAGGAATAAAATCCTGAAACATTAGTATGATGGGGCGATGGATCCCATAAGGCGGGGAAGCCTATAAAGTTGGAATGATGGGGACATGGATCTTAGAAGGCGTGGAATCCTGGAATTTCAGTACAACATGACAATGGAGTATGGAAGGCACGAAATCCTGGAATTTCAGTACGACTAGGGCGATAGAGCCCGAAAGGTCTGAATGCCTAGATCATCAGTACGATGGTGCGATGATTCCCCAAAGGCATTGATACCAAGATTGTTAATATGATGAGGCAATGGAACATGGAAGGCATGTAAGCCTGGATCATTGTTATGATGGTGATATGGGGACCGGAAGGTTTTTAATCTTGGAACCTTAGTAGGATGGCGGTGATGGGGCCCTAATGGCATGGAAGCATAGATCATCTGTACGATGATGTGATGTAGCCTAAAAGGCGTGGATGCCTGGAGTGTCATCTCATAATACCGAGAAACTGGATTAGGTATATGATCAAACTGCACCCAATATTGTTTCTTCAATGAAAGGCATGGATTTGACATGAGGACCTCCATGATGGATTTTGTAGATACATGTGGAGGACCTCCATGCTGGTTGATGTCAGGGGAAAGAAGGACTCTAGTTTCTGAATAGTAGCGATGTGGGGAGGACATCCACATTGGATGATGATGGCAACAGGGAGGACTCTCATGCCTGAATGGCAAGGGTGTAGGGAGTACCTCTATAGTGGATTCTGGTGTTGTTGGAGATTTTTCATTGTATTGGGGGTGGTTTCCCTCTACACAGCCAATGAGGGTGGCAGAGTCGATGAGGAGATGATGGAGTTGTGGGCGGATTCCCCCTATATAGCCTCTCAAGGAAGCAGTTTTGATGATGAGCCGATGGTGTTAGGGGGTGGATTCTCCATACGTAGCCTCTTAAGGTGGCGAGACTGGAAATGAGCTAATGGGTTCAGGGGAGGCTTACCCCTTGTGTGGCCTCTTATGTAGGTTGGGTCAGCGAGGAGCCAATAGAGTCGGGGGAAGATTCCCCTTATGCAGCCTTTTAATGTGGCGGGGTTGGCTAGGAGCTGATAGAGTAGGGAGAGGATTCCCCCTTCATGGAATCTTTTAGAGGTATGGTCAGAGAGAAACTAATGGTGTTATGGGGGGTTTCCCCTATGAGGCCTCTTAAGGGGGTGGGTTCGGCGATGAGCCAATTGCATCGGGGGAAGATGCCCCCTGCATGACCTCTTATGGTGGAGGGGTCAGTGAGGAGCTATTGGATTCGGGTGAGGATACCCCTTGCACGACCTCTTTGGGTGGTAGACTCGGTGAGGAGATAATGGAGTAAGGGGTGGATACCCCATGCATGTCCTCTTATGGAGGTGGAGTCGACGAGGAGTCGATGGAAGCAGGGGAAGATGCCCCCTGCACAGCCTCTTAGATCAGAAAAGTCAGTAAGGAGCTGATGATGTCAAAGGGTGGATTACCCCTGTGCAACCTCTTTAGGAGGTGACGTCAGTGAGGATACAATTAATTCAGTGGTGGATTCCCCCTACATGGACACTTAAGGAAACATTGTCAGTGAGGAGCTAATGGATCCTTGGGGGGGGGGGGGGGGGGTGCCCCCTGCACGACCTCTTAGGGCGGCGAAGTTATCAAGGTGTGAATGAATTCCTGGGGGTGTGGTGGGATGGAGTTGATGCCACCTACACGGACTCTTAAGGTGGCAGGGTTGGCGAGGAGATGATGGAGTTGGGGGTGGATGCCCCATGCGTAGCCTCTTATGGTCACAAGGTCAGTGAAGATCTGATACAGTCAGGGAGAGGATGCCCCCCTACACAACCTCTTAAGGAGGCGGCATTGGCGATGAGCCTATGGATTCGGGGGAGGATGCCCCCTATGCGGCCTCTTAAAAAGGCGGGGTCAGTGAGGTGCCTATGGAGTCAGGGGCGGATACACCCTGTGAAACTTCTTAAAGTGGTGGGGTAGATGAATAGTATATGGATTTGAGGGAAGAAGCCCCATGCATGGCCTCTGATGTCTGCGGCGCCAGCATGGAGCCGATGGAGTCGAGAGAGGATTCCCCATGCATGGGCTCTAATGGAGGAGGGGTCAATGATGATCTGATTGAGTCAGAAGAGATTCCCCCTTTTCGACTTCTTAAGGTGGGGGGTCAGCGAGGAGTTGATGGAGTTAAGGGTCGGGGGTGGATGCCCCCAGTGCGGCCTTTTCAAGTAGCTAGGTCAGCGAAGAGCCGATGGATTCCAGATCTGATGCCTCTAATGCGACCTCTTAAGGAGGTGGGGTCGGTGAGGAGTCGAACGAGTGGGGGGCGGATTCCCCTACATGGCCTCTTTGGGTGGTGGGGTCAGTGATGAGCTAATAGATTCGGGGAGGATTCCCCCTCCACGACCTCTTATGGTGGTGAGGTCGACGAGGAGCTGCTGGAGTCGGGGTGCAGATGCCCCTTGCGTGGCCTCTTAACCTAGCGATGTTGGCAAGGAGAATATGTACTTAGGGTGGTGGATTTCCCCTTCACAGCCTCTTATGGTGGCAGGCTCATGGAGGAACCGAGGGAATCAGGGGGATGATGCCCGATGCACAACCTCTTAATGGGGCGAGATTGGTGAGGAGTCGATGGAGTCAGGGGAGGATGCTTCCCCTGTGCCACCTTTTAAGGTGGCGGTCTTGACAAGTTGTCGATAGAGTCGGGGGCATATGCCCCCTGCATGGGCTCTTAAGGAGGCAGGGTCGACGAGGATCCTATAGAGTCGGGGGTGGGTGTCCCGTGTGAGGCCTCTTAAAGTGCGGCGGTTGGCTAGGTGTCGATGGAGTCGGGGGCTGATACCCCCTACACAGCCTCTTAAAGTGGCGGGGTCGGTGAGGGGCCAATGGATTTGGGGGAAGATTCCACTTGCACGACCTATTGAGTTTGTGGCCTCAGTGAGAAGCTGATGGAGTCGGGGGTAGATGCCCCTTCTAGGACCCATTTAGGCTGCGACGTTGATGAGGAGACGATGGAGTCTGGGGAGTATTCCCCCTATGGGGCCTCTTAAGGAAGAAGATTCAGTGAGGACCAGATGGAGTCAGAGTGGATGCCCATACCCAACCTCTTAAGGCAGTGACGACAACGAGGAGCCGATGGAGTCAGGTTCGGATGCCCCTTGTGCAGCCACTTAAGGCAGCAGGCTCGGCGAGGAGCTCATGGGGTCATGGGGTGGATGCCCCCTATGCGGCCTATTAAGGTGGTGAGGTCGACGAGGACCCGATGGAGTCAAGGGTGGATGCCCCCTGCCTGACCCCTTAAGGCTTCGGGGTCTGTGAGGAGCTGATGGATTCAGGGGAGGATTCCCCCTATATAACCTCTTAGGGAGGTGGAGTATGCGATGAGCTAATGGAATCAGGGGGTGGTTTCCCCATGAACAGTCTCTTACGGCAGCGGAGTCGTCGAGGGTCTAATGGAGTCGGGGCAGATGCCCCCTGTGCAGCCTCTTAGGGTAGTGGAGTTAGTGAGGAGCTGATAGAGTCGGGGGCAGATGCCCCCTGGTCAGCCTCTTGAGGCTGCGAAAGTGGTGAGGATCCGATGGAGTCGAGGGAAGATGCCCCATGCACAGCCTCTTATGGTAGTAGGTTCAGTGAGGATCTGATGGAGAAGGGGGAAGATTTCCCTTATTTGGCCTCTTAGGGAGGTGGAGTCAATGTGGAGTGAATGGATTTGGGGGATGTTACCCCATGCGCGGCCTCTTAAGGCAGTGGGGTCGGTGAGGATCTGATTGAGTCGGGGGCCGATTCCCCCTGCGCTGCCTCTCAAGGAGGCGGGGTTTGGGAGGAGCCAATGGAGTTTGGGGTAGATTCCCCCTTGTGCGGCTTATTAAGTAAAGAGGGTTGGGGAGGAACTGATGGAGTTTGTGGGCAGATTCCCCCTCCGCGGACTCTTAAAGCGGTGGTGGCAGTGAGGAGCCGATGGAGTCGGGGGAAGATTCCCCCTGTAAGGACTCTTAAGGTGGTGCAGTCAGCGTGGTTCTAATGGAGTAAGGGGCGGATTCCCCCTGCATTGCCTCTTAAGGTAGTAGGTTCAGTGATGAGTTGATGGATTTGGGGGAAGATGCCCCATGTACATCCTCTTAAGGTGGCGGGGTCGGAGAGGAGCTGATTGAGTCTGGGGGGCATTCCCCCTGTGAGGCCTCCTAAGGAGGCATGCTCAGTGAGGTGCTGATTGATTTGGAGGTGGATGCCACATGCAAAGCCTCTTAAGGAATTGAGGTCGACAAGGATGTGATGGAGTCAGGGGTGCATTCCCCCTGCGCAGCCTCTTAAGGCAGTGGGGTTGGTGAAGAGCCAATGGAGTCGAGGGAAGATTCCCCATACACGACCTTTTAAGGAAGCGTGGTTAGAAAGGAGCTGATGGAACCGGGGGCAGATGCTCCCTACACAGCCTCTTAAGTCGGAGGGGTCAGTGAGTAGTCAATGGACCATGGTCTTCACACACCCGATGGTTCTAATCCTCTCACATATGAAGGAGATAGGATTCACATGGGTGATACCTCAATTTTCCCGACATATATGGCCTACTCTTTGTGGAAGAAGAAGAGATTCATGTCGGGTTCCCCATTCTAGTTTCTGATGCTTTTTTCGGGGTGAAAATCCATCTATTTTGTAGTATGCTCAGCTGTTTCCCTATATTATCTCTTTCCAAAGGTAGGCGGTATCCATTCCTTATTCAAGGATGTTTTCTCCTTGATCGAAATGGGACGATGGGATTTCGGTTCCTCCTTCTTTGGATTCCTCTTCAAAACTCGATTCCTAGTCTGGGTCTCCCTCATAGACTTAAGACGTTATTTGAAAAACATGTACTAATGCCATGTCTTTATGGACTCCTGTTAATTATGTTTCTTCTGTTAGGACGTTCCAAGGGTTCCATCCAGGGTACAACCTTCGGCCAGGGGAGTAGCTATGTTGGACATTGTAGGAATGTCTGGATGCTGGAATAGTTATGCATCTGGGTTTCTTCCTCTTATTATAGGGCTTCTCGAGGGCGCAGAAGCCCAAGGCTTCCCAGGTCAAATGTGAGGAATTTTATTCCCTAATCATGTCTCTGAGGTTTTCCTCAACTTTCCATGTTTAACACCGGGCATGCCGCGAGTTTAACAACTAGTGGAGACAGATATGACTGATCAAAGCACTAACGAGAGTGGATCAGATGGGAAAAACCCCTGGAGGGATTTCTGATTCTAGGGCCAATGTGTGGTTAGTTACCCGATTACTGGATGGAGCAGTGAGAAAGTTGTAGACATGATCTCACTGAGATGTGGTAGCCCGAGTAAGAATCAGGATGAATATTTATTTTTTAGTGTTTATGGAGAGTGAGATGGAGTCGACGCAAGAGCGATGGTGAAGTTGTGCTTAATCCTTGAATAGAATTCCTACATATCCCTGTGACATGGAATCCAAGTCCACATAGTTCAAGATGGGGGTATAAAATTTGGGTGTACACATACGATAATGATCCAATGGTACACTGGGGCTTACACTTGGTTAGAATCTTGGGTTGGTCTGATTCCAGTGGGTAGACCAAAGATGTGGGTCCCAACAAAGGGGACTTCAACGGATTATTGTTTATTATGTACTACAATGGATTACCACTGGTTGGGGTTGAAAATGGAATACCACTGATTGGGGTACCAAGAGATTACCACTGGTTGGTGATGGAAACAGCTTACCACTAATTGGGGTAGACAACAGATTACCGCTTGATGCAGTGTAATGGCTTACTGCTGGATGGGGCCCAAAACAACTTTTTGTCTATTGGGGAACACAACATCTTGTTTCTGACTGGGGAACACAGAGTCTTACCATCTATTGGGGAACAAAACGACTTATCATTGATTGAGGAACACAATGGCTTACTATCGATTAATTTTGAACCTCAGGGAGGCTTCCTACGTAGCTTACCTAGGAGGTAGGGATCAAAGACCACATTGTTTTAATGGGTACAGTTTTAACGTCTTGCGAGATGAAAAGGGGGGTGAACTTTAATGTCCTGGAGGATGAGGGTGGACATATGTGAAGTGGTCAGGACTGATGGGTGTTGGTCTTAAACCTTAGGGAGGCTTCCTACATACCATTCTTTAGCAAGGATCAAAGTCCACATTGTTCGGAATAGTGGATATAGTTTAATGTCACGTGGGATGAAGGTGAACCTATGCGAAGGGCTTGGGACATGTAGGTGTTGGGATTTATCCTCAGGGATGCTTCCTACATACCTTTCCATAGAATGGATCAAAGTCCACATAGTTCATAACGGTTTCGAGCATACACGCTAAGGAATCCCATAGAGGATGTCATGGTCGATATTTACTCAAATCCCACATGAGTCATGCTAAGTGTGAGAAACAAGTGGCAGAAAATACCTGATGATCATGTCACGAAAGGTGTGTCCGTGGGAAGTGGAGTGGGGCTTACATGCTAAGGTGGACCAAAGAGGAAACATGGGATTATGCATGGTTAGTAGAACAGGGAGATGGAGATTGGGTCTTACTCAAGGATGGAGGCCCGATGGTGACAACCCCAGAGGGAGAGGTAAGGGATAACAAATTTACTTCTGCCCCTCTCACCTCTAGTATTTGGCACAGAAGTAGAAAGTATTAGCAGGGGTGCTACCTCCTACAAGAATGAACTGAGGATTACACCAAGATGGTTATACTTTCCTATGGATAGTCACTTCTCTAGTAGAGAGTATTTCATTCCATGTGAGGAATATCGCACTCCTGTGGAGACAAGAGTGCATAGTAAATTTCTAAGATGGTTCACCCTACCTATGTTGCACGGGGTGAGGCCATAATTTAATGCCATCTTCAAGGGGAGATGGTTCTTGTATGTTTAACGTCTTGTAGCTCTGATGAGATGGGTTCACTCTGTATCCCTTGTACATACACAATTGGGACACTTTAACCCTTGCTGAGGGGAAGGCACCGACAGTACCGTTCTAAGGGGGTGTCATGGATTGATCCATTTTGGGGCCCACATTATTGTGGCTATGTGAAAAATCAATAGCCATTTGCATGACTATGGGAAGAAGCATAAGTCTAAGCAACCCAACATAAAGAACTCCCCAAGGGACCTTGAAATCACTTTTTAAAAACTTGGAGGGTCGTTTGGGAGAAGGGTTTCCAAAGCAAGTGGGTTCATAAGAAGGGACCTTGTGAAGGTCTGGTGCTCCATATAATGGATGGGATTCGTGAAGGGGTATTCTTCATGAAGTGTGGTGTTCTAGCCTAGGCATAGGGTATAGGTTCATATAGAGGGTTGTTCGCGAAGTGGAATGTCTTTTGCAGAGTAGGACATCATAAAGAAAGGGTACCTTGCAAAGCATATCACTACGAAGAAAGGTTCTTTGTGAAGCACATTGACCCTAAATTAGCATATCGTTCACATATTCATGGAGGGTAAGTCACAAAGAATGTGTGATTTGAGAAAACCCGAGTCTCCTTAGGGATATACTTCCTTAATGAGGGCATGTGGGCTCCGTGAAGGGCATCCCGTTTTGAAGAGGGGTTGTATTTGAACTAAGGGAAGGGCACATGATAATGCTCAAGTACCTAGAAGAGCTCCTTTTTTGCAGAGCTTTATATGATTCGTGATTTGATAGCTAAGAACAATAAATGTTGGAGTATCCGTCCTTCAGGCTTGAAGGGAGCCCAGTATTTATAGGGAGGGTGCGGCGTGAAGCAGCGATGGCTCAACGCGAAGCCACGTGGTTATTTTTCATAACTGAGGAGCCTCCCATCACTTTACTCTGTGGTAGATTTGAAAACATCTTTCGGATTGTGGATCCTCCCCTCAGTTTACAACGTGGAGGCTTTGTAAGCATATTTAAGATCATAGATCCTCCCATCAATTTACTCCGCAAGGGATTCAGAAATGTCTTTCAGATTGCAGAGGATCCCATCAGTTTACTCCAACATGGATTCACAAATGTATTTCGGATCGTGGATCCTCCCATCACATTTCACCACGGTGGTCGTTCAGGGGGGCCAGACATTGTGCCGGTTGTAGGGCTTCGGGGCACCACAAGAGCCGCCATGCTCAGGGACTCCACTTAGGGGCCTCGCGAGGCAGACTCTTGGTTCTTGGCTTCCCCTTTTCATTTTCTTTTCCTCTAGACACATTTTGGAGCCAACAATATTTCCAATGTTTCATTGTTCATGGAATTTGATATTGAAATAAATATCATTTTTGTATATATTAAAAGTTACCCTTTATATTATCATTATTTGTTAATCATATTTAATAAAATTTTATAAATGTTTCTTATTTAGGTTTATGGTAATTTATGTCCTCTAACATGTGTTTTTTTAAAAAATTGGTATCCAGATGCCCATGGTTTGTTAGAGGTGCAAAATGGGTGGAAAATTAAGTATCGAATCTTATCCAATTATAGCCACATTTTTTCAGATCATGCCAATTAATAGGTGTATACCTATGAAAAACTGCAACAATTATTGAGGAATCAACTATTATTCCCTGCTAATACATTAAATATTAATTATAATTCAATTTCATTTGCAAAAAAAAAAACGATGAAATTGTTCCACATATTTGATCTACTGAAAGGATCTCCAGGTATGTTCTAAAATATTCCATATGATCCTCCTTTATCCTTGAATAAAAATGGATATAATTGATATAGAAACCACAAACCAATCTCATAGCTCCAAAAATTCTTGATTCCTTAAACCAATTATTAGTACAAATGTATTCATATCTCAAATGGAAATCCGAAAAAGATTAAAATTTCCATATATCCACCTAAAAACGACCTTCTAAATACCCCTAAATTTCCTTATAACAATGATGTCACAATAAAAATTGAATCTCTATGAACTCACATGGTCCATTAAATTGATTAGATGAGGCATTAATAATTAGGTGAAGATAAAATTTCACCATTTCTCATAAGTTAAATTATTGATAATCCATGAAAATTAACCAACCACCATCTTTCATAATCAAAAACAAAAAAATATCACTGGGGCATACATTAGGCTTGTTGAAACAAAACTATTATAGATTTCATTATTGAATATGTAACACATTTATTCATTAGAACTATCATATAAGGTTAACTCAAAATAGGAGAAGCATCAATTTTTAACTCTATCTGGAACTCAGTTTTATACAGTGGGGAAGAATTAAATCCATTTTATGAAAAATATATATGAATTCTCCAACAACTCTTGGAAATTGATTTTATATTTTCTATGATGTTCCCAATAATAATCTATAAAAAACACAATTTAATATGATCCAAATCATTATTTTTCATCCAACTATTTATCTCTCAAAAAAGTATTATTTTCATTGCTTCGATAGTAGAGGAAATCCTTCATATCTTGTAGAATAAAATGATGGATTACATTGAGTTCAACTATTTTTTCCAAATTATTATATTTTATGGTTTTATAAGTTATAAGATGAACCCACCAATTGGATTTTTCATCCCCATCATTAGGTCAAATATTTGACACACCATAATCAATCTGAATTTACCTTCAACTAGTGTTAATAATTTTTTTCATTAAATAATATCATTTTAATCCACATTAATCTGACTAATGTAGGATCACTACATGAGTGAGAATCTCTAATGCCTAATAATTATTAACCCAATATTTAATTAAAATATATAGAATATTATATAATCACTATTCCTCTTAGTTAATTAAACATTGAATGATTGATGTTAGTGTTGAATGTATCCATAATAACAATATAATTCCCAAATTCATTTTCCTCTACTTTGATTATTCCTATGTCTTGAAGTAATTATGATATTTTTAGGCTATATTCTACTACAACCAACCAATAATAGTGGTATGTATAGTTATGGAATATGTGTTTAATGAGTCATCAAATCACCTAATTTTTTTTATTTAGACCAAAATGTCATGAATAGGAGGATGAATACGCACATATTTGATTTGATTCTTAAAAAATAACAAATCACCGCAATACCCTCACTATTGGGATGATATTTATAGGCTCCAAAGAAGCATTAGGATGAGTTTTTATGATTATAACCTACATATCACATATGTAAATAGTCCCCACTATATATATTAACAAAACACCAACCCCATTTATCCCACATATTAATCAATATCACTAGTCAATTCCAAAGTCTTCTAGAAGAGAACTAAATTCTATAAAACCATAATATGAATCATTAGAGTAAATGGACATACCCACAATAAATACTAAGGTCTATGTTTCCTCCCAAATTAAATATATTTAATATATATTTCAATAAAATTTATTCTCATAAAATTCACACTATACTCATAGGAAGTTCATATCCCATTTTGTGTAGAAATTAATACCTACGTCCACTTAGAGAATTTTTTTAAAATTTGAAACTATTCATGGAACTATTTATACAACTTAACCCAAATTTTCATAGAATAATTTTGAATAATAATTTATTAGGACTAACACAGTAATTCATATATATATAATAAACTCGTCACTAATAGAATATAATTTTCCTCTAATTATAGAATAATCTAAATTTTTATTTCTATTTCCTTCACCTATAAATATGCTTATTTATTAATTACATAGGAATAATATCATGGATTTATTTTCACATAAAAACCAGGAAGGTTTATTATAATTCATATAGAATTTATAATTCCACCTTTATAGTGTAAACCATTGCTTTCCCTAATCCCATCCCTCCCAGTACAATGTGATTATGATGCATAGGAGGATAAAATATATGAAAAAATCATATTTTCAAATAGAAAATTTGGATGTTCATACTCATAGTATATTAGGATAGACCACAAATAGTAATTGAATAAACAATATAAGTAATTTTTATGACCATTTTATCTATAATTCATGAGATCATACCAATATAATATACCATTAAAAATATGTCATTCCTCTTGTAAGAATGTAGTGGTAATTAGTGTTCATACTCGGAATAGCTAGTTCCCTTAATATCATTATATAAATTCAAAATTCAATCTCATTTAATAAGAGTAGTTAATATGGTAGCCTCAAAATCCCATGAAAACATCAATAATTCATAAAACAGACACCATCATACAACACTTGCTAAAATATCATTAATTCATGACCTTAACCTATCATGTGTTCATCTGTGCTAAAAAATTGATTAATCATGACCACTAAATCCAATGAAAATTTGTCCAAGTGTTGGAAGTAAGAATTTTTTTTGTAATGCACAAAATATGGCAGTAATGACCCTTTATTAACATAAATAAATTACACATATTAAAACTGGATCCATATTTATAATATAAATTCAAGCATAACTACATAAAAAATCATTTGTTAGTCAAATATTTCTATAAATAAACTACTATCACTAAATTAAAATCAATAAAGCCTATATGAAGCTACACCTAATCATATATTAATAAATACAATCCTAAACTAAAAACACTCAACCCAACAATAAAAATGAATCAAAATGTCCAAAAAAGGATAGTGAATAATGGGATTAATATACATATATAATCAATAATATTTTATTATAACCTATCATGTTTTAAGTGAAAAGTAAAATTAATTCCCAAAGGAATGATATATATATAGTAATCAAATAATTATTAAAACATAAGAATACAACAAAAACATTGATCTCTATAACATGTCAAAAACCATGTCATCAACATCATCACAACCCAAAATCAAAAACCACCCTTATAATGCCACTTCACTCTATCAAAAAATAATGATGAAAACTAAGACTATACTATCACGTTATCACTAAAAAGAGGACCATATAGCTAAAAAACTCCAACTATGTAATAGTGATATAGAAAAAAAATAAATTTATATGGTGGGAATGGAACACCATATATATTATACATGCCTCAAGGAATAACATATCAATTTTAGAACAACACCATGGAACAAATTTTTTTACACAATTCAACAAAATCAATTAAGAAACATAATTAAAAAACATTACAACTTTCCAAAAAAAATATATCATCAAACTACACCAGAATAATACTCAAAATATAGACACCAAATCAAAGAATCTCATTGTCTACCTACACTACCCAACTTCTGTGGAATCATGAACTTGTATTATGGAAAAAATATTTTTAATCCATTTTTAAAAAAACATAAACCAATGATTATTCTACAATATAATTATGACATAACACTCATCATGAATATAATTCCATCACAACAATAACTATTCTTAGGGTTCAAATTGATTTTTTAATGTTATTAAATATCATATTTCAAATAAACTTTTCCAATGGAGCTACAACAAGTTTCAATTTCATTAATTTACAAATATTAAATTTTTGGGAATCTTCTTTAACATTCATAGTTTTAATTTAGGGTATCACAATCAATTTCAACAAGAACACCTAATGTCTTCCAATTTATTCATTATTCTATTGAAATTTAATTCTCAATCCCACATATACATGATTAGTTTAGATTATGTAATATTTTTAATATTTATATTAAGTACTGGTCCATGTGTTATCTAAATTATATATATTATCCCAATATATATAAATAATATGTCATAATTTCATATATAATTTAATTTGAAATGAATCAAACTGATTAATATATATTTTTATCATCATAAGAAAAACCAAAAAAATATCAAATCAAACAAAATAATTTAATCTATAAATCCTTGGATGTATAAATATATAAAAATATAATGTAATATATAAAATGATTTATTTATGGGCGTTTACATTTAGCCATGTAAATATTCCCATAAAAAGAGGAAACCAAACATTTAGTAAACGAGAAATCCAAGGCACCTAGAAAACTTCTAAAATTCCCAAGATCCATTTAGAATATAAAAAAAAGATTGTGTAAGGAATTAAAAATATGATTTTATATTTAGAATATTAATATTAAAAGTTATGGTATAAAATAACACACTATAAGGTAATTTGTGTTTGTTAACTATAAAACCAAAATGTCTCTTTATAAAACACCCATATCTCCAATAAAAATCCATTTCCACCAAACAATAAAAATCAATGATATTAAATTTATAAAAATATAATGAAATTTTTTACTCTTTAATTTCCTATTCATTTTTATTTCATAAAAAACCCTTTCATCCCATTTTAAATTCACACAGTTTTAGAAATATTTGTTAAAACCAATTTTATAATGACATAAGTTATAAAATCAATGATAATAATGGCACAACATTAAGGCCTATTTTTATCATATCAATGAAAATGTACAAAAACAATGTGATTATACATGCCTAATTTTATTATAATTATGACAACCAACAAAAAATCAATAATGATATAGTATAATGAATATTCTATAATCCCCAGAAATATAAATCCATCTCCATATCTGTCCCTTATATAAAATATCTAACCTGGGAGTAAACCATGGTGTAAAGTAAACCATTGTTGCATGATTTGTTTATTTGATGGAATTTCACGCCAAATTAAATTCAAAAATTGCATAATTATACTCTAAAAAGATAAATATACAATGGAAATATTATAGTGAGAATCTACACATGTAGAATTTCTAATTAATTGGATCCAATTTAAAAATCATATGTTAATTCCACTGATTAATAAAAAAATTATAATTTCATGTTAAACATAAATTTTGATTTATTTTATATAATAAAAATGATCTCGCATTTATTTTAACAGTACTTATTACTAGGGAATATTGTGATACCCTGTTATATGATATAAATATTTTTTTGTTCATTGTTGAAATGTAAAAAGATTATATTATATGTTATAACATCAAAAGTTAGATGATATAACATAATTGAAATCATAGGTTAATAATTTCACATCCATTTAAGTTATTAAATTATATAATAAGTGATTCAATCATAAATTATGATATAATATACAATTTCCCATAGTAAATATACTAATTAATATTCAAGTACTATTATTGATTGATACAATATCATCATTAACAATATCACATATCATAAAATATTTCTCGTGTATTGATGATTCAAAATATAATTTTTTCGATAAAATGGTACTTCTTAGACTAAAATGACATTTGTAGGTTTATATGGGATCCCTAAAACTAATACAATGTATAATAGGTAGGTATAAACCTTATAGAAACCTAGATCATCCATGTATTTCAAATGAATATGAATGATTCAAAAATAAAGAACATGTCACTTCTTGGTTAATGTCTAGTTCTATATATTTATTTCATCACCATGTTTGATGATGAAAAATAACACGAAGCAAAAGGAAACCTTTTTGAAAGGGTATCCATGGATTAGGTAGATATGATTGTTTTTAAGTATTTCCAGTAAACTTTAATCTATTAAAACAATGATTAATCAAAGGGATTGAAGAGATATTTGGATTATATTTCCTTTCTAGATAGTTTATCATACAAATCCCTATTATTATACTATTCTAGAATTATATATTTATATATATAGTAATGTCACGAACTAGGTCAGGTCACTATCTGACCCGGTGCCAAACCTGGTCCGTGACATGGCCCGAAGGGCGTTCCCGATCCCCACTGGCTGGCACAAGTGCCCGGGTATAAAACATTAAATGGGAATGATTTACCCGAAATAAAAGATAGAAGGAATATTAACAAGATAAACCAACTAGAATTGGAAACAAGAAACCAAACACGCCTTTACACTGTAACTATTTTTAGACTTTACAATTCAACTAAAACCAACAGGGAACTACAACCAATAAAAAACTAAAAACTCTATCTCAAGACTCCAAACGACATTAAAAGTCCTATGTCCAAGATACCCACACCAACATACAAGAGGAGACTGACAAAAATCCGAACCACCATCACTAAGCATGATGTCACAACCTAGAATACACAAGAAACAAAGTCTACATACATCCAAAGGTGTGTGTAGGGTGTGAGACAGAATCCCAGTAGGACATCACCCAATAAAAAGGTTCCACGTATAAACATTAAATGACAAATACATTTGCAGGCTAAATAAATGAAAGGACACCAAAGCTGAAAAAAACATTAATGAAACAGTTTCTATAAAGAAAACTCTTTTAAATAAAACAACTTAAATAAAAGAAAACACCCTTGAATAAAAGATAAAAATAACTCAAACCTCCACAAAAAACAAAAAGTTGTACCCTATTCCGACTGTGGGCGTATAGTAGTCTAGGATCACCAAAAGGTGGAGAGGCCCTAAAGGGACTAAAGCTATGTGGGGCCCTAGAACCTCACGTCTTGGTGTACCAAAGAATACAGATCATATGTTCTCGTGCATGAGCCACAAGTAGGGAAACACATCCATAACCTAGTCGTCTACAGTCATCATCCAATGTTTAGTTAGTGTTGTATGTGTCAATACATCTAAGTGAATCAGGTCCAGGGCCACTCCTGAATCACTAGCATGCTAGTCTAGTCCACCCACCTAGTACCCAGGCTTCCCCTTTTGTGCTGAAGATGTTCCAACTTCACATTTCATGTCAAACTCAAACACATAAAACATATAGGGTGTAAAATAAACCCAACACCACACTTCCACACACACCAAAAACCATTTGAAAAAGTATGCACGACAAAAGACTTTACCCAACTCAATTAAAACAATTTCTGCATTGCTAATAATTGTTCATTTAAAAAACATTAAAATTTTAATCGTTAATAATTTTATTAAATCATATTGAATTCTTGGTTAAAAATTATTTAAAAAGAAACATAACATGACTTAACACACAAAAACAACTGAACCATCTTTCATGACCAGACACACCCAATGCCACATCAAGAACACAAATTCCACCACTTTCTTCAATTAATAAACCAACCACACAATTAAAAACACATTTTACCAATTAAACAAAACACTAGAATTTTTTTAGGCAAAACATAAGATAAAACTTGACTCTAAAAAAAATACGCACTCAAATTACCTTTTAGAACAAACACATATGAAGACTACACCAGATCTTAAACTGCGCACTTTGCACATTTTCACAAAAGCAAACACAACCTTTATAAAAACTTTAGAACATAAACATTGACCTTTGCACATATGAAAGTCTAACTGCATACGCTGTAAAACACTAACAATTGAATAAAAGTAAGATTTCTGCCAATGAATGCACCCACCCATATAAAAATACTACTAGAAAAATATTAACACATGAAAAACTTCATGAAAACCAAATTCACACCCAAAATAATTAATCAAAGAACATCAAAAATTAACCAAGCCAGAATATTATTTCATTAAAAAATGTTTAAACGTTGAACCACCTACCTTTGATGCTGAATTTTCCAGAAATTGGTGCGAAACTCCAATCGTTCCATAAACGCACCACGCAAGGGTAAAATTGAACTCTAAAACTGAATTTAAACCAAAATGAATTAAAATGGAACCCTAAAAGACCAAACCCGTAGTAAAAAATGAACAAAACAAGGCTCAACGAAATAAGTGGAGGGAACTATCTGAAAGGGGGGTGCAGTGTGAGTGGAAGGGGAGAGACACACCAGTGGAGAATCTGAAGCCGCACCAGCCAACAAGAGGGGGGGGGGGGCGCCGAGGCAAGCTGCGACCAGTAGGGGAGGCACATCGGGTTTCTGCTCCGGAATAGGGCCACACTGGGAGGAAAGAGAGGGAGGGTCGGCCGAGGGTTTTCCGGCAGAGAAACCGGAGGGGGCGGCAGGTCGTAGCGCCGTAAGAGGGAGGAAGCGACCAGAGGCCGAGGTGGGTGGGGGGGGGGGGCTTGGTGTGACAGAGGGACAGTGTGGAGGAGGGGATTGGGAGGTGAGGGGTTCCGAAGGGGGTGCATCCGGCAGATGGAGTGAGCAAGGAGAAGATAAGGTAGGGAGGTATTCGAAAGATGAAGGAAAAAAACGGGGGAATGGGGGAAAAGCTAGGTCACGACGTAAGGGAAGGGGAAAAATTCAAGAAAAAAATAATATAATAGAAATAAAACCAAATAAAACGAAAAACAAAATCAACTCCGATAATAATAAATTTTTTAATAATATTCTTAATAACCTAATTAAAACATCAATAAAAGTAAAAATAATAACAGTAAAAATATTAATATTCTTATTATTATTATTATTATTATTATTATTATTATAACTCATAATTAATTTTATTCGTCCCATTTTATTTTACGCCAACTACATTGTCCATCTAATTAATTTTTATTTCTTTATCAATAATTATTTTTGTTTAATTAGTTGCATGCCAAGAAGGCATGTGGATAACCGAGCAAGGTCATGCGGTGACCCAATCAAGGTCATGTGGTTTGGACATCGGCGCGTTGTATGCCGTAAATGCCAAAAAGTGCGTTTCTAAGTAAGAATTCAGAAATTTCAAGTTGTGTACCACCCATACTCCCCGATACCAAGAAAAATTCATAAAAATAATTAATGTAAAAGAGGAGGGTGTGAAAATTCTCCCCACCATAATGCTTTCCATCCCCGGAAAGCCACAACCAGAGCCAAACCCAAAAGAAGAAAACCACACTCCCTTATGTTACAATGGGAATCCCCATAAACACCATGAAAAGAGAGGCAAAAGTATCATGCTAAGAAAAATTTACTTAAAGGAAACTTCGAGAAACTCATATAAAGACTTTATGATATGTGTCACCCAGACCAAAGAGATAGAATGCCTCCAGTTGACTAATCAAGGTAGGGAACTCTCGCACCCATAGAAACCAACTTCACAAGCTGAAACACCTCAAGCAATATTAAACTGAAACCACACCATTTGTCTAGAATGAACAAACAAGGTCAAAACATGTCCATGGAACACTCTTATAACTTATCACTATGCCATATTAAAAAACAGAATCAAAAAATCAACACGGGGAGGCCCGAGGGGCTCCCCGCCATTAGGAACTCACTGATGCTCGAAATGAGTCTGGAAAACAGACACAGGGAGGTTCGAGCGGACTCCCTACCATTATAGAAAATTCCATCACTAATTAATTCTAGAGACATTCATGTGAGACACAATGTGAGTCTCCCCACCATTAAAAACCTACGAACGCCCAAGGAAAGACTAGAAAACCAACATGGGGAGGTCCAGGAGGACTCCCCACCCTTCAAGAAACGCCAGCACTGATTTATTCCAGAGACTTTTGTGCGAGACCTATCGTGGGTCTCACTGACCTTAGAAAAAAAGAGGATATAAAACATTGAAAAAATTCTCGATGGCGAGAAAACACCCCACCTCATGGGGCAGGGAGGGATGGGCCCGACTACCGGGGCATCAAAAGCATGACCCAAGACAAACCATCATTTCCACATTCCTGGATGAGCATTATTCAAATTTGGGACATATTTTCCCAACAGACTCCCATAAGGACCACTAATGAGATTGCATCTAGTGGCACACAACCCCCAAGACTTTAAGGCAACGAGAAGAACACACCTCTACATGGTCACAAAAACCTTATGAAACTAGACGGTTCGTTCGGAGCAGAACAACCATAGAAACAATTTAAACTGCCTCTACTTTCAACACCGATGAAAAAAATAAGGTTGGGGTCCCGTACACTCTCGGGGTTCCTAACCACGCGCCAACTTCACTCCGAGGCCTATGGTTGGATCCCTGATGTTTGAAGCATCTTCTGTCTCGTAGTCAGGTATGGAAGACTCCCGAACAGAGATTCTCCTTTTGGTGTCACAAAAAACCACACTGCAACCGAGAAAACACCAGAAAACACAACAAATTACGACATCCAACTGATCATACACGGAACATTCACCAACACAAGATCTGAAATGGTGCATGCACATCAACCTTTGTCACACTGGATGAGAACACAACACCATAAATCGTCACCTAAACATGACCATTTCCGTTGAGAAGAACATTATACGGAGAGGGACTACAAAATAAGTCTTAAACAACATGTGATTCCTGTAATCGACCGTAGCATCCCCATGTGACTAGGTCTGCCACACTAGTGGCCTAACATAGACCCTTTCTTAAATGAAACCAACAAAGGACCAAAAGTCTATTAGAATAGTGGCATGCACTGAACACTTCAAGTTTCTTCCACCTTTTACCGTCTGGAGTCTCTTTTACCACTTCCAAACAACCATTAACTATCAAAGGGAACTCATGCTGCAAGATGTCACCAAACCATGACCATCGCGGCTGATAAAAGCACTACAAGCCTTTCAAGACATTGGATAGCACAAATAAATCTGAACCGCCTTCACACTTCCCTGTTGGAATTTCTTTCACCCTTTCAAGGGGGAAACATCAGATGCAACGATGTATAACTTCATACCTGATAACTCAGAAAACTCAAAGAGATCGAAACTCCCTTCATCTCCACTCGCATCTGTCAACCCACTGCGAGAGGATCCGATTACTTGTAAAAAGGAGAGGTGGGTTAAATTCTAGAATTCAATAAGAGATCAATCTGATCAACTGGAGGGTCGGCCAATGTAGAATTGCATGTGGACACACTTCAATCACATTTCAATGCTTTATGGTGGGCGTACACTAGTCAATAAGGAAAACCCTAGACCCAACCGAACTGGTCCAATGGTAAAGACATACCACAAGCGAACACCGAATGTGCAGGGGGAACCACAGCAAGGGATCCCTGATGTACTCTTCAAAAGTATTAACTAACTACACGCTTGAATTCCAACTTACAAATAAGAATTTTAAACTCAAGACATAAATCAGTCAAAAAGGATTATCAGCTCTAAATGCCTCACTTCCGACATTCTGAAAACACAAGGACACACCACACAAAAACCGATTATTAACACACAAAATTCTCATTTAACAAAACTTTTTTTTGAAAAAAAAGTAATGCTATTTGGTTGTGCAAACACCAATGGTGTCCCATGGACCTCACACATGCATGTTCCTATGCCACACTGGCACCCACCACACATCCATCAAAGAACTCATCCACTCGTTCCATTAACCCTTTCTCTTTACATATACACTCATGCATGTGGTTTCCCACGAGAACACCAAGGATCAAAACCAAACCTTTCCATTTTTCGAAACCAAAACATTCAACCCCCAATTTTGAAACCTTTCACAACATTTTATTTTTAATGCAGTTTATCTAGAAACATTTTTTTCAGACCAAATGAGTTTTATTCAAAAACCAGATTTCCATGAATCCAAAACCAAGAGGTGAGGAATGATGCGAGAGAAAACTAGTGAGAGTCAGTGACTGGGACATATGGTTGGCGGCCATACACCAATCACGCCACCACCACAAAGGGTATTCTAGGAGAGTGTCCTCAGATCCACATGGAATGCCAGACCCTGCGATTTCACTGGGACCATAGACCCTACTCCATTTTCATTTCCCCAAGACAAGATTAACCGCAAGGACCATAGACTCAGAAAAACCTCAACTTACATCGGTAACTGGAGTCCCGCCACGAGGTGCGCTAGCTATGAACCTTACTCGTAGCCAGGATGCCGGGTTCCAATAACCTTAAGTCCAATCTATTGTGACTCTATCCCAAAAGTAAACAACCCAAGGAGTAAGCCTCTTCTGATACAATTTTTTCACGAACATGGTCGTGTCACCATCTGACCTGGTGCCCAACCCAGTCCGTGACATGGCCCGAAGAGCATTCCTGATCCCCAAAGGCTGGCACAAGTGCCCGGGTATCAAAAATTACATGGTAACAATTTACCTAAAATAAAATATAGAAGGACAATTAACAAGATAAACAAACTAGAACTAGAAACAAGAAACCAAACCCGCCTTTACACTGTAACAAGGTTTAGAGTTTACAATTCAACTAAAACCAAAAGGGAACTACAAACAAAACAGAAAACTAAAAACTGTATCTCAAGACTCCAAACGACATGAGATTTCATACCTCCAAGCTACCCACACACACCTGCAAGAGGAGACTGACAACAATCTGAACTACCATCACTGAGCACGAGGTCACAACCTGGAATACACAAGAAACAAAGTCTACATACACCCAACGTTGTATGTAGTGTGTGTTCCAAAAGCCCAGTAGGACGTCACCCAATAAAAAGGTTCCACCTATAAACATTAAATGAAAATTACATTTGTAGGATAAATAAATGAAAGGACACCAAAGCTAAAAAAACTTTAAAGAAACAGTTTCTATATGGAAAACTTTTTTAAAGAAAACCACATAAATAAAATAAAATGCCCTTGCATAAAAGAAAAAAACTCAAACCTTCACAAAAACCCAAAAGCTTCACCATATGTCGATGGCAGGTGTATAGTAGTCCAGGAGCACCAAAAGTGGGAGAGGACCTAAAGGGACTAAAGATGTGTGGGGCCCTAGAACCTCACGTATCGGTGTACCCAAGAATCTATATCATACGTTCTCGTGCACGATCCACTAGTAGGGCAACACATCCATAACCTAGTGGTCTCCAGTCATCATCCAAAGTTTAGTTAGTTTTGTAAGCGTCAACCCAGCTATGTGAATCTGGGCCGGGGCCACTACCGACTCCCTAGCACGCTAGTTTAGTCTGCCCACCTAGTACCTAGGCTTCCCCTTTTGTTCTCAAGATGTTCCAACTTCACATTTCATGTCAAACTAAAACAAATAAAACAAATAGGGTGTAACATTAACCCAACGCCACACCTCCATACACACCGAAAACCATTTGACAAAGTACACATGACAAAAGACTTTACCCAACTCAATTAAAACAATTTCTTGTTTGCTAATAATTGTTTATTTAAAACACATTATATTTTTAATCGTTAATAATTTTATTAAATCATATTAAATTTTTGGTAAAAAAATTCTTTAAAAAGAAACATAACATGGCTTAAAACACAAAAATAACTCAACCCTCTTTCATGATAAGAAACACCCAACGCCACATCAAGAACACAAATTGCACCACTTTCATCAATTAATAACCCAACCGCACGGTTAAGAACACATTTTACCGATTAAACAAAACACTAGAAATTTTATTAAGCAAACCAGAAGGTAAAACATCACTCTAAACACCAAAGACGCACTCAAATTCCCTTTTTGAACAAATGCATATGAACGCCACACCAGATCATAAACTGTGCACTTTGCGCATTTTCACAAAATTAAACGCAAACTTTATAAAAACTATAGAACACAAACATTGCACGTTGCACATATGAAAAGGCTAACTGCACATGCTGTAAAACACTAACAAATGACTAAAAGTAAGATTTCAGCCAATGAATGCACCCACCCATATAAACATACTACCAGACAAATATTAACCCATGAAAATCTTCAGGAAAACTGAATTCGAACCCAAAATAACTAATCAAAGAACATCGAAAATTAACTAAGCTAGAATATTAATTCATTAAGTAATGTTTAAATGAAGAACCACCTACCTTTGACGCTAAAGTTTCCACAAATTGGTGCGAAAATCAAATCACACCACGAACGCACCATGCAAGGGTCAAATTGAAATCTAAAACATGAATTCAAAAAAAAAATGAATTAAAATAGAACCCTAAAAGTCCCAACCCACTGAAAAAAACCAATAAAACAATGATCAAAGAAATGAGGGGAGGGACCTATCCAAAAGGGGGGGGGGGTGAGACGTGCGTGGAAGGGGAAAGACACACCAGTTGAGGATCTGAAGCCGAACCAGCCAGCAAGAGGGGGGGGGGGGCGCTGAGCTAAGCTATGGCCAGTAGGGGAGGCACACCAGGTTGCCCCTCCAGAACAGGGCCTCGTTGGGAGGAAAGAGAGGGAGGGTCGACTAAGGGTTTTATGAAAGAGAAACTAGAGGGGGTGGTGGGTTGAATCGCCGGAAGAGGGAGGCAACGATGAGAGGCCGGGGTGGGGGGGGGGGCTCGGCGCGATGGTGGGACAGTGTGGAGGATGGGATTGGGAGGTGTGGGGCGCGGGAGGGGGTGCACCTAGCAGATGGCGCGAGCAAGGGGAATAGAAGGGAGGGAGTTCTTCGATGGAGGAAGTGAAAAAAGCAGGAGAAGGGGGGAAAGCTAGGTCACGAAGTAAGGGAAGGGGAAAATTATAGAGAAAATAAAATAAATTAATAAAAAGAAAACCAAATAAAACTTAAAACAAAATCAACACCAATAATTATAAAAATATTAATAATATTCTTAATAACATAATTTAAACATCAATAAAAAGAATAATAATAATAGTAAAAATCATAATATTCTTATTCTTATAATGATTATTATTAGAACTCATAATTTATTTTATTCGTCCCATTTATTTTGAGCAGACTACTTTATCCATATAATTAAGTTTTATTTCTTTATCAATAATTATTTTTGTTTAATTAGTTGCACGCCAAGAAGGCATGCAAAGAACTGAGTGAGGCCACGCGATGACACAATCAAGGTCGTATGGTTTCGACTCCGGCGCGCTGAACGCCGTAAAGGCCAAAAAGTGCGTTTCTAAATAAGAATTCAGAAATTTCAGGTTGGCATCCACCCAGACTTCTCGATACCAAGAAAAATTGATAAAAATAATTTATGTAAAAGAGGTTGCTGTGAAAAATAATATGTAGATTCCCTTTTCGGGCTCTATTATTATGTGAATTTATTAAACTTGAATAAAGAAATTTTAACATTTCATAAATTTTCAAAAAATTATGAATGTTAATTTTTTGTTCAATTCCATGACTAATAAAAAACATAACCTTTAATAGTTAAATAAAATAATTTTCCAACAATTTTGGAAATCATTAATGAAATTAATACAATTTCAACACATATCATACATTCTAATTATATTTTTTCAATTCTATGATAGTCAATTTTTGTGGTTTAGTATTCATATATCATACTATTCGACATATAAACGGCCAAAAAAATTTTATACCATATATCAACCATATTATTTAAATGAATTATAAATTACTATTAAATACTTTATTAAATTTTCCCATAAGAATCGTGAACTTGGTAGATGTATAAAGTTAGTATATCTTGTTATATTATTATTATTTAACCATATCAATTGTTAATGAGTTTAAAAAATAAATACCATTTAACAATATATAACTTTAAATATTTTAATTTAGTAATTAGGGATATTCTATAACATTATTTAAACATATGAGGACTAGTAATATAGATCTATTATAATGTATAGTGGAATGAAAATACCATGTATCTTTTTATAATTTTCCACTAAAATTATTCTCTAGTTTTATATATTATTAGTTTAAATGTTGTTAATTACAATTGGCATAGATGTGGTATCACCTATAGGATGAGTGATCAGGTATCCCATAGTACAACATTGGTGTTGTTCCATGTCAACTTGGGTGTTGTGCCACATTCTAGATTTCATTCATTTTATTAGAATTTTAGTGTGGGGAAATATTTTGATATAAATGGGAGGTTATGAAATAAACTAATTAATATTTAATTATTTATGAATTTCATTAAAAAATAATTTTGGAGTTCTAGGGTATGATTATCTATTCTGTCTATTATGAATTAATAGTTAATGCATAACTAATTGTATGAACAAATTGGGTTTGATATGAAATATTTAATGAATCTATTATTTGTAATTATATATTTTCATCATCAGGAATATACAATTAATCAAAAAATAAAACAAATTTTTATTGAAGTGTGTCATTTTTTATAGATATAGTTATGTAATTATTTTTGGTTCATATTAAATGGGGATTTCTATTTTTGAATTTTAAATTTTTGTTTCATTATTTGAAAATATATTTTATTATTTACACACTCAATTAGGGTAATGATATTTATTGTTTAATTTTCCATGAAAATAAAATTGACTAATATCACACGGGATTTAAGAATTCCATCTTATTATGAAAATGCTTCAATGATTGGTGGAGAAGATAAAATTGGGTAAGGATGGCATGGTTTTGATAGTGGGAAAATACTATTCATTAAATGTGGGTTATGAGTGAATACATTATATAATATTGATATTCATGAAATATGATATTTTATTTTTTACTACACATTCGCCTACTAAAATACTATGATAGTTATACCCCACTAAGTAAATAACCAATGTGTTAATTGTGGACCAACTTATCAATGAACCAAATCACATCATCCATGAATAGTATCATGCTATAGAGAAGATTTGTGTTATTAGGATAATGAACAAGTGTTTATTGGAGTCAATTGGAGGAGGGAATTTTTTATTATATATAGTATTTTGTTTTCATGTTTGTGTACCTATTAAATGTCTATTATTTATATTATATTTAGATAGGTTATTTTTATAATATTTTAGGTAAATATGATTTATTCCTTCTTGGTTATAATGATTTAGCTATTTCATTTCAAACATACACTATTATGTTATATTCAATAATAAAATAATTCGTGGGTTTATGGGATGAATCTACTAATCATTATCTTCTCATGAAAAATAACTAAAATTTTGAAAATGCGTATACTTTTGTTGGTGGAGGAGTTTTGTGGTTTTAGATCCAACACAAAACATTATGTGTTGATATTTCAATATCAGTAATATTACAGTTATATTGGGGATGTGTGTTTTTATTATTTTATAGTAATTGTTTTACTATGTATATAAGGGATAATTTGTGACACTATATTCATGATACAACTGTATTCATAATAATTTACATTAGTTCCCTATATAATAATATGTGTATTAAATTTATATTCATTATTTAGATTTTATTAAATTCATTAACTCTGATATTTTGATACTATACCATTTTTTATTCTTGACAACTATTAAACAATTAAATGTGATATTGGGTTTGAAAAATTTCACCCATTACTGGATGAAGAAGAGTCTTAGCATGTTGTAGTCATGAAATCATGAAATGCCTATTTCATACCATGATATACAATAACAATCCAATAAAAAATACCAAGCTAAGAAAAATAATTTAATAAATTTTTTTTATATTGGGTCATCCAAATTGGATATCGTAAATAAGCCATGACAAAAATCATTTCTATAAACCATGGACACGTTTACTAAAACATCAAAATGAAATACCTATACAACAAAATTATTATCATTTATATCGATTCATTATTCATTACACTAATCTAAATCATCTATCTAAATTCTTCTTATTTTATCCTAACCATTTTCCCACAAATAATTAATATAATTGTAGGTAATTTACATTATATTCCCATATATAACCATTATTTGTTTCCACAATTACAAAAAATTAATTAAATATAACATATGAAATTTTGAAAAATACACTTTTTGCATCAAATTATCCATTTAATACAACATGCTCTCATTTGAAAATATATACCATATTCATACAATTTAATTTTATAATAGTCAAATAAACAATAAAACCACGATGGTTTGGTTTTACAAAACAAAACCCAAATAAAAAACCCAATTACCCATTTTTTTCAATATGTTAAAATTATAAACAAATTATATAAAAACTATCAAACCAAACCATAAACCACTATTACCCAAATAACTTTCCTTTTAATATGTCTTACCATTTAAATGAATGAACTTACATAGTCAAAATTATATAAATTTATTTATTTATAAAATATATACCAATTTCGTCCAACCATTTTTTTTATTTAAAAAGTATAAAAAACCCTTACCAACCATAATCCCAGAGGAATTTCATCAAGAGATTCACCTTGACCATTCAGTTCTTCCCAATCAATTGACATACTATTATGATAAACAATACTTAGGTAACCCTTCACATGTATTATTTAATTTTTATACCCCCAAATCAATATATTATTACCATACCCAAAATTATCATAGAAATTAAAAAATAAATCACTCATCTTCCAAAAAAACTACATATAACCTCATATTTATAGACACTCACCACAATATATTACCTACATAAAATTATATTAAATAAACAGTAACCAACCCCATTAAATTAAATACACTATGTCAACATAAAATTTTCAATGTAAAATTATATAATTAGTATATTACTTACCCAAAAAAAAAGTAAAAATTACCAAGAAACAAATTAAACAATCAAAAAATTAATGAAAATACATTAAAATGAAACCTATTGTTTCCCTCTACAATAATCCTCAAATAAGAAATACCCTATCTGTAATCGTCACACCAACCAATCTATTTCTAAAACCAATGACCTCAAGACCAACCTACAACATCTATAGAGTTCTATCTCTCTTATATTCAACTGTGCATTTAGTCCCAAAATGTCATCCATGAATAAGTGTGATAAGTAAAACATCATTGATGTATGATGATAATTTTATGCCATTTATGTTCTAAAATTAGAATATGTAAATGTTAAAATAATTTAGTTAATAATATTATCCATGATCCAGTCTTTCTGTGTGTATATATATCACTAAAATTATTTACTTGAATATTTTTTATCTATAATTCTATTTTAATCATTAAAAAATTTATTTAGAAAAAAAGAAGGACAAATAATGGGAGAAAACCTATCATGTACAAAAATGCCATGGGGATCAAACAAATGATTGAAGTGAATATATGGTGCATATCTTACCACATTCCTCTGTAATTTACTACTTATATTATCAATAACATTTATATATCAATACCTATATCATGAAACATTTATTTACATTATAGTTCCTTTCATCTCTAAATGGTTTTTATCGTATACTATCCCTATCTTTTATTACTCAAAACACATTTTTAACAAAAAAAGTGACATACTTGATAGTAAAATAACATTATGATCTATTTTTTCATTAAACAATTTAATTACACATATAAATAATGTTATATTATAAATTTATTTTTTATGTTTTTATAATATTTTTTTTAAATGTAATGTTTTTATTTTTATTTTTCTATAATCGTATTGTATAGAGTTTTTTGCAATAAAACCATTTCAATTATAATATATATAATATCATTTAACCTGCATTATAGTATTATATATATTGATTAAAATTATTAACAAAAAACTAACTTTCATCAAATAATCACTTATTGATTATTAATATGATTAAATTAATTTTATTCTTTGGAATACATTTTGATATAATTTTTTTTTTCATAATGATCTTTTACATAAAACTTTTTACTATAAAATTTGAAATTTGATTTTGACATAAAAATTAATTTTTTCAATTTATTAAGTAATTATTATCATAATGTGACTATAACGGATTTTTTTAAAATAAATTATTTTTAGGTGAACAGTGAAAAAATATTTTATTGGATGCCATATATTTTTTTCATGATTATTATATAAGATTAAATAAAAATTTAAAATCATTTCCTCAGTGAAAAATGTAATTTTTGGATTAAAATAAGGAATTTAAATCTATTAGGATGATTTTATAAACGCATTCTTGTCTTTTTGGATGGTATGCATAATTTTTATAAAATGAAAACAATATTTTAGTACATTCCAAATAATAATTTAACCACAATGTTTATTTAGGGTTTGGATACATTAAATGAAATAATTATGTTTTTTAAAAAATAATTAACATAATTTCATGGTGATAATTTAGGTATATTATTTAGGTGTAATAAAATTTTTATACTAAAAAAGTCATTTAAATAGTAATCCTTTTGATTAAGGCTTCCATACTTATATTAAAATTAGATTTTCCCGCACAAGAAATTAAAATAGAGAAAATTGATTCCATATTTTTAATAACCTTAGTCAAAATAAATAATGTGATTAGCTTAATTTTTTGGGTATAGAATTATGTTACCATGGTAATTGTTTTCCCCCATTATAAAGGGTGAAAATATAAAAAATGTTTGGTTAAACAAAGAGTTATGGAATTAAATATCAATAGAAAATTGATAAATTTAATTATTTGATATTATATTCATCTTAATATATCATTTAATTTAAATTGGACCCATTTTAATGGACAATCTAATGATAATGACTTTATATTGTTTTAATATTTTGGTTATTTAAAATGGTGACACTCAATTCACTTAATTACGGGAACCTCATCTTTTTATTTCTTCATTCCACAAAAGCACCGTTTATCAAAACAATCATTCCAAATAAGAAAATATAACCCTTATTCATGACATAGTGTTTCTGATCTTTCAAAATGATCCCTACAAGAATCCTTAAGTTATTTTTCCAGGGTTTATTTTTCAAGTATGTGGTAGGTGTCCTTACTGAGCATTTCTAGGTTTCATTCTTATTGAACATATTCCAAATCTTGTATGACTGTATTCAAATAATTAAATCCATTTCATTACTATAATAATTTTCATCTGTTAAAGGTTAAATCCATTTCTTCATCCTTTTAATGTAATACAAAATGAAAATGTTGCTCATCCCTACGTGCCGACTAATTCCTCCTTGAAGTCAACTAATTAATATTTCTTCAACACCTCTCAAGATTTCTTATATAGATATATTCTAATAATATATATATATATATATATCTTATTTATGATACAATTATTATTATATATATATAAATTATTATTTATATTTCATTCTTTCCATCGATTGAAAAATTATAACAAAAATTGGGTGTATGTACATACAACCACATTTATTAAGTGATGTAATTAATTTATCAACATCATGTTGAATGGAAAGATATAAATATTTTGTGATTAATATATATGATATTAATGGGTTAAATATTTTATGAATATGTCTCTATAATATAAATACAATAATTAATCATAACATTAACTTAACCTATTAATAATGATAAATATTACTAGACAAGATCGTAAGTTATTTCATCTCTATGAATCATAACTAAACCTATAATGATATGAAACTAAAAAAGTGTAAATAACTATGTATTATCTATTATACTAAATTAAATTAAATATAATTATTACCTTTTCTATTGATAATGAGGCACTACGATACCATTATGAACATTTCATGAAATAATATAATTTAGCATCATTTAACAATTAAAATTAGAATTAAAAAGTTAATGAATGTATAATTATGACTAAAATTAATGATTTTATCAATTTATATATGTATAAAATGTTATAAATTATGTTATTTAAATGTATATTGTTGTTATGAAATATTTTTAAGAAAATATTTTTAGTTGAGAGTAATTTTAATGGGGTTTCATTTCATTTTTTTCATTGATTAATATTATATATTCACCAATATTTTTATATTATGATATGTATATAATTCCATATTGAACATTTAATACTAATTTATTAAAATTGATCGAATTTATAGATCCATCACATGTTCTATAACTCATGGTATTTCAATTTAATAGATACTAATGTTGTAATTAATTTTTAGGTCTCAACATCACTTTATGAGTTAAAATTATTCCCCATTGAAATTAATATTACAAGATAATTTTCATCAATAATATGATGGTATTATATTTCGTATAATCCTTTTTTTCTGTGGAATTTTATTTCCATAATCAAGTATGTCTTATAGGAGGAATTTCAGTCCAAATAAAACCAAGTTACATTAAGAATTATTAGCATCCTCTCAAAATGATATCTTTCTGTTAAATGTCTATATTCACATTTGATATAAATTTTCTCTTATATTAATATTGAATAAATTATTTTTTGGATTTTTTTTTTCATTAAGTCTATTTGTACCTATTTTCAAATAGTAGATTTTGCATACTTTTTAATATATGGGGTTTAATAAAGGTATTTATAACATAAAAATGGTATTATTTTCCTTTATAATCATATATTTTGTCATATACCACAATTTCCACTTTGATAAAATTCATGATGTCATTTGGGATCCATTTTTTATTACTTTTAAAATTATAATTAATTATTTTATGTTATTAACTTGAAATTATTTTTAAGGTGAATCCAAACATCTCTATTTTTTACAATTTTAATAACTTTTATGAAATATAATTTCATGATGGGTCTTCCATCATCCTCTTTATCTCCAAAAAATACATCTCATACGGAGATACATTTTATGAATCAAAATTTAAAATATTTTATGAAAAAAATCATTTTGGGTTATTGAGTTTTAAGTATAAAATTAATTTCTCTTAATATAATTCTAGGTGATACCATTTTGAAATGATATGAAAAAAATTTACATTCCAAGAGTTATCATGGAATGATATATGATTGATATCTTATGGTAGAAATATGTATGAATGTTGATTTGTGGGGTCCAATATTTCCATTCTATGCATTAGTTAATTATCTCTATATCACGAGATATCTATGAGTATAACATTGGACATTTATGCTCAAAAATAATGTGGGTTAGTTTAATGGAATATATATATATGGAAAAAATCCAACTATTGTCTTTAATTATAGTTAAATACTCTACAGAAAAGTTTTCATGTGAGAAAAATTATATCTAGATATACTCAAAAATACTTTTAATGAGTGTAATTTCCATTAATTTTTCTCATAGAGATAGTGTGTTTCTGTAATTGTGTTTAGCTATGCTCAGAGAGACTATGATTGAGTGTAAGTAGATATTTTTTTCTCATATTTACTATGTGTGGTCATATTTTTGAATGGATTTTAACCTAATAAATACCTTTAAATTATTATTCATTGAAAAAAATTACAATGATATTTTTTTATGATATTTTCATGACCCATCCCTCGAGGCTCGTGCCGTGACTGCTCCAAGCCCTCTTTCCCTAGGCCAGGGGCTGGCGACTAGCACTGAAAAGGCATATCCCTAAAACTGGGAAGGAATTGCCTTAAGAACCTATAAACTCACACAACCATGAACACAAAAATATAAAATCCCAAAATAAACTATATAGTATACAGAGTGAGTACAATATTTAAAAGGTGCTCAAATACAAGACCAACTGCAAATTACAAGGGAAACTAAAAATTACTAGTAAAATTGAAAAACATCTCATGAAAACACTGATCTAGGTTCCTACCAGATGGGTAGGTAGAGCTCTCGAATGGTCTTCTATGTGTTACACCTCGTATAAGGTCTTACCCGAGCAGCCTCCAGTCTTGGTACCCTCATACTCAGTCTATGTTGTCCGTCATCTCCACAAGACACAACGAGTTGCGGGCATATCCCGTGTAGAGGTGAGTATAATGATACTCAGTAGGGACCCCAAGACCCCCCGAGTTCTCTCAAAATCCACAAAGCATAAACCAAAAAACATGGAAACAACAGTCAACCCTACATAGGTATATTTCCATACATATACCAAAGTTATAAAGATAAGCTCATCTCACACTAGAGGGATGAATACCACATAGGTAACACTATGAAGGTAGGAGTACCACACATGTAACTCCACAAAGATATAGTACCACACAGTTACACCATGAAGACATAAGACTCAGATCACACAGGTATAAGTGAATTATAGAAGTGCAGAGGATTAGTCGCGAAGCTAGATCATCTTATTCTGTCAAGAGACACTACTGTTGATTATTTGAAGTCTGACCCACACAGGATCAATAGGTACTAACCCCCGCAATTACCCACACAGAATATGACCCACAGAGGATCATTATGCAGTTACCCACATAGGATTGTTGAGCGTTGACCCACACAAGATCGATATGAATACTGATAGTCATCCACAGATTATTTAACCCTAGGAACAAGTAACATTCCCAGTCGCAATGGTGTACACCTTAGATGCTGTAGAAATCCTCCTCTATCCAGTACAGTGGGACTTCTGCATCACCCAAAGGTGCTTCCCTCCATCCTTGGACTACTAACGTACTCCTCCTGTCGATTACTGTGGGTCTGCCGTGTCACACATAGGCACTCCCTACAGTGGGTCTACTGCGTCACATAGAGGCGCTCCACCTCATGGCATGCAAAGGTACTTATCATGTCGAGTACCAAGGGTCATCCACGTAATACAGAGGCAGTACCCGCCATGGTTCTACAGCGTCACACAGAGGTGCTCCGTACTAGACCTATCGATTCATTCCGAGTTGAAATGGTCTACAGTCGTCAAGTCTCATCCAATCGCAGGGTTTCATATGTAGCCTACGTGAGAGAACCGCTCCCCAAGCCATCATTCATACCTCAAAAGCCCCAAAGTCCCATGAATAAGTATCCCAAAGGTTTTTCATGTCATAAGGGACCCAAAGTAATAGAAAATGCGTCAATCAGATGCCATGTCTATAAGTTATTAGCGTTTCTGCTCCGAGGGCGCAGTTGGATATGTGGTTCGATGCAACCTAGTCATAATCCAACATTATCCAAATCTCAAGTGGAGTATCCCAAAGCTACCATCTCAATCCAAGGATTCTAGTGCCGCAGATGGTTCATCAAACAAACGTCTGGTTCTCATGTTACGACCAAAAAAGTGAAACTGGATCCGGATGGCCTGGGCCTTGGCGGGCCCAGCGTGCTAAGTCGTGGTCTGGCCAGTCCCACGTAGGGGGTGGCCAGACTGGCCCGCGTAGGTGGTGGTCAGCCCTGCCCATGTAGGGGGCAGTCTGGCCCAGCCTACTAGAGCTGAAGGGGGAAGCACCCCCCTTCCGTTCAGAACACCGAAGCGCAGTGCCTTAGGTGTTTCCTTGACACCCGTGGGACCCAAGCATGTCCTGCAGTCCTGCAATGGATTACCGAGTACTCCGTACTATCCTCCTCCTAGTGGTGTGGTCGTGCTTCACTACTCCACAGTGACTGGCCCAGTGTTGATCTCTCTTCGGCCTCCGCTGCGGCCATGCGGCCACGATCTCTTACTCATCCGGCGGCGCGGAAGCACGCCGCCCTACCTTCATGCAGCCGGTCGGTGTGTCGGCCATCCTCCTCTTCCACGGGTCACTGCATCTTTGTTCATAGCCCGAAAAATAAGATGATCTCACTTTTTTATTCCTCTGGTCGAGGGATACACCTCCATATGTCGCGCTCAACAAAATATTATTTTTCCAGTTTCATTAATTATTTTGAAATGAAGAATGCATGGAGAAAGTGCCGAGAATAAAGGGAAAATAGGCAAGGTATATGCACGAGACGATGGCCATGTTTATTTGGCCATCGTCATTGAGAAACCAGAATATCAAGAATTAAAAAATAAAATCAATCATATTAAAAGAAAACCACTACCTTGATTTTCCATTGGAGGTGGTGCGAGGAAGAAGATGTAGTCATTGAAGATTGACGTCGGCATTCATCACTCTCGAAAGACACACCAAGTTCAGTTCATTGTTCTTCGATTCCAAACATCATTCTTCATTGGAGGATCTCCTTTATTTGAGAGAGATCTTTCAAACTCTCCAAAGCTCTCCCCTCCTTTTCCAATCCCTTTTACCACGAGAGGCGAGGTACCAAAATAAATATATTTAAGCAAAAAATTAATTAAATTTTTTACATTAATTAAATTATGTTGGAACATTTAATTTGGAGAAATAAAATAGCTTCCTCCCATTAAAAGTGGGGTTCGGGTGGTCCCCACCATCATAAATTCAAATGGAAGGTTTCAAAAGATAAATAAAATAAAATAAAATTTGATTTGTTTTATTTTTATTCTTCTATCTCTCCCATGAAAATCCATAAAACTAACTTTCACCCTCGACCTACTGAAGTCTATGAGAAAGTCTCCTTAAGATAATATCAGCGCTACGAGTTCAATGGAGTCCTCATATTTCAATTCTATTCTCTGGTGAAAAAGTTACAAAATGCTGCTTGCACGTTCATTGTACGTGCCCAAAAAAATTTCGGAAAACTATTAACAGTCAACCTCAACCCATGCCAGTCGAGGTTAGGCTCTGACCTAGTGAAACACACCCCAAAGAACCCAATCGTACTCTTATATTTTCAATCTGAGTTACAATTTAAAAGCTAATAATTTTACAATAAAAAAATTGTCACTGAATTATTTTATTTACGGTCGAAAAACTGACATTCACTTAAGGCTTGCACCAGATAATGTCAGTATCTACCTAAAGAAACCATACCCTCAAGAGTTAAGCAGTGGTCTTAGATTTTTAATCTGAGTTATAGTTTTTGAGTTATATGAATTTGAAAAATAAAACAATTTTATTTAATTATTTTATTTATGGTTATTCCATTTTCAGGTTTTCTCACAGGAGGCTCGCGCCGACTAAACTTAAATCTCTTCTAGGGTAAACCTACCATCCTGAGTGCAATAGTGCCCTCATATTTCTTGATCCGAGTAACCATTTAATATTTATTCTAAATTTTTAGGAAAACTACTCACACAAGATAATTAAAGTTTAACAAAACATCAACAGATCATTTTAGGCACTCTGGACCTTAGAATTGCAAGCCGTTAGATTTCATAGTCTAGAAATAATTCAATATAAATTAAAAAATTATACAGAATTTCTGTGACATTACATTCTCCTCACCATAGGTATTTACGTCCCTGAAAGCCACAACCTAGATGAAGGATAAAAATGGGGGTACTGGGCACGGATCAGAGCCTCACACTCCCATGTGATCTCCTGGAGGTTCCTGTGAATCCATTGAATGCTCTCCAGAGGTATCGAGTTCCCATGAAGTTCCCACACTTATCGATCCTCAAAATCCACTAGGAACTCTGTAAAAGTCACCCCATCGTCAAAGTTTAACTCTCCCTAGTTGATAACTTGAAGAGGACCATGAACTAATCTCCTCAACTACGACACATAGAAAACATTATGCACCTGGTGCATCTATGGGGAAAGAGATAGACAGTACACCACCTCATCACTCTTCCGTGAATCTAGAAAGTTCTGAAGAAGCTTAGAAATAACTTGCCACCCTTGCCAAATCTCTGAAAAACTCATCTAGGTTAGACCTGTAGGAATACATGCTCTCCCTCCTCCTATCAGTATAAGATTTTTGTTGGCTCTCAGCAGTTTTCACTTTCTAACAAGTTAGGCATTATGATACAAACTATGATACTGCTTTATTCATCCCTGGGAACCAGTACTCACACTGGAGGTCCTATTACATCATCACCACACCTGGATTTTCCTCTAGAAGGGATTTATGTAACTCCCTAAACTCCTCCTCCCTTAGCACTACTGGTACCATGGAATGTCCTCTAAAGATAATGAAATGCTCCCCACCTTCAGAGAATCCATCAGGTGCCTACCCTGAGGATATATCTGAGCACGTTGAGCCTCACAGTCAATGTCCCCAAGCTACGCCTCCCTGTCTCTCTAAAGGTGTGGGGGTGTGACTGTCATATACTGGAGGTGTGCTTCTCCATATCTATCCACGAAGGATATATGAAACATGGCTAGCTACTCTGCGGCCTCACTCAACAACTACAGACCAGACCTCATATTGAGTTCATCTGCTACCACGTTCCACTTCCCATGAGTATTAACTATCTCAAAGTCATTGTCCTGGAGGAACTCTAGCCATCACTACTGTCTTAGGTTCAGGTCATTCAAAGAGAAGATATACATGAGACTCTTATGATCAATGTAGACTATAAAATGTTCTCTTATCAAGTAGTGCCACCACATCTTTAGCCCAAAGACCACTGCAGCTAACTCTAGGCCATGGGTAGCATAGTTCTACTTTTCTGTCTCTATCTCAGCTCCTGAAAGCTCTAATGGCATTTATTTTTTCACAATATAGGATCTCCCTTTTACATCATAGCTGAAAAAGGTGCTGCTACCCTGAAGAAGGTGGGCACAAATCTTCGATAGTACCTAGAAAAAGTAGATTTCCCTCTCCCTTCAGGGAGGTAATCCTGGAAACATCTTTTGAAAAGATGTCCTCATGCTCTGTCACTCCTATTCGAAACTGAAAACTAAGAAGTCCTACTTCGTTGAGGGTAGGTTTGGCCGAATCAAGAGTGATTAGATGCACCCTCCTGTGCATTAGTTTATCCTGTGATTCCTGGGATTCCGTTTTCACCGACCAAGGAAAATCCCATTCCAACGTTGTAGGTAAACCACATCCTTTTTCCTAGTACAGTCAAACTGAGTATGAACTTTGGATGTCCATTCTATACCGAAACTAATTTCGTAAGGCCCCGACGCTACCACCAAGAATTTTGAACCGAAACTCTCACCTCCAGGTTAAGATCACACTATCATCTTAAGTGTGATTATTGAGTCTCCTCCCAATGGTATCTCTAGACGCGAGGGTCAAGTCAATGGAAAAACTAGAAAATCTAGGTCTTGGATAATATTTCTGGAAGGAAGTAACGATTGGTACCTAGGTCTATTAATATGGTAGCTAGTAGTAGACATAGAACATACCTTGAATCATTCCTAGATCCCTTGGGTCACACTCATTGACCACATGCAGCTACTCACATGTCCTATCCACGGTCTCCCTGATCCTGGTCGGGACCACATTGGGGTGGTGGTTGTGACATGTTGAAATGTACACCACCTCATGGTACTCTCATAGCTCTTCTTCCATGTCTGCAGCCCAATAGATTCATCTATCACAAACACTTCTTCTTCCTAAAACATTTTTACATGCCCAAGTCTCTGAGACTAGCGCCCGTTTGCTGCTTTCCCACAACTAACATTCACTGGCTATATCCGCTCAGCCAAATAAAATTCTACTATAAAGGTTATCTCTAGCAACCTAACAAAGGTAGGAATGTAGATAGAAATAGTACGGGCATGGATGTCCTTAAACACACCTTTCTCGGAGGTTCGGTCCCCAATGCACTGATTGTACTGTATTCATCGAGTACCGAGGATGGTCGGTATGCCTCAATGAATACTCAACTACCGACATGTCATCCAGCCGAAGAAGTGGAAGTTGTAGGGAAATATCATCCCATAGCTCTATATGGAAAGGTACCCACTTTTGAGGAAGGTTCTCAAGCTTATCCTCATAAAGAAGCACATCCGCACAAGATCAAGGTAATCTAAAACCTGTCATCATCCTGATGAGAAACATAGAAGGTTCTCTACCAGGGCCACCATTTGATCGAATGGAGCCCTGACTAAATGGAATCCCCACCACCTCCTCAAGCCATTCCATAGAAGCCTGTGGGTCAGGCTCGCCTCGGAACCTGATGGGTATCTGATGTTGAAATATGTGTAAGGCACTAATCCTACATGTCTCCTCTACTGGTACCGCCTGTTGTAACTGCTGACCAAGGGGAAGTGATATAGCTGGAACACTACCTGAAGGAACTATCTCATGAAATGGTCCACGTTCTGATGCCTCGTAACTATACGGACCATCCTCAGGGTCACTCACTAGAATAGAATAGATGTGAAGATCACCATCTTCTCTATTGGTGTCTCAACAAAGAGAAAAAAACTCTAGCCATAGCCTCCATCCAGTCCTCAACCGCTTGCAGGTCTGTCTCACCTCAGATCCCAAGAGGCCTCAGCTACTGAAACTCGTGCAACGTGCTTAGTTGGCATGAATCCACTATTTTTGGAGCCAGAGGTAATGGCTTCCCAATGGGTAGTGGTGTTGCTGGTACACAACCTGAAGGTGCTAACCTCATAACAGGGCCCTGCACCAGAGCCTCATAGCTTGGTGGGTAATCATCTTGTACTCTCTCAGTAATCTTTGAAGGATGTCTATGTGGCAGCATCCTAATAAGGAACAGGTGCGCCATGGTCATTTAAGATATACCTGGTGAGATAACACCAAAGAAATCAAAAGAAAAACTTTTCCAAAACACACTCAATCAGTGTTTTCATGCGCTGAGTCGGAAATCAGAATTCAGGGTCCTAATGTATGGATACGTCGGTCGCTACACTAGCACTGGACTCCCCAAATTGAAAACCACACTCATAACACTTAACCCTATTACTTCAAAGAAAATATCAGAGTCTTAGTTCATCGATAGAACTGAATTCCTCTGATTCCACTTTTTCATGACCTGTCCCCCAGGGCCCGTGTTGTCACTACCCCAAACCCGCCTTCCATAAGCCAGGGGCTGGTAACTTTCACCGGAAAGGTATATCCCTAAAACTGGGAAGGCATTGCCTTAAGAACATGTAATCCCACACAACAAATCACACAACAAGATACAAGAACAAAGTAAACTACATATTAAATAGAGTGAGTATAGTAAGTAAATGGGGAAAGAATACAAGCCCAACTAGAAAGTACAAGGAAAACTGAAAAGTACAAGTAAAACTAGAAAACAGCTCCTACGAACACCCATCTGTGATACTACCTAAAGGGTAGGTACAAATCTCGAACAGTCATCTCTGCGGTATGCCTCTTCTATGGTCTGCCCTGAGCAGCCTCCAGTCTTGTTACCCTTGTCCTGAGTCAACGTTGTACGTCATCTGCACAAGACACAATGAGGTGCGGGCGTAGCCTGTGCAGGGGTGAGTATAAGGATACTCATTAGGGACCCCAATACCCCCAATGTCTTTCAAAATCCAGAAAGGATAACCAAAAAAATAATAGAAAAAAAAGTCAACCCTATGTAGGTATATGCCCATACATATACCTAAGTTATCAAGATAAACTCATCTCACACTAGAGGGATGGATACCACAAAGGTAATCCCACAAAGGTAGGATTACCACACAGGTGACTCCATGAATAAATAGTACCACATAGGTACACCATGAAGAGATAAGACTCACCTCACATAGTTATATGAAAAGTATAGAAGTACAAATGATTAGTCGTGAAGCTGGATCATCTTATTCTGTCAAGTGGCACTACTGTTGATTATACAGAGTCTGACCCACACAAGATTGATAAGTACTAACCCCCACAATGACCCACATAGTCTCTGACCCACATTGGATCGGTATTCACTGACTCACATAGGATCGCTGAGCACTGACTCACATAGTATCACTGAGTACTGACCCACACAGGATCGATAGGAATACTGATAGCCATACATGGATTCTTTAGGCCTGGGAACAAGTATCATTCCAAGTCGCAATATCAAACACCTTAGTTACTTGATAAATCCTCTTCTATCATGTATATTGGGACTTCCGCATCACACAGAGGCACTTCCCACTAACCTTGGAATGCTGAGGTACCCCTCTTGTCGAGTACCATGGGTCTGCCGTGTCTCACAGAGGCGCTCCCCGTCGTGGGTATGCCACGTCACACAGAGGCCCTCCCCATCGCGGTCTACTGTGGTACTCCTCCTGTCGAGTACTATGGGGATGACGCAGCACATAGAGGCGCTCCCCACCAGGGGTTTTCTATGTCACACAGATGTGCTCCCCACTAGGCATGTCTAGTCACTCCGAGTTGAAACAGTCAGCAGTCGTCAAGTCTCAGCCAATCGTAGGGTTCCATACGTAGCTAGCTTGGGAGAACCTCTCCACAAGCCATCGGTCATACATCAATTTCCCCGAATTCCCATGGAGATATATCCCTAAGGTCATTCATGTCATATGGTACCCAACACAATAGATGGTGCGTCAATTGGACACCCGGTCATTAAGTTATTATCATTTCCGCTCTGAGGGCCCGGTTGGATTCGGGGTCGATCCAAACCGGACGTACTCCAACATTATCCAAAACTCAAGTGGAGTATATCGAAATGTAGTCTTAATACATGGATACTAGTGCTGCAGAAAGTTCATCAAACAGATTCTCGTCTCTCAGGTTACAGACAAAAAGGTGAAAGTCGGTCTGGCTGGGCCTGGGTCCAGCCCAGATAGCCTGGGCCTTGGAGGGCCTGGCCCGCGTATGGGGCGGCCCGGTCCACCCTGTTGGGAATGGCCCACTGGCACTGAAGGGGGAAGCACCCCCCCTTCCGTTCAGAACACCGAAGGGAAGTGCCTTAAGCACTGCCTTGACACCCGCAAGACCCAAGCGAGTCCCGCTGTCCTACAACAGCTGGCCGATCATCCACCTAGCGGTGTGGTCATGTGCTGCTGCTCCACCCTGGACGGATGGGTGCCATCCACACTTCAGTCTCCACCACGGCCAATCAGCCACGATATCCCGCGCATCCAGCGGGGCGGACGCGTGCCGCCCAATATTCATGCGGTCAACCGATGTGTCGGTCGTCCTCCTCTATTGCGGGTCACTTCATCTCTGTTCTTAAACTGAAAAATAAAAACATCACATATTCGCAATCCCTGGGTCAAGGGATCCTTGACCATATGTCGCACTCAAAAAAATATTTTGTTTCCAGCATTATTAAGTATTTGTCGTTGAAGGACACCCGAAGAACGTGCGGAGAACAATAGAAAAATAGGCAAGGTATATGTGCGGGATGATGTCCATGTTAATTTGGCCATCGTAGTTGAGAAACCAGAATACGAAGAATTATCAAATAAATTATATCATATTAAAAAGAAACCCCTACCTTGATTTTCCTTTGGCGATGGCATGAGGAAGAAGGCAAAGTCATTGAATATAGATGTCGGTTTTCGTCACTCCCACAAGATGCTCCAAGGTCAGTTCCTTGTTCTTCGATTCCAAAAGTCGTTCTTCATTGAAGGATCCCCTTTTTTGGAGAATGATATTTCCCACATGACAAAGATCTACCCTCCTTTTCCAATCCCTTTTCCTGCGAGTGGTCAGGTGCCAGCATAAATAATCTTAAGCAATAAAATATTTAATGTTTTTACATTAATTAAATTAAATGGGGACATTTAATTTGGGGAAAGACAAGAGTTTCCTCAAATTAAAAGAGGCGTTCTGGTGGTCCCCACCAGCATGAATACAAATTGATGGTTTCAAAAGAAAACTAAAATAAAAGTTGTTTTATTTTATATTTATTCTTTTAACTCTCCCATGAAAATCTTGAAAACTAACATTCACCCTCAACCTACTGTGGTCTAGGTGAAGGTATCCTTAAATGTATATCGGATCTGCAAGTTCAACGGTGTACTCAGATTTCCATTCCAAGTACTAGTTTAAAATTTACATAACACCGCTTTCACATTTACTTAACGTACCCGAAAAAAAGTTCATAAAATTATTTACAGTCACCCTCATCCCACGCCAGTCGAGGTTAAGATCTTCCCAAGTGAAACATGTCCCAAAAAACCCAATAGTAATATCAGATTTCCAATATGAGTTACAATTTAAATGTTATTAATTTTATAATAAAACTATTGTCTCTTAATTATTTTATTTACGGCCAAAAACTAACTTTCACTTGTGGTTTGATCTATCCAATGTTAGTGTCTACCTAAATAAAGAATACCCTCATGAGTTTAGCAGTGGTCTCCAATTTTTTATCCGTGTTACCATTTGTGTGTTATAAGCATTTGAAAAATAAAATAATTTTATTTAATAATTTTATTTACGGTTATGTCATTTTCGGTTTTCCACATAAGAGGCCCGCACCAACTCAACTTAAGTCGCACCTAGGGTAAACCCGCCATCCTAAGCACAACAATGCCCTCATATTTCTTATCCTAGTAACCATTTATGATTTATTTATCTTTTTCAGGAAAATTGTTTACACGTTCTAATTAAATCTTAACAAAACATCAATGGATCATTCCGGACACTCCGTGTCTCAGAATCGTGCGCCGTCGTATTTTACGGTCTCAAAATAATTCCTTATAATTAAGAAAAATTATACAGAATTTCTGCGACATTAAAATTATTCTATGAGGATTATATTCATTGTCTCATGATAACACACCCTTATTCCATGTTATATGTTTTATGAGTTGAGATTACATGTCCATTTGTTATTCCATAAGAATTATTTTTTTATTTCCATGATCTTTTTAATAATATATTTCTAAAATGATGATATTTTATATCATGTTTATTATCTTTCCCATGATGAGATATTGAAAATATTTTCACTTACTTAGAGTTTAAGGTCATCCCATTCATATGTTTTTTCCCTAGGTTATGAGTAAAAATATAACTAGTAGTTTTCAAAATGCAGTTCTAGTGTGTAATGATTCTTTAGAAATATATAGAACAATATTTTTTTATATCTTGTATCCAATAAAAATAAACCATAGGTTTTTATGATTGTGAGATTATATATGTTTCATAATGTTTATCAATATAAAATTATTTAAAGGTAATATATTTTAAACTTGGGTCACCTTAGATGGAATGATGGAAGGGTTTAGATAGTTTTTTGGATTTGATTTTTTATTTTTTAAGGATTTTTATGTGTAATCAATACCAAAAATTTTATACAGAATCAATGTATAGGATACTTATTTTAAATTTTAGCAAGGCTTTGGTTTTGTGTAACCCAAAAAGTGGAATCACTATATAGATAAAAATATACTGATGTAGGCTCCATTTAAGATAAACCATAGGGAAATATCCTAGACAAGGCTATTTTGGTATTAACTAGATCATGACCTCATGTTTTATAAAGTTTCCTAGTTACACACTTAGTTTTATAATACCATGAAATATACATTGGTTAGTTTATAATCACTATAAAACCCATTATGATGGCTTTAATTATATTTATATTATAAATCCATGGAGGAAATAGACATGGATAATAGCGATTAAAACCTATAAGTTCATAAATTAGTGTTTACACTTTATTTATGTGTTATATCTTCTATATTCACATCTTTCATTTCATATGCATTTTCATCCCTTCCTTTGCTTTAAAAAATGGATGAACATGGAGGAACCAAGTTAACTACTGATGTGACAGAAAATGTGGTGATTTCTTTTTTACGGAATTAAATTTTATATGAGCTAGATTTAGAAATTATGTGGTTATACCTAATCTAATATAGCTAATTATTAATAGAAAAATCATCCTATTAAAAATTAATAATAAAAAAAATAATAGAATTGTGTATTTTAATGAAGGTTCATGTAATGATGACCACATTAGAATGAAGATTAAATTACCAAACTATCATGAATGTTTTAATAGGAACCTAAAAAATGAATAAAAAGAACTTAAATTATTTTATTCATGAAAAACATGGTTTAAATTAACATATTTCAAAGGAAATTTTATGACATTTATTATCATGGTGGATGAAAATAAATTTCATCATAAGGTAACACTAATATTCTGATGTATTAAAGTAAAATTTTCAATTCTAAATTCAAGGTATAACCTTGTAGGTAGGGATTAAAAACTTCTTATACAATGAGAATAGAGAAATTCCATCATTATAAAAATTACTGAGGTAGATCGTGATAATTACGGTATACTACTCCAACACCTCATATTTATATTGATGGTTGATTTTATTCACTCTATAATATCTTGGACATTTCTTAAGAGCCTGAAATCCTAAATCTAGTAATTTGATATTAAATAAATATTCTTGTTGAATTGTTTTTGTATCCCTTATTTATTTTTTAGGAATGTGATTCATGATAATCATATTGTTAATACTTTATAGAAACATGATTTGATTTTGGAAATTGAAGAATTGCCACCACATATAATCTTTATTTGTTTTGATAAGATTGAAATCACTTTTAATATTTAAAATAAAAATATAATCATACCATCTATGAATGGATAGGTATAAACCATCTGTGAAAATTAATTTTTTTATTTGAGTCTTAATACATAGTAATGTAGAGTATTTATTGAAATGGTTGGAGAATATATGACTTCCTTAGTCTCACTGAATATATTAAGGTAGATAAATAAATATTAAATATACCTTGAATAATTACTATGGTCGAATTAAATTTACACATTATCATAAGTATGAGTAAATAAATTTCTAAGGATATAGTTTATTTATGTTTTAGAATGTAACATCATAAATATCGAGTGAATATTTTGTTGACTGTTTTTCTTAAATTCATAATGTACATATTAAATTAATTTCCATAATAATCCTAAACAATAACATATGTACATATGTTTATAAAATATGTTTTTCATATCTATATATTTCCTGTGTAATGGAATTTTACTCATTAAATTTATTTTTCATAAGTGATTCTCGTAAGATAGGTGAAAAATAATCATCTTTAGTGAGGCCATGAGGATCGGACCCATGGACATAGAGAGTCAAGGTTCTAATACCTACAGTAATAATTTTTGTTTTTATAATTCCATATTCCATAAAATTCATATACATAATCATATTTCAATTTTATTATATTCTTGAATCCATTTAAATATGTAATTTTCTGGGATAAATACATTAATTTTATTGAAAATTTTGTTTTCAATTCAACATGGAAATTTGTAAATTGTAATTTAAGGGTAAAAAATGTATGATACATGTTTTAAATGTGAAAAATTATTGACATATTATGGGTAATAAGACCTATTATGAGTGGTTAAATATCATTTTACTCTTAAGTAAAAAAAATTATTAGAGATTTATTTTGTATATTATAGTTTATTTAATTTATAAATATATTTAACCTTATTTTTTACATCTTTAATGCAAAACTAATAACTTTTTATCACATAATGTGACATGTTTTATAATAAAATAAACTAATTAAAATTAATTTATTTTAATTTGAAAAATTATCTTTTCATATATATAACATATTAGTTTTTAATAAGCATTATTATTGATGACAATATAGTTAATTGAAATGAAAAATTATAGATTGAATAGCTTAATAATCATACTATATAATTAATTTTTGTAGTAAAATTATTTTCCCTATTATTTATTTATAAAATAAAATCCTATTATTAGAAATATGGAAAATTATTTTATCAAATATAAACCGAAAACATTCTTCTAATTTTATTTATATGGTAACTAATAAGGTTAAATCCAATTTATTAATAAAAGTAATTTTTAATAAATTTTTTTATGAATAATCTATAATATATTAATGTTAATTTCTTTAACCTTTTAAATTTTAATATGATAAAATGAATTTTATTTTTGAATTCATAATCTCAATATTATCCTAGTGGAAATTTTATGCATGTTTCTAAAATATATAATTTTTATTTGAGTAAGGAAAAATATGTTTTTTACAAATACCATATCTTTTATGACATGATTGTGACATAAGGAAAACATAAATTTATATAGAAAATTATAATTAAGAAATATTTCATAAAGGAGTAAAATATATCATTTAAAACTATTATATTGATTTTGGCCACCCATTTATGACTTTTTGAACAATATGTAATTTTTTGATAATATGAAATACTTTTCTATTTATTTTAAATTAATTAAGTATTAGTAATGATACATTATATTTGATGTTTATATAAATTTCATATATATCTGAATATGTTTTCAAATTTTAATAAAAAAACATAGAGATAAAATAAATAAAAAATCATCTAAAATAATTTTTATTTATAAAAATTTATTTTAAAAAAACCATGTTAATTTCATTTTGTGTTCATATATTAGAATTATTTCTTACCATATCAAGAATCAATGTAATATAATAATAAATAGATATTTTTAATAATATTAATTAATATTATATAAATGTTCAACGTAAAATTTGGGGATAGAAATAATTTACAGTGGTAAAATATTATCACCATAGTAAAAGGGTAAAAATATTTTAAAAATCTAGGATATTTTAAATTATAATGCTTAAAATATAAATTAAAAATGTTGATATAAAAACATTTTAGTGTAGTAAAACATTATAAAATATTATCATATAAATTTGACCTATTTTGGTAAAAATTTCCCTAAAAATTACATTGTAAAATTTAAAAGATAATTGTATTTATAATGGTGCCTCTACTCTCACATATAAAAGGGAAAATTCTATTAAAAATTCAATACCACACTAGATAACCTTGTACACACCTCAATATATATAGATACCATTGAAAAAACCTTTTATTTATAATATATGGGGTTCCCCAAAAAAATACACATCCATGATTCTATATGGTGATATTTAATGATGATTATCTAAGGAAGTGGAATATACACTTACCAAGATCTTTTAACATTAGTTATTCATAATAATAAGTTAAATAGTAAATAAATTTTTTAAAATAATTACATAATTCTCATCAATATATTAAATATTAATTATGTTAATTTTTCAAAATTATTTTATCTATATTACATCTAATATAATTTGAAAACGTCATATATTCGTACGTGTAAAAAACTGCGTCTATGAAGGCATGAAATTAACTATTCATCAATCCCACTAATGGGTGATTATTAAGATGGATTAAATTATTATATAATATATTTAAGATATAATTATAATTTTTGAAACATAAATTAATATTTTTATTCCATATATTCAATCCAATGATAAATGAAAACATCACTTGTATGTTCATGTACACTAGAACAATAAGGAGTAATGAAATTTATTCTTAATCACCATTTTAGAATGTTGGTTCTAAAAATATATTTCATTATTATATAATATATTAAGGTAAAATAATTTGGATGAATATATTTATATATTTATAAAAAATATGGATCTATTATTATAAAATAATCCGTGTATAGTGGAAAATTACCCAAAATGAGGTGATCACTAATTTATTCATCAAGAATCGTAACTAAAAGTCTCATATGATGATATTTTAATATAATAAATCAACAGGTAACATATAATTTAGTTTATTAATTAAAATGAAATGATTAACTTTTAACCATTAATGGGGTCCTATATCTTAATTTCGAGATAAGTATGAATTTTTTTTTGAATTATAGTCATCTAGGGATGAAAATATTGACTAAAAAGTAAAATAATGTCTAATAAATGCTTATAATTAATTATTATAAAATTTAATATATAATTAAATGTTTATAAAATTAGTTATTATGATGGTTTTGTTTATTACAAATGAGTATAAATCACTTTGGTGGATTTTGAGACTAATGGTAAGGGGTTTTCCTCTCACATTTATTTCATTTTAAAAAATTCCATATTAACATATTGTTGTATATTTTTTGTGTATATAAATTGAAAAATATATATTATGAAACATTAATGAAATTAAGGGGGATTAAAAATAAATCTCATGTTCTATCATGGTCATTATATTAGATGGATATCAATGTTGAGTTGACTTTATGGACTCATCTTCTTTTTATATGTCATAATAATTCCCCATTAACTGTTGTTTTAGAAGATCCCTTTTTCTATCCTATGAATATGTTTTTTTAACTTACATCGTAATTTTATTGATTATTTATTTTTTATAGTTAAATTTTTTTCATTGATTAATTTTTTATGTAAAATTGGGTGACGTTAAGAATTATCTTGATCCTATCCCAATGAGCTCATTCTCTTTGAATCCCATACTGAATCTTACTTCTAATATTCTCCAATATTATTTTTAAATAACAATATGGTTTTTATCTCGATAATAATATATATATTTACATCCTTTAACATGGGATAATAGTTATCATTTTAATTACATGTATTTTAATAAAATTATTTTTTTAATAAAAAATAGTTTTTCCTCTCACATTCATATATTTTATATTCACCCTCACATTTCCATTAAAAACCAATTATTTATTATGATCTAGCCACTAAAATGGGAAATTTTTAATCCTTTTAATTACATGTTCTTCAAACCTAATTGTAATTGTCAATTTAATATATCCTCTTTACAACATGGTTGCAATGATTTTAAAAAATTTATTTCAATGATTTCTATTTCCTTTTCCTATTTATCTCAAAAAAGATATAAATTCTATGTAATTTAGTTTTGTGAAACAATGTCGAAAATACAATATTAAATACTTATTTTTAGGGAATGATTTTTTTTAAATTTATTTAAATTTTAAATCATGTTATATGATACTATTTATGAAATTAAAGAAAATTGATTCTGTATTTCATGGGTTCTAATGGAATGATAGATGATTGATACTCTATTGAACTTATATGTATAGATTTTTAAGGATGGGGACTAATATCTCCCTAGAATTAATTAGTTTATGATTAATATATCATGAGATAATCCCATTATATGTGAGTATAATTATGGTTAGATATTCCGAAAATTAATTTAAATGAGTGTAATTGTGATTAGATTTGCTGGAAAATATTTTTTAGAAACATAATTACAATAAATTTAACTCAAAAAGATCGTGGGATACTATAATTTCAATTATATTTCATAAAAATGATATTGTGTCTTTGTTATAATGGATAGCTTGTCTCACATTGACTATATGTGAGTCTAATTTGGGTTAGTTACGCTCACATAGACTATGCATGAGTTTATTAGTTGTTATCTTTTCAGAAAATAACTATGAATGTTCATAATTTCCAATTTATATATTCTTAATGAAATATTATACAAATGTTATTCTAATTCCAGCATAATATGTTATATTATAATGGTAATATTCATGGATTATGTTATTTGTATCATGATTACTCACAATTATTCCATGGTATATTTTTTATCATTTATGATTACATTTATTTATATAATTTATTTTGAATAACTAGTTTTTACATGATCTTTTTAAAAAATATTTCTTAAATTTCCATTTTTGTCACATACTTATGATGTAACACATTATTCCATGTTTATATGATTAAACCTTATTGATCCTTTGAGATCATCCATTTCATATATTTTCTATTCATATATATATAATTATTAGTAAACCCTAGAAGATTTTTGAAAGGTATATAGTATAGTTCTATTATGGAGGAATATTCATAGTAAGATTTATATATGGAAAATCATAAAGGGTAATACACAATATATTCTTAGAATTTTGTGATTATTTCTTAGTTTTAATGTTTATCATATAAAAATTATGTAAAAAAATATACTTTCATCTTTATATGGATATGTTTGTATCACAGTATGTTATAGTAATGTTTTGGGATTTTTTTTGTTTTTATATGGATTAAGATGTGCTTACATTATGTAAAATTCTAGAGATAAGTCTATGTATAAGAAAAAATTCTATAATTTTGGAAATATAGTTATTTCGGAATTTCATATTAGTGAAATTTACGATTGGATAAAAACATGTTGATGCTAGCTCCCTCAAAGATACAACTATGGTTAATGACCCAGAAATGGATAATTAGGTATTAACTCGATCTTTATCTAGTTTATGAAAAAAATTCCTAACTACATATCTTGTTTGATACCCATAGAGATTTGTTTTGTTAATCCAAACTCTATTTATAATAAATTTTTAAGTTTTAGAATATAAAATTTTTTTAATCTAAAAATGAAATAACCATGAAAAACACAGATTGAAACCTGAAATTTCATAAGTTAGTGTATAATCATATTTATGTGTTTTAAAATATATATTCACATATTTTATTTTATAAATTTTATCATAAAAAATATAGATTTTTTAATAAATTTATAGTAGTAGGAACCATGTTAATAATTGGTTCAATGGACAATGCGATGATTTTCCAAATGTAAAAATATGTTATGACATGGAGTTAGAAATATTATCATTATGCATAATAAACTATAGTGAATTATTATTGGAAATTTGAATCTAATTTCATTTTAAGAGACAAAAAAATACGAAGCATAATGATTTAGAGATGTCATTATATTAAAGACCATAGAGGAATGGATATTCAATTTCCATCATGTCACCTATGTGGGATGAAACAATTATGGAAATGTCCCGTCAGAATACAAATATATTTTATATATAGAAATTTGGACCACTGATATACTGATCTCTAAGGAACAATTTAGAGTTTTTTCTACACAATAGACTGAAATAAATTTAATCATAGGGTACCACTAATAGTTCAATGACGTAAATTTGAGGAACTTGGTAGTTATGGTTGTATGTTCCCATATCATGTTCCAACAAGGATGATAAGATTCATCAACCTCCAATACATAGGGAACAAGGAATGGTCTACATAGTGACAATCACAGAGGTTGATCATTATAATTAAGGTATTCTCATCCTCCACATGATATTTTTTTAAAAAAATATAATAAATATAGTACATCTAAGATGTTTCTAAGTGCATAAAATCACCACCTTAAAAAAATATATTGATTTAAATTTCAGGTTTTACAATTATATTTCTCATACTGATGTTTATTTTGAATTTCATTATCAAAATAATTTTATTCTTCTTTGAGGTAAACATTATTTTCATTTTGAAATAGTTGGGTTATCTCTACATAGATTATATATTAGTGGAAGAAAGAGGGAAACCACTCATCATAATGAAAATAAACCTATATTTCACCCATTATTTTATGTCAAATTATGACCCCTCATAGAAAATTAATTCCATTATATTGATCTTAATACCATTTCATAAAGTATATTTTTTAAATTAAAAGGGTAATATATGAGTTTCATCATGTCCCTCAATATAGAAAGTCGGGTACCTCATTCAATGTTATAACTTGAGTAATGATATTTTAAAAACATAATTAAGATAATAATTAATGAAATTTACTAATATTATGAGGATGAAATTTATTTTTGTGGGAAGAATTAAACACCCCAATTTTCATGTGAATATTTTTATTATAATAGGACTCTAAAATTGATCATATAAATATAGAACACACTTATTGAAAAATATTCATCAAGAACATATGTATATATATATATATCAAATAATTTGTTTCCATAAATATGTACGAATTTTAACTGAATTTTATTGAGTAAAATTTCTTTTCAGAATAAGGATAAACTACAGTCTAGGTAAGAACCCATAATGTTAGGTGATCCTCATAGCTCAAACACATGGATTATGGGTGATAGGGGCACAAAACCTATAACACTAATTTTTACTATATTTATTTCAATTTCCATCATATATATTTATATATCTTTTATAATTATATTGATAATTATTTTTACATTCACCATTATATAGAATAACTATCTATTGAACCCTCTAGAGAATGAGTTGAACTCATATTTTGATAATCCCAATTATGCTCAATCATATTTTGATAATCCTAATTATGATCAATTATAGTTTGATAGTTCCTATATTAATTAATCATTAATTACTTCTTTCAGTATTTCTGTACACCATGCACATATTCATATATTATAATATTTATATTATCTTCAGAAAATTCGGTTACTGGATGGATAAATATTCTAACTTAACCCTTTCTGCCAAAAGAATGCTTAAACAAACAAGTGGTCACCGTTATAGAACAAAGATACTGACTTGTAAAGTCTACCGTTATATATATGGTCACCGATACAGACAAGTCACCATTATGCAAGTCTACCGATACATGAAGGTCACCGATACATCAAGTCCACTGGTACAACAAGTCTACTGATACGTGAAGGTCACCGATACAGAAAAGTCACCGTTATGCAAGTCTATCGATATGTGAAGGTCACCGATACATAAAGACCACCAGTACAACATGTCTACCGTTACGTGAAGGGTACCGATACAGAAAAGTCACCGTTATTCAAGTCTACCATTATAGACAAGTTACCAAAGGAAGTCTACCGTTAGAAAGGATACCATTATAGAAAAGGTCACTGGTATATTAAGTCTACCGCTACCGATCATGTCTACCGACAAACATGAAGTCTACCGATAGAAAGGCTACCGTTATACAAGAGGTTACCGATATAAAGACTTACAGATACACAAGGCTACTGATATCCAAAGCTGCCATTCCAGAGAATCCGACGCTGCCATAATTTCTTTATCTTTGTTTAATCTAACCAACGGTCATATCAGGTATATTTTAATGCTCTGTCATTTATTTAATGAAGGTTGTTGGATGTCAGAGAACCGTACCTCGTACCTGAAAAAAGAAATCGTTTCTTTTTCCAGAGCTCGTGTAATAAATATAATAATTCCCTGCTTCTGCAAAGAAAAACATATAGACAAAATACATACAGAAGTTATCTATAAGTGATATACATGAGAAAAGCTCATACAGATATACATTCATGACTAAGAAGACACAAAAGCTCATACACACTCATGCTTACTCAAGAAGAGATGTGTACATTCACGGAGGATTTTGAAGAACATCATCAAATACATTTTCACTGTCTCTGAACCTGGATGTCAAGAAAACGACAGTTTGTTTTCCAGACAGAAACCAGAAGAGGACTCAGAATCATTTCTGATCAATCTGAAGTAGTCCAGAGCTACCCTGCAATCACTAGAGCCATTCTAAACTCTATATCTTGCTCAGTTATTTATTCTTTACATTACGATCAGTGTGTGTCATCACTTTTAATTGACACATACTCTGTCTCCTGAACCTTAACTGGAGGATCTTTAAATCCTCATTCAAACTCCTTACATCTTCTATTTCCCACTGTGGATAGTGGTAGAGGTCGTGTGTGACCTGGACAACTATATTTTCTGTTGTTTTTGTTTCCCAAGAAGAACTGTGGTAGAGGTCTTTGACCTGGACAGTTGTAAACTGTTTTGAACCCTGTTCTAGGGTGTAGATCAAATTTATATAAATTTTTGAGAGGACTAAGTCTCAACTTCAGACTGAACCTCTTGGTTATATCTGTTGTGCTTTATTTAGTTTTATCTAAAATCTTTTATTCCGCTGTTAAGTGCTTTAAAATTTAAATTGTTTTTCAAAGTTACTATGATAATTGAATTATAAAGTGTTTGCATTATTTTTAAATCATTAGGTTAATTTAAAAAGCTAATCTGATCTTCTGATTAGATTAACTGGGAATTAATCAATCCCTTGAGAACCTAACTGGATGTTTTCTTTACTTAAAATTCACTAAAATTCAATTAGTATTTTAAATTGGGGGATTTTAGTAAAGGATTTTAAACAGAAATTTTAATTGGAACTCAATTCACCCACCCCTTGAGTTTCCAATTAGACCAAAATTTGGTATCAGAGGATTAAAATATTTTCTGAAGTACTATGTTTTTCAACTGTGATTTTAGTTGTATTTTAAAGTTCGAAAAAGTTCTGTTATTTCTAAATTTTTATTTCTTTAATTTTTTTTTGTTTTAACCTAGTTATCATGGATAAAAGACTTGATGGTGTTGCTAGAAATAGACCACCATTTTTCAATGGAAACAACTATGCTCAGTGGATTATTAAGATGAAAATTAATTTAGAAAGCATGGGTTTTGATATTTGGACTACCATAGATTCAGAATATAAAATTCCCACTACTGTTAGATCTACTTTGAATGAAGCTACTAAGACAACTTACAATAATAATTACAAGGATATGAATGGTCTGTATTGTGCTTTAAGAGATGAGGAATTTAATAGAATATCTGTTTGGAAGACTGCATACGAAATTTGGGATACTTTATGTGTTTTTCATGAAGGAACAACTAATGTTAAGGAAATGAGATTGAACACCTATACTATTAAATATGATAATTATAAGATGAAGCCTGATGAATCCATTTCTGATATGTATCTCAGGTTTAACAAAATTGTCAATACAATGATCTCACTGGTAAAGGACGTTTCATCAAAGGAGCAGATCATGAGAATTTGGAGATGCCTACCTGAAACATGGAGGGGCACTTCTATTTCAATCAGAGAATCTTGTGATACTGGTAAACTTCCAGTCAAGGAACTTATTGGAAAGTTGATGATGTACGAAGAAAAGATTCAGGTAAACAAAGAATAAGAAGATGAACCAAAAAGGAAGTCAGTTGCCTTCAAGACATCTACTTCAAAGAATAAGGAAAAAGAGAAAATTCAGACCACGACTGATATCTCAAGCTGTGAAGAAAGTGAAAGTGAATCTGACAGTGATGTATAAATTTCTCACATAGCTAGAAGATTTAAGATGTTTTATAAGAAGAAGAATTTTTTCAGAAAATCAAATTACAAAGGTAAGTATGACAACAAGGGTCACTGGAAAAAGGACTGGAAGAAATATAACAAATCTGTTGAAGTTTTCTGCTATGAATGCAAAAGAAAAGGACATATAAAAGCAGACTGTCCAATGATGAAATACAAGATGAAGTATGAGTATAAGGACAATAAGTATAAGAAAGGCATGAAAGTTTCATGGAGTGCTTCTGAGGATAGCTCCAGTGAATCTGAAGCTTCAGAGACTGAAAACAGAAATAAGACAAACATGTGTTTTTTGACAAACACTTTTGAGGTAACATCTGAAACTCCTGCTTTAAATACATATTATTCTGGAGATGATTCTGATTCTGAAAATATTTCAAAATCTGAATTGTTTGAATATTGTGATATATTGGAAGAAACCTGTAATGAGCTAAAAGAAAAATACATAGTTTTAAAGAAACATTATGCTTTAACTATTAATCATTAATCTGATCATGATATAGAAATGGAAAATAATTCTTATTTACTTAAATAAAACACTGAACTGAAATTGTCAAATGAGAAACTTAGGAAGGATTTATAAATGTTTACAAATGGCAAAGATACTCTTACTCAAATTCTAGGTAAGCAGATTTCAACTAGATATACGACTGGTATAGGATACCAACCTGGACAAATAAAAATTAACAAAACAAGATTTATTTCAAAATCTGGACAAAATGTAGATAGTTCTAGTTCTAGAATTTCATATGCTTCACCTAGTTATATTCATAGTTACAGATCCAACAAGGATTATCTTTCAAAATATTTTTATTCTACAAATTTTATGAGACCCATAAGACAAATTTGGGTACCTAAAGTTTTATTGGCTAACCTTTCTGGACCCAAGAAAACCTGGGTACCAAAATCATTTACTATCTAAATCTATTTTGTAGGGAACCTGCTTAAAGAGATCCTGTAGAAAGACTTGGTACTTGGATAGTGGATGTTCAAGACATATGTTAGGAGACTTCTCATGCTTTAAAATCTTAGTCAGAGTTGATGGAGGGTTTTTCACCTTTGGTGATAATTCTAAAGGGGAAATCATCGGCTTAGGACAGATTGGTAACACTGAATCAGTATTAATTTCTAAAGTTCTATTGGTTTATGGACATAAGTATAATTTACTAAGTATTTATTAGTTATGTGATGATGGTTTTAATGTTAAATTTTAAAATTATTCTTGTATTGTTTTTAATTCTAAAAATGCTTTAGTATTTTCTGCCTTGTGAAATAAAAATGTCCATGCTGTTGATTTAAATTCTTTAGCTATGCAAAATATTACTTTTTTAAATTCTTTTCATAAAGAGTCTTGGATTTGGCACAAAAGATTATGACACTGCAATGTACATTCACTTAGAAAACTTACTAGGAAGAACTTAGTTAGAGACCTACCAAAACTCGAATTCCCAGTAGATAAAGTTTGTAATACCTGTCAAAAGGGAAAGCAACATAAAGTTTATTTCAAATCAAAGAAAGAAGTGTCAACTTCTCAACCTCTCGATTTGGTTCACATGGATTTGTTTGGACCTTCTAGAGTTTCTAGTTTAAATGGGAAGCACTATGTCTATGTTCTAGTAGATGACTTTTCGAGGTATACTTGGGTATATTTTCTAGCTCACAAAAGTTAAGCTTATTCTTACATTGTTAAATAGTCCATGTCTGTAGAGAACCTTAGTGGACTTAAGATTAAAACCTTGAGAAGTGATCATGGCCATGAGTTTGAAAATCATGAGTTTGAATCCTACTACTCACACAATGGCTATAGTCAATATTTCACTGCCCCTCGGACACCTCAGCAAAATGGTGTAGTAGGAAGGAGGAATAGAACCCTTCAGGAAATTGCCAGAACCATGCTCAATGAGTATGAATTACTTGTTTATTTTTGGGTTGAAACTGTCAATACATCTTGTTATATTATCAATAGAGTTTTGATCAGACCTATTCTTAAGAAGACCCCTTATGAGTTGTGGAACCATAAGAAACCTAAGGTTAACTACTTCAGAGTTTTTGGTTGCAAAGTCTTTATTCTTAATACCAAATATAATCTTGGAAAGTTTCCATCCAAGAGTGATGAAGTAAGTTTCCTAGGTTATTCTATGTCTAGTAAAGCCTATAATGTTTTCAATAAGAGAACCAAATGTGTGGAGGAATCTATTCACATCAAATTTGATGAAACTGACCCACATGAACCTAAGAACTCTCTTGAAAATATTGAAGACGATCTCTCTGTTTTGAACCTTAATGATAAAGACAGTGGACCTATAGTTAAAACATCCAGTTCTAGAAATTTTCAGAACCTGCTTCTGTTGATTCCCAACCTGTTGATGAACCTGATATCTCTAGCCCAACCTTTTCGAGACCAACAAGGATTCTAAAGAACAATCATTTATATGATATTGTTGGTAATATAGATAGAGGAACACATGCTAGAGCTTCTCTAAGAAATCAGGTTGAACATCAAGCCTTTCGTTCTTAGTTATAACCTAAAAATATCAATGATGCTATCAATGATGAATTTTGGGTAATGGTTATGCAAGAAGAACTAAATCAATTTGAAAGAAATAATGTCTGGGAATTAGTGGAAAGACCTAAGGAAACTTTAACCATAGGCACAAAGTGGGTGTTTTGAGACAATGTTTATGAATCTGGAAACATCATTAGAAACAAAGCTAGACTAGTTGCACAAGGTTACAATCAAGAAGAAGGAATTGACTATGAGGAAACCATTGCACCAGTATCTAGATTAGAGGAAATTAGGATCATACTTGCCTTTGCATCACATCTGAATTTCATGTTATATAAAATGGATGTGAAAAGTGCTTTTCTAAATGGTTTTATTGTTGAAGATGTTGTTTTAGAACAACCACATGGTTTCTCAAATCCTCACTTTCAAAATCATGTTTTAAAACTTTCTAATGCTTTATATAGTTTAAAACAAGCTCCAAGATCTTAGTAAGAAAGACATACAAATTTTATTATTTCAAAAGGATTTACAAAAGGAATTGCTGATCCCACTATTTTTATAAAAAGAATTTCAAAAGATGTTTTAATAGTACAAATCTATGTTGATTATATTATTTGTGGATGTTTTAAAAATTATTTACGTACAAATTTTTCAAAGGTTATGCAAAATGAGTTTGAAATGAGCTTAATGGGAGAGCTTAAGTACTTTCTTGGATTTCAAATCATTCAAACTAAAGATGGTATTATTTTGAATAAGATAAAATATACTAAGTATTTATTAAATAGTTTTGGTTTGGATAGTATTATGGGAAGTGATACACCTATGAGTACCACCTGTAAATTGGATATTGATGAAACTGGGAAACCAGTGGATCAAACTAATTATAGAGGTATGATTGGGAGTTCACTTTATCTTACTGCTAGTCGACCTGATATTATGTTTAGTGTATGTGTGTCTGCTAGATTTCAAGCTAACCCTAAAGAGTCACACTTACTTGCTGTTAAAAGGATTTTCAAATATCATAAATATACTGCTAATTTGGGACTGTTTTACCCAAAAGGACAATCATTTGATATAATAAGTTATTTAGATGCTGACTTTGGTGGATGCAAGTTAGATAGAAAGAGAACATCTGGATAATTTCATTTACTTGGAAAGTCCCTAGTATCATGGTTTAGTAAGAAATAGAACTTAGTTGAATTATCTATTGCTGAAGCAGAGTATATAGCTGCTGGTATTTGTTGTGCACATATTCTGTGGATGAAACACACTTTATTGGACTATGGATTCGATTTTAAACATGTTTCAATTAACTGTGATAACACTAGTGCAATCAACATCTCAAATAACCTTGTGTCTCACTCTAGAACCAAACACATTGATGTTAGACACCACTTTCTAAGAGATCATTATCAATGAGGTGATATAAATCTTGAATTTATAGGCACTGAACTCCAATTAGCTGATATATTCACTAAGACTTTATGTTTAGAAAGATTAAGTTTCATTAGACACGAATTAGGAATGATAACTTACTTTTAAACCGTTAGGATAAAACTCATCGTTAGGATAAACCTCACCATTAGGATAGACCTCACCGTTAGGATAAACCACACCATTAGGATAAACCTCACCGTTAGGATAAACCTCACCATTAGGATAGACCTCACTATTAGGATAAACCTCACTCTTAGGATAGACCTCACCATTAGGATAAAAATCACCATTAGGATAGAACTCACCGTTAGGATAAACCTCACCGTTTGGATACACTTCATCGTTAGGATAATCCTCACCATAGGATAAACCTCGCCGTTAGGATAGACCTCACCGTTTAAGGACACCTCACCAGTACATCTCTCGCACTGTTTTAAATTTTCGTATTAAGGCCGAGACTTTGAACCTTCTTTTAATATGAGATTTATTTTATAAGTGAATCCTAAATGATATTAAACCCAACTCTAGACATCACTCAATCACCGCGAACCCGTATGTTCGAATCCCTCCTACCTAAAACTCTGAAGCTCGCAAAACCCTAAGACTCAGAATCTGAAATGGTCCATGTGAAGCGACCCTCAGTGGATGAAGGGAGTGATGCACCGCAAGCTAAGAAGAAGAAAGTAACCAATGCTGGTTCTAGTGGAAGCAATAGAGGTGTTGTTTGAAGGAATCTTGTGAATCCGCATTTATCAAAGCGAGAAATTATAGTGGAAAAGGAGTTATGTGCGGAATGGATGCTGGAATGTAAGTCCTTGATCCTGAAGATATTACAAGAGCAGGGATGGCACAAATGATTCATGAACAATAATGGACCATATTATCCAGTACTGGTAAAAGAGTTCTATGAGTTTGTCTTTTTTAAAGCATCATAAGAGGAGAATAGGATGATTTCCTTTGTGAATGGTCAAACATTTTCGTTTTCATCTGTTGAATGGGCTGAGAAACTTAGAGTTCCTTATAGAGGTGATTATAGATTTTATTCAAAATCCATACCTACTGCTAGTGAATTTTTTATTTATGAGGATGCCTTGTTATAATTGAAGGGAAATGGAACTCATAGAAATATCATTGCTGTAGAGATGGAAGGGAAGGATAAACTACTTTTTATGTTCATTCAGCATGTGATTATTTAAATGAGAGGAGATTTTTCTACCATCAGATTTCAGGATATTTATTTGTTGTATCTGTTAAAGCATAGACTAAAGGTGAATTTGTTAAGATTTCTGATGATTCAGTTTGAGGATATAACTAGACCGAATTCTAAGTCCAATGCACTATTCTTTTTTAAGTTGATTTCTATTCTATTGAAGGAAAAGGAGGTATCTGGACCTCAAGAAGAAACTGTTGTTGTTAAGGATAATTTTTGCATCACCAGGACTGTTTGTTAGTTTATGAAAGTTAGCTGGAACCCTCAGAAGAAATCATGGGTTAATGAGGAAGGTAAAATCTATTACAAGTACACTTCTGTGGACCATCCTTCTAGACCAAAGGATGTGAGGGATCCTGGTCTTGGACCAGATGAGCCATAACCGATCTACAGTGATGATGAGGCTGAAACTGAGGAGAAAGAGACATCAGTTGAGGAAGGAGGAGGAGACCCATATTTACCTCCTAGTCCTATGCACCAAAATATTTCCTATGGAGCAGCTATCCCTACAAAAGAACTACTATGGAGAGAAACAGTTTTGAAGGACAATGATACTGAGACCATAGAAGAAGAAGAAGAAGCATATCAGTATGTTGTTAAGGACACCTCTGAAGAAGATGTTGCTGAAGCAAATGATGAGGAAAATGATGAAGAAGAGCTCAGTTTGAGCCCTATGAAAGATAATACAGTCAAGATAGTGCATGATCAGGAAGCATAAGTAGCATCTATTGATGAGAGAGTCTTTGAGACCTCATAGAAAATGGATGTTGAATCTGCTGATGTTGTAGAGGAGATTGTGGAGTTACCACGAGTAGAACAGTTGGAGGAGATTCCTCAGGAGAATACTCTAAGTGAGGGGGAGTATCGTGGTTCAGTTTCTGTGTTGTATGACATCGAAGGTTGGTCATAAGATCTAGGATATATGGTTCTTGGACTTAATTATAGTGATTCAGATGAGGATGACTAGCCTCAAAGGGATTCAGTTATCCTACTTGTTGTGGCTGAAAATTTGGCAACCAAGGAGGACCTTTATTCTTTAAAGGCTGAAATGAAAGAACCACTGAGAGAATCAGTGACAGAATTGAAGAAAAGCCTGGTCGATGAAATGAGGAGTATGGAGAAATAACTGGAGCTATCTCTGGGATGTGCTGTTTCTTGTCCAGTGAAGGATATGATGGATGAAGTTAAAGTATTCCATACTCAAATTGAGAGTTGGACAGGAGTTGTGGTTGCTCTAAGACAATCGATTGCTTCATTGACTACCATGAACAGCTCTCAGACCCAAGTGAATACTGATATCAGATATATCAAAGAAGTAGTCAAGCAGTTTGTGGAAGTATTTGAGGATTTTAAGACATCAGTCAAAAAAAATTTGAGCAGTCAAGATGCACTTGTTCAGAAGGTGGTTAGTAATTTGACACAGTCTTTCAAAGAGATAGTAGATTTCTCGGTATAACCCCTTCCCTCATCCAGCTCTACTGTGAACACTGACTAGATCAGAAATCGGTGATGAGGGTTTCTGCCTCGTTGAAGTCGGTGAAGGGGTGTTGGTGTGCTGGTGAAGGGATGGCAGCGGTGGTTGCCGGTGAAGAGGACGACGGTCGCTGGACGACGACGGGAGTCGGTGAACCTCACCGGTGCTCCGGTCCCCGGTGTGACGACGGCGTTTGGCTTTCCGGCGTGGTGATGATGGGAGGCAGATGGATCTGACGCCGATGCGATGGGCGTCCGCTTCGAGGCAAGCACGTGAATCGAGTTGAAGGGTGATGATGATGTTTAGTTTTTGAAATTTGAATTCGCGGTCTTCGGGAACTGGATACCCCTTAAACCGGCTTTTAAAAAAATCCAAAAAAAGTGATTTGCAGGCAGTGGCACCTCAGATACTCAGATCCTTGCTACCACTAGGGAAGTTAGCAGTTTTGTTCGTGATCACCTACGAGAAGCTAGTGCTTATCAAGAGGACATTAAGAATAAGGTGGATGCTTACTTTGATAAGGTCTATACAAAGCATCAAATGACCAATCATTTGAAGCTCTTGATGGATAATATGAAGTTTCCTCCAATGAATCAAGCTTTCAGAGAACAGTTTAGTAATCTCATAGAGCTTACTCCTGCCTTGGATAAATTCATTGAAAATTGAGATGATTTTGTGTCATAAATGGAAAGAGGAGGTAGTATTATTATGGATTTCAGGAACCTATTGCTACCATTCTTGCATGTGGATGCCAGAACTGTGATTGTACCTCCCGCTCTTCCTGCCTCTGCCTCTGGGAGTAAACCTCAGTTGACTCCAGTTCAGGCTATTCGAAGCTTGACACCTATGATCCCACATAAGAGCACAGATTTCAGATCTGGTGCAGTTTCAGTGGCTGACCCTCCAGTTTTTTTTTCAGCTATTCCAAATCCATATACTCAATCTGAACCTTCACCCTCTTCTAGTCCTAAGGGAAAGACTCATGTTCAAGAGGATGATGAAGTGATTCTGGATGTTTTTGATAGGATTCACTTGTATTTTATTTCTAATAATGACTTTATCAGTTTGTACCTTTTGTGATTTAATGGAAATTTACTCTTACATTCTCTACTTTAGTGTCTAAATTTCTCTGATTCTACCCTTCTTTTTGTTAATCACAAAAGGGGAGAAAATGAAACTAATGAGAACTGGGAGTGAAATTGCAAGGGGGAGAAAAATGAGAACTTTGTTTTAAATTTTTTTTGAAATTCTTCCTCTAACACCATTTTATTTTTCTTAACACTTTGGCATAAGTTGTGATTATCAAAAAGGGGGAGATTGTTGAACCCTCTGGAGAATTAGTTGAACTCATATTTTGATAATCCCAATTATGCTTAATCATATTTTGATAATCCAAATTATGGTCAATTATAGTTTAATAGTTCCTATATTAATTAATGATTAACTACTTATTTCAGTATTTCTGTACACCATGCACATATTCTTATATTATAATATTTATATTATCTTCAGAAAATTAAGTTACTGGATGGATATATATTCTTACTTAACCCTTTCTGCCAATAGAATGCTTAAACAGTCAAGTGGTCACCATTACAGAACAAAGCTACAGATTTGTAAAGTCCACCATTATATATAAGGTCACCGATACAGACAAGCCAACGTTATTCATGTCTACCGATACATGACAGTCACCGATACATCAAGTCCACTGGTACAACAAGTCTACCGATACGTGAAGATCATCGATACATCAAGACCACTGGTACAACAAGTCTACCGTTACATGAAGGTTACCAATAAATACAAGTCACCGTTATTCAAGCCTACCATTACAGAAAAGTTACCGAAGGAATTATACCATTATAAAGGCTACTGTTACACGAAAGGTCACCGGTACATTAAGTCTACCGCCACCGATCAAGTCTACCGATAGAAAGGCTACCGTTATACAAGATGTTACCGATACAAATACTTATCGATACACAAGGCTACCGACATCCAAAGCTATCATTCCAGATAATCTGACGCTGCCTTAATTTCTTTATCTTTGTTTAATCTAACCAATGGTCATATCAGGTATACTTTAATGCTATGTCATTTATTTAATGAAGGTTGTTGGATGTCAGGGAACCATACCTCGTACCTGCAAAAATAAATCGTTTCTTTTTCCAGAGCTCATGCAATAAATATAAGAAGTCTCTGCTGCTGCAAAGAAAAACATATAGACAACATACATACAGAATTGATCTACAAGTGATATACACGAGAAGAGTTCATACAGATATACATGCATGACCAAGAAGACACAGAAGCTCATACACACTCACACTTACTCACGAAGAGCTTTGTACTTTCACAAAGGATTTTGAAGAACATCATCGACTACATTTTCACTGTCTCTGAACCTGGATGTCAAGAAAACGACACTATATTTTCCAGACAAAAACCAGAAGAGGACTCAGAATAATTTCTGATCAATCTGAAGGAGTCCAGAGCTACACTGCAATCACTAGAGCCATTAAAAACTCTATATCTTTCTCAGTGATTTATTCTTTACATTACGAGCAGTGGGTGTCATCAGTTTTAATTTCCACATACACTGTCTCATAAACCTTAACTGGAGGATCTGTAAATCCTCATTCAAACTCCTTATATCTTCTATTTCCCACTGTGGATATTGGTAGAGGTCATGTGTGACCTGGACACCTCTATTTTCTATTTCTTTTGTTTCCCATGAAGAATTGTGGTAGAGGTCTTTGACCTGGACAGTTGTAAACTGTTGTGAACCCCGATCCAGCATATGGATCAAATTTATATAAATTGTTGAGAGGACTAAGTCTCAACTTGAGACTGAACCTATTGGTTATATCTATTATGCTTTATTTAGTTTTATCTAAAACATTTTATTCTGCTGCTAAGTGCTTTAAAATTTAAACTGTTTTTCAAAGTTACTCTAATAATTGAATTATCAAGTGTTTGAATTATTTTTAAATCATTAGGTTAGTTTCAAAAGCTAATCCGATCTTCTGATTAGATTAACTGGGAATTAATCAATCCCTTGAGAACCTAACTGAAAGTTTTCTTTAGGTTAAATTCACTATAATTCAATTAGTATTTTAAATTGGTGGATTTTAGTAAAGGATTTTAAACAGAAATTTTAATTGGAACTCAATTCACCCCCCTCTTGAGTGTCCACTCTGAACAACACTATGATAGATAAAAATGTATTATTATTGAATCATCATTGTGGTTTAGACATTGAAATTTAATGGTTAACAAAATACGATACATATGTTTTAGGCCATAATGTCATAAAATATTCATGGTAATAAAAAATATTGTGAATGGATAAAGATTATTTTAAAAAACAATTCTCATTATAATTTAATTTAAATTTCATTTCATTTAATTAATAAAGGGTTTCTTTAAATTTTTGTGTACATGGATTATTAATTTGATTTTTTTTTACAAAATAATTTAATATTTTTTTATAATAAAATAAAAAATAAAATACTTTATTATTTGTTTTAAAACATAATTACTAAATATTTTAATATCTTATTGTAAATAAATGAGAATTTTGTTTTTATAATTTTATTTTTAGAAAATTAAAATGATCATTTATGTAGTATTATATTAACCATGTATAAAGATTGGTACACTAATTTTTTTTCCTCAATTAAGTATTAAAAATCTAAATTACTCATATTTAGAGTAATATACATATATATATATAATATACCTATGAACAATAAAATTAAATTGATTTATTGGGTTTGATAGAGTGATTAATGGGATTAAACTCAATTTATTCTCGAAAATGATTTTCTCCATAAATTGTTTGTCTACCTTACATATTTTTATAGAAAAAATAATTTATATAATTATTTTAATTTTATTTTGATAAAAATAATTAAAATTTTACGTTACTCAAGTACATTTTAGTATTGGGTGAATTTCTAAAAACATTAAAAAATGGTGGATTTATTTTGTGAGTAGAGGAGAATATTATTTTTACATATAACATAACTTTTATGAAATCATTGTTAAATTAAAATAATATAAAAAATTTTGATTAAAAATACATTTTATTTAGGAGTAAAATAATTTATTTATAATATTGTCTAGAATTTTGAAATGCATTCTTGAATTTTTGTACACAATGTAAAACATTATTCTGGTGAAAAACTATTTTTTGTCTTTTCCATTACTTATGTATACATAATGATCCTTTTGTTTTTTTGTTATTCTAAATTTTTAATGATCTTATTTTTATCCGCACTTCAATAAATGTTTTTATCGTGAATGATGTTCATGATTTTTGTTTAAAATAATTATTAAGTTTAAAAATAATATTTTTGTCAATAAACACAATTTCATTATTTTCTTCATAAATATCTTTATATTATTGTATACATAAGAAATTTAATCATTCAAAATTCATACATATTCGTAAATATAAGAATAAATATAATATAATAAGTTTAACATAATATTTGAGTATATAAATAAATTGAAATGGTAATGATTCTTCAGTATATAATATGATAAAAAGTGTTAAAAGGGGTTGTTAAACTAATAGATAAGGCATCAAATATCACATAAACTTATATAAATTTGATTGGATTTTTAGTTTTTGACCATACTATATCTCATTAAAATAGTAAATTTTCATTTCCACATTCCTATGTAATTAAATTTATATTATTTTAAATTTAAAATCATTTAAAATGGTATAAATCCCCTAAAAAAATAACTCCTCAATTTTACACACAATGTGATAATAACCTAGTGCTTGTGGCATTAAAAAAATACCCATCAAAGAATGATAATTGTTTTTTCTAATGAGAATATCCAAGGAAGAGGTAAATGTTCATACCGATCATTTTTCATGTTTTTTTACTTAATCCTACATAAAATATTCTACTGAAAAATTGACATAAATAAATCAATATACTTATTGTATTTAATTTTTTTATATTAATGCAAAAAAAATTCTATACATATTTACCATTAAATTTAAAATGTATGTGTCGCTAATCTGTACATATAGACTTCCACCTCTGTGAAGTGATAAAATTCATTTTTCATGACTACCTCTAATGAATGGTAATATAAATGAATATAATTAATATATAAAAACATATATATATTTCATATTTATGAAATAATTATGATTATTTTATGAAAAATTATATTATTCCTTTATTTTGATGTATTTTAAAATAAAAACATACTTTATGTTGATATTTATACTATGGAATCTACAAATTGATGTAACTAATTTTTCATCACCATCATACAAGGATGGTTATAAAAATATATTTTTGAATATATATCATATTTTGGGGTAATATATACCATGATTATTATTCATTAAGGATAACACACAAATTAATGATCATTATAATTTAACAAGTTGATAATGATAAACTACTATAAATAAGTTCATCACTAATTACATCATTTTGAATAAATTAAAAAACACTAAGGGGACTATATTGTAAAAATATAAAAACTCATAGAAATATATTATAGTAACTAAACAATATAAAAATATTTATTTTTATCTAATAATCGAGTTTGACTTCGACATAATTAAACTATGGAAAAATAATCAAAATTAGTAAAGAATAATGATCAAAATTATCATTAATAATTTATTTAATATATATTTAATAACTATTATTAATTAATATAAATGGAAATAGATATGGAAAATTTCTTAGTTATGTTATAATTATAGTTATTTTTATCACACATGAATCTGAACAACCTTCATGGGAATTGATAGTAATGATAATAATTTTTTAATCTCATTTTTATTTCATTAAGAAATTATTCATATTAACCAAATTATTAATATTTTTTTGTTCAATTTATTAACATTGGATACATTTAGCAAAAATTATTAAAATTTAATGTATTTAATGATAAAACTCAATTTTTTCAGTCATAAGATTTTTATTCATGAGATTCCAATATTTTAAGGGATTTTCATACATCTACTTTTTTTGATTATCTATAATTATTCAACCTTGAATATGGTTTCACAAGATCATTTTTATCTATCATATGGTGATATTATATTTTTTCGTCTTTCATTTTTAGGTAATAATATATTAGTAATAAAATATAAAATCTCTACCGAATTTAATTATTTGTAATATTTTGTGATGTTAAGTATTATTTTTATCCTCTCAAAATGAGTCATTTCTATTATATTTCCATTTTCAATTTTCTTATCAATGTTCCCCTTTAAAAATTTAAAATCAATTTTTTTTATTTCATGGATTATAAATTTTATTTTATTTTTATTTTTTCAACTAAAATATTCTTCTCCCTTTTTAGGATGTGGGTTTCAATACAGTGCTTTAATTTTAAAGGGATTTTTTTAATTCAATATAATATATTTTTATTATATTAAAAATTTTCATTAGGAAAAAATTATTTCTAATTTAGGTATTGTTTCAATCTGAAATTTTTTTTATTCACATGTAGGTAACTTCTCACTCTTTAGATTCTTTCAAACAGTTTTTATTCCAGGAATTATACATACCCAATAATTCATTTATTATTAGTGAACTATAGTCCTATATTATAAAGGAAACTAATCATCAGGGTGTCTTACAGATGATGTGTAAAAATTAAAATTAATGTAGAGGATAGAAGGTATGGTTCATCACACTATGTTGGATGGGAATTATGGCCTACTTAAGGATTTTGTTGTAGATTAAATACATGTTTGTGGATCCTTACTAAATAAAGATATTGGATGGGTCACCTCATATTTCTAACAAGTTATGAACATATATGGGTGTGAAAATATATATGAACCATTGGTTCTCCATCAATGGTATCATCTATATATATCATAATATCTCTATTAGTGGATCCATATGTATGTATCATAGGTTCTGTATAATGATTTTATTAATCTATGATGTTATTTCTTAGCCACATAGATTGGAACTCTAGAATATATCATAATCCATGGAAATGATTATTATTTTAAATGTTCTGATGAGGCCTATTATGGTCCTTATTATGTATCCCCAAAATTTTACTATAAAAAACATAGATCGTTGAAACCTAATAGTAGACATCATATATTTTATGTTAATGTTATAAGGATAAGACTATAATGTTTAATGTCATGAAATAAGGAAGTTTGTGTCATAAAATATACGATGAAAGAAGATTTATTGGGGATTAATTGGGGAAGAAAACATGGGAATGAAATCTTTCATATGTAATAGGACCCGTTTAGAAACAACAATCATTTTGTATTATACCTAGTAAAGAGACCCAAGAGTGGGAATTTTAATTATGTTGATGGAATTGGTAACTAGAGAACCTAACCTATGTGAGTCATACAAAGCGTGTGAAATGAAAAATACTATAAAATCATCCATGGTGTATAAATTCATGAATTGGTTTAAATAAGGATTCATTATTTAATATTCCCTAGGTGAGTTTACTCCCCATTTATAGTTGAATGAGGGAGGAGCTACATAGGGAATGTGGGAGATCACTTCTTACAATAAAGGATAGGATCCTACTCTATGTGGGATAACTTACCTACTTATTTGTAAACCGCATGGTTAAGGATTATGCATCCCCTTATTATAAAATGCATGTAACATATGCTTCTGATCTCGTTTTCTCCTTTAATTTAGTATATATGAGGTTAGTTACACCACTTTTATGGGGTTTATTCCCACAACTATTCTGAGGACCATGTTACTCGTTAGTGAGGGGATTAAAATTACAAACACCCTAGTGATCCTGAAGGTTATGGAGGATAGGTGGGAGAACAATTTTACCAAGAGGATTCCGGATGAAATGTGGTTATGTTGGTTTTACTAATACATAGATCATATAGGTATTTTAGCCTAATGGGATGTCTTAATTTGGTCATCCATGAGGTCTTAGGTTGATGCGAGGAATTATTTAAATAAATTATAAAGGTGTTATGATGAATCCAAATCCTACATAGATGGAATGTGTTGATATTTGGGGGGGGGGGTAGAATAACCTTGATATATCCCATTTCCCATAGTGGTATCACTCTACGGGGTGGTGGATATTTCAATGTGTTACCTTTATAATGAATGTTTCATCCAGAGTGGACCCATTTATAAAGGAGCATTTATACACTGAGAATCACTAGGAGGGACTCCCCTATGACCAAGAAATCCTCTCTGGATAAGGAAATTTAATAAGGAAAATATTATGGTGATTTTTCTAATCAATCAAGGATATTAAGGTAACCTATGGTTTATAGTGATATCAATGTCTTGAGCATCCTGAAATGGAAATTTGATGATTAATCTATTGGTATTTCTCCTTCTAATACCTCTATTTATTACCTATATCACCCATAATTTAGAGTATAATCATGTATTTATATGTAGTGAATGGAAATGTATTTCCAAATAATGGTCATCCATGTAGAATATCATAAAATATTCAAACGAATTTTTTATGGGTGGACTGGTGCCTCATCTTCCTCTGCAAACTAACAATGATTGTTTTTTAATAGACTAATGACCTTTCTCTAAAATTGTATTTCAAATTTATTGTTGGGGTCTTAGAGGAACTACCTTACTCTACAAATGAATTATGTTTCTTAGGGAGGTTCTATGCGAATGAATAGGTTAAAAAATAAAATCCTGATATGTTATGAGAACTGCAATGAAATTTATGTGGTTTCATTCATTTTTTCATATGTAACATAATATTTTTTTGATGATCTCATATTTGGGTATTAAAATTTTAATATACTTTTATGAGTATATTAATAAGATACAAACTTCAATAACTAAAACAAAAAAAATAAGGCCTAATAAGCACTAAAACTAGTCAATATCGATAAATAGATATAGACCAAATTTATGATTTTTGATGAGTACTAATGATATTGTGAGAGAGATCACTTATATATAGAGGATTAAAGTGAATTCATTTTTAATTTAGTGGGAACATGGGTTAAGGAGTGGATTCTTAAATCAAAGTCAATCGTCATGATTCACATTAGATCTCCCTATTCATTTGGTTTTATAGAATTCTATGTCCGATGAAGGTATGAAACCAAACAATAGACTGTAGGGGTTTGAGTTATATACAATCACTCATGATTGGTTTCCTACATTCAAACAGCCTCCAAAAATTTCTTTTGTGGATTCTGAAACACCCAATGGATCTCATATCTATGATAACTAATGGACCTACCTTCCAATTGCAGACGTTCACTGGGTAACTTGGATAAAAACACTTATGAACTCACATTGGTTGAGAAAATGGGATGTTGGGATCATCACACCATTTGGGGGGGGGGGGGTCTATATCCTATTCTGGGACTCTCTTATAGATTTATGATATATTTTGGAATCATATGTCCATTCTAAAGTATGTATAGGTGTGTAACCAAGAAATAAATATCATTTATTAAGATACATGAGTTTGAAATCATTTGTATGTATCTGAGTATCTCTATCAATAGGGACATCTATACATATCTATGGTTACCTACCAATGGTACATTTTACAAATGGATTAGATATTCTTTGGTCATTTTTAGAATGACGCTTTTTTTAATCCACACGGTGAGGTGATATGGTGTTTACTATCATCCAGTGAGAAGAGAGTTGAAAAAAGTTGGGCTCAAATCCATATAATAGGATTCCAACATATCCTCATGAATGGATTCAGAACCCATGTAGTTTTGCACCACATGACAGGGCACATCACCTTTTATGATCGTGTGATAAGGAACCAATCATGCAGTTTAACATCATGTGTTAAGAATATCTTGGAAAAAGATTCATATTCATGAATGGTGTGGTAATTAAGTCGATGTCTCCCCACGGACAAGGAAGAGATGTTTTCTCCATGGTTTATAAGACCCTACTGAGAATGTGGCCCGAAGAAAATTTGGATGAATTTGGAAATTTTCTTTTTACCTCTTTGTGGATTTTTATGTATCCTATTTTGATGGGAATTTAATACCACATTGTTCGGTTGGTTGAGGATTACACATATGAGGATTTACATTTGAATGTGATTTTCGATTATTTCATATATGAGGTCCATTTGGGTTTTCTTCATTAGGAATAAGACCCTTTGAGGATTATGCCATGGTTTCCGGGAATACACCATACAAGAGGATAATTTAAATAGATATTGGGTCTGACATTTAAGGAATATCACCATGGAGATATGATTAGGTATTATACCATATAGAAGTCCCATTTTGAAAGATTATGAGTCTTACATCTATAGAGAAGGCCCATTTGAAGGTTTTGGATTGTGTGGATGTCATGATATCAACTAATCTCTATGACAACATGAGTCATTATTTGTGTCAGAAACAAGTGGAAGTAGTAGATCTGAATATATCACAATCCACTCTATCCACTGCTGGATGATGTTTGATTCATAATGGGAGAGGGTAAGAGGGATTTTAGTGTTCTCATCTCCTCTTTTACATTGGTAACTAGAGAGGTGAAGAGAAGCAAGAGTACCACCTCCCACAAGAATAGTTAGGGGATTACTCTAGGAATAATGCCCTTATAGTCTCCGGTGTTGTGAGGGGTGACCACTGAAATTCATTTAAGGTAAAGGAATGTGGTACCCTCAATCCCTAGAATAGGGAGGTTCATGTGAGCCATATGGTTTTAACCCTCATTACCATAGGATTATAGACCCAATGAAATTATGAGGGAACCACTGGTTGAAAAAGTTACACATGTGACTCTACATTCCATGGGTATGTAGACACAAGACGGAAAGTTGATGTGACTCAGGATTTGTTTATACATGTCATGTGGCTTTATTAAATTCCTTTCCCAAATGTAGTTAGACTGGTTGGCGGAGAAACCAATGTGGGGAGTGGTTATATGATGGAAGGGAGTGATTAAATGTGGGGAGAGGAATTCCCTAGGGTAATCCATTATTAATGTCATGTTCTTATGAGGGATGGGGGTCCCTCCATGCATCATGGTGCTACACCTATGATGGTACCATCCACATAGATTTGTGGTATGCGTATCGGGGTTCTTCCTGCATAACATTTTTCTACGTCGAGCTAGGTTTTTGCATCACCTCATTTTTTTATTTGGGGTAATGTTCCTCCTACGTATTATTTTTCTATGTGGGGAGAAGTTTTGGTTAAATAAAATTTTTATGTGGGGTGATGGTCCACAAAGGGGTCATGCATTTACACCCCATGAAATAGTGTCCGCAAAGGAGCTTCCAGTTTATAGATGACCATATTGTTTTTCCCTCCTTACTTTTATTTCATGGGTTTACCAACTAGGAATCGATGAATTTCTCCCAATTATTCACCAAAATATCTAATTTTTCATTTCATATCATATTTTCTATCATGTAATCTCCCATCTTGGGTCCCCTCCTGGGTATTATATAGTAGAATAGAGGGACTTAGTACCAAGATAGTCAGTTGTCCACAGTGGGCCATGGGTACTCATTCATTGGAGAACAAAGAGGATGCACAGACCAGAAAATTATGTAATTCTAGAAGGAAAAAAACTTTTCTATCCTATGAAAAATATATCATTCATGGGGGTGGTTATTCGTGGTGAAACAAAATCCAAAAACTTCCATGTAAATTACTTGGTTTAATTTACATGGGTCAGTGATACCACATTGTCTCACACACAGAAAAGTTTATGGGGTATAGTCATTTTTAAGGGAATAAATCACCACAAGGGCCTTCAAATGAATTTGTTTTATTTGAGAGAATATTCGGTACCAACTCTTCTAGTGAAATATTTTATTCATTGGGCACTTCGCGATGTGACGGACCACCATGAGGAGTGGTTGTCCACATAGTTATTTTACTATGCATATCAAACCCCTCCTTCTCAGATTCATCCCCTTTTAAAATTTTCTTAAATTATTCCTATATGATTATTTCTAAACATTTTTAATATGATTTAATTATACACTTCTTTTATGAAGAATTTTCTAAAAAATGTCCTCATCAAAATGGGCTCTGATCAGGATGAAGAGGAGGCCATTTTAATGTATAAAAAATACAATATTGTATGTGGTGCATAATGAGAATTAAATAACATGATGGGTTCAAGACTATATATTGGGGACTAGATTCAATTTTCCATTATGATATTTCTTGGAGAATTGAGTTTTGTGCGTAATATCGGTCTCCTAATTCTTTAGAGTAGCATTTATTATTTGGAGATTCCCTTTTCATTAACTAAATCTCATATCCAACAAGCAGTAATTTTGAGTCACCCACATATTGTCCCAATGATTCATGAATATGGAGATCCATGTACTAAAAACCATATGGTAAAACACTCTTTTGGTCAATGATTTATGGGCCAACCCTTCAAAGGTTGTATCTTCTCGAACTGATAATTCTTGGGTAAAGTAACACCTTTTCATAAAATTTTGATATGAATAATTTGAAATGAATATCACATAATTTTATTGGAATCATCATAAGGATAGAATGTATTTGGATTCAACCTAAAAAATTGTGATTAGGAGATGAATTTCCATGGATAGGAATAGTGAATATAATCTTCAATATCACATCATCCCTCAGGAGGGAATTTGGAAGAACCTCATTTTTTAAGAGCTTCTTACATACCCATTTTTCAATTAACTACCATATTATATCATTATACTTCATGATGATTCTCCCCATACACTAGATAATTATAATCTCTCATCTACTTATTTCAAGACATATTATGATCATTCCAAATTGTACATCTCTACTATTGGGAAAATTTCGTTCAGGTCAAGTCAAGAGAATGTTTTTTTGAATAGTTAAATATAAAATCAATGTATTCAATGTATTCATGTAAGTTCCATGAAATCCACCATAAGATATTATCCATTCATTTTCAACCTCTACCGAGGTGATCCCAATAGAGTTTGGAGCTCTGGGTTGGACCTGCGGTCTAGAGGGAGTTTCTTAGATGAATGGGCACAGGAATTCTAGGTGCACCAATTTTTTTGGGAAATTTATAGAAGAATGTAGGTCATAAAATTATATTAGGTGGTATGAGTTTCCCAATTTACTTTTCTCTCACCAATAGATATATTTCCAAAATTGATCATGCATTGGTGGTTGAGTACCAATGCCATTTGTTTATTGCATGGTGAAGTAGGGGTCAACTTATGAGATTTCTACCTTCTATGGGGAATCCTCATTCTCTATAATATATATGAAGAATTTATGGCTATTTCTAATACCTTGTAAAACATTTAATATGTATCTCGATTGAAGAGTGACATGCTAACCCCGATTGATGAATTACTTTTCCAGTCCCTCCATACTCGCTCACTCATTCCATTCAATGATTGGAAAAGGATGTTTTTGAATGTTTTTGGTACAAGGATACCTGTTTGATGTATTTTAACTCATCACACTCAACAGTCATAATAAAATAATGGTTCATACTGGGATACTCTTGAAGCATTTCAATTTACCACGTGGGGCTATAGAATTCATAGAGATGTATTTCATGACTTCAGGGTGGCGTCATTTTTTGCAATGTTCCTAAGTGGATGGATCATCCCATACACTGACTCTTATACTGGTGTTAGAGTCTATACGCATATGATAGAGTCCAAACAGATGTATGAACAACTCAACAACTTATCTATACCCACACAAGCTCATATTTACGGGATATTGGGCCATATGAAAGAGGATATGTCCCCATATCATCTTAGTGGGTCGTTCGAATTCTTATACGGATGGGTGGTGGAACAATATTGATGTTATTAATATCATCACACCAAAATGATCTCACATTCCACCTTATTCCTTGAACATAACCATATTGATGTATTTTTTCCAAAACCCTTGGCCTCAACGACACTTTTTAGATGTTAAGAAATTAGTCCCACTATACATTCATCCCTTACCATGCAACATTGGGAATGGATGTTGATAATGGTGAAGGCACATTAGTGTAATTACCATACATCATTTCATTGGGAGATGGATATTTTTCTACATAGGTAGATGGTGTAACCATCTACAAACTCTATACTTATTCTATATTTTCATGATAACTTGGATGTATACAACATGATTCCTCTTTACCTATTCCCTAGATTATGGAGTCACACCTAGTTATATTTTGATAGTTGTGGTTGATGATGATGCACGAGGATTATGGAATAAAAATATGCTTTCGTCATGTCAAAACTCCCACCAACCAATCATGGGATTATTCTTGGAATTGGATGGAATAATATCTCAATGTAATTTAGGGATGGTATTCTGAATGGTGAATAAAAAAATGAAAACTCCCAAATTGATTCTTGACACGCCATCCTTATCATTTTGAAAGGGATAATGCCTTGCATCCCAAAACTCTAAGCTCTTATAGGGTTCCTTATCCTCCATCTCCAACTTACCAAAGGCTATACCAATACATAGTTTACAATATATGCTACCGGATTCTCTAATGACATTTTCTCCAACCAAATAATTTATGGAACACCCAATTTGATGTTCAGCCAATAATCATGGTTCTCAAGAATGTACAAGAGGAAAATATGGATTATTTTCCCAAATTTAATTATTTTTATAACATAAACATGTTTGATGTGATTACAATTCCAGAATACATAATTGTGGTTGGAAGTGAACGGGGTCATGATCCCATCGTTTCTATTGAACAACAGGTGATACGAAAATGGCCATGTAACCAAATTTATACTATAATCATAGAGACCCCTGGAAGAAATGGATAACATGTAGGATATATTTTGCAATCTTTTTCTTGGTTTAGGCTTATGGGGATTGATTACCAGCATATGCGTATCATTTTCTACTAGATCCTAATTTCTTTAGAATACTTAGCTACATGTGAATGTGAAATTTATTTGTTTAATTCTTCCAACCATCATGTCAGTGCCATAAAAGATACTATCATTCTGCTACATTACATGGTCTCTAAAAAATCATGATGAAATGATCAAGTGGTTTCAAAGGCTACTAATCTATGAGATTGTGAGGCTTATTTATCTAGGTAAAATGGGAAATTGTAATCGACACATGAATGTTTTTGAAAACATTAATGTGTTTGGTTGAGATATCAGGATCATAATTTAAAAAAATGAAACCAATATTTGAAACTGAAGCGGGATAAAGAATCAATTTGGAAAGGACCCTTAATGGACTCTGTCATGTGGTATTCTATCTACTGACTGCATTTGATCCAAGAATCAATATATCAATTTCAATTATTATATTACTTTTCCTTATTATTTTAAGTAGTTTTAAGGAGATATTATAGGATGTGGATTCTTATCTATTATCATTGAATTGAATGAAAACTTATTTTACTGGTAATGTGTATCCTTTGAATTATCTATCCGAGCCAATTAATCATAAATGGTTATATTAATAAAGATAATATTCAAAGGATATCAATTTCAATTGCACCTTGGGATAGTTAAATTTTCATGATCATGTAATACTCTAATTTTATCCTAATCCTAGGGACTCAATGATCATAGTTTGTTTATCAGTTGGGATTCATGGAAAACCCTATAATTTTTTGTATTTTCTATTACCACCCTATTTTTTATAATTCCACTATGTTTTGGGATTAGAGGGTGTAACATGAAATTTACACAGGCCACAAATTTTGGGGTTTTGACCTAACAAGTTTTGTGTCTGGTTTCTTTTTTATTTCTTTATTTTTTTCCTAATCCCTAAAAATCATAAATTGAGCGATCTATAACTCAACTTTGATTTAAATTTCCCCTTGAAGGTTTTCACCATTTAATGTACTATGTCTCTTTTAGTGGGAATTTTATGTACTCTCAATATAGCCTAATATGATTGGTGTTTTAGGTCAAACATCATTGACAATGAATTACAGGGTAAAGTCACCTATATGACTTACTAATCCATAATTTCAATGTATTTTTTAGACATGAATGGGTGATTATTGAACCCATGTTTTGTGATTTCTAAATATTTGAAATGACATGGGTAATTTACAAGAGGATTAACCATCAGAATAGTTTCCAACATTTTGTTCATGGTAAATATGGATATATGATAAACCTCTCTTTGGGATTAATTACCCCTTTGTTGAAAGACCTTTTATAGGGGAAAAATTTATATTTCCAACTAGGGTATATTTTCATAGTTAAACAATGGTTTCCTTAGAAAATAGATCCCCTCATTCCTGATGGATTGGTAATTTTTGAATATTATGATTTCACAATACCAGGAAGGATGCATTTTCAAGAGAATAGTTTTTGAAAATAATGAGGGAATCTGTATCAACAAAGGACATGATTGATAATACAATCCAAAAAAGATTTTTATTTTGTAATGGAGGGTTGTAGTATAGTGCAGTTTAATTTTCTGCGTCTAGGACAAGTACCATGGCGATTAACATCTTATGTCAAGGACACTCGAGGAATAAAATTTATAATTCTTTAACTTTGACCAGGGTATAAACAATTTTACCTTTTCATATCAATTCATCCAAGAATATTCCTTAATATCCATGCATGAAGGAGAAATGTTGTAAGTTGTAATCATAGGGTTATAGAATCTGAGGATTGATGTGGGATGAAAATCATTATTATGGTGTATAGAGATAGTAAAAGCCTCTCCTGGTGACTAATTTTTCTTTGGTTTTCAGTCTTCATATAGGAATATTATGTAGATCCATGCGGGTTGTGTTATGCCTATTCAAACAATATATTCCTCAGAATGCTAACCCTCCATTTTTTATAGCGAGGGAGGTTGATGGAGATTTATAATTTACTCAACATATGGGTTAGATTTTAAAAGGAATGTTCATTAATATGAACCAATCACCGCATGTCGATATTTCCCTAGAATGGGAATACATGTTTCTTTTATGTAGGTATATCACATATAATGGATGGATTTATTATTTTTGATATGCTTGGACATAGATATAAGGTTCATACATCACTACGTATCTCATTTGAATGATAATTAAGAAATATGTAGTTCTAGCAAGGCTTCCCCATTCATCGATCATAATATTTTGTGGGGATGGGGCATTTCTTTTTTAAGATAATCTTAGGAGTGAGGTGAGACCTGTATTGGACGATCTTATGAAGATATATCACATGTATATGAGTGATGGATATTTTGTTTCATTATTTTGGAAGAAAACATCATGTGAATGTTTGAACCATACATAGAAAAAGGGGAGACATTGTTATATTATTGTTGGAATTGGTAATGAGGATCTAAGTGTCACTACACATCCTATTATATTAGGAATCATGATAGAAGTAGATCATAGAAATCGCATAGTTTAGTTTCATGTGACTAGGGTAGCATCCATGAAATTTAATCATCATGGGGTGGGGCATAAGGGATCCGATGTGGAAAAGGGAATAAAACAGATTGAATTTGAGCTATAGAATTTGTTATTAGGATATATCTAAAACTGTTAAATGAAAGAAACATGTAATATATGAATTTTAATGTTAAATTAGATGGATGTTATCCATGTAGTTCAGCATCATGCAGTAAAGATGACATGGGTTCTTGAAATTTTAGGCTATACATCTAGGAGATAATTTAATGGAAAGGAATATTATTAAGAGGATCATCCGGATGAGATTTTATGACATGCCTCACATGTGAGTGGACAGAAGGTGTAATTCATGATTTCAGTGATCCTATGATCATGAGAAGTTATACTATTTGAATATTCCATTAGGGATTATTGTGATACAAGAGGCATCTTGTGGTGATGAATTTTCCTATGATTGATTATCCATTTTTGTGTGAAAATTATGTCGAGAAAACTAGGAAGTAATATTCTTAGTCAAAAAAAGGACTCCTTAGGACCTTGACCCCATATTTCCAAGGGCGAGTGGAATATTATGAAGATCCAGAATTTACTTAGGCACAAAGTATAATGAATGAATGAAATGTGTTTGTTTATATAAGAAACATTTATATTGGTATTTTGCATGGAGTTTGAAATTATCTAGATTGATCTGACTCATATATAGGGGGACATTTTTTTCCCTAATAGATCCCTGAATAAGGAATCCAAACAAGAGATATTCTACAAATATATTTGTCTATAAATATAATATGCGTACTAAGTTTATGTTGTGACTAGAACTATGATGTGGGGCCTATGCCTCACTATATTTATTCTCAAAATGAGAATAAAGTCACTCATATTTCTTGAGTTACCATAGAGTTTAATGTCTTGTGAAATTTAAAGTGTTTATGTAGTTTAATGTTTTTTGGTATGGAAATAGATTCCCTGACATTATGAGGAAATATTGTGGCTTGACCTAAGATTAAGGACCTGTGTGTCACTATATATCATGCGATAGAAGAAATCAAACTGTACATAGTTCTAGTGATATCATGTTTTTTAACGTCATGGAGTAAATAAATTAGTATTTCTGTTTAACATCATGCATTAGGGACATAGTTCACTCATTTTTAATTAAGAGGGATTTATTGGATCCATGTGGTTTTAATTCTTGTCATAAGGAATTTTTCCTTGTAGTTTAAGGTCATGATGAAAGGAATGAAAGAATTATTATTAAGGTCATTAAATCATAACCATTGAAACCCTGAAATGGATTGATAAAACGAGACCATGTGGGGAAGCCCATACCAAAACTCCTAAACCAATGTGAGATGTTCTTGGTGTGAGAAACAATGGGTGGAAATGGTTTATTCTGCAACACAAATATGATAAAATGAAGGATATGGGCATTTTTAATTTATAGAGGCCTATCCATGGTGTAGAATCCATGTGTCATTATGTATCTCATTATAGTGATATTCGAGCCTCACATAGTTTTGATACCCTATTTGGTTAAATTTCATATAGTAAAGATGATGGTGAATTGATTTGAAATGGGGGGAATGTTTGGCTAGAAAAAAAAGTAGAGACCCTTGTGTCACTACATATTCTATGATGAAAAAATCAAAACATATGTATTTCTAATCAAGAAATATCCTTGTGGATCCGAACAATATACAGAGGGGTTCTTTTTCCAATTGATTTATTTATACTTTGGGGCTTGACCTCAGATTAGTGACCCGGGTGTCACTACGTTTCATGAGGGCATGAATCAAGCCACACATAGTCCGTTATTAACCAAACATTTTAATATCATTCGGTATGTATGGTTATCATGCTTTTAACATCATGAGGTAATTAAAATGGTTACTAGATGTGAAAGGAGTATCATCTTGACTGTTCCCATGATGTTAGATCTGAGGGATTCTACATATCCTATTTGGATAGGATAAAAATCTACATTTAGTTATGGAATACAGTGTGGTAAATGATTGATGTTGAGGGAGATTTCCTATCTATTTAGAACATTATTGTGTTGTGTGTTTTGACTCCATACTGTGAGAAAATTGGTTTCATGTAAATTATAGTCATGTGAGATGGACAAGATACCAAATATTTTAAAATTATCTAACTAGGAGTTTTATGTTTTGTGGTTATGGAAAGCATGATTTTATAGACCATCGAAAAATATGATCTTGATGTGGAAAGAGGTATTGAAGCCAATGGCTGGTAAGAAAACCATATTATGGATCCAGGGGATTTTTAGGGCCAGATAAACACAAAATGTCAAGGAGTCACTACACATACTGTGTGAACAAGAATCAAGTCCTAAATAGTTCTTTATAGATAGCACCATGAATAGGTCTGACCCATACATAGGGAGGAAGAATTTCAGTACCTTTGTTGTGGCTAGACAAGGACGTAAAATTACGATGTCTATATATATCATGTTTGTACAATAATATATCCACATGTAGTTATTGATAATAGTACAGAAAATGAAAAATTACAAGGGAGATATCCTCACAGGTGAGAAAATTATGGTTTTTTGCAGTTTACCTTCATACAACATGGACATTGGGGTCATACAGTTTTTTATATTGTGACATGGTTATTGTACCAAACTATTTAATTTCATGTGTTCATGATTATTATTTCATGTAGTTATGGGAAGTATTATTTCTTATACCGATGAAAAACATAATACTAATGTGGAGGGTGTAATTGGATCCAATGGATGGTAAGAACATCATCTGATGAATGGAGTGAAATTTTTGTCTAGGCAAAATTCCAAAAGACTAAGAATAACTCTGTGTCTTTAAATGAATATAATCAAGCCACATGTATTTCATGCTGGAGAAATTCATACATTGGTATGGCCCGTTCATAAGTATGAGGCCTTTTTTTACTTTTTGGGGTGTGGGTCTAGATAAGGATATAAAATATATGTGTCACTATGTATCCTGCGTAGGTAGGGATCAAGCCAGATTTAGTTCTTGAATATGTAATGGTAAATGAAAAATGCCAAGGGTTGTTCTCTCTTGTGTGAAAATATTTTGGTGTCGTGCTGTTTATGTTCATACATCAAGGAAATTGGTGTGATCCAATTTATGGTCTTATAGAATGTACAATGTACCATCCAGTTTAACATCATGTGATTAGGATGATTACATATTGTGATAATAAAAATTACTTATTTAGTAACCTTGCATTGGTAGTGGACGTGATAAGATTCCAATCCAACGATATCGATGAAAATAATTCATTGGAGTAGACATTTTTATGGAATAGGTTCCCTACCACTTTGGCTCCAACTTTGGAGGTATCATTCTGATTATCATAGGATTCCTGAGGACAAAACCCATCACTCACTTTTTGAACGAAAAGAGTCAAAAAAATATTAATTTCTCATGAAATCCGGTTTTGATGGACTTCCTAATCATGCAATGTGGGGAGTATTATCTCATCTAGTTGCTCTAATTCTGCCAACCAGCAATGGGATTTCATATCTATAGAGAGTTCATAACATATTAAATTTAGAGTGATGGAAATTTAACTTTTATGGGTATAATTCCCTAGGTACCATATACTAATGAGTATGAGGTCACTAGTGTAGTGTTGTGGGTTAATGTCTGATAATCCCACAAGGTGTTTAAAAGGATGACTGGTTGAGAATTTTTATAGATTTCTAAAATCTTCTATTGTATATTTTATAGGGTGTTATTAAAGGAATTTATCTATCTATTATCAATTGAAATATAGTATAATTAATGGTTGGACTTGATGAGAAACTCCTTATATTGTTTTTCAAATTCAAAAAATTGAAATTGGGGATGTTCTCCATCAGCATTTTATGAGAGACAGTAAATCTATTGGTGATGTTGGCTCTCATGAAGTAAACAATTTTCCTTTCCCCAACCTATTGAAGTGGTATGACTACAACCCACTTATAGAATAAGTATGTTGTAGTGATGATCTATATAAACATCATGGCCATGGTGGGAGGATATGGTCCCATGACATTCATTCCCAATCCAGAAAATGGCTAGGGGTATTTGGCAGTGTGAAGAAGCTCTTGGGGTTAGTCGATTGAGTTGATATGAACCTGATAGGAATAGAGATTTTTGTTGAATTTTGTGTAGTCTTGTGTTATATTGGGACCATAGTACCCAAAAATTCATATTTGATAGGAAATAATGTGACTTTACTGGTGGGTGCCACAAGATAAGGTGTGCACATATTTCATGACATTAGCAGTCTCTTTTCAATCAATGTATATAAGAAGAACCCCATAAAGTATCCTCTTATAGAGGACCTTTGGATTATTTTTTCAAACATATAGAAAAAATATAATTCCCTGTATTCAGATATTTTCTCCCCCAACTAATTTTAGTGAGAGATCATCCTTTAGAAGGTAGTCCACAATGTTTTCCATCCATCTAGTAGTAGGACCATTCAATTTAGGGATGGGGATAATCTCATAGATCACTTCCATGTCTTTTTGAACTAAATGTGACCCCATATAACGGTGAATAATAATGATAAATATTTTATCCCATACTAGATATTCTATAGTTGTGGACACATTTTTTATGGCCTCTGTATGGGAATTTTGTTACCGTGAAACATGTTTCAATGTTGGATCCAATGGTAAATCCAACATTAATCAATGGGCATGGTTTAGTAGGGGATTAACTCTTCTTCTTTATGGAACAATACACATTGATTTTCTTGATGACCATATCCAAATAACCTTTTATTTTAATGTGATTTACTTGTACCTCATGTGCTAGATCTAGTCCTGTAATGAGTTCTTGAAATAATGCTTCATTATTCATACACCTTTCTATTAGTAGAAATAAGTATGGTGGGACTGTCTTCATTGTAGAAAAGAGCACAACTACTAAACCCACATTGTTATCCTAGGGGTAATCATATTCCCTTCTTGACTTTTGGATTCACCATCCAAATACATAATCCATAACTGTAAGCCATATTGGATATAGAAAACCCATTCATTAGTTAGTTTAGTGTCCAAGTAATTCATTTTTTATATAGGTAACTCTATTTGAAAATCTGCTAACACATGGCATTTGACCACTTTCTATGACATGATCTGAATTTCAAATTGGTATAGAATGACAACCCACTATGATAGAAATATGACCAGTAGAGGTTGTTTGAGAATATATTTCAGTGGTTTCCATTCAGGCACCAAACAAATGTCTTGATGTTGTAGGTAGTGTGTCAGCTATTGGACTTCAATGATTAGTGCATGCCAACTCTTCTAAAAATGTAAACAATTATTCTTAGCAATGACCATGGATTGAATGAGAAAAAATATTATATTTTCACTACCTGCATTATTCATTTGTGAGAGCATGGACCCCAATGATTTCCTAAAGGCTATCACATAAAAATAAGTTACATTCCTTCAATAAAAGACACTAGCACTAGTGGGATAAATAAATATTTGTTGATACTATTTAATTATTCCTAAAAATTATCAATTCATGAATATTTTACACCATTTTTTATCATCCTAGTGAAGGGATGACAATTCCCTACTAGGATATATAGTTGAAGAACAAAATCTATTCCAAGTATCATTGAATTCTTCTCTACTCTATGGGGTTGTGAGAATGTGACATGCCAAGGATATCATTTTTCTTCTTAGGGTCTAATTATCTACCCCATATGTGTATAATCAAAATAAAAAATTTCCCTAAGGTAAATATAAAATAACATTTCATGAGATTCATTATTAGGAAGTGTTGTGTCAATTTATTGAAGATAGTTTTGTGAGATTAAAGGTTCTTAGAGGATTTTAAAGACTTAACCACTAGGTAATAAACAAATCATTCAATAAATTTTCAAAGGAAGGGATTGAATATAAGTAGCATGGAACATTGGTACATAGCATTGAAATTATTCAAACCACAGGGAATTACCCAATAAAAAATACTCTATGGGGTTCCATGAAGGTTGTGACATAATCGTCTTCCTAATCCATTTATATTTGATTATATTATGAATATCCATCCATGAATGACAGATCCTGACATCTTGTAGTTTCATCAATCATTAGTTCTATGATTAGGATATGGAAATCATCATTCGGATAATATTTGTTGGGATACCATGAATTAATGTAGATTATGATTATCTTGTTCAATTTCATGACAAGGATGATATTGGCCATACATTAGGGATATTAGAAGACCCAATTTATATTTTATATGATGATATTTCCAAATTTAGCCTCAATTTTGGAAGAATGTGTTGGGAATGTTCTTTTTTCCGCCTGTTTATAGCTCTAGTGGTCCTCTAGAAGGCCTAGTTTGTGAGTGGACACCTCATCATTATGGCCCAACAATTTTGTGTAGATCCAACTGATAACCTCCCAATGCCACTTCAAGAAGGAGATATATACCACTTTGTATTTATAAGACATTAATTCATAGATCAATGTGGTCCATGGGTATTTTTTCACCCATATATCTTCTCTAAGATCATCAATAGTATTGGAGACTGCCTCCTCAAAAATTCGAGTTGAGTCCCTATGGTCCTACAGATCGCCTCTTCCTCCTCTCCATTTTTTTACTCTTTTTCCATTAGGGATCTAGTAGTGGGATACATTATTCAGAGTTGGGGGAGGATCCATTACCTTGGTATTCTGAAGATGAACCGAATTCCTTTGACCCAGCTGAAAATGATGGATTCCCTTGAAAAACAAGGGAGGATGGAGTGATGTACAAAGATTCATCCACTTTGGTATACTAGACAACCTTTTCTTCTTCAGATTGTGGGTTAGGGTCCTATTGGAGCTATGAATATGGTATAATGTAATTTTCGATATATATATATCACCATTAAATTTAGAGACACCAAAAATTTCAACACTACTGGAATCAATGATCCTGAATAGAATTATTAACAACAATGAATATATGTTTGAATTTGGACTCATATACCCAATATGATTAATGGTTTACTATATTCTTCCCATATCTTCTTAATGGGGTTATCTAGGACCATTTCTAGACCATTCATGGTGGGGAACCAAGAAACACCGTCTACAATATGCCTTTCTATTTTCTTTGATAGAATCATGAATCAATATAGAGAGACTCCAAATATTCGAGTGGGGCCTTATTAGTGTGCATGCTCCCAAATTTCCATTAATGTGGAATTTTATTAATTGATGGTATGAGGAGTGGATTTCCACATACTGGTACAACCAGGGCCCTCCTAGAATGATGTTTAAGGCCATGTTCAATCGAACCACAAAAAATAATGAGTTGGATACAAGGACTTCAAACTAAGACTTGAGTTAGATTTTACCCAATCAATTATGCTCAAATGTGTCATATCTATACAGTGTTATAGAAAAAGGCTCTAGTTTTTCCTCTTTTCATTATAGATGAAAAAGTGTTCATTTAGGATTGATATTAACACTAGATTCATTGTCAACTAAAACATTTCGATCATTGACACTATTGATCCTATCAAACATGTATAGGGGTAAGATGTGTACCTCTCTAATTTTATATACAACTTGTTATATGAAATAGATAACCATATGGAGTTCCACATGATTCTCCTCTTTTTGACAGACCTCAGTAGTAACCACATTGGATTAAAACTCATGGGGATTTAGAAAATCTATTTTGAGTGCTTCCATGAGTACTTTACACAAGATAATGGAATCTAGGATTGATAGCCTCACCCATACCAAGGATAAATATTTTAGGATATCATATTTATGGTCTAGAGGAGTATGTTTCCATGTGTCAAGATTATCATTCATAGGTTTTTTAGGGGCTTGAGTATTTGATGTAGAAGGATCATCTCTCAATAAAGGAGCTAGCGGTTCTCCACTCTTTAGTGGGTTGGGTTGGGTAGGGATGCATGTATGCCGAGGGATATTGGAAACCTTTTCTTATTCAGATTGATATTATAGAGTGGTCAAATTAGAGTGGACTCTAGAAGGTGAAATGATATTTTCCTAACTCAATTGAATTCACTGACGGGTCTTCAGTGAGTTTGGGTAACATTAACAGTCTGAGTAAGGATGTGACTAGAATTATGGTTCCTTCAATGACTATGTATTCCCAAATACCCTCATATCATGGAGCCTCTACCTCCGGTTCCCCAATTCGGTGTGTGGAAGTTTATTTCACATCCATACTCTTCATTAGAGGAGGGATCCATTAAATGAAAAATATTAATGGAACTGATGATAAACTCCTCTTTAGACAATTTCTTTTCAAGGATGACCAATTTTGGTGGTTCCATTTACCGGGGTAGTGTCCGTTTTTTAAAATATATTGGAATAAAGTCAAGGAGAGTCAAAACCATGTTTGTTCTTGAGGCAGGCTCATCATCATGTGATAAATCCCTATTTCTTCGGTAAATATACTTTCTGAATGTCTATATTTTGTAGGTTTGTGGGGTTGATGACATTGGTATTATTGTAGTGGAAGTGGCTATGAGTATATTGGGAGGATTCAACTATTCTTGTATAATACCATGAGATTGTTGATTATCTTTCAATTAATCTAATCATAAAAATTATATTCCCTTATTCTAATAAGTTCTTTCCTCTCACCATATTCCTCATGGGAAGTAGTGTAAATATAAACTACCTCTGATGGTATATTTCTCAAATTCATGTTCCCAACATACTCCATTTTTTTAGGATGTATTTGGAGATAATTAATTTTTGAATGGTGTTCCCCAACATTCTATAAAAGGTAAAATAATCAAGATGGTTATCAAGACCTAGATGATTAGTCTTTTTTAGGTTCCAAAAGGATATTAAATCATTTTCTATAGCTTTTATAAATTATTCAAATACTTTATAATTTTATAATGTATAAATTTTTTTTCTAATATTCTTGAATCGATTATTCTCATGTCCCTAATGCTCATCTTATCAAGATAGGGTATGTTGTTGGTTCCCTTGGGTAGATGCATGATATTGTGTAGGTTTTTGAGCTAGAGTAGGTGGTGAGGCTGGCTTATGTTTGATGGATGTCACCATCACCTTTTTTACTCTATTCCTCAGTACTATTAGTGTTATATGGGGATTAATCTTGGTTCACTGTAATAAATATTCCATTCATTAGGAAATGGCGATGAAATCCCAATATCTATTAGTATATTTCACCATGATGTGTGGAATTCACCACTAATCAATAAGGATATCAAATAAAATAGAGAGAATTTCTTCCTGGTGCAGTGGTATGTTCAAGAACTAAGTCATCCATTTTAATATAGAAATTAAATATGATACTCCTTCTCTTTCTCTCTATATGAAAATAGAGGGATCAATTATTTTTTTTCTTTAGCAGAATTGACATAAACATAATGTGGAACTGCCAAAAAATGTATTCCCATATATTTATTTAATGAGATAGAAAACTAGTGTACTATACGATGGTTGGCATGTGGATGGTTCATATAAAGAATATATGTTTCAATTCTTCTTAATTATATTGAGCTCCCATCGTGGGATAAAAATATGATTCATAGTGCAACATATTTTCTGGGTATCCTGATTAGTTGAATATGAGAAATACAGGACTACCATCATTTGGAGGTCTCAGGTTATCTCTCACCCAGTCGGGGGAAGTTAAATATTCTCACTACACAGGTTCATGCGACTTTTATAGGGCATTCAATCAAGATGACAATTAATTTAACGTTTCAATAAGACATTAGTGATAGTTTAGTAGAACAATATATTATATTTTTGTGATAATGGGACTGGTTTGGTGTGTTAGTTATTCCATTTTTTAGTAAGATATCTAGTTCGAGGAATATTTTTAAGATTTTCCTAAATTTACTCCACTTTTCTCTTTAATGGAGTGAAATCTCAATATATGTCCATGATTGGGTACTAGAAAATTTATGGTCCATGAGACAATTTTGGAAGATGTGATGGACTTACTTTAATCGTTGTGATGAAACTTGTTGCTAAGGTACACCTAATGGAAGGGTATATTGAGGCTCTACTGGTGGATTATATTTGGTAAGAATATTATATTATAGAATCTCAATGTTGAGTCACCTCAACAATTTAATTTCTTCTTCCTTCCAGGTGAATATATCTTTGAGTGTATAGAGATCTTCCCCATCAAGACGAGGAGGCTAAAAGTATGATATGTTTCATTTATTCTTACCTTTAGTATAGATTTTCAATGTTGGAAATGGGGGATTGATCATTTGAGAACCAAAATTTTGTGTGATTCTATAGTTTCGGGTATTCGTATATTCATTCTCAGTGTGTACCTTACTCTATATGGATCCTTCATATCCTATCGTGTTTAAATTTTCATCATTTTCATTGTTTTTAAAGGATTGAAATTCATGATGTTAAACAATTCATAATTAATCATAGTAATCATACTAGATTTAAAAATATATGACCTTTGTTTTCTTCTTTTTTGGATCTCTTCCTTCCTTTATGAGGTTTCTTTCATGTTTCCTAATGAAGAGTGACTCAGAGGGATCCACATTTCTCTCTGGACGTACACATCCCTTATAATAGATATATATCACAAAATGGGATGAAATTCGTGGTTGTACCAATTTTTAGACTCCCTAAATGATAAAATAATAATTTCTATTGAATGTTGGTTCAGGTAAAAAAATCCCCCATCCTTGAAGGGTGAGATTTCTCCAATTATCTTGTTATTGTTATACGGTCAAAAGTTTTTGATCTTATAGGGTAATTTTGATGATAAATATTTCCCTAGGCCTATGGGAAGGGGAGGATCATGAATTTTATAGACTACTAGTAATATATCTACCCACTTGATATTGCATATCCTTGATCGATCATGATCCGAATATGATGACGATTCTGTGCATCAACTTCTTTCCTTTGAGAACATTTTCAGTGATTGATAATTGACATCTCTTAATCAAGAGTCATTCATAACATTCTCAGTTGAAAAGTTCAATATTTTTTATGTCTTTCACTCATTGAACCTAAGACATTTTAGAATTATCCAGTGTCAATCATTGTGGAGTGTTCCATCTTTATTGTGAATGTGCCATACTTTATGGCCACCATGGAAAAACGACATCACATTATGTAACTTCTAGTGGGTTTTACTAAATGGGAATGGGCTGAAATGAAAAGATTTATTTCACACATTCCAGGATATGAAACCTAGGTGGGGAAATAAAAAATAGATGTAACAACTCATGAAATACATTGATTTAGGTTAGATAGAAATCATTACATTACATCTATGATTATGGTTCGCATATAGACAGAAGGTATTCCAAGTTAATTTGACATAGAATCTATCCAAATAATTTCACATGGTAATAATACCAATTTTATTGAAGAATTTTTCTTTCAATTGGTGTAGCCTTGTATTGAGATTCAGAAAGATATTGTGAATTCATTATTTAGAAAATTTCATTGGAATGTGGATCTACGAAGTGGCTGATAGAAAAAACATAATTGGTATTTCATCCATGGAAAATATTATTCTAATATGTAACATATCCTTATATTCTTCTAAAATAGACTCCTCAACATGAGTAGGCCTACATGGATGATTCTTTACAAATTCATCACAAGTAGCAGGGCTAGTGAGGGTATCATTGGTATTAGAATTGCCTGTTGGAATCAAGGAGGAGGAGCCTTTCCCTGTGCTATCAACTGGTTGAGAAAGGATATTTTTTTTCATTGATTGAGTCTCTTACATTTACAAACAATCTTTACTATCACCAAAAAATATGATCTATTTCTCATATTTGGCTAATCAAGGTGACGACGTTCATGATGAAATGATATTTCACCATGGGGAGGAAAATCTCAGAGAATTCCATCATGTTTAGGAATACCATCAGAGCTCGATGTCTCATTGCAGGGAGACTTTTTGAAGTGTATTTCATGGGGATGTCCTCCATGAATGATAAATGCATGGGGGGTACCACATTGATGATTGATATTTTGTACATGAGGACAGATATTGTGATGCACATTAGCAGATGAGATCTCATGATCGATCAGTTTGTTCCCACATTGAATGAATTTATGGTAGATGTTGTATGTTGGACCTTTAGAGCTACTGATAACAATGTTGTAGGGAGAACATTCAAAACTGGTAGAACCACCCTTGTAATTTGGTAATGGATAGGAAATATCATCAAACACCCATGATAGGCATGTGATGGCCTCTTAAATCATAGAATCCAATAGATCATGGTTGTGAGTCTACTCTTCCTTTTCTGAAGTTGACATCGGCATGATTTCATTATAGTAATTCTCTTGCGGGGGACTAGGGCTACATGGTGTAAGTGACTAACTTCACATATGGGTGCTTGTTCATGTGGATCCCGTAGTGATTCCATGATATGTTGGAAGGATTTCAAAATTACTCATGGAATATATTCCTTCCTTGGAGTGACAGTGAGGTGGACCCATGTCCTCGAGTTGGAATGGGTATTTGGGTAAGGTCTATTTATCCATTTATTGTAAAAATATTCTCGATGACCCTCCTATAGAGGATCAAGGATGCATTTATTCACTTTAATGACCACCCCATTGGGTGGATAACTCACCCCAGATAAGGTAGAGGGGTTATAGGATCGACTCCTAGCTACTGTAGTAGATGTGATTAAAATGTGGTATGTATATAAAATATTGTCAGGAATTTAGGTAGAATACTCATAAAAAATAAGATGTTTTGGAAAATTTAAATGGATGGTACATGAATATACATTTATTTTGGTGTTTTACAAGAAATTTGTGTCTTCCCCAATCCTCCATTTCCTACTATAAATTATTGGCAGTCCTTATGTGTGGGGGTAGAGGTATGAGTCTTCCCCAGGTTCACAACTAGGATATTAAATATTATTTCCCTAATTGAAAATTTATTTCTACGATGAGTCTGATATGCATCCACAAAAATTTATATCTACTCTTTTGATTCATTTTTTACCAAAAGATATCATGTTCATTACCAGGGATATTCCTATTCATGTATTTTGTTTCCCTATTTAACTTTTGAGCGTCATATTTTCTAGAAGATATTTTCATCTACTTTTTTTCCTCTATATATGACTGATAGGATTCATGTGTATTATCATGGAAATTCATCTTCTAGTAATTTGATTCCTTATTTGAGGATGGGGATTCATATTTATGAGATCGTATTTGAATATTCTTAGTTAAATACTTATTTATCTAATAGGATTCTTGTTCATTAGATGGGATAAAAATATTTCTATAATCTTTTGATGTATTTTAATGGAGGGATTTATGTAAAGGAGAGGGAATTTTAATCCTCTCATGATTTTCCATTGTATTTTACTAACATTATTCATTTTAATTATAGGGGATATGCATTTTCCTATAGGTTTCTACTGTATTTTCATGAAGGTAATCTATCAATGGAATAAGGGTGATAGAAAGTTCATATTTTTCTGATAATCATCCTTTGCGGGCCACCTATGGGACCTGGTTCGATCTGAAAATTGTTATATCACATGGGGTGATATCCGCTTAATGAAAAGGATTTTGGGACACATAGTGTTGATGGTGATGACACAAAATAGGGGGCCTTTGGCGGGACCCCTCTATTATTGGGTTGAAATCTCTAGTGATGACTTTATCTGCCCGCCAAAGGTAGGTTATGAACTTTTAATCACATTCTTGGTAAATTATCTCTACAATGTTTGAGATGGATATTGTATTCATCTAGTTCTAGAACACCAACTATTACATGGTGGATATCTTGAGGGGTTTCATCAACTCTATGGCCTATCGAGATGCCTCCAGGGTTTGGAGATTACCATTCTAAAGGTACTCTTGGACCAATGAATTTGAAATCTAGGGTTGAATATTTTTTTTGTGGGTGAGGAAATCATTTGTTTGGTTGAGGACCCAACCAGTATGGTGGTTTATGCCTATGTCCTTGAAAGTTAGTGAGACTCCATTTGATAGAATATGGTTCTAGAGAAATGTTCCTATAATATATGTGATAAATATAAAAAGAAAACCACATGAATATATAATCTCATTGACACATGCATAGTTGATGGTCTCATTTGGCCCTCTTCAATTCAGGATGTGAATGGGGCCCGATGTGGGGTAACACCATCACATTTGTTAAGGATTCATGTTGGGTTCACCATTTATTCTTTAATGAAGCTCTCACACATAATGGTCTATTGATGGGGGTTTAATTTTCAATAATCATTCATGTTGGGTTTCATACATTCGAACAATTTGAAAAGGGTTTTGTTCAGGGAGACAAAAACACCAAACAACTCTCATACTTATTATAACTCATTGACCTTCATTACAATGATAGGAATTCATTAGATAACTTGGTGAATGACACTTAATAACTCACATTAGCCGTGAGGTTGAAAATTAGGGATCATCACACACTTTTAGGGGATCTATTTCCTATTATGACAATCTATTATAGATTTAAGATATGTTCATGAATCCCTTGTTCATTCCCAAGAATGTATACATGGATCACCCTGAGATAATGGTCAATAATGAACATTGACGGGATCAAAATCATTATATGTATCCAATGTTTTCTATTGATAATGATATCTGTATTTAACAGATTTTTTCCATCAATGGTACCCTTTAAAAAAGATCATATATTCTTTGGTCATTTTTTATAATGATTCTAGTTTTATACCAAATATCGTGGGACTGAAGAGTTTATTATCATACCGGGAAAAACTATTTTTTATTGATGTTGGGATCAAACCCATATAATGGGATTCCTACATATCCTTTTGAGAAGAATAAGAACCCACATTGTCCTATGATACTTAACATGGAACAACCCCTTTTGTGGTCCTGTGACATAGACCCAACCATACAATTTAACATCATGTATAAAAGACATCATGTTGAATGATTCATAGTCAATGATGGTATGGGAGTTATACCAAGGATATTTGAGGGACCAGGAAGTGATGTTGTCTCCCAGGTGGATATGATCATATTAGGAATGTATCCTAGTGAACATTATGTAGAATTTTGGCTTTGGGTTTAGACCAAATAGAGGATTCTTACGCATCTCATTTAGTTTGGAATCGAACACCACCCAGTTCGGTAGGTTGCGGATGACACCATTGAGGATACCCATTTGAATGTGATTGTGGATTATACTATATTGGAGGCCCAATTTATACTAATTTATTGGAAATAAATCCCTTTCAATGTTGAGGCGTGTTTTCGAGCCATACAACATATAGGAAGAAAATTTTAATGGTGGTTGGATCTTAATTCTGTAAAGAAGGCCCATGTTAATATGATAGTGGAAACTATAATATATAAGATCGTCATTCAAATAGAGGATGGGGCATATATCTATGGAGAATTACCTTTAGATGTTTTGTGGTCATTCGAATGTAATGATCTCTATTAATATCTATGCCCATCTTAGTCATGCTTCGTGTGAGATATAAGGGAAGTAGTATATTTAAAAATTAAATGATACATTCCATCCACTGGTGGATGAGGCCATATACCCAAAGGGAGAGGGAGAGGGTTTTGAGTGGTCCAATCACTTTTAAATTGGTGACCAGGGAGGCAAATATGAGAAAGAGTTGCATCAACCACAAGAAAGACTCAGGGATTAATATAGGAGGGATTCCCTTAATTTCCTTATGGAAGAGATGATTGAACACTTAACATCATCAAAGGTAATGGTTAGTGGTTCCCCTCAATCCCTAGAATGGAGAGCTTCACATAATCCCTATGGTTGAAATCCTCATTACTATAGAATGTTGACCAGAAGATATTACAACGTCTCCCCTTGTTGAGGAGGTTAGACATGTCACTCCACATACCATGGGTAATTAGACTTGAGAGGTCACAATGATGTGCCTCATGATCTGATCATATGTGTTAAGTGGATTTGGAAGAGTCTTTGGCCTAATTCTATTCAACTACTTTATAGAGGGGCCAATGTGGTGTATGATATTATGATAGAAGGGGTGATTAATTATTGATGTAGAAACGCCCTAATATTCCCCATTCCATGTATCATGTTCTTATATGGGATGGGGTTCCATCCCCATAGATTTTTTCTTAGATATAGAGGGTATTATTCATATAGAATTGTACTCTTTGGACCTGGGTTCTACCAGTGTAGTGTGTTACTATGGGGGAGATTGGTTACACCCATGTTGAATCTTTATACATGGGGCCACATTCCTCAAAAATATTATTTTTCTATGTGGGGAAAGGTTCCACCCACATAAGGGTTTTCTATGAGGTGTACAAGTCCGTAAAGGTTCGACCATTTGTATCCCATAGAATGGTGTCTACGAAGGGGTTTTCAGTTTTCAGATATCCAGATGGTTATTTCCTCCATAAATCCATGTGGTCGGTTTACCAGATAGGATTCTATGAAAGTATCTAAATTCTCCTCCAAAATATCCCCTTTTGAGTTTCATATCAACAGTTTAGTCTCATCATCTCCCTGCATGATTCCCTTCAAGAGTCTTCTATAGAATAATTAAGGTACAGATTATAGGGACATCAGTCATCCATGGTGGAATATAGAGATTCATTTGTGGGATCACAATGAGGATTTCTTGAACCTCTAATGATTCCATTTTTAGAGGCTTAAATCACCTCCCTCTCCCATTAAATATTTATCTTTCACACTAGAGGGGGGTTATTCAATGGGGTGAAAATAAGAATTTGACCCCACAAACAACTTGGTTTTTTTGGGATGGATGGAAGTATTTCTTAGTGCCAAAAAACAATAAAGGGGTAACTATAAATGGATTTAGGATTATGAAAAGAAATTTCACCATGGAAACCTCAATTTTCTAGGACTATATGAAATTGGTTTTGGATTTGTAATTCATCTCAACAAACAATTGGTTTTGTTCCCCATATCCAAACCACTAAAGCACCTCCTAAACAAACTATCTTAGTAGTGGATTCATATCCAATGTCCTAGAGGAGTGAGACACCCACAAAAGATTTATGAAAATAAGGGGTATATTTTTTATATCCATGTATTTTAAATGAACCTTATAATATATATTTACATATTTGGGACTCAAATAATTTTTTATAGTGACAATCCTAGGATAGTGTAAGTATACATTCCAGAATATAATTCCTCCATTTAATAACGTCATTATTAACACATATATTCTAGTTGGGTACTCGAAATGATGAAGGCTTACATATATGGGAACAAAATGGAGAATTTGGTGGAAAAATTTTGCAAGAAGAGGTGGTTTAGTGATTTATTTCATTAAATCCACATAAAATACTATTATTTATCTTATGTAAATAAACTCTTAACCACACCCACCCCTACCTCTATGTTTTTATAGGAGACCAATGTTGGCGACTTATAAATGAACATAATGATGTATCTTATACTGCATAATTTGTACCACATAAAATTAATATTTTATGGAACACAATGGTCTTAAATTTTCCATCGATGATGGTGATCCATTTATATTCTTCTATCTCAACAAATGTGACCCCCTCGACATTATCATTTTCTATCAATTTTTTTATAGATTCATATAATAAATGGGAAAGGTAGAGAAATAATATATCTACTAAATAATATTATAAACTACATGAAGTGGGGGAGATTGAATTTTCAAGATCTCATATTATCACTACTCCCATGAATATTTCATTTGAATAACTACTTGAGGATGTGAACACCAATCATGAAGATATAGATACATCAATCCATATTTTAGATATAGAATCTATTTATATGATAATGTATCAAAGACTAAAATAAAAATAACATAAACAACTAGATATGAGGAATTTTTTGAACAAGTAATCATTAAAATTATCTATTTCAATATTATTATGTTTCTCAACCCACCTTTTTATGAGTTTGGTGGTATTAATTCATCTATTAATTATTCATAATATACCAAAGGGGGGTCATCCATTGAAGTAGATATTCCTTCCAAAAAATGATTATATAAGAATTATCTCTTAAAGCGTAAAATATAATCAGGGAAATGATTACTTATCCAATGGGTGAATTCTTATCTCTATCACCACCATGTATTCTTCATATATGACTATAATAATTGGAAACCAGGAGGAGAATATAGGTAAGGAGGATAATGATACACATAAAATCTAGAAAACTAGGATAGTATTCCAATTTCTCACCCATCCTTCAAAATATTTTAATTGTATCTTTATGAAGAGTTGGATTGGAATATTTTAGAACATTTTTTCAGGCCCAAGAGAAATAAATATCCATTATATTTTAAATCCTTCTCATTTATAAAATTATTTAGTGGTGGTTAAAATTATATAGTGATTGGGGTCAAATGTTGATATTGTTTCAATGAGTATTCTTCCTTTGTATTTGAGGATAGTGACCGGAACTATAGAAAAGGAGGATCTTGAGATGTTAACTCTCTGAGGAAATAAAATTTAAGTTTCTCATGAAATAATTTATTTAGAAATAATAGAAGGTGATCCAAAAAGGTTGTCCCACCCAATTGAATCCATTGTTATTCAAACTGATCCACCATTGAAAAATGATGTCAAGAGGGTTGATACAAATAAATATTAAAAAATGGACTAAATAATGAAAAATATTACTCATATCAAACCAACGTTTGAGGTTATCCATTTAAGGGCTCAATATGTTTCCATACAAAATTTTCTAGGGAGAATTGACTACATTCTCTATGAAAGAAAAACTATTTAAGAAGTGATGACCCACATTAGGTGAGAGTGAGGGTTATTTTTAGATCTATGTTCACTTTTCATCATACTTGGGTGTTTAGTAATTATATATTTATTATTATAGATAATAAATATAGTAGAATATGATGCCAATAAGGTAGTGATTAAAGGATAATCTAATAATTTGGTTGACCAAAGTGTGTCTTTTACCTTTATGGGTATGTTATTTATATCTTTTTGTCCCACTAATATCATTGAACATCTTTTTTCAGAATATGGGTAAAAACCCTTGAAGTTCAAGATATCCTTTCAACATCCAAATCTGTAGAGAATGGAAGGAAATCAACTACTATAGGATCATTATTTTCTAAAAATTAAAAGTCTAATTAATCTATCACCAAGATAGTCCCATAATATATTATTCCATGTGAGAATGATTCTACTTTATATAAGTAAACTATGGATATCAATTTATTTCCCTGATAAACTATATAGAGAGATAAATGGAAATTGATCTCTCGTAATCCCATGGAAATATTACTAGACAATGTCCATCCATTGTATATCATGTTCTCCCAATATGGAGATATAATATTTCAATAACAAGGAAAACATTATATTTCAAAAGAATTGATTCCCATTATAGGTAATGATAGTTCAATACAATAGATAATTTATATTATAGAGATTGTGAATAATTTATTTGGGGCCTTAATACCCTATTAGTAAACCACATGAATAATATGGAGTGGCTATAGGATAAAAGGATCAATTTATGGAAAAGTGGGACTTGAAGGAACAATTTCATAATGATTCAAACCGGATTTACCATGATATTTGTTTACTCAACCAATAAATTGAAACAATTAAAGTGGGGTAATATGATGTGAAATTTTTATTAAATGAAATTTAAAAATTAGGGTTCGATGCAACTAAGAGGGTTAAAGAATTATGAGTTAATGTAGAGATAAAAATCTCCAAACTGCCAGATCAATTCCAACTTGTAGATGATTCAAATAAAGTATTGATTCAACATCATCAATCCATTGATCATACTATATATTAGTAACGTTTACTTATGTGGAGAGAATATAGGTTATGGATATTACCCTTATTCATATTATTATAGATAATTGAGAACATAGTTATTCTAAATTATCTAACTCCTCTCATCCTTAGAAAACATTCATAACAACTTAAAACGATTCGAAATGTAATTTAAAAATATCTCGGATCATAAAATAACAATATAGAAATATTGATTTTAATTTTCAATACATTAGTTGAAATAATATCATCTTATGAGTTGATAAGGGAAGAGTATAGGCATATGTTTCCATAATAGTAACAATAGATTTGGTCTGTTTCGATCAGTGATACAGTATGAAACATTCATTAAATTTTTTAGAAATATTCAACCATAAATATTAGGAATTAAAAACTTATCTATATTTTTCATAGTCTATGGGTCCTAGGTAGAATAGTTCAGACATTTTATTAGGACCCCATTTAGGGGTTATTAGGAAAACAAATTTTGTTTCTTTTATATTCACACTCTTCTATTTTTTCAAGATCATGCAATGTACATTTCAAGCAAGTAGTGGCTCAACATTCTCCCAATACACAAACTATGAGTTTTCATTAAGGTGATTATTATGAATTTATCCTTTGGTGGTTTGTGTTCAAGTATATTTGTTTAAATTAGATATATTTAATGGTTATATATCATTGAATAAGCGTAGGTGCATATAACACCAAAAAATTATAATATTTGACTACATTTTAAGAAGTAATTTTTTTTGATATCTTTATTTATTAAACCATTTAGTCAATTTATATTGAATTAATAAGACTAAACAATATATGAGTATTTTCATAATCAAAATAAAAGGCTAACTTTAATATGAATTAAACTCAATTATTTTAGTTAAAATGAATAATAGGATAATTTATTTATAATAAAATAATCTTCTAAATATATAATTTCATGATATACATATTTAGATATCTAGATAAATATTATTAGTAGAATGTTATGTTTCATATTAATAATTTTTTTAACTTCAGTATATTTGGTGAAAAAACGTTAAAGCAAACCAAATGGCTTAATATTATTGAAAAGACAAAGCTAAAAAAGTCGGTAGGAGGGAAATTTAAATTTCTCATTCAGAAAAATGTTCATTAGATCACCTGGAATGTTGAAGTAGTGTTTTCAGGTCCCATCCAAAGCTCTTTTATTAGAAGAGAATCAGAAATTTGGTTTTCCTCACAGTAGATATGTGTAATAATATAGCTCATTGAAGCAAGAAAAGTTAGGAATCCATTCTATTTTCTAGTGAGCTTCCAGGCAAGATGTAGTTCTCCCAGCCTCACCGCTTGAAAAATTGTGGTTGAGTCACTCTCAAACCAAACATGATTCCGACCTTTTTTCTGAGTAAACTCAACTGCTCTAATCAGTCCCTGCATTTCTTCTTCGTGTGTTGGGGCATTAACACATGAGTCATGTTCCCCCTCCAAAAAATCACCATTGTGATATCTAAAAGTAAAACCATAACCAGCAGGTCCGGGGTTTCCTCTCGAGGAGCCATCCGTGTTGCATTTTATCCATCTTACAAATGGAGGCAACCAAAAAACTTCAATGGTTCCAAGAGGTTTAGGGTAATTACCTTGAAGGTGAATCTTCTGTAGAACCACAAAGTCCCTGACTGAATTATGACAACAGTCACTATGTAGAGAATTGTCTTGTTGAACCCCAAAAAAGGCAACGGAGAGGGCATTTTTATGAATTATTAGAGGAGAATCATGCCGATATATTTGGTAAATGATATTAGATAAGAATAAAAATAGTAAATATTTTAAAATTAAATTTCTTAGTTATAATAATTCAAAATTATATTACGATTTTATTCAAATACTAAATTCATAAATATTATAATTTGACCTTAATAAAAATTAAACAAAGTATTTTACACCTCATATCATAATTTAAATAGTATTAATTATTGAATTTTTTGTAAAAAGATCAGTTTCTAATCAACAGTACCGTTTTCCCGAAACATGTAATTTATATGAAATTATACTTATGTAATAATAACTATTAAATTTATAAAACATATTTATTAATAAAATATTAATATAAAAATTATTATTATTCACTTTAAAATACTCTTTGGGATTATAAATACCATTTCTAATTTTTTACATCAAATTGAAATGTTACAGTAACAAAAAAATACTTTCTCTTTTTATATTAAATCCATTATTTTCAATGGAGGCTCAATTTTTAGTCAAATAATAGTCCTATATAAATTATTATTTTTACAATAAATCATTCATTATCCTTAATATCTGAAGTCAAAATAATTATATCTCATATATATATATATGTAAAAAAAATTTGTAAATTATTTTTAAACAGTTAGGTGTCTTTATCGTAAAATTAAAATTATAATCCTATATAAATTTTATTTTCTAAAATAATTTGAAAAATTTTAATTATAATTACAAATTTCTGTAAAAAATTAATCCTATATTTTGTTATAAAATAAATTACTTGGGTGAATAGTTATTTCAAGGTAAAAGTAAATTTGCGTAAAAGTTAAACAAGATGGAATAAAATGACTTAAAAAATTCAAAGATGTATCAAAAAGTTGATTATGAAGTTTTATTAAACCAAAACTAATTTTCTAATCATTAGTTGTAAATTGTTTGTCAATTTTCAGATGAATAGAGACCTTACCTTATTAAACGTGTAAGGGTTACTCTCATAACTACCCCTCCCTTCACTTATAAAATGGTTACATATTCACAACATTAATACTCAGATTTCATTTATATTATTTCTATTAATTATACCAAATCACTCCTCATGTAACTACATACCATGTTCAAAAGATTATGGTCACCATTACATTTTATAATTCTTCAACATCCAAAGATACTTCCATGTAATCTTCATGTCCTGAATTTGAGTATTATCAACTAAATATATTTTTCCCTTAATTTTCATATTAAATATTTATTGTATAAAGACTAATATAATTAAATTATTAACATTTATATAATTTAATTTTTGTGTATTAAAGATATGATTATTGTTTATTCATACCCCCAATATATTTATTAAAATTAAAAAATTTTCTGTGTATTGTGTGTACGACCGACTCCACTAAACTACATGTTTATTTTTCTGTAACCACTAAACAAGGATGAATATAAGGATCATATTATTCATAAATATTATCTTAATGATATAATAAATGTTTTATTATAAAAAATAGGAGAGAATATTATTGATATGATAAACAAATGAGGATCAATAATTTAATCTTCTAAATTCATTGTACTAAGAGGAAAACCATGTATTCCAATTGTGTAATATATTAAAATACAATATTTATTCATATAAATCATTAATATTTTAATATATCACAGTAATTCATTGTAAATAATATCATTTTTTTGTTACAATGATATTACAACAAAAATAACACATAATCATTCATTAAATCACTGTATATTCATGCTTGGGTCAGTTTAAGAACCCAATTAAAAAATATAATGAAATTATTTCAAGAAATAAAATGTGAACATAATTAATGGAACATAAATATTATGATTTTTTAAAAATTATATTTTAGTTTCTATATATTTCATAAACATATATAATTCATTAGTTAAGAAAACACCCTTCTATTGTCATGAATCTTTAGAAGATTCTTATTATAAATTTCAGTATCACTAATAATGACTAAAACTCTAATAAATGTATGTTGAAAAAAATGAAGTATTATTAATCATCCTTAACAGTATAAATAAAGATATAGTAATGATTAATTATTAAATTATAATAAACTCAAACACCACTAATATGAAACTAGTATAAATAATAATTACTATAATCAAACAATATATAAAATAGAAATTTTTCATGTAATGAATCACTATTTTTAAGGAGTATAGATGAAAATTTTAATGTTTATGATTTTTATTTATTTGAAGAAGAAATTTATATTTTTTATTTTATTTTAATATAGTTTTATTGATGTGAGAGAAATTGTTAATGATTTTGCCTCAAATTCCTCTCATTGAGATATGTTTGGTAATATGCATCGAATTTCATTTTGTTGGCCCATATAATACCTATGTGATATATCACATCATTAATATAATTTTAATAAATAATTTTGATGTTCCATTATAAACACAGTAGTTCAAGGGCTATTGATTAACATGTTTATGAATCCTCATGGGATTTTATGGACTTAATTTTGAATCTTTGAAACATAAAACATTTCATGAAAACTGTTTTATTGAAATGGAGTATTCATTTCACATGGATATATTTCTATAAAACTCCTTCAATTTCTGGAAATTAACATACTTAATCATGTTTCCTTATTTGTGTAACGCCCCGACCCTATTTGCCCAGAGTCGGTGCATTATTACCTAACATTGGCATGATCACAATAAAGATCAAATCTCGAAAGACCGATTGGTTTAGTAGCCTTGGAAACACTAGATATATTCCTAAGTTTTACATTACATCATAAAATGAAAAACTACTACAACAACATAATGTATCCACAGTCCACACTATTATCCCCTCATAAAATCCCTGCAGGTCATTCATAACTTACTTCTTCACACCCTGGGAAAAATAAAACATAGAAAAGGGGTGATCTCAAATGCCCAGTAAGGATAACAATATAGCGGAACATTCAAAAATAAGCATAAACATTTAAGGCAATGAATTACTAAAACAAAAGCCTTTTAAACTTGAACCTCAACATAGTATGGAAAAAGTAAAATGAAATAATTCCATTTACTTGTTCACATGGATATTCTACTAATCGAATAATCACATGCAATATCAATAACCACTTTCATAATGTTGGAATGCATAATGCCAGACTATTATAACCACATAGTCAAGGCCTCGTGCCAAGACTACAAATAAGATTTTTTCAAGGCCTTGTGCCAAGACACTAGTTTGTCTCATGAGACCTACCGATGCATCGAGGAGCTATAGCGGGCTCCACCCGTCACTTACTAAGTCCAATGCATTCCCATATGAAAAGGTTTAAAAATAACATAAACATTCGTATTAAAACTAGAATACGAAATGTCAATAATTTCACCATAAACTATGAATGGTATAAAAATAGCACATCCACAGTCAAACATATCACAAAACCTTCAATACAATATAGAAGTTTTGTATCATAATAAATCAACTTCAAATAATCTTAAAATCCATCAAAGGATGTTGACATAGATGAAATCAATATTCTTTTTAAAGAAATATATCCTTTTATTTTGAAATCATTTAAGATCCGTATAAAATAAAACATTTTCTTTGAAAATATTATTATAAGCTTGTAAGGGAAGCTTTTAATATTTTATAACGGCGGAAAATAGCCGCACTCGCCGTATAAGTTAAAAAAACATTCTTACCATAATTCTGTCGAAAAGGTTAAAAAAGACCTTGTTTTGAAAACGACGGAACGATTCCTTTATAAACCTCTTATAAAAAGTCAAACAAGGGTATAAATGACTTTAACCCATATTTTAGTAAATAGTAAAAAGCTTTTGAAATACGTTTTTAAGAAACATGGATGTGGATGATAAAGAGATCCCAGTAGATTATTACATATAAAAAACCTCGGATAATGAAGAGATTGTGAAATAACCCTTACCTTGTACTTTTCCTTGGTTGGGGTAGGTTAACCCCTTGTATAATGGTGAAATAATTGTTATTAAATTATACAAGAATCATATATATTAATATGATATCATATATGATCTTTTAACATTCATTTGTTAATAATATCTTAGAATTATCGTCGTTTCAGGTGTTAACTTACTCATTTGCTTTTATATGTTTTGTTAAATAAGCCATGTTTGTTGTATCTTATTCATATCCAGAATGATATCAAGTCCATAAACATCATTTTTAAATCATAAAATGATAATTATACTTAAATGGATACGATGGAGAATGAATCTCATCGCGTTCGTGGAGACGGTAGTCTGTACGTACGCACGAGCGACAATATCATTTTTTTGATATTAAAATAATATATAAATGGATGTTATATCATATATAAAGAATCATTAACATTTTATATTTATTATTTACATGAGTTACACATCATTATTATACCCATCCAAATAATAATATATTGAATAACAATTACACCACGACGTGGAGACGGTAAGCCGTACGTACGCACGTATGGTGACATGTTATTCAAAGGGTGGATAGAATACTTAATATGGTTGTACCATATTTATAATAACATCAAAATATATGTGAGATACTGGAGTTATTATTTTAGAATGGTAAGAACAAAGAAAGAAGAAGTGGAAGAAGAAAGGAACGTTAAAAGGGGTGGTGAAAACATTACCTCTTCTTCGGGTTCTTCCTTTTGATTTGATCAAACGGCCTCCTTAGGTTGGCTTTCTGATCAAACTAAGGCCTCTAGGTTGTAGTGAGGGAAGTTGGGAGAGTATTTGGGTAGAGTTTTGCCGAACCAAAAGGCTATGAAGGTGTGATGAAATGAGAATGAGGAGTGCCCTTTTATAAGAGGGGTGAGGGGAACCTTTGGAAAAGCTAGAAATATTAATTTATAATAAATTCATATTCGGTTTATAATGGCTCCAAAGTTGATTATTAAAATTTTAAGGTGGGGATAGGTCGAAAACCACTCAACCAATAGAATTTAGACAGGTTTGGGTACTTATATTAACCTTATCTTTAAGTATTAACTCTAAGTTAATTAGTTTCACTTTTACAATGTCTCTTTGTATTTTTATATAATATGGTTAATAAACGTACTATATACATCCAAGAGACCCCCAAGTGGTCCCTTAATGATGAACTTATCATTATATAAGTCTCTTGGCAGATCCTTAGATTTTTAGGAATTTAATATCAATTAATAATATAATATTTGTTTTAATAACTCTTTTATGTCAATTTTGACACTATTCAATAGTTGATTTTTTTTGAAACTCATAACAGATTGATTACTTAGAAAAAAGTAAATTAAATAAATCCTAATATATCATAGTATCCTAGAAAATTAGTTTAATTCATTAAAAGTTTCATATTATATTTATTTGGGTATTTATAGTATCAATTATTTTAAAGTTTCACTATAATAGTTATTACTTCATCATCATTGTGTCATAAATAAAATAAATTATTTAATGTCTAAAAATTATAAATAAAATATCATTATGTAGTAAATCTTTTTATCTTTCTAATGAATATTTATAATCTAAAATCCAACATATATAACCCTATGTAACAATTGTTTTTCTAAAGGATATATGCTTGTGTCATTTTTGTATTCATTTTAACTTAATTAAAATAAAGTGTCATTATCACTTACAAGTGGATCCATGGGGTCCCAAAATCGACCCAAAGATGCCCATGGTCGACCATGTATCAACCAATAGGGTTAAGACACGTTTTAGGGTAATTTATTATTATTATAATATTATTTTTTTAACCCTTATTTACCGGATTTACCCTTAACCATGGTAAATAAAATATTTACCGCAGTAATTATTCAAAATGTCTAAAAATAAAATTTACCTATTTTATACAATTTGAACATCCTGATTCCAAATATGTAATCCATTTTCTTAAATTCAAAACATAGAAGTGGCAGAAATTAATTTAAAATTAATTCCCGCTGTCAAAACAAAAAGTGTGTTTTTAAGAGATAATAACTATCAAAAGATTGACACTTGTTTATGTTCGGTTTAATTGTAAAATTATGTTCAATGACCAAAATTATATTAAATGGTAAAAATATATTCTAAATATACTTTAAAACTACTAAAATTCATAATTTATCACTATTAATTATTTTGATTAAAAAGGTTGTATTTAATTAAAATTTAGCAATTTTCACTATTCATCAAAATATGAAAGTTATCCGAAAAGTACCAAAATTTCACCTTAGGCTAAATTAGATATTCCGAATCCAAAAATGAAGTCTATTTTGAAATATAATATATATATAATTTTAAAAAGTAGGTATTACTATTCATAACGGCTAGTTTGATTGGTTGTTAGAACTCGGTGTTGCGTACAACACACGCTATCGCATTATTCAAAGAGAAGCGTACCGTAGAAGCTTGGGGTGTTACATTCTCCCCTCCTTCAAATAATTTCGTCCTCGAAATTTCTAGAATACTATCTCATGAAAACAATCGGGTGGTTCTTCATCATAAGTTCCTCGGGTTCCCACGTTGCCTCTTCCATCTTATGGTTTCTCCACAAAACTTTTACGAGACGCGTCGTCCGGTTTCTCAGTAATTGTTCTCTCGTATCAAGAATCCTGACGGGCTCTTCACAATAGGAAAGATCAGGTTCCAGTTCTAATTCCTCATAGGTGAGTACATGCATTGGATCAGGCATGTATTTCCTCAACAGAGATACGTGGAACACATCGTGAACTTTGGAGAGACTTGGCGGCATTACCAATCGGTAAGCTACAATCCCAATTCGTTCTAGAATTTCGAAAGGTCCGATGTACCTGGGACTCAATTTACCTTTCTTACCAAAATGTATGACTCCCTTCCATGGAGACACCTTTAGGAAAACATGATCACCAACTTGAAATTCCAAATCCTTCCTTCGATTATCGGCATAGCTCTTCTGCCTACTTTGAGCTGCTCTGATGTGATTTTGGATTAACTTCACCTTTTCCATCGTTTCCTCCACCAGTTCTGGACCTACAAGTTTTCTTTCACCGACGTCATCCCAACAGGTTGGTGTACGACATCTCTTTCCGTATAACGCTTCATATGGTGACATTTGAATACTTGAATGGAAGCTATTGTTATAGGAAAATTCTACCAGAGGTAAATATTGATCCCACATACCCTGAAAGTCAAGTGAGCAAGATCTCAACATGTATTCTAAGGTTTGAATAGTCTGTTCTGATTGTCCGTCTGTCTGAGGGTGGTAAGCAGTGCTCAAATGAAGTTCAGTATCTAGGGATTTCTGAAGACTTTTCCAGAATCTTGAAGTAAAACGGGGATCACGATCAGAAACAATCGATAGGGGTACTCCATGAAGTCTCACAACTTCATTAATATATAGTCTTGCTAGACGTTCCAGGGGTAGATCTTCTCTTATAGCAAGAAAATGTGCTGACTTGGTAAGACGATCAACAATAACCCATATTTCATCATTCCTTCTAGGAGTCTTTGGTAGCCCCATGACAAAGTCCATCGTAATATTGTCTCATTTCCACTCCGGTATGGGAAGAGGTTGCATGACTCCTCCAGGCTGTTGCCTTCCAGCTTTCACTTATTGACAAACCATACATCTTGACACAAAATCATCAATCTCCCTCTTCATGTTGTCCCATAAAAAAGGTTCCTTCAAATCTCTATACATTTTTGTGCTCCCAGGGTGTATAGAGAAATTGGAACTATGAGCATCATCCAGCAATTCCCTTTTTAGATCAGGTATATCGGGAACACAAAGTCTCTTCCCAAATTTCAAAATTCCATCTTCATACACAAAGTCTCTCAATCTCCCATCATTCATAGATTTAATCTTCTTTTGAAATTCTTCATCATCGGTATGAGTACTCTTAATCCTTTCTATTAAAGATGGTTTGGCAACCATTTGAAAAAGAAATGATGTTTCTCCTTCCCTGGTTATTCCCATGTCCATCTTCACTAGATCCATGAAAATTGGATCCCTTTCAATTATCATATTGTTCAAAACTCCATGGTCTTTTCTACTCAAAGAATCTGCCACCTTGTTTGCTTTCCCCGGGTGGTAGTGTATCGTGCAATCATAATCCTTGAGTAATTCAAGCCATCTCCTTTTCCTCATGTTGAGTTCTTTTTGTGAGAAAATATACATCAAACTCTTGTGATCAGTATAAATCTCACATTTTTCGCCATAGAGGTAGTGCCTCCATATCTTCAAAGCAAAGATCACAGCTGCTAACTCGAGATCATGAGTAGGATAGTTTTGTTCATGAATTTTCAACTGTCGTGATGCATATGCAATAACTCTATCATTCTGCATAAGGACACAACCAAGTCCTTTCTTCGATGCATCACTATAAATAACGAACCCATCATTCCCCGATGGTAGAGTCAATATAGGAGCATTGACTAATCTTTTCTTCAGTTATTTGAAACATTCTTCACACTCATTTGTCCAAACAAATTTAACCCCTTTACGTGTGAGCTTCGTTAATGGGTTAGCCAATCGGGCAAAATTCTGGACGAAACGTCGATAATAACCTGCCAAACCAATAAAACTACGTACCTCAGTTATACTCGTAAGTGCTGGCCATTCTTGGATTGCCTTGGTCTTAGAAGGATCAACAGAGATTCCATCTTTAGAGACAATATGGCCAAGAAAAAAAAATCTCATGAAGCCAGAATTCACACTTGCTAAACTTCCCATATAATTCATGCCTCCTCAGAGTCTTCAAGATAATGCGCAAGTGATTTTCATGATCTTCGTAGGTTTTGGAGTATACCAAGATATCATCAATAAATACCACCACAAATTCATCGAGATACTCCTTGAAAACTCTATTCATCAGATCCATGAATACAGAGGGTGCATTAGTCAATCCAAACGACATTACAGTAAACTCGTAATGCCCGTACCTGGTTCGAAATGCTCTCTTCGGAATGTCTTCCTTCTTCACACACAACTGATGGTATCCATATCGAAGGTCAATCTTTGAAAAGTATTGAGCTCCATGCAGTTGGTCAAATAAATCATCAATACGAGGTAGGGGATACTTGTTCTTTATCGTTATAGCATTGATCTCCCTGTAGTCGATACATAACCTCATAGATCCATCTTTCTTTTTAACAAAAAGAACAGGGGCTCCCAATGGAGAAACACTAGGGCGAATAAATCCCTTATTACTCAATTCCTCTAGTTGTTTCTTTAGTTCGACTAACTCTATAGTGGCCATTCTATAAGGGGTCTTCGATATAGGCATTGATCCAGGAATCAAATCAATGGAAAACTCAACTTCTCGTTCTAGAGGATGTCCAGGTAAATCTTCCGGAAATACAACTACAAATTATTTCACAACAAGTACATCCTCTATTTGAACATTCCTTTCCTCACCGACAGTTATTTCATTCTCATCCTCCCCAATAATTGAATTAAGTTGAGCTACTGGAGGTGGATCTAAATAAGAATTAGGTGGTGACGATTCTGCTCTAAAGATAAGGTGTTCCTTATCATTATCATCAAGAATCGTAACCTCTTTCTTCTTACAATAAATCTTCGCATCATAGTCCGAAAGCCAGTCCATACCGAGGATTATATCAAACTCAATCATAGGTTTGACGATGAGATCAGCAGATAAAGAAAATTTATGTGCTCTAATGGGGACTGATTCACAAAACTTTGTTGCAATGATACTTCCCTTAGGAGTTTTAACTGAAAACTCTCTTATTAAATTAAATTGGAAATATCTAATTTTCTTAGCAAACTGGGAAGATATGAAACAATGCGACGATCCAGAGTCAAATAATGCATTTTCTAAACTTGAGGAAACCATTAAATTACCTGCCACCACGTCTTTTGGAGCTTCTACCTCTGCAGTAGTGATAGCATAAGCCTGTCCTTGATCCCTTGGCCTTTTCTGAGGTAAGTTCTCCTAACGCTTAGGACATGCATTTGCATAATGCCCCATCTCTGTTCAATTGTATCACTGAACGTTGGTAGCTTCCTTCTTCCCCTTGCAATCACGAGCTTGGTGGCCTTTTTCACCACACTTGTAACAGACTCCCATTCCCTTCAAGAAAGTACCAGGATGTTTCTTCCCGCATTTACCACAAGATGGATATTCAACCTTTCCCTTCTTCCCCTTATTTCCATTCCTAGATTGATCAGCAGGTCTCTTTTTCTCTTGCTCTGCTTTAAAGTCATAAGACTTAGAGAATTCCTTTTCGGTCTTGATAGCACATGAGACAATGTCTTCGTACGATGAAAAGGATTGTGAGACTAATGCTTGACAGAGAAATGGTTTTAACCCATCAAATAAACGATCAATCTTACTTCTTGGGTTGCGAATATAATCTCTAGCATACTTCGCTAACCTTGTAAAGTTAGCCTCATACTTTGTGACATTCTCATCCTCCTTTTGTCTCAGACCCAGAAATTGCCTTTCCATATCTGCTCGATGGTCGCGAGGAAAGTATTTTTCTAAAAACAGATATTTGAACTCCCTCCATTCCATATTTGATACTTCATCATCTTCCTTCATGTTTTGAATCAATGACCACCATTGATCAGCATCTCCAGTGAGGCGGTAAACTGTCATGATAACTTTTTCCCTTTCACTGCTCCCCAAAGCCTGAAATATTTTCTTTAGGGAATTTATCCACTGCTCGGCTACTAAGGGATTTGTACTCCCATTGAACGTTGGTGGTTGTTTCCTCATGAATCGATCTAACAATGATCCTCCACGCTGCGGATCAGGGTGCTCCATACGGGTAAGGTTATTATTCATAACCTGAGTAAGTTGTCCCAGTATGGTGATTATCTGATCGGCACCAGTTGCATCACCAGCCCCACTATAATTATCTTGAGCAGGAGGGAAATCCCTACATGGAGTGCGTACATTGATACAGTTTCCATTTCTTCCACTAGGCGCCATTTCTAAACAATGGCATAAACTAGATTAGTTTATGAATCAAAATACATAATCCCATACTTATAAAACACTTAACATAAATTGAACTATTTATGGATATAATCCATAATCATAAGAATGTTTTCTTAGAGGAAGTATATACTCATAATCCCTTCAAAATGATTTGTAAAGAAAAATGAGAGTTATCCTAAGCATATCCCCCGGGAGTGTCGTAACCAAGAGTGCAGCAAAGCCCGTTGTCGTGCACCAGTTCCCGTTCGAGTCTAGCTCAAAGCGGTGTTTTCGGGTTTTACCCCTAGGTACATCTATGCCAGAGCCGCCTCTACCTGCTCGTATCCAGACAGGAATGTATTGCTAGGAAAACTCACAAAATCTCTACAATACCAAAATTCTAGGAAGTTATTCTATACTAATCCTCAAAGTTCATCTTAGGTCTACGTGCTCTAATCAGAGTTTATCTAAATCTAGTTTCCAAGGTTTGTACTAAACATCCTCTGATACCAACTGTAACGCCCCAACCCTAGTTGCCCAGAGTCGGTGCATTATTACATAACATTGGCATGATCACAATAAAGATCAAATCTCGAAAGACCGATTGGTTTAGTAGCCATGGAAACACAAGATATATTCATAAGTTTTACATTACATCATAAAATGAAAAACTACTACAACAACATAATGTCTCCACAGTCCAAACTATTATCCCCTCATAAAATCCCTGCAGGTCATTCATAACTTACTTCTTCACATCCTGGGAAAAATAAAACATAGAAAAGGGGTGAGCTCAAATGCCCAGTAAGGATAACAATATAGCAGAAACTTCAAAAATAAGCATAAAAATTTAAGGCAATGAATTACTAAAACAAAAGACTTTTAAACTTGAACTTCAACATAGAATGGCAAAAGTAAAATTAAATAATGCCATTTACTTGTTCACATGGATATTCTACTAATCGAATAATCACATGCAATATCAATAACCACTTTCATAATGTTGGAATGCATAATGCCAGACTATCATAACCACATAGTCAAGGCCTCGTGCCAAGAATACAAATAAGATTTTGTCAAGGCCTTGTGCCAAGACACTAGTTTGTCTCATGAGACCTAACGATGCATCGAGGAGCTATAGAGGGCTCCACCCGTCACTTACTAAGTCCAATGCATTCCCATATGAAAAGGTTTAAACATAACATAAACATTCGTATTAAAACTAGCATACGAAATGTCAATAATTTCACCATAAAATATGAATGGTATAAAAATAGCACATCCACCATCAAACATATCACAAAACCTTCAATACAATATAGAAGTTTTGTATCATAATAAATCAACTTCAAATAATCTTAAAATCCATCAAAGGATGTTGACATAGATGAAATCAATATTCTTTTTAAAGAAATATCTCCTTTTATTTTGAAATCATTTAAGATCCGTATAAAATAAAACATTTTCTTTGAAAATATTCTTATAAGATTGTAATGGAAGCTTTGAGGATTTTATAACGGCGGAAAATAGCCGCACCCGCTGTATAAGTTAAAAAAAACATTCTTACCATAATTCTGTCGAAAAGGTTAAAAAGGACCTTGTTTTGAAAATGACGGAAAGATTCCTTTATAAACCTCTTATAAAAAGTCAAACAAGGGTATAAATGACTTTAACCCATATTTTAGTAAATAGTAAAAATTATTTGAAATACATTTTTAAGAAACATGGATGTGGATGATAAAGAGATCCCAGTAGATTATTACATATAAAAACCTCGGATAATGAAGAGATTGTGAAATAACCCTTACCTTGTAATTTTCCTTGGTTGGGGTAGGTTAACCTCCTGTATAATGGTGAAATAATTGTTATTAAATTATACAATAATCATATATATTAATATGATATCATATATGATCTTTTAACATTGATTTGTTAATAATATCTTAGAATTATCGTCGTTTCGGGTGTTAACTTACTCATTTTCTTTTATATGTTTTGTTACATAATCCATATTTGTTGTATCTTATTCATATCCAGAATGATATAAAGTCCTTAAAAATCATTTCTAAATCATCAAATGATAATTATACTTGAATGGATACGATGGAGAATGAATCTCATCGCATTCGTGGAGACGGTAGTCTGTACGTACGCACGAGCGACAATATCATTCTTTTGATATTAAAATAAGATATAAATGGATGGTATATCATATATACAGAATCATTAACATGTTATATTTATTATTTACATGAGTTACACATCATTATTATACCCATCCAAATAATAATATATTGAATAACAATTACACCACGACGTGGAGACGGTAAGCCGTATGTACGCACGTATGGTGACATGTTATTCAAAGGGTGGATAGAATACTGAATATGGTTGTACCGTATTTATAATAACATCACAGTATATGTGAGATACTGGAGTTATTATTTTAGAATGGTAAGAACAAAGAAAGAAGAAGTGGAAGAAGAAAGGAACTTTAAAAGGGGTGGTGAAAACATTACCTCTTCTTCGGGTTCTTCCTTTTGATTTGATCAAAAGGGCTCCTTAGGTTGGCTTTATGATCAAACTAAGGCCTCTAGGATGTAGTGAGGGAAGTTTGGAGAGTATTTGGGCAGAGTTTTTCCGAACCAAAAGGCTTTGAAGGTGTGAAGAAATGAGAAGGAGGAGTGCCCTTTTATAAGAGGGGTGAGGGGCACCTTTGGAAAAGCTAGAAATATTAATTTATAATAAATTAATATTCGGTTTATAATGGCTCCAAAGTTGATTATTCAAATTTTAAGGTGGGTATAGGTCGAAAACCACTCAACCAATAGAATTTAGACAGGTTTGGGTACTTATATTAACCTTATCTCTAAGTATTAACTCTAAGTTAATTAGTTTCACTTTTACAATGTCTCTTTGTATTTTTATATAATATGGTTAATAAACTTACTATATACATCCAAAAGACCCCCAAGTTGTCCATTAATGATGAAATTATCATGATATAAGTCTCTTGTCCTATCGTTAGATTTTTATGAATTTAATATCAATTAATAATATAATATTTGTTTTAAGAACTCTTTTATGTCAATTTTGACACTATTCAATAGTTGATTTTTTTGTGAAACTCATAAAAGATTGATTACTTCGAAAAAGGTAAATTAAATAAATCCTAATATATAATAGTATCCTAGAAAATTAGTTTAATTCATTAAAATTTTCATATTATATTATTTGGGTATTTATAATATCAATTATTTTAATTTTTCACTATTATAGTAATTACTGCATCATCATTGTGTCATAAATAAAATAAATTATTTAATGTCTAAAAATTATAAATAAACTATCATTATTTAGGAAATCTTTTTATCTTTCTAATGAATATTTATAATCTAAAATCCAACATATATAACCCTATGTAACAATTGTTTTTCTAAAAGATATATGCTTGTGTCATTTTTGTATTCATTTTAACTTAATTAAAATAAAGTGTCATTATCACTTACAAGTGGATCCATGGGGTCCCAAAATCGACCCAAAGATGCCCATGGTCGACGATGTATCAAACAATAGGGTTAAGATACGTTTTAGGGTAATTTAGTATTATTATAATATTATTTTTCTAACCCTTATTTACCAGATTTACCCTTAACCATGGTAAATAAAATATTTACCGCAGTAATTATTCAAAATGTCTAAAAATAAAAGTTACCTATTTACACAATTTGAACATCCTGATTCCAAATATGGTATCCATTTTCCTAAATTCAAAACACAGAAGTGGCAGAAATTAATTTAAAATTAATTCCCGCTGTCAAAACAAAAGGCATGTTTTTAAGAGATAATAACTATCAAAAGATTGACACTTCTTTATGTTCGGTTTAATTGTAAAATTATGTCCAATGACCAACATTATATTAAATGGTAAAAATATATTCTAAATATACTTTAAAACTACTAAAATTAATAATTTATCACTATTAATTATTTTGATTAAAAAAGTTGTTTTTAATTAAAATTTAGTAATTTTCACTATTCATCAAAATATGAAAGTTATCCGAAAAGTACCAAAATTTCACCTTAGGCTAAATTAGATATTCCGAATCCAAAAATGAAGTCTATTTTGAAATATTATATATATATAATTTTAAAAAGTTGGTATTACTATTCATAACGGCTAGTTTGATTGGTTGTTAGAACTCGGTGTTGTGTACAACACACGCTATCGCATTATTCAAAGAGAAGCGTACAGTAGAAGCTTGGGGTGTTACAATTTGTGGGGAAATTTATTCCTTTGGTTCTATATTAGAAATAGTTTTTACTAAAAAGAACTTAATTTATTTTGATATGACAATTCCCTTGATATTATTTCAATTTAGTAAGGAATATTAGTCCCATTGATTTTATTATATATTATCAAAATATTATTTTCTAGGAATATAGATTCTGAACACATATATGATTTGATAAGTATTTCAAAATTATTGAGTTGTGTTATTTTTGAACCATCTGCACTCATTCACTGGATAGCCTATGATATTGTTTTTCATGTATTGAATTAGAAATATTCTCATTTATCCATCTTGGTGAGAACATCACATTATTACGTAATAATGATTGGTTTAATACTTTTAACATATAAAAGGGAACCCCCTCATCCCCCATTATTAAACATAAGAAAATATCCTAGTTATTCTTGGGAAAATAATCCCATTATATTTCCTTTATTGAACTAGGGGATGATGAACACTTTGACTGTAATTCCTCGACCCCAAAAGCCCAGAGCCGGTGCATTATTTTAATACATTGGCATGATTACAAGGAATCAAGTCCTGAAGGAATGATCAGTTTAATAGTCTAATAAAATAGATTACATACATGAATGTTACACTACACATTCAAACATAAAACACAACATAACTAATCCATTGAGAATGCCATTATTCCCCTAGCTTAACCCTATATATCAAACATAATACAGTTCTTGGAATCCTGGGAAAACAAATCATAATAAAGGGGTGATCTCAAATGCCCAGTAAGGGTAAATAATTTTGCAGATGTTATAAGCATTTAAAGAAAGATTTGTAATAAAAAACATCTTTTTTAACATAAAATTGAACATAATATGGGGAAAATAAATAAAAAATTACCATAAAAACATTCACATGGATTTTATACTAGTCTACTAATCACATGTAATAATTAATTTCATAATGAGGGAATTCTTAACGCTGGAAATAATTACCAAATAGTCAAGGCCGTGTTCCAAGACAACATATAAAATATTTTTCATTTCTTTCTTCCAAGAAATTAGTTTTTCCCATGAGACCTATCGATGCATAAAGGGGTTATAGCAGGCCCCACCCGTTACTTACTAAGTCCACTACATTCCTCATATGAAAATGTTGAAACATGACATAAAAATTCATATTAAGACATGCATAAGAAATGTTAGTACTTCAACTATTAACCATGATGGTTTTAAAGATAGATCATCAACATATAAAAATACCATAACTCATTCGATACAATATGGAAGATTTTATTATAAAAAATCAACCTTAATCAAGAATAATATCTAGACAATAATGTTGACATAGATGAAAATGATGAGTAAAACTTTTTAGAGAAATATCCCTTTTTGTGAAATCATTTAAAATTCACACATTTATAAAGGAAGTCATTTGAAATTTATTTTTTAATCAAAGTTTCCCAGACCACTTTGAATCTTTTGAAAGTAATTATCATTTTAAAACAGTCATGTCCATATAAATAAATCACTAAATCCATTTTGAAAACATTGACATTAATGAGAAAGATTTTGAAGAATAAATTTTTAAAACATTTAAAATTATGTTTTAATATAAGATCTACCTAAAAGAATAATTTTGAAATATATTTTATGAAACATGGACATGGACAATAAATATTTCCTAGAAAATACATACTCATAAACAATCTCGGATGACAATGTGATTGAGGAATTAACCCTTACCTTGCACTTTCTTTTGGTCGAGGATACGTTTAACCTCCTGTATAATGACAATAGTACGTTATTAAATTATACCAGAACTATATTAATATTCATTATATCATACATGATTCATTATATCATTCATGATTCATCAATGACTTTTTACTACCCATTTAATAATGATTTCCATGTCAAATTAATGTTTCGAGTAATAATCGCTTTCTTTATCGTACGTGTTTTAACATTTTATTCTTGATCGTATCATTTACATAATGATTTAAATACATCCATAATATAAAACATGATTTATATATAATATATATTCATATTATATATATGTATAATAAATAGATATATTAAATGAAAAACATCATTTATGGAGATGATAGGCTGTACGTATGCATAAATGCTGTTTCCATTAAATTTTCTTTTTATTTTAAAAGGAATGAAAACCAGATGATAAATATGTATATTATTATTCTAGTAAAATATAATATTTTATAAATTTTACATAATTTCATTAACACCATCCGTTATATGTTCCATGTATGGTATAAACGAGTCATAATACTTTGAGGGGGTGTTAGTCCGCACTTCCTAAAATAAAATTATCGTATATATACAACATAAAATTTATAAATGTATTATATGAATTATAATTAAAGAATAATATAGATAAAATAAATATCATATATAATTATAGTGCCATATTAATGTCCCCCATAAGATGTGGTAGTAGAATATTGAACAATCATCATTTTGTGAGGTAGTAGATTTTCGTCCACAAAAACATTATGTTTTATACCCATTAGACGGAGGTCTGTGTATGTTTTGCTAAAATAATTATCATAAAAACAACCTAGTATATTGTGGATATTTTAGTTTTTATAAAATAAAGTAATAAAGAGATTAATGGGGTTGTAGAAGCAAAATAACAGAAATAACATAAGAGGAGACGTCACCTATAAATCAGTTAACTCCCTTTGGTTTGAACCAAAAGGCTTCCTTGAGGTACCGTATGCCTAAGGTGGGGCCTTTAAAAGGTAAAGAGGGATGTAGGAAGCTTAATTTTGAAGAGTTTGGATGATTGAAGGGTCTTGATAGGTGTTAGTAATGGGTTAGATGTGATGGACATTTATAAAGGAGGGGTGGGGCTCTTTAAGAAAATTTGAAAATATTATTTTATAATATAATGATATTCGGTTTCTAAATGTCCACAACTAATTAAAGTCAAATATAAGATGAATCATGTTCAAAATAAAATCATACCATAATAATTGGATAGTTTTTGAATATTTTTTTAATTTTTATAATTTCATTTATTTAAATCATTCATTAACGAGGTAAACACTGTATCATTATTGTGTCATAAATAAGTTTATATATTTTATATCTAAAAATTATAAAAAAAAATCCACGATGTTGTAAATAATTTTATATTTCAAATTAATATTTATATTCAAAATGATAACTTATATAACTCCATTTAAAAATTGTTTTACAAAAAAATATATGTTTATGTCATTTTTGTCTTTACTTTAAATTAATTAATATAAAGTGTCATTATCACTCTAATGTGGCCCCATGGGGTCCAAAAATCAACCCAATGATGCATGTGGTCGTAAATGTATCAACCAATATTAGTAGGACACATGATAGGGTAATTTAATGTTATTATAATAATATTTGTTTACCCTTAAATACTAGATTTACCCTTTAACCATTTTAATGAAAATATTTACTAATGTAAATATTCATAATGTCTAAAAATAAAAGATACGTATTTAAAAAATTTGTATCTCTTGATTCCAAATATGGAATCCAATTTTCCAAATTCAAAACAAAGAAGTGGCAGAAATTATTTTAAAATTAATTCCCATTGTCTAAACAAAAAGCATGTATTTAAGAAATAATAACTATCAAAATATTTACACTTGTTTATGTCTAGTTAAAATGTGAAATTACATCCAATGACCTAAATTATATTATATGATAAAAATATAATCTACTGATACTTTAAAACCACTCAAATATAAAATTTATCACTATAAATTATTTTGATTTAAAAAGTTTCTTTTAATTAAAATTTAGCATTTTCACTGTTCTACAACATGTGAAAGTTATCAGAAAAGTAAGAAAAAAATTGATCTGAACTAAATTTTTATTTCTAGATTCTAATGAATAATTTATGTTACTTAAATTTAAGATATAAAAGTGTAAAAATTTGTTTTTTAAAAAAAGGTTCACAATTAAAAGGCTATAAAATTTCATTTTTTTAACAAATAATTATTTTATCTGAAAAATAATTTTGTTCTTATAATATGTCTAAGAAACACATAATATGGATTCAAAAATTATATAAAGCATATAAAATCCCAAATTCAGTTAATAATATTCATAATCTCTTTTTGAACGACTAGTTTGGAAAGTCATGGTGCGCTCGAACTCAGTGTTGCGTGTATCACAAATTATTGAATTACATTGAAGAAATAACATACTTTGAAATCATGGGGTGTTACATTATCCCCTCCTTCAATAAATAGAATCCTTGCAATTTGAAATTGTTCTTCGAAAATAAAATTTTAAAAATAGAAAAATACCACTGTGGAAAACCCACAATGGAAATTAGCTTAATAAAATTTAGTCTTAATAAGGGGGAAAGGGAAATGAAAAGGTCACCACCAAATTATGATCTATATTATGAGAACATTGGTTGAAATTATAGACTCATAATTAGAGGAAAAAGTTAAATATTTTTAGAGAGATATTGAGGTCATCAGTCACAAACTAGTGTAAAAATGAGTACCTCAAAGGCATCAATCCATGATGATTTAAAATATCCTCAGTTAAAAAAAACATAAGGTATTTTGATAAAACATTTATGGTTTTAAGATACCTTCCCTAAAGTTTTAGAATGAATTTATTCATAGAATAAAAGGAAAAAATATGCATAACAAGTATATTTTCATCAATCATCTAATTCCTATGAAAAAATCATCTTTCACTTCAAAAGATAATAGAATTAAAAAATATTCAATTTATCATAATTTTATAGGGTTCCAAAAATAATGAATTTGTAATTAATTTGTCGAAATATTTAAACAAACTACATTATAAAAACCAGGACATCACGTAGGTCAGTGGTAAGTAATACACCCTTGTCACCGTTTGGTTGCAGGTTCAAGTCTCACGCCCTTGCTGGATGTGATGGGTTGTCGCCTGACCTCTAGGTTGTACTTTTTATAACAATCAAAAAATAAACTTAATAAATTTTTTAACCTTAAATAATAGTATCTAATGTCCAAAATAATTCATTATTAAATTTAGACTTATTTAAAATAAATTTATCCAAACTCACAATAGAAAATTTTTACAGAAGGTAAATATATTGAAGATCCTTTTTTCCATGTAATGACATGTGAATAACTTTATCATGTAATCTTTTAAAACACAGTGACACCCATAATTACCATAAAAAATTATTTATTACATTAATTCTCTCATATTCCATATAGAATAATGGATATACCCTTTATATCCAAAAATTTTGTAAACTCCAACAATAATGGAATAAACGATCATTTAATTAGTTTCAATAATCGATAATATTGAATATAATTTATCCAAATCAATTATATCTTATTCCAAAATCATTACCTCAGTATAAAAACAATATTAAGGTTTATCTTTCCTTCAACCATGTATTTTCCAAAACGTTTAGATTTCTATTGAGTCACTTTTCTTAGATCCATATAATCTCAAATACTTAAAAAAATAGTACTTCATTACAGTATTTATATACTCCATAATTATTATAACTAGTACATTATTGATACAACACTCAAATGACACCATTCATTGATATCAACACTATAACACTAGTCATTACTCTTCATCAGTGGTAATATCATAAAATTATTATTATCCAACATCATCATTTGCGGTATGCTATGATGATTGAGACATTGATTCTCATAGTGTCCGAACTCTTTTCAGATGAAGCATTGTACATTTGAAACATTTTACTTAACCTTGAAATCATGTACTTGGTGTCCTTTTTCTTCACACTTATAACAAACTCCCATTCTTTTCAAGCATTTACCAAGGTAATTCTTTCCATAGTTATCACATAAGTGAAAATCATTCTTTACCTTATTCGCTTTATCAATCTTTCTCTCTACCATCCTTTTCTTCTATGGCTTCCCTTCAAATCCATAAGACTCATAGAATTCTTTACTTATCTTATTAAAAAATGATATTATTTCTTCATATGATGATAATACATGGGAGACTATTTCCTTTATAAATGTTGGCATAATACCATGAAAGATATGATCCCTCTGACTCTCTGGATCATGTGTATTGTTGGAGTTCCCATTCCATCTACTTGGCACCATTTCTAAACAATGGCATAAACTAGGTTAGATTATGTATCACAATGCATAATTCAAAAATTTTAAAATACCTAACATAAATTGAAAAAAGTGTTTTCATTGATAAAATATTTACACCTAAATCCTTCATAATGGATTATAATCAAATTTTGAATTATTTTAAGCATATCCCATGATATTTTCAATTCCAAGGGTGCAGAAAGGCCATGTTTCATTTACCAGGATACCCCGGGTCAAGACCAAAACTTATTATCAGAGTTTTTACTTCTTGGTATAATTGTGCTAGAGCTGGCTCTACCTTCTCGTATCTATATAGGGATGGATTTTTGGGAAAATTCAAAAAATAACTACATTACCAAAATTCTAGGATATTCTTCTATTCTAATCCTCAAATTCTATTTTAGGGTAATGTTCTCTAATAAGAGTTTATATAAATATAGTTTTGTAGGTTTGTACTAAAATTTCTCTGATACCAACTATAATGTCCCACCCCATAGACCAGGATCCATTTCATTATTTTAAAACATTATCACGATTACAAGAAATCATTTCCTGAAGGAATGATTAGTTTAGTAGTCTTGGAAAATACATTACATACATGAATGTTATAATACACATTCATACATAAAACACAACATAAATAATCCATTGTGAATTCCATTATTCCCTGAGAATAATCCTACATATCAAACATAATACAATTATTTTAATCCTAGTAATACAAAACATAAGAAACAGGTGAGCTCATATGCTGAGTAAGGGTAAATAATTTAGCAGAACCTATAAAATTTTGAGGCAAGATTTGTAATAAACACAAGATCCTTTTAAACAAAAACTTGACTATAATATAGATAAAATAATTCAAAAATTACTATATAAACATGCACATGGATAATCTACTAGTTGAAATATCACATGTAATAATTAATTTCACAATGAGGTAATGCCCAATACTGGGAATCATTACCACCCAGTCAAGCCCTCGTGCAGAGACTATGAATAATTTTTTTTTCAAGGCCTTGTACCAAGACACTAGTTTGTCTTATGAGACCTACCGATTCTTCAAGGGTCTATTGCGGGCCCCACCCATCACTTACAAAGTCCATTGTATTCTTCATATGAAAATGTTGAAACATAATATAAACATTAATCTTAAAAATACGATAAGAAATTTCAATACTTCAACCATAAGCCATGAATGGTTTTAAAATAGAACATACACCATCTAACATATAATAAATCATTTGATAAACTATGGAATATTTTATTATAATAAATCAACCTCAATCAAGAGTAATATCATGTAAATAATGTTAACATATTTGAAAATGATGACTAAACAACTTTAGAGAAATATACCTTTTTGTGAAATAATTTAAAAGCCCCAAATTTATAAAGGAAGTCATTTAAAAGAAATTTTTGAATCAAAGTATCCCATACAACTTTGAATATTTTTAAAGGAATTAATATTTTAAAACAATAATTCCTATATAAATATGTCTTTAAAACCATTTTTAAAACATGGACATTAATGAGAAAGATCTAGAATAATAAATATTTAAAACATTTAAAATGTTGTTTTCAATAAACTGTACCTTAAAAGAATAATTTTCAAATGTATTTTATGAAATGTGGACACAGATAATAAATTCGTACCAGAAAATACTTATACATTAACAATCTTAGATAATAATGAGATTGAAGAATTAACCATTACCTGGTACTTTTTTTGGTTGAGGGTACGTTGAACCTATTATATAATGACCATAGTATTTTATTAAATTATACCCAAACCATATTCATATTTATTATATCATACGTGATTTATATATGACTTTATACTACCAATTTTATAATGACTTCCATGTTAAATTAACATTTCGGGTGATAATCGCATTATGTACGTGTTTTAACTTGTTATTATTGATCGTGTCATTTAGATAATGAATTAAATACTTCCAAAATATAAAACATGATTTATATATAATATATATTTATGTTATAAATATTTATAATATATAGATATATGAAATGTAAAACATCATTTATGGAGACGGTATTTCATACGAACACATAAACGTTGTTTCCATTTCATTTTATTTTTTTAAAAGGAAAGAAAAACAAATGATACATCGGTATATTATTATTCCAGTATAATGTAATATTTTATATAAATTATGTAAGATCATTTACATGATCATTTATACGTTCCATGTATGGTATGAATGTGTCATGTCACTTTGAGGGGGAGGTAGTCTCGACTTCCTCAAATGAAATTATCATATATATACAACATGAAAATAATAAAGGTATTATATAAAAGATAATTATAGTAGATTATAGATAAAATAAATATCTTAAATATCATATATAATTATAATTCTATCATAATTTCCACCATAAGAGGTGGTAGTAGAAGATTTAACAATCATCATTTTGTGAGGCAGTAGTTCGCCGTCCACAGAAACATTATGTTCTATACCCATTAAATGGAGGTCTATTTAAGTTTAGTTCAAATAATTATCATAAAAACAACATATTATATTGAGGATATTGGTGTTGTTAAAAAAAATAATAAAGAGAGTTTATGGGGTTGTAGAAGTAAAATAAAATAAAAGAAGTTAAGAGGAGATATTAACTTTAAATCGGGTAACTCCCTTTGGTTTGAATAAAAATGATTCCTTGAAGTGCCTTCTACTTAAGGTGAGGCTTATAAGTGGAATATAGAGATGTGGGGAGATTAATTAGGTAGATTTTGGATTTTCCAAGGAGTCTGAGAGGTATGAGTAATGGGTTAGAGGTGAAGGCTTTTTATAAGGGGCGGGAGGGGCTCTTTAAGAATGTTTTAAAATAATATTTTATTATATAGTGATTTTTGGTTTCAAAAGATCCAACACTCATTAAATTAGAAAATAATATGACTCATGTTCAAAATAAAATCATCCAATAATAATTGGACAGGTTTGGGATATTGTTTGAATTTTTATAATCTCATTTATTTAAATCATTCATTAATGATGTAGAAACTGCATCATTATTATGTCATAAATAATCTTATTTATATGATGTCTAAAAATTATGAAAAAATAAAATGATGTAGGAAATATTTTAATCTTTCATATAAATATTTTTAGTCTAAACAATAACTTATATAACCAAATGTAAAATATTTTTTAATAAAAGATATATGTTTATGTCATTTTGGTCTTCACATTAAGTTAATTAATACAAATTGTCATTATAACTCTCAAGTGGTGCAATGTGGTACCAAAATAGACCCAAGGATTACCATGGTCGGAAATGTATCAACTAATAGAAATAGGATACATGTTAGGGTAATTTTATATTTTTATAATAATATTTTTTTACCCTTATTTACTAGATTTTCCTTTTAACCATGGTAAATAAAATATTTACTGAAGTAAATATTCATAATGTCTAAAAATAGAAGACACATATTTACATAATATGGACATAATTATTCCAAAAATGGAATCCATTTTTCAAAATTCAAAACATAGAAGTGGTCGAAATAAATTTAAATTTAATTCCTTTTTTCAAAATAAGAAGCGTATTTTTAATAAAGAATAACAATCAAAAGATTGACACTTGTTTATGTCAAGTTTAAATGTGAAATTACATCCAATGATCTAAATTATGTTATATGATAAAAATTTAATATAATTAAAATTTAAAACCACTCAAATGTATTATTTAACACTATAAATTATTTTAATGAAAAAGTTTTTTAATTAAAATTTAATATTTTTCATTATTTATCATAATGTAAAAGTTATAAAAAAAGTACAAAAAAATTATCCATAAAAAATTATTATGTCCCAATTATAAAGAATAATTTAATATAATTTCATTGAATATATAAAATTTTCAAATACTAGTTTTAAAAAAAGGTTCTCTATTAAAAGGTGATAAAGTTTCATTTTTTGAAAAATACTTATTTTATTTAAAAATGAATTTGTTCTTATATTATTTCTTCGAAACATATAATATGGATTCTAAAATTATATATAGTATATAAAATTTTAAATTCATTTAATACTATTCATAACCATTTTTTGAATAGAAAGTTTGGTAAGTCGTGTTGTACTCGAACTCGGTGTTGTGGGTAGAGCAATTTATTGATTTACTTTTAAGGGATAACATACATTGAAATCATGGGGTGTTATATTGAAACTAGTCTGAAGACACTGGACCATTTGTTTTATCATGGAAAAAAGGCCTTGGCCCACATCTAACCTTCATACCTTAACCTTGGGTACTATCAACCGCGAGTCTGTCTTCCCTCACTTATTTGATACTTTATCAACTAATGGGCCGAATCATGGTTTGAAATTAGGACCCTCATCCTTTCAAACCCATCCTCTACAATTTAACCTTCCCTCACCCATCATAACCATCTTCCATTATTGACCTGACCTATTAAGTAGATTTTTTCCACCTCTAACCTATGATCGTCATCCTCTTCATACCCCCATGACCATTGATTCCTTCATCAGCTAACACACCCCTATCAAAAGGGTGGTCAACTTTACCTCCTGACACCAATAATTAAATAATATTTCATCATCTTTTTCCTCCCACATTTTTTTGGGAAATTTTTTGATGCAATAACAAATTGATCCTTGGCTACTAGATAAAGAGGTGGTGGCATAATACCAATTTTCTTTTATGTTGGTTGAAATTCAGATTAGATGATGTTAACATTGATTTTTTTGTATTCATTTGACATAGGGAAATAAATTTACCTTTCTTATTTTGTTATTCCAATATAGATGATTATTTTCAATTAAAAAGTGTTTTTTTCATCATCCTTCATTCTCCAAATGGGTTATTTTAGGTCATCACTTTTATTGTTATTTGTAAAAGTATTGGCATGTCATATAATGTAATTCCAAATTAGAATATTTTTATAATGTTGGCTATGTATTAGTTTACCATCCACCTTCTTTCTCTAGATGAGTTATAATCATGTTATCCATTTATTAACAAAGGAAATATTATTGACATTCTTGATGATTATTGGATTCTAATATAGGTTGAACATGTACTAGTATTTTTTATTTTTTTTATAAGGATAACCAATTTTTTGTAACATAGATTCCATATGTAATTTTATAAATGTTTTTATTAACTCATATAGTGAATTAATTGTATTTAATCTAATGAATGGTGCATCTCATAATTACATATCCCCATTGTTGTTTCAGTAATTTTCATACCTTATTGAGTATTTTTTCTCACCATTATTATGATTTGATTTCCATTGTAAATAAGGAATTTTATTACATAAGATATGTTTAAAATTTTATAATGTGTTTATAAACATGCGGGAGATGTTGAATAATCATTTGAATTATGCAGTTTCATATATGGTGGGGAAAATGAAATTTGGAAATAACAAATATATAATTTTATTATTTATCTTTTTTCTTATTTATTTAAAAAGTCAATCCAAAAATAATAATTTAGATGAAAGTGATAAAATAATGGTGCTTTTTTAATTAGTTATTTTTATTCCTATGATTTTTAAACTAGTATTAAATCATGTATGTAATGTATGTGTTTATGGAACTATATTTGAGACTACAAGTCCGAGAAGTCACAGTCGGTATCAATGTAATAAATTGTATATTATTTTAGAATATGATTTTTATTAAGGATAATTTATGAATTGATTTGTTAATGTTCATCATAATATATAACCATTTTTGGTATGTATTTCTTATACAATTAAGGTAATAATACACATGTATTGATGGATTAGGATAACATGAAATTAATGAAAACCCTTGGATTAATAAGATATATTGGATAATATCCAGATTTATTTAATGAAAATATTATTTCGTTTTTCTTAAAAAGAAATATACATTCAATTGGATGTAGTTTTGGAATAGATTCACATAAGGGTAAAATTCTTGAAAACTGTTAGATGAGCATTAGATTAATCACTACATTGATGCATGATGAGTTGTACTACGACTACACACCTAGGGATACACTCTTGAGGGATATGATTTGTTTATCAAATTATCTTTATGAACCATAATACAGGGTTTAATAATGTTTTTACTAATTTTTTTAAAGAAACCTATAGAAAAATAACCACTAATAACCAAGGATTCAACAAGGATTCATAGGTTGATCCAAATGTACCATATGTTAAAATAAAAGGTGTCATGAGTAAAAACATATTTGTCTTAGTGTTTTAAGATTGATAATTTGGAAATTAATAAATATATTATTTTATTATTTGGTTGAAACATGATCAAAAAAATAAAAATGATAAAGACTTGTCTCTAAAAAACACTATGACGTATAACTAAATAGGATAACATACTAAAATGGTTTCAAATTTGAGTATATTCTTATTACTAAGGAGAAAGGTGACTTTATGTATCATATATAAGGTAGCGAGGTTGATATCAGAATATAACATATACCTTGATACTATTTTGTATTTTTTTTATTGATCGATATTTACCATAGATATTATGGTATATTATAAAAGATACGAGGATTATGTGATTCAACTAAGGATTACTCATTAGGTGTTCCTCTTCAAATGTTTGGAAACATATTTTAAATGTTATTAATAAAATTGGGAATATATTTTATGAAAACAATATATATATATATAGGATAAATATTGAAGAAAACAAGATTGAGGTATAGATAAAACTTCTGTTTAATAATAACATAATTAAGTGATAAGGAATGGGTGGTTTTATTTTAAATATGTATGTTAGATAATTATTGGTAACATTGGGATTCATAATTGATTGATGATATTTTTGGATAGGTTCATCTCATTTTTGGGATTATGATATACAATGAGTAGTGAATAACCTTTAAAACTAGTGGTTAATTCCATTTGGGGGTTAAGGATAGTGACAATTTTTAGAGGATTATATAATCACATTGTGTATTAATGTTTTTTAAATTATAATAACTATTGAGAATGGTATGTTATTTAGAGATTATTTTTAGGATATAAACATACATCGGTATATGATTTTGAGACTGAAAAATATTATTTTATGGGGGAGAAGTTGTATTTTGAGACCATAGATTTCAATGATTTTTATGTTTAAAATACTTTTTTAATTTTCATGGTTATTTATGTAATCTATTTTGAGGATTGTGTTTAAAAACCAAATTAAGGAGTCTTATATTAATCCATGAAAGATATATGTTAGAATGAGTGTGATATAAGTTGAACCAATAGCATTCAAAATAAATTTTAATAATTACATGCTAACATGATAATGATATTAAGTGAGACATATTGAGTTTAAATTTTTATTTCATTATTCATGATAGTTATCTTATAAATATCTTCACTCAAGTTAACTATCTAGATGTTTTAATCGATATGTCATGAAGAAACCAAGTTAAAAAATAATGCCCTGGAAAATGATGAAGCAATCTAAATGAAAAACTAATCATGATAATGGTTGTAGTAATAAATATTTTAATTAGGTCAAACCAGATATCAATAATTATAATTAACAATGTGGATATATTAAAAGTCCTAAAAACACTAAATAATAAAATTATGGAATCTCATGAAAGATTAACTTATTATGATCATAAAGGAACAAAAAGGTTCAACTTTTTATATGTCATCATTGTGTGATGAAACATGGGGGATATTTCCTTAATGTGGTGGGTTAATTCTATAATTTTGGAGTCTATGGTCATCAAATTCACAAGTGTAATGTATGAAGAGAAGATATAATTTTTTCAATACTAATAGAATTATAAATTATGTGACTCATTATCCCAATCTGAAAGACAATATGGGAGATAGACACCAATAACCACATGATCGAGGAAATATTACCAAACTGCTAAAAATGAATCAAATAATTATTTTTCACCCTAGGTATTCACAAGTCCTATGGCATGTGTGTTTTCACTAACTACGAGATAATGGGTTTTAAATAAAACCATCAATGGTATAATAATCATATGAATCATTTTTATAATTTGTGGGATATTAGTCGTATGTGTTCTAGAACCACATCACTTATTATAATTATATTTGAAATTAGAATTGCGTTACCTCTCTTTATAAATATCATAAAATTATTTTCTATATATAGATAATCCAATTCCACATAAAAATAGGAACATGATCATCTTATTTTTTATAGTTAATTAGGAGTTCTTTAATGACATTACTTTGATCTTGCGAGGATAATTATGAGGATGTAGTTTATTTATGGGGGTATAATGTTACACTACAAAATTATAATATATTAATAACATTAAATAAATAATTGGTTTCTAGCATACTGAGAACTCAACACTAAACTTAAATAGAACCATGATTTATCTAGATAAAATATATGTATTTCAATATTATTGTCAAAGATTTCATGAGAAGTAATGAATAGGTGTAACTATTTTATATATTATATGTATTTAAAAAATAAATATAACTTTTTATATTAATTAAATTGATTTTTACCTAGACTGTCACATTCAGAAGTTGGATTGGCCTTTCATGGATCATTCATATAGATTTCTACTTCCTCAATTTATATAAGTCATGGACCACTCTCTAGTGTTCATAAATTTATTCTTATTTTCATAACATACGAGTATATGATTTTTTAGCTAAAAACACCAAGAAACATTGTTTAGGAAAACTATAACACTTGATTCTTCTAATAATAGATAAACAATGAAATGTTTTGAAAATCCAGGAATATTAATAATTAGGGTAAAATGTCACTAAAAAATAATATAGTTAATATTAATTATAATATATGAATCATAATTCTATATGTTACACGCTTTTTCATATTGTACGACATGATTTGTGACAAAAAAGATGCTATAATTTATTCTTTATGATATACTATTTAGTATGTTACACAACACTCTATGGATTATATTATTTTATGTCAAATGAAATATATTTATATAATCTATTGAAATATAGTCTAAATACATCATATACATATATAATTTGGGGAATATCTACAATCCATTTAAATAAACCACCTATCTCTTGATGATATTTCATATATAAGTTCATCTATATTTTCAATTCCTCCAAATAGATCCCTTATAAATTGGAGGTAAACCTCAAATATTGATCACATACAATCAATTTTGGTTTCCCTTATACCCTAACCACCTAACTAATATATATCATTACATATTTACTATGTTTAAAGTCATCCAAAATAGTGATGACATGGGTAGTCATTATAAGACTTTCATCCAAAACCACGATGGAGTGTCCACCAATCTATGTATTTGTAATACCAATGTCAATGTACGTAATATAAATATCACATTTTCTTATACATATTTATAATAGTTTTTTCATCCCACTGGACTACTATAGATTTAATTTATATTATTTACATACTAATAACACTTATATATATTCATAAATATATGTCTTTATATTATCCCATGTGAATTTATATTAGATATCACTATTCAAATTATTGTTTCCAAGGAAAAAAGAGATTAATGAGATATGGTATTCATCTAATAGGTCATTCTCTTTTACAATCATAAATGTCTCAAAATCCATTTACACAAACATAATAGTCCTTAAGATATATGTTTGGAGAATATTTTGTGAATAGTAAAACAATTACACTATATAAAGATTCAAATATCCACCCTTTACATGTTCTAGAAGGCTGAATTTCGTATAATACTCATCATGAATAATGTTTTTAAATCATTTATAATGAGATATTCTACCACCTTTTCCCTTTTACATGTATAACAATCAATTATGCAGTCATATTCATTCATTATCTAATACCATAACTAACAATTCATGTTTTTCTATTTCTAAATTTTTATATATTTTATCCTTTTTTAATATTCTTTATAACCCAGGTGATATGAGATTAAGGTTAATGTTATGATTTTTTTAAAAATCTATTATTTGGTGTTGAGAAGGAAATATTTTTTGGAGTCAATGATCAATATGTTCATTTCATTCCAAATTGAAGGATTTTTTTTAATTTTTGAGGAATAAATGATTATACATGAAAGATTTTAGATCAATATATGTTTTTTATTTACTTCATATATATCTATGTATGGAGGATGCATCTATGAGTTTTTAAAGTGGTTACCTTGTAGATGAAAAAATGATTCATATTATTGTGGGTTGTACAAGATGTCATGAAATGATTTTTGTAAAAAAATATCACAAAATAAAATATCTCACATATTATATTTGAGATCATGAATGAATCATTATATTTTCGACATCATATTAAATGAAATGACATGGTATATCTATAAAATTCATAGGAGTTATGTGAATTGTGGTTTACAGAAGTAGTTACATGATCAATGTTCTGGGGAGGTAATTTTTAATAATGTGCATAGAGAGGCTTCTAGAGAAGTTTTTTCAATAAAAATATTTCTAATAATTTCATTTAATGGGAATGAATATAAATTAATGATATATTATTTAATAGAATTTCCTAATATTGGAAATCATTTAAAAAATAATGGAACTATTAATAGAGTTTTAGAGGGATAATCTCATATGAAATAAGTAGAAATAAATATTACTAAGTGTTATATGAAGAATAAAAACACATAGGATGTTCATAAAGGGGAATTCTGACTAGTAGTGTTTAATAGAAATAGATCATAAAGAAGGTTTGTTTCATGTTGGATCCATATATAAGTTATGGAAGGTAGCATATAGATAAGTTGTTCATATATAGGTTCGTGGTGTAAAATAAAATTCAAACATTACATGTTATATAGTATACAAAACACTATTAATATCGAAAGGATTTTCAAAAATAGAAAACATTCCCCACTGATGCTATAGATTTATTTAAAAAAATTTATTCTAGGATTATAAAATGAAATGTAAAATTATAGTCAGTATATCATGGTGAAAAAATCATATATTCTGGAAAATATAAAAGTCTCCCATGCATTGATAAATTAGGAATAAATTTATCTAATGTAGTTCAGAATGGAGGATTAAATTTATTTGTACTTTGGAGGTAGTGTGTGCTTTCCATGAATATAATTATAATAGAAGTGAAAATGGAAAGGAGTGACAGTGACCAATTTTTTTAACCATAAATATATTTTTTTTAGAGGGATCATGCATATTGACAATTATTTGTTTTTATGACATAGATTAACACATAACATTTACTAAAGTAAAATTAATATATTTTATTATAATTTATACACCTTTGTCTATAATTTATGGAAAATGAAATCATAATTTTTACCGTCTTCCTACTAAAATTTGAGAATAATCTATTATTTTTAATGAACATATATACATATTGATTCACTCATCCCCCCTCAGGGTGTCCTGGGTTACAATATTTGGTATCTATGATAGGGTTACAGTCACTAAATATGTCTCTATAAGATATTTGGTATGTAGAAGGTAGTTAATAAAAATCGTGTCCCTCAATTCAATGTAATCAATTATAAAATATTGGATAATATTCAGAAATCACATTTTTAATCTATTGGGATAAATTTTTTCTCTAATTATATATATTGGAGACATGTTAATGATATATCATAGATACCCATTTGAGCAATAATATTTTTTATGTTCATTCGAAATCTCAACATTCAATAGTAGTAACTCTGCCAATTTTGGTCCATATAAAAGAGATTTCTTACACTTGTGTCATGGCCATGATGGAAATATTTTCCAATATATTTGAAGCTAAAAGAAATATAAGTAATTAAAACATCATTTTCTATATATTATTTATCATTATATGAATTTGATCCATAATAAAAATATTGATGGACTTCTTAGACATATTTTTGAGTATTCTAGATTAATTTACGGATATGGTGAAGAAAAAATTATTATGGAAATTTTTTATAAAATCTATTGAATTATTACCCTAACATTAACTCTAATGTTTTTAGTGCATGAAGACTGAAGTAGAGAAAATATCTCAATTTATTATTTATAACAATGAATGGTTAAATATGTAATGTATATTAATATATAAAGAGCATAAATCTAGTCATATAAAATTATGAAATTTAATGTAATTTGGAAAAATGGAATCACTAATAGTTGGGATGAGGAATAATAAAATATCAATGAATTTATATCTATTATATAAAAGATGATTAAATGGTCCTAATTTTTATTTTAGGGAAGATCCACTTGTATTATTTTGGATATAGAAATTTTAGACACTTTAAAACAAGGTGTTCAATGGGATTTTATGATGATATAAATATATAAGAATTTTTTAAGGATAAAAAAAGAAGTTTGACTCCTAAATTTGATATCAATCCAATAAATTCAACCAAAAATATGTTTTAATTTAATTTATTGGTGAGAAAATAAGAATATCATTATTATTATTACCTTGATTCAATGGAAATATAATTTTAATTCAATGATAATGATTTTATACTTTGTGTTGTTTAAAATTTGAATCTTAATGGGATAAAGACATTCATGAATATGGTCTGGTTGATGTAAAAATAGAAATTTATAAAGAAATAAATGAGAATAATTTTAAACTAATAAAAAAAATATTTTTTTATTTATTTAATGAATTATATTAATATCATGATCATCTCAATGTGGGTATTGATTGAATAAAAGAGTAGTTTATAGATAAATAAACTAATTAGGTGAACTTGAATGAAATAATGAGTTTCAAGATAATTATTGAATAATAATATAGGGTGATTTATGAACTTAATGAATGTAAATTGGATTAGATGATGAATATATAATCCCTCTGTGATGAAGTTTTTAACTTAGTAAACAATCATGATTCTTAAAAATTCTAGTGATTGACAGAAAAATAGTCATTTTTATGGTTCTCTGATGATGAATTGTTAAAAAAGAAAAAAAATGAGGTTTGTTGAAATCCTGAAATAAAGAATGAATAATGTCTCATATTCATTGGAAAATGATAAAGTGGAAATGATTCTATTGCATTAAAACAACTACCAAAATTTAAGAGAATGAAGTTTAGAAAAAGTGTGGTTATTTTGTGGGCCAATAATATGACCATATTTATTGGAATGTTGATATTTCTAATAATATGTAATCAAATGATTGGAAACAATTATCATTATCCATGAATTAAGAAAATACCATGACGCTTTATAATTGATCGTGTCATATAGAGGAATTAAGGAAATAATATATTTCACCTTATCAAATTTAAATTACATAACTTTCATGGCCACAACGTGTTATAGTGAGGATCTATATAAACAAAGAATCACCTAATAGTTAATAAATATATATTATCCCATATCCTTTATCACTTTTATGAAATTCATCGTATGGATTTTACATCCATTGTTCTCATTTGGAAAACATAAATTTAGGCAGGATAAAATGATGCTATAGTGATTATCATCATGATCGTTAAAAAATAGAGATTGTAAAACCAACATGGAATCTTTCATTTAATATTTGATAATACCTATTAGAATAATATTTTATATGTATCAATTTAACTAGTGATTAAAATAAAAATGAAAGACTATTTTATTCCTTAACTCAACCTAGAATCTCATGGATGGAAGTAATTGAATAGAGTGAAAAATAGCCTTGTATGTATTTCTATTAATTCTAATAAGAAAACTAGAACATGGATCATTGATAATGGGTTTTTATCCAACATTAATAAAATATAAACCATTAGAAAAATATTAATGAAATAGTTGTCGGAGTAGCATATTTTGGAAACAATAGATCTTTGAATGTCCACGTATATGGATTTACCTAACTAGTAGGAGATAATATATATTATATAGAAGTGTTATATGTTTATTTTCTATGGAGTAATATCTTATGTGTGATTGAACAGCATGAATCCTACATTAAGGTCAAATTTTATTAAAAGGGATACATAATCTAAGTCCTGGTGTAAAACTCAATCACTAATGTATGGTTAAACAAATATTAAACTATACCTAGTAAATAATAAATAAAACTATTTTCTGTTTATATATGATGTGGGGAATAAATTGTGGTATCTAAGGATATGAAATACTAGTTAACAATATATGGAGAAATAATCCAAGATTAAACCTACTATGGATATCCCTAAATAGAATCCACATCCTGAAACATAGGTGATGTATGTATTAAAGTAATGATAATATGGATTATATATAATTACAATATTATAAGATAATCCAATATCATCGATATAGTTCACACATACATTGGTGGTTATATGGATTGACCAAGAAAAAATGTAAAGAGGTGTTTTATCAATTTTTATGATGATTATAACATAATGACCTATTTTATTATAATGAAGGTAAAATGAGAATATATAAAGTTCTTGTAGAGTTATTAATGTGATTTACTATATGTGTATAGTCACACAATTCATATCTTCAGATCCAATAAGGTAATATAACATAAGTACATTGAGTAATAAGACTAATATAAGAAACACGTAATTAATCGTGACCTATCTTTAAAATGTACTCCATAGAATAATTGAGTAATTGAATGAAGAAAATAATAAGAGAATAATATATAAAGGGAATTATTCTGGTAAAATGAATCCTCTCTCCAATATTGAAATGTAGTGTTTTAAGTTGGAGTTCATATTCATATTATGAAAGTACTAATCCAAGAAACGTGGTCTCGAAGAAAATAACTTATGAATAAAATTTTAATTTTCTAAATAATATGATATCTTAACAAAATATGGAATTAATGAAAATTATGTGAATATGAAGGATAAAAGAGTTCTTTTTTTTCTCGCGGAGTAAGTTTATAACAGAGAAAACCATCAATGAAATAGAGAAGAAGATTTTGGAATATAAAAACATCAATTTAATTGTAGAGAAATATAGTAAATTTTATTGAATATTGAATATGAATTTTTTTTAATCCGGAATATAATAATGATGAAATTTCCATTGTGGTACAAAGATCCCCAACTGATTTAAATTTCGTGGAATAATCAAAAAATGAGGAAAAAAATAATTTCATTATGTTCGAAAATGGAAATAAAAGATTGTGGATGTTGATCAATACACTATAGTCAAACAAAAAATTATTAGTAAAAATAAATGATTAATAATAAATTTCATGAATCCTTATATAATATCGAATGTGGAACAAAATTCAATTGAAGAATAATAAAGGATAAAACTTGGGAGATCTCCATGAGTGAAAATAATTATCAAATTGGAATAATCCTTCATGGGAATTGATAGAAAACAGAAAACCTGATATTGTTTTAGGAACAAAGTGCGTCCTCATGAATAAAATGAAAGAGCATGTGAATGTGATATGATATAAAAAAAATTATTTATAAATGCTATGAAAAATTTAAATATGTTGATGTTGATGAAAATTTATCTCCATTGGCTCAACATAAATGAATTGGACTCTTTATGGGAATGGTAAATCAAATAAGATAAAATATATTATTTATATAAATTAAAGTATAATTACTGAAATACGTATTCCCAATGAAGATTTATATTAAAATACAATGGGTATTCATTATTGGGAATAATAAAATCATTGAGTGAAAATTAAAGAATTCATTCTATGGTCTGATAAAGGAACCATGAGAATATTATGTGTGGTTATGATCATACTTGTAGAAGCATCAATAATCATATGGAGTGATCATCATATTCTCTATATGAATATATCCAATGAATAATCATTCATAGTGATGGTAAATTTTGATTAAATTGTATTTTGAATAACAAGGAAGAAATATATAGATTAAACTATCATTATTATGATTTATAAATTCTAAATATCCATGAATGGTTAAAAGAGTTATTTTTTAGGGATTATATTGTGTTATAAATAGAGATAATCCTTTATTTGCCTAAAATTATGTGTGAAAAAACATCTGAATAAATTTAATATGGATGACTAATTTTTTTTGGAAACTATTACTATGGTTTGAACCAACATTGGTATGTATATTTAAGGGATATCTATAGATTTTAGTTTTTAAATGAGGATTAATTGAATCATGATATATTTGAATACCACACTAAAAAATATAATTTTTCAACATTTTTTTAGACTCTTTTTTATGGTAACCTAAAGAAAGAAAATATTTTTGTGGTTAGTGTAATCATAAGGTATATCTAGTGTACTCTTGATTTCCTTTTTCTATTTAATAATATGTTATTTCATGTGTTATTTTCAATTTCAAATTAAAACAGTGATAATGATGTGTTGGATCAAATTTACATAGGAGGTTGTGTGTTTATTAATTGAATAAAATGTATTCTGTGGATGAAAGAAAATGCAAGAGACCACTACTCATAGAATCAAAATGAATAATGTGTCACAATAATTAAATTATCTATTAAACATATATGTATGAATAAAAATTTAGGAGAAAAAAAAGAAAAAATCGCAACTACCTTTTAGAAAATTCATTGCTAAAAAATATCACTTTGCCTCACTAAAAATACATTACACCTATCTTGTACGAACCATATCAAAAAATGAGTATCATAAAATTTATAAAATTCCAGATCACGGATGATCATAATTTAACATGTTATAACGAATACATAATTGTGAGATATCATGTATAATCTATGTTATATATTTGTTTTAAAAAAATATATTTTTATCATTAGTATTCCACCAACCTCTTATTTAGAAGAGGTTTAAAAATGTCCCATATCATCATTTCTTTCTAATTATTAATCTATATCATTAACAACTACCATGCTATTTTGTTTTGCATTTAATATAGAAGGGATGAATAAATTCAATGTTTTTTGTGAAATAAAATAAAAATAATTCATTTTAGTTCACAAATTCCCTTATTAGGGTAGAGTATATGATATGAAGATCAATGAGGGATATGATCAAAGAGGAATTGAATTTGATCATACCTGAAAAAATTGGTGTTTTAGTGATATGATAGTATGGATGCATTGGATGCACTATTAACCACTTTATTTCCACACCAATAGTTTCTCAAATATACATCTAGTGGTGAATGAGTAGTTATAATCATTATGGATGGAGAAACATTTTATGTAGTGTAATTTCGAAATAGATTTCTTATAAACCCAAAGGGGGATAATATTAAAACCAAGGTGATCTAAGATATAAGAGGATTTTATGTTTATAAAAATCATTTATTTTGTGTAGAGAAGAAAAAAACTACTGAGAGTCAAGGATAAATTTTTTTTATGATTTATAAAAAAGGGTGTAATTTTGAAAAATGTTGGAGGTTAATTGATATTGTAATAATTATTTCAAAAATAGAATATTTTTTACACAATACATACATGAAATTGGAGATATTACATAGATACGAGTTCATAAATGAGTAATTGTGCATGATCATTATGAAATCCTTTTCCATATAGGTTGTGGAAATTTCATTGGGAGGATTTTGGTTAAGTAATTATATAAAGTCAAAATTACCATGTGGTATCTTTAAGAACCTGAATAAATCACCAAAATCCTAAAATATTTTCTAGAAAAGACTCATGATCTATATTTGAAATTTATAGGAGTTAAAAAATGCCATGTTTGTGATGGTGGTATGCGACCGATGCTATGTGAAGGGAATTTTTAGATATAATGACTTGATATTTTATTTATTATTTATTCTTATAAATTCAAATTATATAATTTAATTATGGAGTGATAAAATATAATCTTATAATTGGGTGTTGAATTGGATTTCCATATAAGGAAAATACCTTTTAAGAGATGAATCATATTAAGAAAGTTCATATGTGTGAAAAAAATTAGTAGTATAGAGAATGGAGTCCCCCTTGGAGTTATGTCTAGTGTTAAAACACATAGTCGGTTCATACAGGTGATATATATGTTGTATTTATTCCTAGAAACAACACCCAAATAATTAATACATTAACCACATACATTATAAATGTCACGTGAAGGGATTATACTAATAAGTGTTTCATGTAAGAGGTATTTAGTTCTCAATAAATGAAATATGATATATAGTGCACAGAACATGAAATATAAATTTTAAATGAGGATTTAAAATTTTTAAAACCATAATTTTTGTATCATATTCATTAATTTCAAGAATATTTTATGGAAAATGATAAATGAATTAGAGGATCACATTTTGGATATCCTGGTAAAAAATTGATGAAACTTTTCTGATGAAAATGAATGTGACCAAAACGTCAATAAACTAAAAATACATTGAATAAAATTAATTCATAGATGATGGGTAGATGAATGTGATATAAGGGAGATAATTTGTTACATACAAAAATAAATTTTTTTATTTTGTGATCCTAAAATAGGGTTCCCATTATAACAAATATTTTGTTGACATTTATTAGACACACATATTTGAAAAATAATTGACTTGGGCTTATTGAATTAACCGTTAGTGGTGACATTTTTTAAAAATAGTCTTATATTTCACCTTAAACACCTATAAATTTTGTTAATTTGAATCATGATGAGATAGGATTTAAAATATGTCACTCTCATGGTAACAATAATGGTTATTTTGAATTAAAACTCATACACTAGGATTCCAAACTCCCTTCTCACGGGGTCCTAGGATACAACATTATATATGTATCACCATATTTAAAGAATTAATGCTTGAACATCATTAATTAATTCACTACATATTATGAATCTAGATCATATGTTGTGTAATTTACTTATGTACCTTCAACCTTCATATGTTATGGTCTATCAACTAATCATATTAAATAATTATATAACAAAATAATTGCACGAAAACTCATTATTTATTGAAATAATTCCCTATATGAGGGTTGTGTTAGTAAAACTATTGTGACTCAACTTTTATTTAATTACATAAATCTCTCATCACATTTATCATGAAAGAAACACATTAATCATGTAAAATTTATCCTTGATAATATTTTTAATAATAGTGATAAATATCCAATTTATTTTTTATTTTACCTAGCTAAACCCATTGAATCCAATAGGTGGATAATATATTTCATACATTTATATTACATCATTATAGATGAATAGTAAACACATCAAAAAAAAACCAAAACTATAAATAGTTATAGTATTTGGGAACATGAATAAAAATAAACTTGTTTTTTGAATTATATTCCCCATCTTCCAAAAATATCTACTCACGTAGTACACTATATAGACATCAACTAAGTAAAACATTTCTTTATAACCCGAGGGTTGGAAATTTAAAAATGAGTGATCTTATATTCTCAGTAAGGTTAAAAATAAGAGATATATATCATTAATCATAAGTGATTATATGATAATTAGAAGGGAATAAGAACATGATAATATCATAGTGTCATCATACACAATCAGTCAATGGTCATAAATAATAAATCATGGCATTCAAACATTTTATAATAAAATACATAAATCATAAGTGTGTGGAATAATTAATAATCAAAACTGATACATGTGATCATATATTATGTATTAGTAATAGGATTGTGTCATACTCATTAGCATATGGAATTATTTTCTTAGTAAATTTTCATAGACAAAGCTATCATAGTAGATTGGGTCCACTCCACAGTATATTAGTTCCTTATTAAATGATCATTCACATGAGCATCATATATAGAATATTCCCATATTAATCTAGGTTCTCACCCAATTCTATAACATATTATAAAATTTGATATACATTAATAACCAATGTGTTGGAGGGCCATGATATTTTGAACCCACCCATCTCATAAAGAAAATTATACATATGTGTGTAGTGATATCATATAATATTCATCATATCATCATATCCTATCCCATGGAAAGGAAATGGGTTTTATAACCATTTTATTATTTCATAAATGAATAACCTAGAGAATAAAAAAGGTATTTATAATGGTTTCTTCATAACACATTTAAATCATATGAAAGAAATAGGTTTCATAGAATCATCCTTAAATCATAGTCATCATAATCCATCTAGACAAGCAATATTAATGGTATTATATGATAATATCCCAAGTGAATCATAACATACCTTAATATATATATATATATATATAAGTACCTTTAAATTATCATTAGATCCATTAATTAAAAACATGAGAAAATATTCTTTTCATTTAATAACATATGAATTAAAAATTCCATTTTTTGGGAAATCCATTATTTTTAAAATAAATAGGTAATTTTGTAACCATATCATCAATGGAAATAATTGTGTTGATGTTGGGAAGTCAAATTATGTCTTATAAATTACATGAAAACATTCTTTTCTCACTTTTTTAAAAATTAAAAAAGTATCTTTTCAAAATACTGTTAAAAGATTAAACTTAAATCTTATTTAGTTAATGAAAATGATAATATAAATGATATTCATTAAAATATTATGCATTATTATTTATTTTAATCATTTTTCTATTAGTATATATAGGGATGATAATTTCCATCAGCCAAAGAAAAAACAAGGATGGATTTTCTCTAAAAAATTTCACGATCATTTTAAGTAAAAAAATAAAGAAAAATTGAAATAATAAATGAAAAATAAAAAATATAACTAGTATAGAATAGAATATTTTGGTTTTAAATATGTAAACTAAATAATTTCTATCAATATAAATTTTTAATGGATAATCCAAAAAATAAATGAGATTGTAACACAAATCACCTACTAGAAGTCCTCTCTTTCTCAATACACATTGAAATCAACTAAATAAAAAATATTGATTTGTTATAAATATATTCCAGTACCATATTCATAAGATAATTAACATGTAAAATTCCATTATTATTACATATTTTCTTTTTATAATAATTCTTCACTAAAATTGATATTTTGGGGAATACTGGTCTATTTTCCATGAATATTTTTATTTGATGCTTCAAGTACCTAATAATTGGTCATGATTTTACCTTATCTATATTATTATTAATTTCATATGAGTAAATTATATTAATTATATACAATTTTATAAAAATTCAATAAATGTGTGGTCAAGAAATGTGTTACATCACTTTGTGGAGATGACAGTCCATATATACCCACAAGTGATGTTTTCAATTTCGGTACAAGGATTGAATGAAATATAATTTATAAATCACGTTTAGAAAATAATTATTATAAAATTAAGATCATATATATTAATTAAATATATCCTTATTTCTATCTATGTAATGTGGAAATGAAACATCAATCACATTTCTTCATTGAGGTGGTACTACACACATACTCAAGAGTGAAGTAATAATTTTATAATAGATGGAACAGTAAGAAGGTTGAAAATATCATAAAATTATAAATGCATAATTATGTCATAAATATCATATATAATCACTGAATATTTAAATATGAAAACCCATGAATTATTGTGATGGTAAATGATTCCAATCGCTGTGTTGTGGCTGTATTCCTGAAGTAATCACGAGAGACACATTCAATTAATATTTGGTCGAATATAGGTGGAAAAGTGTTAATTAAACATGATAATAAATATTAAATATACTGAATATAAGAAATAAATTATTTTATAATTTATATCATAGATTTATTGGAGGTATATGGAGAAATAATATTGAATGTAGAAGGATAAGATCTATATAACTTTGTTGAGAAATTTCTCTTAGATTACACATTATGAATTGAAATGATAGTATTTTGATCATATCAGAACTTAAAGGTCATAGGGAGGGATTTCAAGAAGATATTTTTTAGGGATTCGTTGAATTATAGTTCTAATGAAGTGTGAGTATGAAAGGATATGCATTATCCTTTTATAAGTGAGGGAGATGACCCACTAAGAATTTATCAAGAGATTAGAATATAATAATGGATTACTCAAGACAAGCTCCATACCAATTTCAATGAAATAAATTTGAATTATATACTAAAAATAATATTACACAATTAAATTTATTAAATTTTTTATTAAATTCAAAACTGAAACTATTAGGTTAACCATAGTAATCATGTTTTAAGAATACTTATGGTGACACATTTTTACTATTTATTCATTTAATTATGACTAAAATTTAATTTAACCTTTTTAAATTATTTTAATTATTTTGATTCCAAATATAGAACCTATTTTTAAATATTAAATATCTACATGTGAAAGAAATTCATTTAAAAATAATCCTGAAACATTCAGCCAAAATTGTTTTTCGGAAATATTATTTTAAAGCAATAAATTGAGTTTACCGTCCTTCATTTCCATTAAAAAATTATAATATGAATTTTAAATAATTTTATATAATATATTATATTTTTTCTCATGAAAATTATTTTTAATATAAATTAATTTAATAAACTATGATAAAAGTAAATAGTGTACACAATATTATTTTTAATAAAAATATATATTGTTACCTTGAAGTTATGTTATTTTAATTACCTAAATATTCATAAAGAAAAAATCCATTATTCACTTACCTAAAAGATAAATTTTAATAATAATTTATTAATATTCACACCCACAATTATAATTTTTAATAGATAACTACAATATTAAATATTAATATTTTAATTCTATATCACAGTTTGTATGTAAACAGTGTTTCATTTTTTGAAAGTTATTAAAAAGTTAAAAAATATTTAAAGATTAATATTATAAAATCTCATAGCTCTATATTATTATTCAAATAAAATAATTTCATATTTTAATTTCCATCACTTTAATATACGCATATTAGGAGGCTTCTCCCTCATCACAACATCATGTTCCCATGCGTCTTTCTTGAAGTTATAGTGTCACTATAAAAAATTTACAGGTAAGTGATCTTCTTTCAAAACACATTCCCTATATCATGTAAAACATCCTCTAATTTTTCCTTTGAAGGGAGATCATACTCTACTGTTATAGACTCTATATTTGATACAGGTGATGGATCATGTATTTAAATCCTTGTGAGAGACACATGAAAAAATTTACGAACATGATAGTGATTTAGTGGAAGTGTTAAATGATATGAAAATGTATTGATACAATTAGTAATTTCAATGTACATAATATATATATCATATTTTTTCATTATTTAAAACTATTTTTACCTTATTTTGAAGGAACTGTCATCAGAATACCTTCTTTCAAATGTGGAACTCCAGATTTCATCAATAATTGTCAGCATAACTTTTTAACAGTCTCCAAGATTCCCTGATGCGACGTTGAATAACTCTATCATTCTATAACATTTACTCTATAAGGTTAGGTCCCAATAGCATTCATTATTTAACTTTATCAAAATACATTGAAGTTTGTGAATTTATACCATGGGAGACATTATAATAATCCATCTTAATTATAATGTGAAAGCTAAAATTTTATGAAAATTTTACCATATATAGGTAAGTATTCCAACAACTTTAAAAAACCAATGATCATTCTCTAAAGAAAACATATGGGTTTATAATCATCCTCTATGTATTTCCATATATATTAGGATTATATAAGGAATCATACCCTAACTATTTATCTAGATTCTTATAAAAGATTTTATAGAAAATCATGGTAAACCCCAAATCCTAATCTGATATAGATGAGATTGGATATCCATAAAATCTTACAACTTAAAAGATGTATATCATGATAATCTTATCAAGAGTGATATATTCTCTAATGTAAATAATGCATTCTTTTTTCATTAGGATATTGAAGAAAACTAAAATAAAATTATTACTTTTATATAATTCTAGATTCTAACAATGAAATCCATGTTAATGTATTCCCATTTAAATTGTGGTGTGGGTAAGGGTTTAAACATTCTATTAGAATTCACTCTCTATATGTAACTTAATGTCATTCCAGGCACCATGATATGTAATCATTGATACATATTTTCTTATTATCCAACTAGAAATACTATTTTTGATCTTTACAAATTATTAAAAATCTTAAATGTATAGATAAAAATAAACTTTGATCTTTATTAAAAGAATTTTCTTCATGTATGGAATAGACGGGACACATAATCGGTTCTTGAAACTTATCATTACTAGAAACTAATGGTTGAAATCATGATCATTTATTACATACATCAATATTTTTACATCGTCGTTTTATTCCTCTATAATCTTTATAATGATTGATGGTTGAATATTCATTAGAGGATCATAAGATGTGTACCCTTTCATCATGATTTCAAGAGTTATCTTCTGTAAATCCCAAAATAATTTATCTATATCAATCCCCACAATGGATAAAATAACATTTTATTTCCAACTAAGATCATCATCCAACTTATTATACATCCCATTGTGCTAGTGTAATGATCAATAATAATTATTTATCACATCCAACCACCACCTTTTGTTAATAGTCAAATATTTCTAAGTGAATATATACATAACTATTTAAACAACAAAACTATTTTAATCAATAAATAAGGCATCTTATTAGTATAATATTCATTACATATCAACACAATTCATTCAAGAACATCATGGTTTTATAGTCTATGGAAACACATATACATAAATAACTATTACATATAAAACCAATATTATTTACCATTATTTTATTCATAACTAGATGTATTATTATACATAGAATACTAAAAACCATTCACCATAACATGGGGAAGGGAAATATAACAATCTTTGAGTTAGGATTCTTACTAAGTGTAAACATTAGAGATATCAATCAATGATCATAAGAGTGAATATGTTAAGAATATGGGAATGAAAAAATGAGCATTAATGTATAAAATAATACCCAACTTTTGAAAGATCATAATCTTGAAAAATGAATTATTTTTTTACTAATCTAAATACATAATACATAAAAGTGTAGAATTATATATAATCAATCAAAATGTGTAAAAAAATCATATAAATATTTCATATATTGTTTTAATTCACATATGCATTAAAAATAATTTCCATATTAAAGGATCACTTCCAAAATTATATTTGATTATTGGTCTCCCTCCCCATTCTATTATTTATATAGTTGAGGTTCACTTGAAAAATGGTCTTATTAGAATAAGTCTATTACTACAATGGGATCACACCCCAATAATGTCCTTACAACCACACAATATATCTATAATTAACCAATTCATTGGGGGATATTTAATTTTTGTCCCACCTGATAGATATTAAAAACCATATATATGTGGTCCAAAACATCATAAAGTATTCATCATACCATAAAATCATATTCTATTTATAGGATAAGTGTTTGATAAAAATTTCATCATCATAATCATATCCCATCTAAAAAAGAATAATAGTGGTAACAATAGATCATATCCCAACTGAATTATTTGAATCATTATAGGATGTTTTTAAATATTAAAATACCTTTTTAATATCACTAAATCATTTATTTAGTAAAATACCCTTTTCATTTCAAATCAATTAAATCAAATATAGAAATTTAAAAAATTTGAAGGAAAGTGTATTCTTCAAATATAATCAAGGAAATATATAGAGGAATCATTATTTATTATATTATTAATTATGACAAGTAAATCTATTTTCACATTATATGTTTGACTGAAAAACTATTTAATATTTTGAAATAATATCAAAAGGATCACATTTGGAAAATGATAATAAATTTCCTATTAAAACATGTTATGGAATGTTAACCATTTTAATAAATTTCATTAATAAATATTTGGATAAATTTAAACTCATTATTCAAAATATTCTAATGAAAATATGGACATGGAAGAAAAATTCCCCACCATAAAAAAAACTAGGTAGATTATCTGTAAAACAAAATTTTCAAATATTTAGTAATTATAGAGTGAGAAATTAAATTATGACATGGAATGCCTTGAAATAAACATATAAGATGAACATATATTATATATGTGAGATATATATCATTTGTCTTTATGAGAAAGAAATTCAACCCTAAAAAATCATGATAAAAAATATAATTATTACATAAAACACATCTATAAACTCTATATTTCTTCATAAGAACTCTGAAATCATATATAATAAATTTATATTTATTATAATTATATAGAAATATGATATTAATACCTTTAATATGATTTTTTTGTTTAACTATAACATCTTATCATTAGTTTATTAAAAATCCTTCATTATCATCATCATTTTAGGAAATAACTACTTCCTTTTTCCCATATCATTTGGTTAATAAGTGGCAGTCCTTACATGTAAATAATAGATCCATCATCTTAATAATTTTAACCATGATATTAATATCATATTTACCTATTATATACATATTTATAACCACTGATATAATGTGGTGAATCAAAAAAATTAAATCACTATGTAGAGATGACAATCTATAAGTATGCATGGGTGATGATTCCATTATTCTATTAACATAATAAAATAAAGTGAAATATTTATTCACAATTATTGAATCATTATTACATATTACATTGTTTATAAAAATAAACATTAAATCAGTCTTTATTATCATCCTTATTAATTATAAACATAAAAAAGAATCACCATATTTTGTGGAGGTGAAAGTTCAAATATCCACAGGGGAGATATTATTTTTACAAGGGATGGAATTCAAAGAAGGTAGATGTAAATTATAATTACTATCGAATATTTATATCACAAATTTAATAAATAAAAAATGATATCTGTCACTATAACCATCCATTATATATAGACATGTAAAATAAATCATATCACTGCGTGGAGGTTATGGTCAACACATACATAGAAGTGATACTTTCATATCCCATTTGAGGAAGAATATGATGTAAATGACTTTTCAACCATAATAATAACATATTAGTTTAATGGTGAAACTTAATTTTCCATTTTTTATGGATACAATATATTTATTTAATTTATGTGGAAAAATAAATTTGAAGGAACATGGTAACTATCTATATCCCCTCTCTGAGAGATATTCTTTGTCTTAACAACAAATCATTGATCGATTAATATTACTAGAATACTAGAATCTCTTAGATGAATGGAAGTATTATAAAAAGAATTTGGAGTTGGATTTTAAAAAATTAAATCATTGAATGGTGGTAATATGAAAGGATAAAATGATACATTTTATAAGTGAGGGGAGGGACACACATGGAATTTCTTAAATTATTTCAATGATATATGACCACTTTCATGAAAATAGGGCACTAAATTGCCAAGAATTATAATTTAGAATAATATAATGACTATTTGTCTTCATAACCTATTAATGAGACATGTGTGTACAGAAATACTCTAAAAAGCATTTGTTTTAGTCCCATATTAAACTTGTTTTAATCTTAAGTACGGTGATGAAATTTTACTATTTTTACTATTCATTATAACTAAAATACAAACAGATACAATTATATTATATTAATTATTCTGATTCTAAATTTTTAATCCATTTGACTGGATTCAATTTCTACTAGTGGTAGAATCAAATTTAATTTAAGGATGAAATCTGTAATGAAAAATTATGTTAGAAAAATTAATCTTTACTAATAATATATAGTTTACTTACATTTCAGTCCATTAAAAACCATAAAATGAATGTAAAAATATATGATCTATTTTATATTATAAATATATTTTTAAAATAATTTACCAATAGTGGTTAATTTAATTTATTTAATAAACTATTTCTTGCATAAAAACATATTTTAATCCAATGGGATTTTAAGATAAAAAATAACTAATACCGAAATCAAGTATAATGTTGGTATCTATGTAATTAATTACTCCAAAATATTTTTTTTTTAATTTTCAAAACACCTTTAAGGGGCGACTGAGAAACCTATAGAAAAAATGATCAAGACAAAAAGGTTACAGTTGACTTATTAAACATAATTCTAAGATGATTAACATCTCATTCCCTAAACAGTTTCCAGAGATAACAAAAACATGGTAATTTATAAAATGTGTTCATTTAATAAACTAAAATACCTAAAAATGTAACAAATTGATTATAAAATTCAATGAAAAAATGTGATACATGCCATATTTTATGAAATAATTTTTTTGAACCAAAAATAAATTTATTAAGAATTCAGTAAGTAAATAGTATAAATTAATAATTAAATTTCATTATTTAAAAATTACACATATATATTTTTCATAAATGTGTTTTAAATATTTATAAATCCAATATTATATCTATGAAATATAATTCTTCTATAACATAGTTCATATGGACTCAACGTTACACGTAAATTATTATATCAAATACATCATGTCTTGTTTAAAAATATATCCATATAAAATCAAGGGATGATACATTATAAACATCATATATTGTCTGTTTACCATAAAATAACATCATTTTCATACAAATGTAGAGGTTATTTTTCATCTTTATATAATCTGATTCCTATATAGCTTCATCAAATTATAATTTCCTCCTTATAAAATTAACTAAGAGTATATTATTATTCTATAGAACATCCTTTATGTGATCCGATATATCCATTGATCATTAAAAAATTAAATATCATTATCTAATAGTATAAAATTATGATTTAAATATATATTAAGGACCATGAATGTAGTTTCTTAGAAGATATATATATATATATAACATTGAGAACATGATAGAGTTTTGGTGGGAGTGCAAGTGATAAGGAACCACAACAATCAGGTGAAAAATATCAAATGGAACAATATACCCCAAGATTAAATTTCCATTATTTAATAATCTAATAAACATATTCAATATGGAAATTCAGAGGAATACCATATAACGAATATTGAATTCCAGATCTCACATTTGATTATTAGAATAATCCATCTATCTACTATGAACTTCCTTGATGTATTAGTGAATTCCTATAACACTCTCAACCATTTCTTTATGTAACTTTGATCCAAATATATTTCATTCACTAACATCACCACAGTATGTTATAGTTCCACACTTCTTTTCCTGGATCAATTCATAATGATCCATCTGAATTCTTGATTTATAGATATTGTTGTATGAATAATCGAATAGAGGAAAGTGTTGACCCTAACCAAATATTAAATATAGAGAAGGGGATATAAACATATCCTCTAGGGTCAGATTTGTTCTCTCATACTTACAATCCTTTTTTGGATGATAGATTTTATTGAAACAAAACATTATATCCACATCTTGTTGATATTTTTACAGAACATTAAGGTAATCAATAGATCTATATATAGTATAACATAATATAATATGCTACCCTATGTAAAATAACAATTTATATAATTTATATAATGAAAATATAATCAGTAGAGAAATTATATCCTATATAAATGAAGTCTGTTAACTTCATAAGATGATCAAAGACTTCCCAAATATCATTATTTACATTATATATTGTTGGGAGTCCAATTATGAAATACATGGTGATTTTTTCTATTTATAGTTTGGTGTGGGTAATTGTTGTAACATCCCCTTAGAATTCTTTCTCTTAGCCTTAACTTACTGATGTACTAACACCGAGAAACAAACACTGAAATATATATCTGAATGTTTTACCACTATAAATACTCTTTCATATCATTATAAATCTTCATATCTTCAGGCTGATTATAGAATTCTGAGCTATGAATTTCTTCAAATAGTACAATTTTATGGTCAATTACTGGTGGAACACATAATCAATTCTTGAACCCTATCATTCCTTCAAAATAACAGTTTAACACAAGTACATTTCTCACATTCCTTTGTGAATATATATCATCCTTCTACACCTCTTTAATAGTCACATGAATTGATGGTTGAAAACTCATCTGATAAATACATTATTTCCCCTAATACATCAATATTTCACTGTATATCTATTTTAAATCCTTAAATATTTGATATTTCCCTTCACTTATCATAGATAAGATTTAATGACCCATTTAATTGAATTAATCTATCAACATGTTCACCTTATCAATGATGTAATGTGTTGATCATTAATTATTGTTATTAAACTCTAATAATCTTATATGGATGATATTAAACACTATTTATATTATTATATACATTGAAAATTTATGATCGGAATATATATCACAAATTTCTCAATAAATATAATGCCTCTATATTTTTATTGAATGGTTACCTCTATTAACTCCAAGTCATGAGTTGAGTAATTTTTGTAATTAACATTCAATTGGAATGAGTCATAATATTTCACCATTTCATTTAACATAACAAGAAATCCTAGGCCATTTAAAAATGCATAACTATAAATAAAAAACCCTTCTTTATTATTGTGTAGTGAGAGAATAGTTTCACTAACCAACGTTATCTTTAGTTCCTTGAAATTTCATCACATTCATCTATCCAATTGAAATTCATTCCATTTTTAGTTAACATGGTATGTGGATTACATATTCACAATAAATCCTTCACAAATCATCAACAATATCCAACAATTTGAATAAAACTATTAATCTCAAACAAAATGGTTGGTATGGGCCAATTTTTTATAACATTAGTTTTAGATAGATCCCCTGATACACCCTTGCATGATAATATACGACACAGATTTGAAACTTTCTCATTCCCAAATTCACACATTTCAAAATTTTCATACAACTTATCCTTCCTTATGGTGAGTAGTACAATCATCATGTGATCTTTATTAACTTCCTTTCTCTTGGAATATATTATAATATCATTTGTGTAGACTACCAAAAACTGATCAATATAATATATAAATACTATATTCATTTATTCAATTATTAACGTGGATAAATTAGTATTACCAATTGTAATCACTACAAATTCATAGTGTCCATGAAATGAATAAAAATTATTTCATGGGATTGTATTCACTTCTAATCCTCTATTGATAGTATCTAGGTCAATTATATATCATTAAAAATATTCATCTACTTGTAATTGATTATGATATAAATAAATATAGGGAAAAAATAATTAATCTTAATTTTTATATTGTTACATTCATCATAATAAACTTAGAGTCTAATTGATATATACCTGTGAAAAAAAGTACAGGTGCACCCCATGGTATTAGAAATTGTTAAAAAATACAATATCATGATTTTCTAAGAGTTTCTTCATTAATTCCTGCATGTCAATAATTTCCATTAAATATGGTATCTATGAAACAGGTTTTGCGCTGTATTTACATTATAATAAAAATTTAACATCTTAATTTGGTGTAATACTAGGTAATTATTCTTCAAATTCATCTAAAAAACTGCTATATAATGGGAAAATATATGATATTGAGTCTCTCCCCACGAATCTAAGATATATAACCACATTTTATATGAATCAATACCCATGAAATGCATGTAATATACTCTAGATGTTCATATTTATCATTCCATTCATAAAGAATCATTAGTTGGATCATAATATCAAGGGTGAATTTTTTATTCATGCAATTTATTAGGGATCTATGTATTGATGGATATAAACGCTAAAAATTAAATTAAATTCCACACAATTAATAATTAAAATAATTTTATATGGAACTTTCTAATAGTATTAAATGTGAAATATGTAATTATAAAGTTGTTAATATGTGTTTATTAACCATCATGATCCATATTAGTGATTAAGATTACAGAACATAGTTTTTCTAAGAGTTAGCCATTGTAATATAGAATTGAATCGAATGATATCTATGTTCAATATATAGAATACATTTAATCCCATGGAAATTCATTTCACTATTATCATCATTTCCATATAAAAGAATTACCCATCTTTTGGGAAATTTTCTATGGTTCATCTTCTGACATTCTTGACATGATTTAAATTGAATATTAATTCTCCCATGAACATTTCTTCATGAAATTAAATAGAAATATATTTCCCTATAATTTAATTTTTATGAAATCCCAACTGTTTATATGTTGTAAATCATATAACATTATTCTGGATAAGGAATAATAATAAAAAATTGAATTCTATATCATATCTCACTCATTTTGACTAGTTGAAAATCAATATTTTTTTCCATCAAATTAAGCATTAAGATTGTCACTTTGTCATTTGTCTGTTGAAAATAAACCAAATTTATAGTGTGATATGTAATAATAATTATGGAAATAATATAATCATAGATAAATCATTCCTAGGGTATCTATATAATGACACATTATTTTCAATCAATGACATCTTAGGTTTAAGATAGGTCATCTATTTTTATTATTTATCAAAATACATCTTAATGTATCCTAATGTAAATATGAATTTACTTAATCATATCCCACATGAGTTTTTAAACCAGGTGCACACTATGGTCCATTCATTGTGAATTAGAATGATATCTTAGATATACTAGACGTAGTCCCTTTATTGTTATTACTACAAGATGTGTCTATGTAGAACCATGTTAACTTGTATTTACTTTATGAGGACGAATTTATTGAAAAAAACACACACTTTCTAACATAAGATTTGATATATTTCTATAAATAAGATTATTCGAAGGGTTATCACTAATTTTTTCCTATCTTATTTTATAAAATTTAATAAAGCATTCACTAATACTTAATATAGTAATGAAAAAAATTTATGCATAAACACTGCATCTTATTAGTGTAATAATAATTACATATCAATACGATTCATTCTAAAAATGAAATTAGTTAATATCTTTGTAAGAATATGTAAATAAATTTTATTTCATGAACTATGTACATCATTTCCCATTATGTTCTTTTCTATTATCACTCTTCCTAGATAAAACATATATAAAAACCTTCTCCAGAGCCCAGGGAAAGGAAATATAAGATTGTGTACGATCATTCCATTGGTAAGGTTTAAAGTACATATATCAATCAATGATTGTATGTTATAATATTTTAAAAATTAGTCTATAAAAATTAAAATAACAGTAGAAAATAATTCCCATCAATTAATAGTCCGTAATCATGAATCATGACATAATGATTTATAAATCTAAATCGATAAGGCATAAGGGTGAAAAGAAATAAATAATAAAATAGGATACATTAGAAAATATCCCAAGAATGAGAATTAATTATTTACGTAATCATAATTATATAAAATTGTTTTCTATGTTAATGATTAATACTAATAAATCCATATTTTAATGTGTTCACTCCCCATTCTACGATTTTGTAGCCAAGGTTTACTCCAAAGAATATCTTATTTTAAAGAATTTAAATTACTCTATTGTGCTGATTCCCAATTTTATTCCCTCTTAGCTCATGAGATATCAATATTTAGATAATTCATCAGATGGATATTAAATTTTGGTCCCACAAATCAAATAATGAAAATGATTATTATGTGTGAAATAATATCCTAAAATATTCATCAAATCATCGAATAATATCTGAGGAAATGGATATGGGATTCCAAAAAATTTCATCTTATTAAGAATAAAAATCCAATTAATGAATAATAAATGTATCATTGGATCATTTCACCATTAAAAGAGTGGAAAAATCAATTAATTTTGTTATAGAAAAAAATGCCTTTAAATTGTCACTAAAATATTTTTTTGATGAAAATAACCTATTCATTGAAAATTTGTAATACAGTTTTTAAAAATATAAAAAATATTATGGGAATGATATAATTTGAAAATAAAAAATGAATTATTTATATAATAGATTATTAATGATATTTCGGAAATACATTCATTCATTGTACGTTTAAACAATAGTTTTATTCACATTTTTAGTAAAATGTAATGCAATAAAAACTACATAAAACGGTAATGAGGATACATTTAAAAATTTACATGTAATTAAATAAGTATAAAACATAAAATAATGGTTTTTTGAAATGAAAAACCCATCATGAGAATAATTTTTATAAAATGTTAACATTGAATAAAAAAACACTTCCTAGAAGCTAAAAAGAATTTTACTTTTACTTATGGAAATAAATTTGGTTTTGTGATAATATAAGGATATGAAAAGTAATAGAAAAAAAATGAAATAACTATATATAAAGAATTTATAATAAAATTAATATGATTTTTATGAGAAATATAAGGTAATTTCATCTTCAAATAATTTAAACCCCAACAATCTCTGTTAAAAATGTCATAGTAGTAGAAAACCCATACATCAAGTCAATAAAGCATCATATGTTTTCTAACATTTTATATAATATATATATATGTAACACCCCGACCCTACCTCACTGTCTTGAGGAGGTGGTGAGGGTCAATTGGCCTTAAGCGACGTTCCCAATGCGCCAAAGGCTGGCAATAATTGCTGAGGGCTTCAGAAGAAAAGTGGGGAACGATTTTCCCTCAAGAGGATAACCCAACCATCCAACAACCAACAAATATAATGCATGCATTTAAATTCAACCAACCCTGTCAAAAAAACCCAAGTTTTATTCAACCGGATATTTCCAAAACATCAGAATACAACGGAAACCAAAAGACACCCAGAACAATCCATGACACAACCATAGCTCCACCCCAGCTCCAAGATCCATGCATCCCCAAGAATCACGAGGCACCACTAAAAGATGGAGATTCCTTACCATTCCGACATCCCGGTATACTACATCTGCAAAGACACTAAAGTGCCAAAGCAGGGGGTGAGTACAAGCACTCAGTAGGATTTCCCCAAATGAATTCCCTACACACACCACTGGGATAAACCGTTAGCACATTTATATAAAACATTTTATATAAAACAATTCCATTCACAAACTCATTAAAAAAATCCAAACGTGCCACACACAAAGTAAAACCATCCCAATAAAGCCACACACTGGTTACCATGTTCATATTTCACTCACAAGCCCCAACTACAACATCACATAATCAAGAAATCAACCAAAAACAGGGGTACTTTCTTGGCCAACCCGTTCACAACCCGACAAGTGGCACTTTCTCAGCCACTTTCCCCGATGGTGGCCCTTCCGACCATTATCCATCCATCTCCCTGATTATAGTGGTACTTTCCCAACCACTCCACAACATCACCACACATTGCAATAAAACATCCCATTTATATCCACACAAGCACAAGCCACACAAAATCACCCATTATTGCAATCAATATCAAATTCCATTATCACTCTCAAGTTCAATGTGATTTTAAAATCCTCATTTTAAAATCATCCCATTGAATCCATTTCCAACAAAACCCATTTTTCCCAAAATCCCAATTTCATGCCAAAAACCCCCAATTTCATCTCCCATAATTTTTCCACAAATTTACCCCATGATTTACCAATTAAATATCAACCAAATAATATAATTGTAAACGAACCACATAATTCCACCAAGTGGAGTTGAGGGAGAAGCCACCTACCTCTTAGGGTTTGGCGAAATCGACACTTTTCCCAAACGCAATTCAATCCGGTATAACTCCTCCTCGAAACCTCTCTAAATCCTCTTCATTAACATCCATAATCCTTAAATGCATCATTCAAGGGAACCCCAACTTTAGATCTACACACAGTATGTGTAGATCTAGAAAACCAAGAAAGAGGGAGAAGTGGATCTAGAGGAAAACCCAAAGAAACCATGGGAGAAGACTTACCTGGGGGAAATCACATTCAAACCACCTTTAATACACCTCAAAACCCATCCAAAATTAGTGGGAGATCCCTTCTAGCCCTTGAGAGCTGAAAATACCGAGTGAGGATCGAGTGGGAGTAAGAGAGGAGTGTTTTAGGTCATGACCAAGGGAGTCCAGATTTAAAAACCCTATTTTTAAGTGGCTGCACGGTTTAGCCCGCACGGTTTAGCAAACCATGCGCTAACCATGCACACTCTACTACCTCGAGAGCCAGGGTCCGTACGTTTTTACTCGCACCATTTGGAAAATCGTGTTCATGTTGTGTGGAGCCTACTATCTCCCCTTGCACGGTTCTTAGAGAATCTGCACGGTTTACACTAACTGTGTTCAAACCGTGCACCCCTTTAAAAGCCTCCAAAATCATCCAAAACTGTTCGAAACTCTCCCAACCTATTCCCAACTCATCCCATGAACATAAAACACATAAAAAATGCATATATAAAGGTTAAATACCTCAAACCTGTGGTGCTACATTATCCCCACCATTGGACATTCCGTCCCCAAAAAGTAGTGCCCCCACCCTTTTCTGAAAGAGCTCAGGCCACTGCTCTGACATTTCATTCTCTTGTTCCCAATTTTCTTCCTAGATCTGGCCATGTTTCCACAAAACCCGAACTAGACTGGTGCTTTTACCACACAATACTTTCTCTTGCCTATCCACAACCCGCACTGGCATGTGCACCAATGAAGCATCTGGCTCTAGCTCAACCTGATCCCATCGAATAACATGGCTCGGATCTGGCTGGTACTTTTTCAGCTGTGACACATGGGATACATTGTGTACCGCACTAAACCTAGGTGGAAAATCCAACCGATAAGCCACCTCACCTAGCCACCCTACAATCTCAAAAGGTCCAATGTACCTCAGAGATATCTTCCCTTGTTTCCCAAACCGACGATGTCCCAACTGAGGAGAAATCCTCAAGAAAACATGATCACTCACCTCAAATGACAACGGTCATCGAAAATGATCTGCATACGATTTCTGATGACTCTGAGCCATCTCTATCCTTTTCATGATCAACATGATCTTTTCTGTAGTCTCGTGGACAAGACTCAGTCCAACCATCGAAGGCACACCCGTTTCCACCCAACATAGTGGAGAACGACACGACCGCCCATACCAAGCTTCAAACGGAGCCATCTATATGGATGCTTGATAACTGTTATTATACAAGAATTTAACCAAGGTAAAGTTCCCCTCCCATAAAACACCAAAATCCATCACACAAGCTCGCAACATATCTTCCATGGTTTGTGTCATCCTCTCGGATTGTCCATCCATCTGAGGGTGATATTCCTTACTCATGGTCATCTTTGTTACAAAGGATTGATGCAATGATTTCCAGAAATGAGATTTAAACCTCAGATATCTATCTGATACGATCGAAATTGGGACACCATGCCTCTTTATCACCTCTCGGATATAGATCTTAGACAGATCCTCCACCGTATGAGATTCATGAATTGGGATGAAATGGTCCGAATTCGTTAGCGGATCCACTATCACCCAAATGGCATCGTGTTTTCTTGACAATTCTTGGGAGACATGTGACAAAATCCATCGCTATCTACTCCCATTTCCAAACATGGATAGGTAAAGACTTCAACATTCCCACTGGCCTTTGGGGCTCTAGCTTGACCTGTTGGCAATTCAAGCATCGTGAAACGAAATCAGCCACTCTTCTTTTCATTCCAACACAACAGAACGGTGCTTTTAATTCCTTATACATCTTCTTTATTCCAGGGTGTACAACCCACCTAGAATGATGGTACCCCCAGAGAAGGTCCTCCGGACAAGCTGTCGATACAACTATCCGATTCCGAAAACACAAAATGGATTCCTTATTCAATTGCTAACCCTCAATGGTCTCCCCACTATTGAGTCTCGACCCCATGGTCACACATTCAGGATCAGATATCTGTGCCTCTCTAACCAGGCCAACCAAGTCAGGAATCATTGTAACTGGAAAGAAGATCGCTCTATCACCCTGGTCCTCAAATTCCAACCGCATATCGGCTATAACCGACATCAACTGCCACCGGTCTGATGCCTGTTTCACAACCTGAGCATATGATTTCCTAATTAATTCATCCACCACCGAATTTCCCTTACCCATTTTGTACATTAATTCAAAATCAAACATTTGGAGATATTCCAACCATCTCCTTTTCCTCATGTTTAGATCCCTTTGTGAGAAAATGTGCTTTAAACTCTTATGATCCATGTAGACCGTGAATTTCTCACTGAATAGATAATGGCGCCACATTTTCAAAGCATGAACCACTACCGCCAAATCCAAATCATGAGTTGGGTAGTTCTTCTCATGCACCATCAACTTTCGTGATCCATACGCAACCACATGATTTCCTTTCATGAGAACGCACCCCAACCCTGATCCCGATGCATCACAATACACCACATACCCTTTTCCTGGTTCTGGAAGAACCAAAATTGGTGCTGATGTAAGGAGAATTTTCAGCTCCTCGAAGCACTGATGACACTGCTCGTTCCACTGGAATGGAACGTTATTTCTTGTCAATGCTTTCATTGGTGAATCCAGACATGAAAAATCACAAACAAAGCGGCGGTAGTACCCAGATAGACCAAGAAAACATCGTATCTCAAACACATTCTTTGGTGGTTGCCACGAGATAAAGACCTCTATATTTTTCGGTTCCACTAAGAAACCCCTATCAGAAATCACATGGCCAAGAAAACAGACTTCATGTATCCAAAAGTCACACTTTGACAATTTGGCATACAACCGATGATCTCGCAAGATCCCTAGCACTATTTCCAAGTGCTGCTCATACTCCTCCCTTTTCTTTGAATACACCAGAATATCATCTACAAACACCACCACAAATGAATCCAAATATCTCTCAAATATCTAATTCATCAATGCCATGAACACTTCTGGAGCATTCATTAGACCAAAGGGAATGACAACATACTCATAATGGCCATATTGACTTCTGAAAGCTGTTTTAGGGATATCCTCCTTCCTTACTCGCAATTGATGATATACCGACCTCAGGTCGATCTTGGAGAAGCATTGGGCTCCCATAAACTAGTCGAACAAATCATCGATTTGTGGAAGTGGATATCTTTTCTTTATCTTCACTTGGTTAAGTCTACAATAATCCACACAGAGCCTGAAGCTCCCATCCGCCTTTTTCATGAACAACACCAGCGCTGCCCACGGAGACGTGCTAGGCCGGATAAACCCTTTGTTTTCCAATTCTTCTAATTGGACATTCAATTCCCGTAATTCAGTAGGTTTCATCCGGTAATACAGAAGTGAGATAGGACTGGTCCCCGGAAGGAGATCAATCGTAAACTCCACTTCTCTTATGGGAGGTAACCCAGAGAATTCTTCATGAAAAACATCCATGAACCGATCCACCACTGCTGTAAGAACACTCTTCTCAACATCTTCTATTGATTCCAATGACAAGACTGCCAATTGATACGATAATGTGCGAACTTCCGGTGCCAACAAGCCTGCTGCAACCTGCTTCTCATGCATCTCCCCTCTAAAGAGATTTCAAACTCAATCATGTGTCGTAAAACTAATTGTTCGCGCATCACAATCGATGTGGGCCTTAAATGCTATTAGCCAATCCATGCCCACGATTGCATCATAGCCATCCAGGTCAAGTACTGAGAAATCCCACACTATATCAATTTCTCCCACAACAATACAACATGCTCTACATAAGAAGGATCGACACTCTTTTCTACCAAGAGGGGTTTGAAGTTTCAAAACCGAAGGCATCATCTCTACCTTTAAACCCAGAAACTCAACGACAAAGGAATCAATAAAAGAGTGTGAAGCACCCGTATCAAACAACACATGCATGTAGGTAGAATTTAAAAGAATAGTACCTCGTACTGTGGATGGCCTCGACTGATCATCCACCACAACCTCCTCAGCTCCAAACAACGCCTTCGTTTCCACACTCTGTTCTTTACTGTCTTGTTGAGGCGTCATGGTATTCCGAGAATCACCATGACTAACCTTAACTTACTGACGAGGGGTATTAGGCTGCCCCCGTCTTGTCAAAGCATAGGATGCCTGCGATCCTTGAGGAGTGTCATGCACACCCGTCCTCGGAGCATTCCTATAGTAGCATTGGAGATTCCTCATCTGCTTACAACTATAACATTCTAAGGGTTGTTCCATTCAATCCCACTTGATATGAATCATGGATCCACACTGAAAACATCCCAATTTACTCGGGGGATTCAGAGGAAGGTTCACTGATCCCGTCATCGCATTTTGTGTTGTGCTACCGCTCTGGGAATATGTGTCCCTCTTTTTCTTGAACCCAGCGTTAGGGTTCCCAATAATCCATGTGGGTATCACCACACTTCCACCGCCTGAAATTCCCAATAGATCTCGCTCAGCTACCGAGGCTCAATTGTCCATTTTTGTGTAGTCCCCGATTCACAGCACCACTATTTTAGAACAGATTTCCTGCCTCAAGCCCACATCGAAAATCCTTGCTTTCAAAGATGTGCTACCCGCCACCTTGGGTGCAAACTGCACTAAGCTGATAAACATAGTCGCATACTCCATTACCGACATCTGTTCTTGCTTCAAACTGAAAAAGCGAGTTGTACGCTGAATCTTGAACGTGTGATGGTATAATTGTTTGTTAAAAAATTCCTCAAAGGTTTCCCACGTCATACCCTAGTCCGTCCCTGCTTGGACTTACAGCTCCCACCATTAAAGGTCATGATCCTCCAGATTATACGTTTCTAGCTTGACCTTCAGTTCGATCGGGATTCCCAAGAATTCCAAAATTCTATTTATTCCCGACAGCCACGCCTCTGCCCTTTCAACGTCCACATCACCCGTAAAAATGTGTGGGATCTGCTTCTGAAACTGAGCCACATATTTGACAAGCTTGGGATCTTCCACTATATATACACTGCCCACCGCTTGGAAGGCGTGGACTATACTTTGCACTAGCTGTTGGTTCACCTGAGGCTTCGGTGCAACCACATTCTCATCAGCTGTTTCCGGTTGGTCTCTAAGACGCCTACCCGGTGCCATTTCTATAATATAAAACAAACAAGCATGAGTCTCGCTTCCGTAGACATCACGAATCAACCTCATCAAATACCATTTCATAACAATCAATCACAACTAGGCTTTCTATTCTTGCACATTTCCCATGTTGCACCATTATTGAAAATCAACCATTTTCAGAATATCATGTTTATTCACATTTCCGGTTCACACATTTGGAAAACTGTTTTTCAATTCAACCCATAAATCATTAAACCCAATGAAACATGCATCCTAAAGGTATGCCATTTCTATCATACATGCCATGCTCATCTCATTGGCTACACCCACGACCATGAGATTTCCAATGCCTATAAGTGTCTCCAAAACATGTATGTACCCAACTCCCTGGTAACTTGAAGTTCGGAATAAAAGGGTTACCCACGTCCTTTTATGCAATATGTTCCATGTTCCGACAGTCCTACACCTTTCTACCATCCCGACTCAAGGAATAACCAAAAACGTATGTCAACTCCAATTCTGAGAATCAACTCGAAAGGACCAAACAAGCTGATACCACTTGTAACACCCCACCCCTACCTCACTGGATTGAGGAGGTGGTGAGGGTCACTTGGCCTTAAGCGACGTTCCCAAGGTGCCAAAGGCTGGAAATAAATGTCGAGGGATTCAGAAGAAAAGTGGGGAATGATTTTCCCTCAAGAGGATAACCCCACCAACAAACAACCAACAACTATAATGCATGCATTTCAATTCAACCAACCCTTTCAAAACAACCCAAGGTTTAAACAACCAGATATTTCCAAAACATTAGAGTACAACAGAAACCAAAAGACACCCACAACAATCTGTGAAACAAGCACAACTCCAACCGAGCTCCAAGATCCATGCACCACCAAGCATCACGAGGCACCGCTAAAATATGGAGATGCCTAACCTTTTCCCACATCCCGGTATACTACATCTGCAAAGACACCAAAGTGCCAAATCAGGGGGTGAGTACAACCACTCAGTAGGATTTCCACAAATGACTTCCCTACACACGCCACTAGGATAAAAAGTTAGAACATTTATATAAAACATTTTATATAAAACAATTCCATTCACAAACTCATTACAAAATCCAATAGTGCCACACAAAAAGGAAAACCTCCACAATCAAGCCACACACTGGTTACCATGTTCATATTTCACTCAAAAGCACCAACTACAAAATCACATAATCAAGAAATCAACCAATAATGGGGGTACTTTCTCGGCCAACCCTTTCAAAACCCGACATGTGGTACTTTCTCACCCACTTGCCCCGATGGTGGCCCTTCAGACCATTATCCATCCATCTCCGTGATTATAGTGTCACTTTCACGACCACTCCACAATATCACCACACATTACAATAAAACATCCCATTCATATCCACACAAGAACAAGCCACACAAAATCACCCATTATTGCAATCACCATCACATGCCATTATCATGCTCATGTTCAATGTCCTTTTAAAATCCACATTTTAAAATCATCCCATTGAATACATTTCCAACAAAACCCATTTTTCCCAAAATCCCAATTTCATTCCAAAACCCCCCAATTTCATCTCCCATAATTTTTTCACAACATTAACCCATGATTTACCAATTAAATTTCAAAAAAATAATTTAATTGTAAATGCACCACACAATTCCACCAAGTGGAGTCGAGAGAGAATCCACCTACCTCTTAGGGTTTGGCGAAATCGACCCTTTGCCCAAATGCACTTCAATCCGGTAGAATTACTCCTCAAACCCACTCTAAATACCCTTCCCTAACATCCATAAGCCTTAAAGACATCATTCAAGGAAACCCCGACCTTATATCTACACACAATAAGTTTAGATATATAAAACCAAGAACATGGGAGAAGTGTATCTAGAAAAAAACCCAAAGAAACCATGGGAGAAAACTTACCCGGGTGAAATTGCCTTCATACCACCATGAATACTCTTCAAAACCCTTCCAAAATGAGTGGGAGATCCCTTTTGGCCCCTGAGAACTGAAAATCCTGAGTGAGGCTCGAGTGAGAGGAATAGAAAAGTGTTTTAGGTCAATCCTGAGGGAGACTGAATTTAAAATCCCTATTTTTAAGTGGCCACACGGTTTATCCCGCACGGTTTAGAAAACTGTGTGCTAACTGTGCGCACTCTACTACCTCGAGATCCAGGGTCCACACCATTTACTCGCACCATTTGGAAAACTATGCACAGGTTGTATGGAGCCTATTGTCTCCCCCGGCACGGTTCCTGGAGCATCCGCACAGTTTACACTAACCGTGTTCAAACTGTGCACCCCTTTAAAAGCCTCCAAACTCCTCCAAAGCTATTCCAAACTCTCCCAACCTCTTCCCAACTCATCCCATACACTTTAAACATGAAAAAATGAATAAATAAAGGTTACATACCTCAAACTGGGGGTGCTACAATATATATATAATCTAATTATTTAATAGAAAAATATAAATAAAAAAAATATAACACATGGTTTACTTATTACATCTTATCACTCATTCGTTAACAATCATCATTTATCATCATCATTTCAAGTATTAACTACTTCATTTTACATGGATGTTTTTGTTTAATAGTCATGGATATTGACCTTTATTCATAGTTCCTTAATATAATTAGTGTTAAAAATTAAATATATATAATATATATTCATTCAATACATATTAAAACCCATTAATATAATGTTTTGTTTAAAATGAATTACATATCTACATGTAGATAATAATTTTTACATACGAACATGTAATGTTTCTATTTTTTGATGATTGGAATGAATGACTGTTGAAATTAATTCATAATTAAATAATAATTGTTATATCATAAATAAAAATACATATAGATACTTTATATAACTGTATTACCATCCATGTAAATTATATATGATAAACTTAATCACCTCATTTAGTGGTGGTGTTTTTCAGCAAATACCCATGATAAATGTTATTAGTTTTCAACTGATATAAATTTATGAATTATGTTATGATATTTTAATTATATTAGTATAATTATTTCATAATAATCATATACAAACATTAAAAAATTAAAATAACAATCCATGAATTTTTCATATCGAAAATGAATCATATCACAAAGTGGAGGAAGTTGTCCACACTTATGCTTGAGTTATACATTCATATCAGAGCTTATGGTGAAGATATGTTAAATGGGTGTTACATATTCATAATAAAACATTATTATATTTATTATAAAATATTAATATTTTTTGATGTATAAAAAATGTTTATAGGAATTAGTGGATGAGATAAAATTGAAAGATCTTTTTTAATATTTATCCTCTTCTTTGAGATACCTTTATTACCTTGCAACTTATTTTTAGGAATGATTATTCTTATGATTTATCTATAACCCCTTTTATTAATGAAATTATTCTAGGAATATTTTGTAGTAGGTTTTTTAAATTATACAGGGATTAAATGGTGTGAATAATGCAGGGTAAGAGGTTTTTTTTTATAAGTTGGTGGTTGGACATATTAAATTTCATAAAATATTTCAATAAAAAGGTTATGTTCTTGGAAACAAGGATTAAAATGGATATATTTTAAAAAATATTTTATTATAATGTTTAAATGTATTCATCTAATAATTATTAATATTTTTGTGGAAATCATACCCTTTTTTTGGTTTAACTAAAGATAATCCTGTTTTGACATTATCCATGTTAAGAAAAGTTATCTACTTTTAATATACACTATGAAAAAATTAAGTATCCCATATTAGATTAATTTAATGATTCTAATAAAAAGTATAGAATCTGTTTAATCAAATTAAAATTGTATTTATGGAAGAATTTAATTTTAAATTACTATGAAGCCTATAATGAAAACTCAGTTTAGATAAATGAATCATTAAGCATAAGAAATTATTTACTAACATTCCATTATTTATAAAATAAAATAAATTAATGTTAAAAGATAATAATTAATATATAATCTATAATTTATAGTAAAAAAATTAATAAATAACAATTACAATAAATTATTAATATAAAAAGACATTTTGTACATCTAAACAATTTTTAGAATAATGCATTCTTCTATTTAGAATTTATCGTATAAAAAATAATAAATATGGGTGATTATAATATAATTAATTAGAAAATTTCTATTTCCATAAGTTGGAAATTAATTTAAGAAAAAATTCATCAAATAATGTGTATTTTAAAAGAAAATTATATGATAGTTTCTAATAAATCGTTATTTTTCCCAATTTATTAAAAGAATAATTAATTTTAGAAATATGAAAAAACCTAAAAATAAAAAGATATACAGGTTAAAAAATCATATTAATCTCCTAGAATAAAATTTCTTAAAATTGTAGAATTTAATTAAAATTTTCACATAAAAAATACAATGAAATCAATTTTTTTAGATAAATCGTCTTGATACATAAAATGATATCACTAAAAATTGATTACTTACATATTATACAATTAAAAATAAGTTTCCATTATATTAATCCTCTAAAAATATTTATCATAAGGTGTTCATTACCATTCCTAATAACCACATAAACATCTATGTTATAAGGGCTTACTATATCGTTGTTCATATAGTGATCAGGATGCTTTTAAGGCATGCATCAAAATACATCAGGTTTTATTTACATGGATATATAAATAAATTATAGGGATTCACAATGGTTTTATGATATGTATACATATCAAGCTACTGACTGTAATGATAATTCGACAATTTTTAGTGCAAAAATTATTTCGTCTATGTTTATATTATGAGTCATGTACTTTTTCTTATGAATTTTAAATTGGCATGTGACAAAAGTTATCACCATATAATTCTACAAAAGGATGAATCCCAACCATATATTTGGTGAATCACCAATTATTAAAAACCCTTCTCTATTAAATTGTAGTGTAAGTACAATTGTGGTGAGAAATCATCTTTTATCACCTAAAATTTTCATCACATTAATTTTCCTAAAGGAACTTGGCTCACTTCTAAGTCAACAAGGTTGTTGGAATATATTTCCTAGAGAAATATCTATCAATGCATCAATAGTATATAATCATACTAAGAAAACCACTGATAACTGTTACAATACTATGTCGTTGTGTATTTTTAAGGAATTATTCTTTTTAATGATCCACTAATATACCATCACATTAGATTATATAACCAATGAATATTACTTTTAGATTCCGAAATTCAATATTTGATCAGTTATATTATATATTATCTTTTCATCAGATATTTAGAACAACCCTAAATTGATCTTATTGATATTCCTCTATTCATGAATATATAAGAATATCACATATAAAGACTACTTCAATCTGATCAAGGTAATAAATAAAGACTCTATTCATTAGATCAATTAGGATAATGTATGAATTTTACAGTACAATTGGAATCACTAAAAATTTATAATGACCATACATCATGCTTAATGTTTTTTGTGATATAAATAACTTATTCAACATAAATTGATGATATACGAGACAAACTCCACTATTTGAAAAATATTAAGCTCGACATACATGATTATACAAGTCAACCTTATGGGGTAGTGGGTACTTGTTCTTAGTAGTTATCTTAGTAATTTATCTCTAATAAATGAAATTTCACATTGCACTATATTTATTCTAAAATAATTAATATTTGTACCCCATGTTGATGAAGTATGGAATTTTAAATTCAAATCAATATTATCCGGTATTTTTTTCTCCAATTCATGCAACTTAGATTATGATATTCTTATATGGAGTCTACAAAATTGATGTAGCCCCTTATATGAGTACTATTGAAAACTAATCTTCATGATTTGTGATATTTCTATGTAAATCATCTGGAAATAAATTATCATAATAATGAATAATATAAATATCTTATATATATTTTATTTCTCCCCGTGGTAGTTGATAGTAATATTCCTCATGAATTGATAGTAAGATTTATATAGCCATGGAAACATTCATTGGTTGTTTATATTCTTAAGTACATATAAATATGATCATCTGTTGATTAATAATATCCAACACAACTTCCACTCCCCATATATTTATATAGGATATATATTAATTTATCCAATACAATCCAAGATATCACATAAAATTCATCAAGAGGTAGAAAAAAAATTATAGGAAGTGCATTACAAAAAACAACTATTTCAAATAAGATTTGTAGACCTGAGATAGGGTCACTGTAAAATTATTATTTTTAAATAATAATTCAACATCTAGTCTTTTATAAAGTGATATGATACTCTTAAAAAATTATATTAATATAAAATAGTTTTTATCCCCAATATCATGTAATACATTTGAAATTATACAGTAGATGTAATTTTTACCATTAACCACATCATTCTAAGAACCCACATCATTCATTGTGATCGCATGAGATTTCCAATTTGCTGTATGAACAAAAGTATATTGATGACAAATTTTTTCATTAACCCTTAGATTCGTTATCTAAATTTTATAATTTATATAGTCCTTGAAATTAGACATTTATATTATGGATGGAATTTTCAGTTGATCTCTATCACTCTTCCTTTAATTAACTAACTTCTTCACATTAAATCAATATTATTTTTCATGACTTACTTTATTCCATTGTAAATTTTTTTACTACACCCCCTAAGTAATTCTTCATCGTTCTTCCTTCATGATTTCAAATAAGAAATAAAATTAAATTTTTTCTCTTTGGGTTTAGTTATTATTATTTCATCAAAATAATATATTTCACTTTTTCCCCTAAATAATTAAAACATGATAAGTCTCTAATTTTAATTCTAACATGATATCTCATTGAATTATTTATTAATATATTTGAAATTTCTCATATATCCAATTCGTTTTGAATATTTATTCTCAAGGAATTATATAATAGATCATACTTTCTTTGTGGATTGATGGTAAAATTGGAATCATCCCTCATATATTTGGTGATATTTCCTTATTGATAGTAATGATTTTTCCATCTAATTTAGTTCTAGAAATTACCATCTACTTTTTCATGGTCCGTGTTTCTTTGTTAATAATTATTAAAAAATAAAATTTTAATCATATACCTTTTATATGGAGTATATTTTATCATCAACTAACATTTTATAGATAAGAGTCCACCATTGATACACTTTTCCTTCTGATTGATTTACTTCAAGGATAAAATATTCTTTTATTGAAAAATGGAGGATGGGAAAAAACTTTTCAGTGGTACTGAATCATCTCATAGTTAATAGTGGATCATAGGAACCACTAATGAAAGATTGAATTTTACATATATAAGACATAATGAGTAGTTGTTCCTTCCTTTGGTCATTTGGAAGATCCACATGATTCATGTCATTGTTTATATCATGAGAGTGTTGGGTGAGAATGATTATAAAATTTCACATCCCACCTCCTATATAATTTGGTTTCTCATAAGGATAAACATTTTACCACCCATAAAATTCCCCATTAACACAATTCCTCTAGGGTAAAACCATTGAATAAGACCAAAAATCATTGTGTTAGAAACAATAATCATAGTGAGTAGTCATGTAATCATGAAAAAAATCAGACATAAAATATTTGAATCATGAAAAAAATTCAATAAATGATTCTTTTTATTTAACTAACTTCATTAATCAACATAATCTATACAAATAAAATATAATTCTATATATAAAAATTTAATTAACTAAATTATATCCTATAGAATCGTATAGATAGGTGTTAATTCTGTGGCATTTTAATCCTTCATCGATGAAGATCATCTTACTACCCAATCCACCTCATTTAAAAATGATTCCCTTATTATTATCTAAACAAAAGTTTTATCCGCCTACTGGTATCCATGTAGGTATTCATTTGCAATGAAAACCACTCAATCTCTATTTTACCAAATCTTTAAGATGATATCTTCTAAATATGATTATAAATAGGGTTATAAAAAATGTTCAATAAACATGATATCTATAGAATAATTAAAACGTCCTATGATACTAATAGATTAATACCAAGAATAAAATCATGAATTATTTAAAGAGAAAATTATGTTCTATAGTATATACAACACAGAACACCGAGATTAAATAACCATTGAAATATTAAAATTTATATTTGGCTAATATAAGATAGTTGTTAAATTGGTGGGTATTAATATGAATAATTTATTTTTGAAAAATATAATAATATCCTACTTAATATAAATGTATTGATAAATTCTTATGAAATAAGTAATATAATTTTTATGGAGTCATTTTTCTATTAAAAAATACCTTTTCTTCAAAAATGATTTAAATTTTTTACGCTCAAATTTAATAATTAATTTATTAAACATAAATATATATATATATATATATGATAATATATAATTAATTTTGAATTTATCATATAAAATTTAACTTTGGTTAATATTTTGGTATTTTTTTTGAAAATATTGATTTTTAAAATAAATAGTGAAAATTACCTCCTCCAAATAACATTTTTTTATTTTATAATAAAATAACACTAAGGATAATTGAGAACCATGTATGATTTTGGAATGGATACTAAAATTAAAATTACATACCTATTATCTAATGAGAAATCATCTTGAAAGAAATAAAAAACACCAGTAATTACAATTCATAATTTAAAATTCAAAATCACATCAAAAACCCAAAACTACACCACGAGCCTCAAAAAGTACCCTTATCAAAATCCAAAATTAAGAATCAAACAAAAGAAATGAAGAAATATGAAACCATATCCTCTAACTGATCATGTCATGCCATGAGACATGAGATCCTCTGTGATCTAAGAAACACAACACTCAATCGTTGTCTGCATGACTTGAAACAAGGATGAGAGGAGCCCGCCAAAACATCTCCCTTAATAAAATGGATCGTTAATGAACCAAATGATCCATTATGAGTAAAAAACACATAAAAACATAAAAATTATGCAAGGAATGATTTTATGTAGGTCATGTCACCATGAATCCCATCGACCGCATGCACCTCACATCCTAAAACTTCTTTGCAAGCCACTACACCAGACCGACAGGGAGAGGGGAAATTGATTTCAAAGACAGAGAAGAGTTCAAATTAAATGGGTTATCCACAATGATCCCAAACGATCACCCAAAATATAAACATATTCCTGAAACACCAACCTTATCATGATTTTAGAATACGTTTATTTTTATACATTGAAATGTATTTATCTGAAATCTATTTTAAGTGTGTAATGTTTTTATATTTTTATTTACTAAAATAAAACATAAAAAATATTAATTTAAAAGAAAATATATATTATATATATATTTATATGAATTAATAATCATCTAATGATTATTTTTAGTCATATAGACAATATAATATCATCTATTTATTGATAAATTAAATTTGCTGAAAAATAGCCTTTCATCACTATTTGAGTGTTGATTATAAAATCAATTTATGAAAAAAATTGAGACTAAATTTTAAATATGAATTATATATATTGAGTAATCAAAAATAATATTTTTCAATGGGTAAATTTATTTTTTGTCTTTAGGAATAACAATCATGATAAATATTTATTACCATGATAAACATAAAATGAGTTAATTAAGTTCAAAAATAATTTGATAAGTACTAAAAAGTAACCGTAACAATTTACTCAATTTTATTTTATACATACATTTTATCCATCTTATTCAATATAAATAATATATGACTTTTTTCTATATGTTCATTATTAGGACCTTTATGATAATTTAAGTAAATAAAAGGAAAAAATGTCACTCTATTAATTTAAAATATCTCATAAGTATTAAAATAAGTAAAATGTTTGTATGTTTGGTTATAAATATTCATTTTAATTAAAAATAGTTTTAATTAATGATGCTAATTTATTTAAAAAAATTGTTATGAATTAATTATCTTAAATGCTTACGCCCCACCGATGGAGAAATTATATAAATAAATGTAAAATAAATTAAGAAATTTTAAACAATATAAAATTAATATAATTTGAATAAATTAATATGTGCCACAAAATATTTATCTAAATATATTTTTATAGTATTTTTTAATGTTATATATTTTAATTCAGTTTTTTACATGATGTTTTAAATTTCAAATAAATGAATCGAGTTAAAACTAAATTGAATGATGTTTTATAAAAAATAATTGTTGATTAAATGATTTAAAATTTCTAAAAATATTATTATAATAAAATTAAATATAATATAATTTATTATATCCTTTATTTTACATTTATTGGAAATTTTCCTTTTATTGAATCATTTATGTCCTTTAAACAATAAAGACATTAATATCATGATAATTGTCAAAAATGAGTAAAAAATGTTATAACAAAAAGTTAATGGTGAAAAATAACCTAAAATTGTCTAATTTTTATAGGATTAGATTGTTTTTTCACACCATCATATTATTTATTTGGAGTTATTTAACTTTGAAAATAAATTTATATTAATTTAATACATTATAATTTTCCAAATTTCCACCACTCTTTTGAAAGGGAAAATCCACTCCACATTACTATAAATATTAATGGACTTTTAGATTTTCAGAACCACAAAAAAATTCATTTAATACATCCTGAAAATAAATTTAGAGGTCATTGGTGGATTATTAAACCCTTATACATTTCCTTTCAGTGAAAAAATAAAAGATTTTCAGAAAAAGATGTAGCATTCATAACCAAGCATTTTTATTTTCTTTCCTCTTCCACATAATTTAAAGAATACACTACCATGATGATATAATATCAAAAACATCTAACATATTATTATATTTCATTATTTTAATTTGATGGCCTAATTTAATCTCCTCTTCCATGAAATGAAAAATGAAACCGTCGTTGGTGTTTACAGAGGACTACCTCTTTATGAACTTATGTAATTCGTCTTCTATCACCACCAATGAAACCTAGTTTATTGATAGATTTAATATAAATATATTTTTATAATTTTATATAAGAAATTACTATAATATTTATTATTATATAAACATAATATATCTTATAATTTCTTGGATTATTACTCTTTTAAAATTGATAACAACGTTTATGATTATGTATTGATTACCACCTCTATGAAGGGATGTGATTCATTTTTAACTAAACACATCATAAGACTGTTATATAATAGTTTTTTTAAATAATTTATATGATATTAATATTCTAATTATCATTAATTAATTATAAATTAATAAGACTATAACATCCTATCTTTTTTTTTCTGTATGTCCATACATGAGTTAAAATTGTTCAATTTTTTTCATGGTTTTTTCTTCTTCTATAAACTGTAGTGGTTGAGTATCAATTTTGGATAATGATATTTTTAAGGGAATTTGAATGAATGTTTGGGTGTGTATGTTTGTGTGAATTTATTTTTGGTGTCTGAGTAACATGACCAGTGTTTTTAATCTATCCACCTCTTATGATTTTACTTCATTAATGGTTAAGACATCCATTTCGAACCACAATATGACTCTATATGATTTTGGAGGTATTTCACCCCTTTTGGACATATCTATAATGTTTTTGAACTATAGTTAGTTTCTTGGATTTTGTTTTTATATCTCTTCCACCTATTCTCCATAATCATAGTGTAATATAAAGACCATTGTTATATCGGGTTTGAAATTGTGAGATCATGGTTTCTTTGTGAGATCTTCTTTTCCATTGATCCTTGTTGGTGCTCCTAGTAGATAGTTTCTCTTGAATCATTAGTTAATGGTAGGTTGTATATAGTAGAATCCTGTGGTCTATTTCCATTTTATCAATAATGTTCCATAATATATTATTTGATGGGAAAAATGTGTATGTTAAAAAATTGAATAATGATTAATGATAAACATTTTTTAGAAAAATCCTCGGATCCCTTTTCACCCAATGGCGTTGTGGCCAATCCTTATGCTACCTATAATGTGAGCCTACACATGAATAATTTTCAATAATATAGTTAATTAAAATATGATTTATCATGAAATGAAATATCAACAAATTTCTAGTGATCGGCACCCCTTAGAAAATGGATTAATTTATTATTGAATGAATAGTGATAATAGATAAAATATGGGTGTGAAAACTTGTATGACAACAACATAAGATGAATGTTACTAAATAAATGGTTAATTAAAAGACAAATGGTAATTGGATGAATTTATGATAATGGATTATGATACATTTTTGTGTTATTATTGATTTTGTGATATCTATTTCATTTTATACTAAAATGATTATATAAAGGGTTATGCCAAATGATGCTGAAATTTTTATGTTAAGGTAATTTCCTAAATGATGAAATGATTATATAAAGGGATTTTCCTTAATGATGAAATTATTGTATAAAGGTATTTTACAAGATTCTAAAATGATTGTATGATGTGATTTTCATAAAGGTATCAATACTTAATTTATGTTGTTTGACATGTTATATGGTAATTATTATAGGGATTAGTGTATTTGTATGATTATGTAATGGACTTGAGGTTATGGTTGGAATATATGATTGACATGATCTGAGATATTATAACATGGTGATGAAGCATGTTGATTATTTTATCACATTAATTGATTAATTAATACTTCTAATTATGTTTCTTTAATACATGGACTTACTATCAGACTTGTTATGTTTAGACATGGTTTTATCGTAATGATGAGTTTTAATCACACAATATTCTATCCAATGATTAGTACATATGAATATTAGAAGGATGCATATTTATATAAGGTAAAATGAACTTATTACTAATAATTAAATTCAACATAGGTTGGATTTAGAGGCAATACCAAGATAGGGTTTGGGACTGATATCTATTGATATTAGTATTTTTCATAATGGTTATTTATCAATATTATTTTAATTTTAAAATTTAGATTCATCCTATAATGAAAATACATGGTTTATTATTTTGTTTACATAGTTAATAGTTTATAAGCCAATTGTATGATGTATTGTTTCCAGTATTTCTGTTACTATAGTATTTGATTATTTTTTCTATATGGTATCTATATACTAGGGTGTATAGATTCCCCAATATATTATACATAACCATATTTCAATTCAACAAAATATGTTGTATGGGGATACATTCTTGTGGTCCAAAAAAATGTGAATTTTCCATGTGAGAGAGTGTCAGATCAAGGTATTTTACAAAGTGGTGTTATATGGAAGGTTTTTTTTATGTTTCATTAATTTTTTAATGGTAAAAAAGTGAATAAGTTGTGTTGTTACATATAAATAATCATGTTCATGGGAGTAGTTAACGCATTTATGGAGGATATCTAATTACCAAAGGATGGGATTATTTTTCATGCTATTCCTGGTTAAGGTTGATGTTATTTCACGTTTGTATATTCAAATGTTTTGTGTTGTTATTATTAATTTATATTTATATGCATGTCCAAGTATATCTTGATATTATTATTCACACATCATGATAAGTACATAGGGATATATTTTGAAAAGAATTTTTCATGATACAGACATATTCTATCGCATGTAATATATTATACTATATGAACTGTGAATTGTGTTACTTATAATTCCTCCAAAATAATATGAATGAATTTTTATGTATTGGTAATTTATTTGTTAATCCATTATTATAGAGATAAGGAGAATGTATTTCTATATTTCTCTTACCTTTTTAGTTTAACCTTTTTTATCTAATAATATATGTAGTGCACTTTTCTTGTGGAGAAAATACATCATCATTATCATTGAATTGATAGAAAGGAGAGTGGAAATACAAAAACTCGTAATTCAGTTGAACCAAACCTTCTGGTAGAACATATGGATTAGATGGGTGTTCAACTTCACTATAACATCCTAAGGGTTATGTGATTCATTAAATGGTATACTCATCACATTGATCCTTAAATGATTGAGCTAACATGAGTGTTTTGGCTATAGAAATAAACAATGTTCATTGGGTAGAGAGGCCCCAAGGCATATGGGATCTCGATATAGTCATTTAAAATGATAGTTATGTAGATCGAGACATCAAAAGATAGAAGAATGACACTTCTTTCCTACTTTCATCCTGTACCAACCGAACATTGGTGGGACACCATAAAGAATGATGGGTAGGAAGATAATTTATATAGGAAGGGCATCAAGGGGATGTTTTAGAGTTACATATATCCTAATGTTTTGAGGGATGATAAGGATTCTGAGTTTAGGAACATCACAGAGGATAGAATTCTAGTGATGTAATATATTGTATGTTTCACTAACTTTCAGTTCATTGTGCCATATTTATTAGTTGAAAATATTTCATTGGGGAGGTGTTTCTTTGAGGGGATTTAATTTGTGATCATGTAATAGGTTAATCCATTTTTTCAGTATTTTTTTAGATGTGATGAATCAAATCCTCATCACAAGATGAAATATAAGAGAGTCATTCAGCATCATCCAATCTATTTTAATAGTGCCAACTCAGATATTTTCTTCTACTAGAAATAAGTGTTGTTAAATTTTTACCTCTTTAAAAATAGTGGGTAGAGTATCCAAGGATGTGGGATGTTATCTCAGGACTATGTTCCATTATAGTGCAATCAGTGTGGAATGTTTCACAAATGTGTCCTCAATGTTTGAACCATAGTTTTGAGTGTTGTTCTTCCAGTATGTTGTGTCGGCTAGAAAGGGTTGGTAGAGGCACTAAATAGTAGATAAGTGGAAGGGGATAATGGTATGTACCAGAACTAGTTATGTACAGAACAACCACATATAATAATGGTAGCTGGAGTTCCACTAGATGTTTCAATTGAAGTAGTGGATGTGGTACTTCAGTGTAGGAGAGGTTGTATCACGAAGAGTAAATAGCCCGAGGGAGTCATATTAAAGACCATGTTAGATGGGTAGTCCAATTTAACACTATGGATTTTACTCCGGTTGGTTTAGATATAGGATATTCTACCATCAGAGGTATGATTCTAGTATCATCTATCCTTTATTATGTTTTTCTGATAAATGAGAAAAAAAATCATTTTTATATCTTTTTAAAAAAAATTGGTACTTTTATGATAATCATGGATTGAGTCCTAATCATAAATAAACTAATGAGATTGTGTTAATAGAAAATAAAATGTTGCAAGGAATGACATATTAATGTTAGTGGTCACGGTTTTTTGTAAAAATTTGAGCTGTAAAAGATAAATTGCAATTGAATTATTATTTTGGATTGGATAGTCCAAAACAAAGATCATATCAACTATTACCATAGGCGATTTTCCATTCATTCTCTACAGGGATGCATCTATACTCACTAGGGTGAGTTAGATATATGGGATGGTCGTGCCTGAACAATTCCTAGATAAATGGATTGTCTCATGAATCATATAGCATGTTTTTTTCTGGATGAGAGAGGAATGTATAATTCTACTTTTCCATCATTGGTATAATTTTTTTATAATGTCCCTCTAGATCAAATTTATTGTTTACCACCATGAAAAATAACATGCTCACAATTGATTTTTTCATATCAATTGAGGTAGTTTCCATTCCACATTAAAATATGGCGTGCATGGACCCTTGTAAATTGAAATTTTTGATGGAATACCATGAAGACAATTTTGTAATAAAACCTAGTACATCACCATGGGGTGCTTTAGTTCTTTTCACTAGGAAGTCTAATGATACATTTCACTTGTATGAAGATTATCAGAGAATGAACTCGATGACTATCAAAAAGAAGTAACCCCTTCAACACAAAAACTATCACTTTTATTATCTTAGAGGGTCACGAATTTTCAATAATATTGACTTGATATTGGGGTATCATTAGTTGTGGTGAGACCATAATACATTCCTCATACTAATTTTAGGGGAATGTATAGATTTTACATGTTAAAGGTTATGCATTCAGTTAGAATAACATAGTAGTGGTATTCATTCCCTCAATGAATTAGATAATTCTTTTTTTTGGATCAGTTCCATGAGTTATTTTTCAATGAAATATTAATATACTACTAGTTAGTAAACGATGATTCCCAAAATCACGAGATTGTCTAGAGTTTATTGAGAGAGTAATATATTTTTCCAATAAAACCAATTGATGTTTAGGATTAATAATGTGCACATTATACTTAATGTCGTCTCAGAAAATGGAGTATTATTGTACCCAGAAGAAGGTTTCATCCATGGTTTCTAGGATCTATCCCATGAATCACTTTGATATTAATTTCTTTTGGGTATAAGAAATAAGTTATGGTATTTTACTTAAGGATTTTCTCATCCAGAGGAACTGATGTCTTGGCTGACCAAGAAAGTGGTGAAGTTTTCTTATTCAATATGTGTGAGTAAAATTATTCTAACTCAAAGGGTCAGAATACCTCGAAACTAATCCTCACTTTATGTATGACTATTTGGACTTATAAGTTATACTATGATGCATTCAGAGGTGGAATCAGAGTAGTTCTAATGTACGAGGACTGAGATGTTTCTTATGGCTCCAGAAAAATGATATCACATGAGGAGAATTATCCTAATCATGATCTAGAGTTAGAAGTGGTAGAACACACCCTTGGATGATGGAGACACTATGGTTTATATTATATGTTTTGGGTGTACCAAGAATAAAATATCCATAGGTACAACTTTTCATAAGAGGACATAAACCATCAGTATGGGAGGTGGGATGATTATCACCATCGAGTTGGTTTATACAATAGGAAAGGTAAACATCAATGTTAATGCCTTGAACCTAAATACTGAGATTGGGGAAATATGGGTGTCTTGTGATGTGTGGCAGAACATGGAACTCTTTACACACATGCATTTAGATGTTCAGAAATCTCATGGATGATTTTCACTGAAGTTGAAATATTTTATACCCATTATTTTTTACTATATCAAGAACAAGAATAAATATGATTATGGGGGATTATATTTGAGAAAAAATATATATAGTGGGGAGATTCCATTATGATAGTGTCTTGGAAGCAACAATACTCTTATTTTCTATGGGAAATGATTGGTTCCCAATAGATTTTGTGAGGGGAAGATGTGAGTGTTTCATGCTTCTAAATGGGTGGTACGTCCATGTATGAAAAACATGTATGAGGATCTCCATATATGGCAGTGTAGACCATGGATGAAGAATGAGGTCGTGATATTTTGAGATTTTTTTCACCTTTAAATAGCTAAAAGCTAATAATTAGAGGCCTACTAGGATGTTACATCCTCTACCAATTCAATAATTGAAAATGGGTGTTTTCATTATGTATGTTGTTATAGGAATAACTAGGACCTCTCATTCCAATGATGCAATATTGGTGATCATAGACTGATTGTTAATGTTCACCATCTTCCTTAGTATGAAGGATACCTCTATATTTAATGATATGTGTAGTATTTATGTGAAGGAGGTAGTAAGGATTCTTGGTGTTCATAGAAATTATCATTTTCTATAGATATACTTTTTTCACATCATGGATATGACATGTTATTCAAATGGATATTGGATCGGAGGTTCTCTTGATCACATATATCATCTATAGACTAATATCCAATTTGAGGAGAGTATTAAAATTATATAAGAAATGTTATGATCATGTGTTTGGAATTTTGGTGGCTCATGGTAGGAACATTTAACACCCACTGAGTTCTCTTCTAAAAACATCTTCTACACATCAATCCAAATGGATTTTTTGGAGGAATTTTATGAAATTTTATGGTGTTCCTATTTTTCAGTTAGAGGTAGGAAAGTAAACAATTAATGGACCTATACTAATATAGAAGACATCTGAGTATGTTCATTTGACCAGCAGGAAGTATGTGGCTATACATATAGGGAATAAATATTATACTCACCATTAGAGATGGCATCTGCAGTATTATTTTATCGATTTTTTTTGATCATGTTCCAAAATGGCTCGGAAACCAAATATTGTGGAATAGTGAAAGTAAGCCCCCATGTTTTTTGTGGTGTTTGAGAGAGTGGAAGGGGTCCTTCAATGGGTATATCAATTGATCGCTCTAAATATCTATAGTGCCATGCATGATGTTCTTTACATATTTTATCTTAATATATATCATTAATAACATACTCTAGTGGTAGAAATTTATACATTGATATTTGTGAAGATGAGTCATTTTAGGAGCATCCAATATGGATTGTGTACAGTAATGGGAAGTATATCTGATAGAGTATTATACCTCTAGTTCGAGTGTAGTGGAATGATTGTTTTATTCAAGAGGAGACCTGGGAGAGGGAATCATATAAATGATAACAATTCCTAGACATGTTCATCGACACCACATAGTGATTCCTATAGTAGACCAAGGATGAGATGTTATGTGTTGTGGAGGTTGTAAGATCCCATCCCATTTAATTTAGTCCCTCTTTGAATTTTAAATTAAACATATTTTCTATTGGGGTTTCCTTCTTCAATAAATATTGAAGAATGAGTCTATTTTGGGGAAGGAGTAATTTTTCTTTGGAAAAAGACCTAATGTTTGGGGATTTTTTTTAATTAATGAATTATAGGTTTATAAATGTAAAGGGATTAAAAGGGTTCTACGTAAGTTTGGAAGTAATCAAAGGTGGTTTTGTATTTTTCTATGTAAATGGGGATGATTCCTATTTTTTGACATTTAAACACTGTTAATAAGTTCTATGATGTGAATATGTTTCCATGAAGATGACGTGAGATTATTCATGGTGTGAAATGGTTACATGGAAGAAAATATATTCACATTAGGAAATAGTTGATATGGGTTTTCATAACCTAAGGAAACATGTATTTTATCATATATCTTAAATAAATAATTTTAGATCATGGAAGGGTTAAACGCCATGAATTTCTCAAGACCAAAAATTTTAGTCTATTCCGCCCATAAAATTTTATTTCCTTTATAGTGAAACTATGTCCCTAGAACCCTAAGATGACTATAGCAGATTAAAAAGTCTATTCATCCATTCATAATTTCTCAATCAGGTGTTTGATACCTGGTGTGTTTGTTTTCTTTAGTTTCCCCTATCTTGAACTTCTTATACAATGTTACAGTGAAATCTATTGATTTTTGTTGAACCTGGTTTCACTAAATGCGATAATGTTTTTTTCCTTGTGTTACTATTCACCTTTTTTCTTTTTAGTGTTCCGGGAGGAGAATATTTCTTGGATGACCAATTAAAATTAGGTTTTCTATAATAAACCCCGTTGTTCATATTATATTTGTTCGTGAATATGATGTAATATGTGATCATGTTAATTAATAATGCACACCAACAAATAGAATAATGGGTAATGATAATCTTGTGTTTAGAATGCCCATTCGATCCCCTTGGACCCTACGGTGTTGAGACCTAGATAGAAGATACAGGTACGGTGATCCTACCCAAGAATAATTAAACATTGGAAAATGGATTAATGATATGTTATAGAATGACATTAAATCTTAGTTGATTTCTTGTTATAGACTCTCCTTTGAATGTTGATTTATTTATTATTAATTGACTGGTGATAATTGATGTGATATGGGTGTGTACAAATTGATGAAAATAGATTCAAATATCATTTAATTAAGGAATGGTAATTTGAATAAAAAATTAATTTTTTTTGAATTGACCACTATGGATTATGATATCATCTTATGTTATTAATTTCGTTATGACACGGTTTTATTATTATACTAAAATGAATATAAAAAAGGGTTATGACCAGTGATACTGAAATTCTTTTATAAATTAAATTCTTCAATTCTTCAATTATTACATAAATATCTTTTCATAGATTCAAAGAATCTTAAATAAATTGATTTTTTTTATAATTGAATTATTATATCGCTTGACCCGGTTTTGTGATTATACATTGGACATGTTGTTATGGTTTGCATGATTTTACTATATTACCATAGTTATTCAAACATGGAGATGAAATTGTTTGATTTTTTTATCATATTCATTAATTAGTTAATACCCCCATTTATATCTTTATTGCATGAACTTATTATTAGATTATATTTGATTAGACACAGTGGTGTTGACATATAGAGTTTCATTCACAACCAATTCAGGCCGTTGTTTGGTGATTGATAAAATTACATGGATACATGTTTCAAAAAGAAAGTTGACTTTGTTACTGATTATTTCATTTTATATGGGTTAGTGTGTAAAATTATGAATGGCATAGGGATCAGGACTAGGGTTTTTGAGTTTATTTTGGTCATTGGGGTCTTTTATTTGTTTTAAATTATGTTTTACGTTTAAATAAATTCCATCCTGACATTATATGGATTATTATATGATTTATTTGGATAATCCTTTAGCTTTTAGTACCAGGATTTAATATATCTTCTATTTAGATTTCGTTGATATATGTTTATTTATGACATATTATAACTCAGAATCACGGGGTAAAGTCACCCAAATATATTTTGTACACCCTTTCTACTTATGATTAGCCTCTTCAATATGGAGAGGGGAACTTGAGGGCTAGTAACTAACCTTGTTTTATCATGTGAAAGAATGTAAATTTGGGGGATGTAACACTATATTTTTTTTCCTTCATTTTCATTTTAAAAAGGATGATACTCATTAATATGTACAGATTACCATCTTCATGACTATAACATAGTTAATTTTTCATAACCATATTTTATTAATGTTTTCAAAAGTATAATTTATGAATAATGTTTTTTTATTTAAGTTTTTTTTCTAGATATGATGTAATGATGACCTCATTCACTTTAACCAGACTTTAAAATTCATTATGTACATGTGTACTGAATATCAAGGAAAAATCTAATATGAATATAATAGGTTATGTAATTAAATATAACATGGTATTAATTAATATAAAAAGAGTAATAAAATGAAAAAAAATTATCAAGAAAGTAAATAATTGTCATATGATTGTTATTTAGGAAGATAATGAACTTATGTGACAATTCAAACCCAAGGAAAGTGATTTTATCCCAACTTCCATTCATTGAAGAATATTTTAATGTTTTAAACCAAACATAATTTATATGGTTTATATAACACCCAATTAAAATATTAAATATTAAATAAATCATAATTAATTATATTTTATGTTATAATTCATTTTACCTCATCCAAGGATATTTTATTTGAATGTTACGAAGCGATACAGAATTCCATCTAAATTTTAATTCATTGAGGTATATTTTTTTGTTATGAAAAAAATTTATATTACATGTTGTATATACTGTATATTTTACATTTCACCACATCAGTCTATAATAATTAATTTTATTATATTATTCAATGGAAATTAATTCATCCAATGGTATTTGACATGAATATTACTAAGTTGTAGGGTTTTTCATAACCCAGTTTTTTTTCATTGAGTTATATTACATATTCAATTTCTATGAAATTCTATTTTTATGTTTATGATGAATTATTAATATATTATGTAGTATATCAACATTATTTATGTTTATTAATATTTTAATAAAATAACAAATTCATTAATACTTCAATTTTAAAAGGTATATGTTCTGTAATATATTTCATCACAGCTCCGTCTTACTTGAGACATATTTTACATTATGCATCTATTTATATTTAGTAGGTGTATCTAATTAGATATTTGTTATTCTATATAGTGAATATATGTATATATATATTAATGGTATTTAATTTTTCATTTTATGTTACTTATCTCATGGGGTTAATGATTAAAAATCTACTAAATTGGTAAGGGATTATTTCACATTCTCATAATTATTTAGGATTATTTATTATTAAGTCTCTGATAGAGGAATTATTTAATATTTATTTATAAAACCTAACATATTTTTTGTTCTTATAGTTTTTTTAAATTAATAAATTTTCCTTTAATTATCCACTTTTATATACTAAAAGATAAAAAAATTATGGAAAATAGACGTTATTCCCTCTATTGTTGAGAGACTTTTCTTCGAGATCCATGAATTATAAAAATGATTTCTTGAATTTCTTTAATAATCTATAAATATTTTTTAACTTTTTTAACCATTTTAGTCTTTTTTCCAAATGATTTAAAATGATTTTTCATGTTGTTTTTCAAGTAATTTTTTTGACTTTTTATCTAACATGTGAAAGGAATCATTGTTTTAACAAACTCTATCTAATGGTTACTTTCAAATAATCATTCCCTCATATTTATTTGAGGCATACATTAAAAGATTATATGTTTTCTCTTAAAATAAAATATATTTCCTAATATTTCAAAATTTTAGGTTTTCAAAATTGATTTTAAATGTGAAAAGTATATTTTCCTCAAGATTTATTTAATTAGTTTTTATGATATTACCATTTATAAGTGACAAAAAACTATTATTTTAGTTATGTAAAATTGGGTATGTGTTAAAATGATACCATTCTTATTCACTATCTGTGTGGTTTATGATTAGATTTAGTTTATGAAATATTAAGTTTTCATATTACATTTGATCAATAGGAATGTTTATGTTTATTATGTATTAAATTCTTATTCACCCATTTCATATGATGAATGCATTAGACATAGTAAGTAATGTGATTAGACAACAATATCCCCATTATGTGATGATAGGTACAATGAAGAAAATATTGTTTGGGTATCTAGATGAGGCATTTCTCATTTATGTAAGATGTCGTGGAAGGAGTCATGGAATGTGTTGTTATGAAGTCTCGTATTATGTATGCCATGAATATGAGATTAGCAATTGATGTCCATGTGAATATTTTAATAGCTATGATATCCAGGTATATTTTTCAAGATCAGGTTATTAATTATTGAATTAATTGATCATCATTAATTTCAACAATAAAATTCTTAGTGCCCATGTTATTAATTAAATGTAATGTATTTTTTATTATATACCATATAATATTTTTTATGCCTCATTTACTAAGTGTAGAATCTACTATGTGAAAAAGTTTCTTAATATTTTTTCTCATCCTTATTTTAAATTATTTCTAAATAATATGAAGAATTAATCATTGAATGATTTCAATGATCGATAATATTAACATTTACTATGTTTTTTATTGTATAGATTGAAATAAAATGTTAATTTCAAGAATATGCCTACAATTCCAAGACAATAAAACTATTTGATCACTATGGATATGATCACTTGTATATCATGGTAATGTAATAATGTAACCACCAACTACAGGATATTGGAGATGAGGTATTTATAAAAGGTATAAGAGCAAATACAGTAGATACCATAATAACTTGATTAAGGAAAAACATAAATTTGGGATCACAACCTAACGATACTCTTTAGGGATATTTCTCAATGAAATTAAAATTATGATTATAATGCCGGTAGTTTATGAAATTTTGATAGAATAATGGTTTAATAAGTATATCATTGATTATAATATTAAATAAATAGTTACCCCTTCAGAGGTCTTATATGATGGATGTACCCTATAGAAATATATTGTGTCTTAATATATTATTGAGGTTATTATAACCCTTATGTATTATTTTCACTACCAGAAAACATACGTACATATATAGTATTATTTAAAGGTTTTAGGGAAATATGGACTTTGATTTTCCTTTCCAGGATATGACCATGGTTAATATAAAATTGAGGTTATAGGCCAGACATATTTCCAAAACATTGAAAAACTGTGTCTATAAGAGATTATTTAAAGGAAAAAAGCCATGATTCTCTTGACCGTTGATATATATAATACCTATATACATGATTTTTGTAAACAATAGAAATAGATTTCCCATGTAATTGTAGGAAAAAGTCTCTTATGTGAAGGGTGAAGGAAATCCAATTTCCAAGGGTTGACTGATATTTCCATAGTTTTAATATATATATATATATAAACTAATAAGAATCTATACAATAGTGGTTAAACACTTTATTGCCGATAGAGGAGGTATATAGTTCAAATATGGTTATGGAATTTTTTTTAAATCTTATTTAAATGGTGGAAATCTAATACGGACATTTCCACATTTTTGAAATCTTGGTAATAGAGCTACTGACATCAAGTCTTGCTTCCACTTTTGACAACCGTGGTTGTAGCTCTATTTCCAAAGCGGAAAACCATGACTATAAATCTATTTCTATAGTGGTGAAATTTTCTTATAGTATATAAAACATGGAAATAGCTTCATCCATATTATCGCACCAATTTGATACATGACTATCCAGACTTTGGAAATAAGTTATCACTATGATTTTGAGCTCGAAATCAATGATTTTTTGACTGTGGATATAGGTGAATTTTATACATGTTTTTTTATTAAAAATGTTTTTTAGGAATTATGCATTAATATTTAATGCGAATAATTCTAAAGGTATCTGTAAACATTAGTGTTAATATGATAAATTTTGTTATGGTAATAACAGTCAATCAAGATTATCTAATTTTGTGTAAAAATATTCCACATACAAAAAAATAGTCATTAAAAATTGACTAAAGGATAAATTATATTTTTCTATGATGTAAATATTTTTTTTATAATTTTATAGGAATTATAATAATATACTATATGAAAAAAACCCACATATTAGTAAGAAGCCATTATATCATGAAATGTAGGGCGCTTGAACCCACAACTAAATGGAGACATGGGTATAATGACTACCCCTATTCTACATGATGTACTAGTTAATAAGAAAAATTTCCCCCATTTTTATTTAAGAATAAATTAAATTTTTATTTTGTTAAACATATCATAGGAACAAATTTTTTAAACCTTTTAGGATTTTGAGATGATTAATGATATTTTGGGAGTGGTTTTATTGGGTTTAGATATATATATTTAAAACATAAGGGATTATCTGGGATGAGTAATATTACATATATATATTGTTTTAATATTATGGGTATGGGATTTCCATTGAGGATAAAAATATTTAATTTTGTGGTTATTGATGTTAGTACGGATTTAAGTCCCTTTGTATATGGAATTATCAATATCAAATCAATGGTTTTATTATCAAATTTTGGAAATTAATTATTTATTTATTCATATGATGGTTTTTTATTTATGATATTATCATACATTTTTATACAAATTTAGGTTTTAGTAACTATATGATAAGTTTTGTATAATTTTATTATATTTTATGATCCACTTATAGTTAATTTTAGAACTTCATGAATAAAAAAATTATCTGGGATATTCGTTTATTATTGTCTAAAATGATATGGAAATTGATATAAATTCCTCAAATGGATGAAATTTTTTATATGAAATAAAAATATATGGAATAAGTAATTTTTTTGATTTTACCTATATTCATAGTAAAATAATCATTAAATTTTGGAAAAGAATCTAGAAATAAAACTTTTATACATTTACCTTCATTTCCAATGAATAAATAGTCTTTTCACTGAACATTAACATATGGCGTTGTGGTCATGAACATTTTCCTGGGCACGTTCTCCATGACACTCTATTAGTCCTTATATTCTTGTTTTCTCCTCCATATTTATAATATAACCACCCTCTAATTCTCTACTATTTGGAAGTATTGTTATGTGATATTTTATATAACCTTATTATTACCGTTTCCAACTTTCTAAAAGGAAGTGTTATTAAATATTCTTATAAGATGGGTTATTAATAAAGGTATTTTAAAATATTAAAACATTGATAACCGAGATAAAATTATTAATGAGAATACTATTTAATGGGGTAGAATTTCACAGCATTATAATCATAATGAATAACATATTGTTTGATAGTGTATATGATACACAACACATAGATTAAACGACCCCTAAAAAATTATTAATTGAATATACCCATTTTAACATAGTCATGAAATTGTACAACCTGAATAAGATTAAATATAGTTTGAGGTATATATAATTATATTACATAATTAAAGTTGTTTGGTAAATTATATAGGAATAAGTAATAATTTTTTATTGATGAAATTTTATTTTTTATAAAGAATGTTTCATAAAAAATGATTTTCATTAACTTTTGTGAAAACATATAAAAATTAAAATTTGTATCATCTAGAAAATGTATCTTAAGAAATAAATTTCATTATTTAAATCACCATATCAAAATTAAAATAGGGTAGTATTTTCTGATTTTTTGGAAAAAGTGGATTTTTTAGTTCATAGTGAAAATTACATATTTTTCAAATATTTTCATAACTTTTCATTAAATATGATAATATAAATGTCACAATTTAGTTTTCATGTGGATATAATGTCAAATATGATACATTTAATTTACAATAATATTATTAATTTCATTTTAGTCGAAAATTATTATGATTTTGGTATAAGTTTAATTTCCTGCTTAGAAACAGATTTTCTTGATAATTATTTTTAGGTGAATAATGCTTTGAGAAATTAATTATTAAAAATATTAACTAATAAAGAAATATTTAAATGATATTAATAATAATATATCTATTTATATGAATAAAAATTCATATAATGATTGTTTATAGTCATGGTGTATATACAAGAATATGTATTACAAGAAAAAAATGTATATTCCTAAAAAATATCCTTTTATAGATCATTACATGATTATTATAAAATGAATTTATGACATATATACTAGTTGAAATTGAGAGAAAAATTCTATATTTTTAATTAGAATAACTATTATTAATTAATATATACATTTTATTTTTGGCCCTTAATAATTGTAAACTTAGTAAATACTTTTTTCATGATAATGGTAATATAGGTGAATTATGTATTGAAATATTTATATAAGGTCAAAAAGGTGACTCAAACTCTTCTCACAATTTTATTAATCTTGAAATATCAACTATAATAGTCTAATATTATAATATATGAATATTTATTTCCACATATCAACTATTATCATATTTATAATAATTTTTTAATGAAAATGAAAAATGTCACTTTCAAATATCTAAAAAAATCATGTGTCCACAAATGGATAAAAGGATGAATGTGTGGATATAAATATTAATAGTAAACATAAATAATTTCTTTATTATGGTAATTTATTTTCAAATTTAATTAATGAAAAAATTTCCTTAAATTCTTACACGGTGTCGATGTAGTAATCTTCTAATTAAAAGGAAAATAAAATAAATGATTATAAACATATTAGAAGTAATAAATTATGAATGAATTATTGTTTGATAAAATAAATTAGGTAACTATAACATTTAATACATATTTTAATGTTATATATTTTAATACCATTTAGTTTTTGATGTTTATAAAATCAAATTAAATGGATTGTGTAAATATTGTCATTAATGATATTTTATAAAAATAATTTTAATTAGATAATTTAAACATTCTATAAATACTATAATTTTTATTAAAATTGGATATGGTTTATAATATAATAAATAATCCATTTATTATTTGTTTTTTTATTTTATAGAAACATTATGGACACTGAATTTTTAAAAACATTGATACAACAGTAATGGTGAAAAAGGGATGAAACAGTTTAGAACAAAAATTATGTGGAAAAATTACCTAATCATGTTAAAATTTATTTATATGATATTAATTCTTTCCAAAATCCTCTTAATAGAATATAATTAAAATTTGGATGCATTTGAATAGGAAAAAAAATTTATATTAATTAAATACATAAAAAAGTCCAGGGGTACCCCCCTCTCTTAGAAAATAGATTCTCCCCTCCCCTACACTTCACAATTAAATAGAATTTTGTTTCAGACAATACCAATCCAAAAAAATTACACAATCTCCTACCCATTTATTTGAGGTCATTTTTAATTATAAAACCCTCCTAATAATGATTTTGGTGCAAACCAATAGAATATTTCTATTGAAAAGGTATCGTTATTAAAAGAGCATTTTTTACCCCCTACTTCAACCTCATTAAAATATTCTTCAACCATATTGATACAATAATCTCATAACCTACCATATATTGTTACATTATTATGTTAATTACGTAACTTGTGTCTATATCATGTTTTATTAAATGGGAATCAAAACTATTGTTTCTGTGTATGGATGACTACCACCTCCTAAATTTTTGTAAATAACTTTTCATCACCTCCAGTCATGGATAGATAAAATTATAAATTAACTATATATATTATTAATTTAATAATAATAAATATATTAATATAATATATCATATCATATATCACATTTTAATTCATTTTAAAATGATAATGTCTTTGATGGGCAGGTGTGGACTAACACCTAGAAAAAGCTATGTGATTCATTTTAATTGTCGGCATCACATGAAATATATATATATGTTTATTTAATTATATGATATTATATTTACACTATAGATAGCAATATAGAAATGAAAAATAATACTTGTGTTTTTATTATTATGATAATTGCAATTTGGAAACACTACTCATGCATATGTATGACTGTCATCTCCATGCTTGTGACATAGAACATTTATCATAAAAATATATTATAGTTGGTTTTAAATGTATAATATATGTATATAAATGATAATTATTTCAAAATTATTGTTTTATAGATGACTCAAATATGACACATTTTACGAAAATCAAAACATGAAATTCATTTTTGACAAATGAAATGATTATCATCAACACATCCAATGGGATCTATTTTAATTTTGTAATTAAATAAATCATGTTAATGAAACAAATAAATGAAATTATAAATATGAAAAGGATAATATTAAAATAAACAATAATATGCATTTTATTGTTAATGGGTATAATGAATGTAATTGATGATTCACACTTAATGTAAGGGATTCCATCTCAGTTTTGATTCATTAAGGATTATCTTAATGATCTACACCAAATTTAATTTATATAGTGTATATACTATCCATTTTACATATTATGTCATGAATACATATGAAATCATTGTATTTTATGTTAATATTCATTTTAAATCATCAATGGTGATTTGATTTGAATGTTACGTATCGATATGAAATATCATCCAAATTATCCTTTATTATGGAATATTTTATTTTTGTGCATGTAATTTACTTTATATGGTGTAAATACTTCCCCCTTTAAAAGTTATATCATTATTTCATTAAAAATAATGGAATTTTATTTTTTAATTCACATTAATTTGACCAATGAGAGCTTACTTGAATTTTACCAAGTGTTAAGGGGTTTCATAAAACAATTTATTTTCATTTGGTTGTATTACTTCCTCATTGTATTTAATATTTTATGATTATTTAGGTGATGATTATTTTATTATTTTTTATATTATTTCAATTTAATTTGGATTTTCATTTGATACATAATTTTACTTTATCAATTAATTCTCACTTTAACAATATGATATTTTTAAGAGGTTTCATCTCAATTTCAACTCCATGAAGACCTATTAGGTATTATACACATTTTCATCCAAGGTGTATCATGTACCCAATTTTATATGTTATATAATAAATCTATTTATATTCATATTTTTTAATGTTTTATTTTATTTTATTTATTTCATGGGGGATATGATTGAAACAGTATATATATCATAAGGGTTTATTTAAAAATTTAATTATTTTTATTAATTATTAATGTTCATGTCTCTGATGGGGGAATTAACATTTTTTAATATTATAAACCAAATATTATATCATCTCCTCCATTTATTTATGAAAATATTAGTAATTATATTCATTTTATATTTTAATTTCACAAAAATCAAAAGAAAATGTTTTTAAGATAGACATGAATTATTTGTAGTATCATCAAGAATCATTTCTTATGTGTTCTTGTTTTCAAAAAATGTTTATAATAATGTATTTAGTATTTTACCATTCTTTTTAAAATTATTTTTTTATCAATTTTTACTTTTTTCAAAATGATTTAAAAAAAATATTATTGTTGTTTTACTAAAATGGTATTTTAAAATTTTACAGGAATTATGAACGCAATCATTATTTTAGCATACTAGATATGAATATAATTTTCCCACTATCATTACTTCTTAATGAATTTAAGTATGTGATAAATTTTTATGTTGTTCTTTTCCATGAAAATCGATTTCCTACTATTCTAGATATTTTTATATTTCAAAATATGTTTTCATTGTAAAACCGATATATTCCTCAACTGTGTTTTAATGTTCTTTTTATGGTATTTCCATTAATTAAGGATAATAACCATTTATTTTACATATTGTATAATGGGGATAAGTTTTAATGATACCATATTTATTCATTATCTACATGGTTTCAGATTAATTTGATTGGGTGAAATATTTACCTGATTTACACTAGTTTTTTGATAAAAATGTTTATATTTATTATGCATTGATTTTATATTCACACATCTTAGATGATGAATTATTTTGAAATATTATGTGACAGGTGATTCCTGATATATCCCCTCGAAGAATTGGTAGGTATCCTATGAAAAACCTGTTTGGGAGTTTGGACAAGGCCTTTCTGATTTATGAAATATGTTTTAGAACGAGTCCCTAAAGGTATGTTTATGTTGTCCAAAATTATGCATTCCAGCATTATTAGATTATTTAAAAATTTACATGTGATTATTAAAAGATTTATGATATTTAGGGACAATTTTAAAGCTTGAGTGATTATTTGAATGAAATTATTTGATCATCATTTATTCTAACCACATTTTTCTTCATGCTAATGTTATTGTTTAAATGGAATGTATTTTCATTTATTTACATTTATATATTGATTATTCCTTGTTTAATCATGGTATATTCGACTATATTTAATCATTTTTGAGCATAGTATCTCACCAATATTTTCATTACATTTCCATTGATAGAAAGAAGGAATCATGAATGATTTTAAGGATGCAACATATTTATAGTCACTTTATTTTATGTTTTAAAATTTAAGGTGATTTTCATGTATGTATCTAGTATTCAAAGACTACAATAATATTTGTTCCACTATAATATAATCACTGGTATCTTATTATATTATTATAATGTATCCATTGGCTATAGACTACCTAAGTTGATGTCATTAAACAAATCATTTAAAGTATATATAATACATTACTTAATATGAATACTAAATATATATGATAAAAAATAGTAACTAGAACCATGAAGGTATATAGTCTTTGGAGAATATTTCATCACCCCTCCCTTGAAAGATACCATGATTAAGGAAGAGAGATAATGAACCATGTGTCTCACGTCTAGTAGACACCATGTTGGTGACAGACATAGCGGTTATGAAAATTTCATAAATGAGATACATTAACCTATATAATAAATAAGGATAGGGAGATAGGATATCAAATTTCGATTAACTGTATGAAATAATATAAAAAGGAAAAGAAAAACTATTGCATAATAAATGTGTAAGTAAAAAATGATACATATAAAATTATCCAAGTGAGAGATAAAAAATAAAAGCTAAGGATGTGACACAACAAAAAATCAATGGTATGATTGAGTCGTGGTCAAAAATATCCATAATTTCCACCTGGAAACATAAAATTTGTTTTATATACATTTGGTGATAATAAAAGTATACTAAATAAGAAATCCCAAGTCTCTCATTCAAACATGAAAAGATAATACTAATAAATCTTTGAGTATACAATATATCCAAACCAATCATAAACATGAAAAATAACTACTCTCATCCACAATATGGTTCACTCACAAAGTTGTGGAACCAAGTAAAATAACATACTATGAATTATATCAATTTTAGGTACTCCAAGAAACATTCCCATTAATTATCCTTTCTCTCGCACCAATTAATAATATCCTGATACTCCCACCATATCTGTATAACATCACATCACATCACATTTTAGAGTATTCTTACCACCAACAACAGGTCTATCACAAAACACAAAATCCTTCCTACCGAAACCAGGACCGTCAAACCACATTACATAACCTAGTTATTTGGGTGTAATGAACCTGAAGGACATTAACCTCGTGCCCTCCTCCAACCATGCATGACCCCCACCACAATATATCTCATTAAATCCCATTAAATCTCATAAAATCATGCATGATGATACATATTTAAAAACACCACATCACGAAACCTTTAGATATAGAATCTTTTGACATCCTACCCTTAAAGTCCATACAGTTCATCATCTATTTGATGACAGAGATGAGAATAGCGGGTGGCATCCATCAAACATCATCTGTAAAAATATTTGATTGTCATTGTAATTGATCCACATGGGTGGGGCACATAATTAAATGAAATTGAATATATAATGTATATATATATATATAAAGCAACAAACACGCTCAATTACTAGGTTCAGATCAACTCAACAACCAAATCACAAAAATACCACTTTTACTGTCACTTCTTAACACAAAACACCACATAACAATCTTCATGACACATTTCATATTTGAAACTCCTTTTTGAGATTTTTTTATTAACTAGATACTATATTACCCACCAATTACAACTAAAAATGCCAACTATTTCATTTTTCCTATCCAATAATTTTATATATAAACTCAACCATTAAAAAATAATATTTAAATTAATTCTCCCACTATTTAATTTAACCCACGTTGTTATTTTATCCATTTCATTTCACATTTATCAATGACCACATTTACCATTATTTAAATTATAATTTGAACCATTGATTTTCCACTCCAACCAATGGTATTACAATTTAATATTAACATTTAATACTATTACTACTTGTAAATCTATCAAAAACCAACCAAATCACATCATATCCATATTATATTAAAATAAAACATCACCAACCAACTACCTGATCACAAAAAAAAACACATCACACAAAAATTAATTTTTTCATATTTATGAAAATGCGGATTTTGTCAAATTTCATTAATTTATTTATTGTCATTCTCAATGTAAAATATATATACTGATTTAATTATTATTTAAAACAAAATATAACAAATTAAAAAATATAAATGTGATGTAAAAAATCACTCCAATAAATTTTACAAAGCACAGATTAAATCATTATAAAAAAGGCACATAATATCCATGATTTTCATCGAGGTATCTGGTCTATACAAGATCAATATCAAAATATTAATGAATGTTATAAAATCATTCGATTTAAATATCATTCAACTATAATTTCAATTAAATCATTTATATATCATTTGTAGGCCGAATATACTACTACCCAAATATAAAAATGTTTACCCCCCCCCCCCCGGCCTGAAACACAAGGTTAGAAACAAAGAGACCCCTACCTAAATTTATGAACCCAACTAGGATTAGAAGTGATGTTCACAAGGCCCAAACTGAATATGTAGGTAAAACACTAACAACACGGAATTACTGTGCGATGTAAAATGGTTCTAGTCAATAATAAAACTCATATTTGGATGTTACATTAACACAAATGGAATTTAAAATTAGAAAATAATAATTTTATTTTCTATATTTATTAATACATAACTAAAAAAATACATTTTATTAAATATGAAATTATTTCTATATTCCTGCTAAAAAACATTGCAGTTATATTTGAATCTTCATAGTGAATCCTACAAAACTGACAATTCATGAATCTGGTTATTATTAGGAGAGATATGGTAGAGGGAAGTAAATGAATTTCGGTATTTTATTTACATTATTTATGCTCAATTATCATAATTAATTCCTATCATTATAATTTTGAATTCCCATTTAATTCATAATCAATATTTCTATTAATTTCACTTGTTTTAACCACATTCAAATGCAATATTTTATCATCATTAATTTCAAAACAATAAACATTATCTCCAATATATTGTAAATCCCACATGTACCCACCTTTTTATAAGGTTTTTTCTTCCCCTTTGTTTTAAATAATTATCTCTCTAATAAACCTTTCTAACTTCTTCACTTCAGTTACCCACCCTAATTTCTAATTACATGTTTTTTATTATTATTCATTACCGTCACTCCAAAATCATATATACACCCTATTCACATTCTCATGCTATTCATTTTCCCACTTAAGTAAAACATCAATTTCATTTTTTTCTTCTTCATCATTTATTTATTTTAACCAAATCATTAAAACACACAGACATACAAAAAGATATATAAAAGTATAGATCATGCATTTTTTAATCCAATTATTGATATATAAATATATATAATCAAAGTACACCAAACCATGTATATATAGTGATTTATATATATATACAACATATACTCATATATATATGTTTGTCTGTGTGTCTGTCTGGGGGTATGTATATATATAAAACTATACACACACTATTATATGAATAAAAAATTATAATATAAACACACACACAATAATATATATATACACATTTATATGTAATTTATATTTAAGAAACACACACAGACATGTATTTATATTATAGTTTAGTGAATATATGTATAAAATTCATAACAGGAACATTTTTGACACATTTAATTACAACATAACACATGTAAAGATACACATATATATATAAATTTATATAATATGTTGAATAATTAATATTTTATTACACCAAAATAAAATATTGGAGAATATATTTATATTGAATAATAATGAGTTTATTATAATGAAATAAACATTGAAAAATAAATTCTCTTTAAAATCATAAATGTTTTTTCTAAACAAAAAAATTACCATTAATAAATTATCAAACAAATTTTATATCTCTTTTAATATTTTTAAAACATTCATGAACCATATAATTACAAGGAAAAACTCCAGAATGAAATATGATTGCTTGAGAATATTCCAATCATTACATTAAATACCTCTCAAACAACTTTCCTCCATGAGAATTAAAAAAAACCCAAAGGAATAGAGATTTGTTATCTAAACAACTAACCCATGAGTTATCTAATAAGAGAAAATATTAAATCATTTGACATCGGTCCAAAATCAATCTCTTATTGGGATAACTCTTAAGTAGCTACAATGTTACCAACATAATTTAGACCCCTCAAAATGAAAAAAAATAATAATTTCACATCGAGCCAAACATGTCTCAAATTAAAATCATGAGATGCATAAAAAGTATTATAAAAGAAAATATTATACTTAATTCATAATTTTCTGATGAAAACATAAAAAAATAATAATAATTCATAACAATTAATAGGGTACATATCCTAAAATTCTCACACAATAGATTACTAAAAATATTTATCAAACTACTAAATAAATCTTTTGGATATGTCATTTCTTGATTTCAAACTAGTAGGACATAAAATTTATAAATGAAAAATAATTTCTAAATATTTTTTCATAATAAGTCTCATAAAAATTCATTTGAAAAAAATATTTTAAAATACTTTCTAAAACTGATTTTATAATAAAGTCAAATTTATGTGGAACAGAATACATTTTTTTTATGAAAAATGGTTACAAAAAAAAATTCGTTCCCTTACATATTTTTAGCCAATTATGGAAGAAAATGATCAAAATATATATTATTATATATTTATAAATAATTTCACTAATTGTTTTAAAAAATAATTTTTATAGTAATGAATTTAACTTATCATTCATTTAAATAATTAAATAATCCCCCAAATACTACAGTTGAAACATAATAGAAATAAATTTAAAACAATTGAGTACTTAAAGAAATTCCAAGAATGATATCTAATTTTTTATATTTTACATGATTTCTATGAAATATCATATATATATATATAATAGTTATACACTTTCATCAAGTATGTTTTTTCAACTATCATAGTTCAACAATGTTATTTATAAAAAATTAGTATTAATTAACATAACTTCTAAAACATAGAGAACTCAAATTTCACATATAACATGAATTAAAAAAAAATAATGTGGTTCAACTATCAACATTATATGGAATTAAAATTCTACTATTTTTTATAAAAACATATTTACTTATAGTACAATCATGAAAAAATAATAAATGGTTTAATGTTTCAATTCACATTTAGCACATGTGCATGATGTTATTTCAATAGTTTCATATCAATGTAATAAAATGTCCCAAAATCATCACAACATAAAATTTTATCATAAAAAATCTTCCAAAATCATATAAATCCATTTAAATAATCCACTACAATTTGATATTTTCCTCTTGGGGTGGCACTATTTCTACTACAAGTCTTTAAAATTTTCCATAATATATTCTATCATGATGCATGAAATGGGTCCCCTATCTTCATAAGCTCGAGTCCACTAAAAATTTCACCAACAAAATATCAAAAACAAGAAACAATATTAATAACATAGTTGTAAAAGAAATTACAATAATTTAGTTTAAAAAATGATTTAGTTGTGGGACACAAGACTATCTTTATTATTTTCATTATTTTCTGAAAACCCATATTCCTTTTTTTCCAACATTATGTATTATCATTTTTATTTTATTTAAAAGATTACATAAATACAATCATACCACCACACTACAAAATACATATCATCTTAAAAACCACATACCTCAGTAACAACACATCACCACCACAGCAAAAAAAACCCTCTATCAAACCATCCAACAAAAAATCATCCACTAGACATTTCACAAAACCACATCACCTTAACACATTACCATATACATAAAACCATAATTTTCACATAAACATATTCTATATCTATTACTCTACACCTCCAAACCAATTATCACCACTATCAAATCACATCAAATCCCCAAGCATGAAAATCACGGAATTCCTTATCCCATGTCAAAATATTATTTTCTTTGGGAGGTACTAACTCTCCTATATAGTTTTAGTAATGTCAATGTATAAAAATCATCGATTATGGATCAAGTTTACCCTTCTTTATATAGTTGGATTTTTTAATCTCATATTTCACACACAAACAAAACAAGAATAATCACTCATATCTTCCCTAAATTCTATATTCTACAATTAATCTATGGCATATATCACATCACCTCATTATTTATCTAGGGTATTATCAAATAATATTCAAATTTTCCATTTGTAATCGGTTCATTGACCATATATACATGATTATAATTTTAATTCATGATGATATTAATCAAGTATTCACTTTAAGGGCCTCCTAATTTATAATAATCACATTACAATAAAGTTTTCCATCAACCATTATTTTCATAAAGTCATAACAACACTTCAATGAAATGATAAAAATGAAACCAAAACCAACACATAACATTTACATGTTATTATTAACGAATCTCCATTATTTGTAATTAAATTTCTCTCACTTATGTTCATGTTGAATCTGAAAATGAACACACAGTTTTACACATGTTGTGTTTATGATTATGAAATAATAAATTCTTGGTTAATATTATTTTTGAGAAAATCCACATAAAATATGTTTTTGAAAATATATAAATACTTTAGATCTTCTGTTAAATTCAAACACCATATTACATACAACATATTTTTTTACATTTATTAAAATAAAATATTCTTTCTAAATAAAAAATACAAAATTAACATATTATAATACTGTATTTCACTCTTTATCATTATCAAACTAAAAAATCGTTAATAATTTCATTTCTCAAGAAAAATTTATTATATACTACAATAAGTATAAAATTATTCTGATTAGTTATTTAAATTAATCATATTACACATTACACATTCTGATGACGCACATATAGAATATACATAATTACCTCAAAATGTATTCAATTTTAGGCATGCTTCCCATAATAGACTAATCAAGACTTAAAAGTGACATAATGTTATTTAAACAATAAAAGATTATAATACTTGATAGAAATATAAGGTATAGTTATTTTTATAGTTTAGGGCTTTAAAATGTTACCACAATGCATGATTATCATTTCCAAAATTTAGAAATAAATATCAGAAGAGTTTCCACCCTAACACAAGCATAAAACATATGGATATATCAATAGTATATAACTAAAATAAATCAAAAATAATGAAAAATACACTCTATTCAAGGGTTCCAAATTGAATTTCACTTTCAATAATCAACATAGGAATTCTCATAAATTTCATAATTTAAATGTTCAAAAACATATTTTACATCAAGTCAATAACACAAGCTATTGATAAATTTTAAATACAAAGAAATAACTAGAATATTAAATTACCTGTGAAATAGATCACTTATATGAATGGTTTAAAAATAATTTATTTTATCATTCCAATGTTAAATATACCTTAGGTAACATGATTAATAAGGATTTTAAAATTTAAATTGTTTTTCAAAAAAAAATATACTATTAATACTTCCCTGAAATTTTCAAAAAAAATATGAAATCAAGAGGGAATGTTATAATTTTTAAAAAAAATTAAATTAATTAAGAATCTTGTTAAAACAATAAAGTAAAAAACACATTATATTCTCAAAAGGTTTTAAACAAACTAGTAATGAATTTTAATCACCATTTTACTCATTCTATTAAGGTTATAGATGACGTCATCAAATAAAATAGTTTATTGGAAACCACAAAATAGAAAATTATGAGAAACACACACAAAATTCCATGATTTATTTAATTTATTTGTAAACATACCAAAAAAACCTCGTTTAACAACAAGTGTAATGAATAATGATTCATATAGCTCTACTAGGACCCTAGCCTATAATTAGTTCTAGCTCACTTGGTCATTCGGCTTACTATGACTCCTTGAATTAGATCATAGGGGGACTAAAAAATTTGTGTTTTATCTTTTCTTTGGAGTCCTATAAAACAAAACTAGGTTATCTCAAAGTATTTCCCTACCAAAATATTAAATCCTAATAGTTTCTAATACCAAACACCATCATATGTCTCAATAATCACTAATGATACACTACTTTCAGAAAACCCTTACATAAAATATACCAAAATGATGTGTGATAGATAATTACTTCTGATTCCCACCACGAGTAGGCCTTGGGTTGGGGACTGGCACCATGGTTATGAAAATCTCATAAATGTGTGGAATTAACCTATATAATAAAGATATATTATGATATATGATACCAATGATCAATAAAATCCCTTAAATAGTATAAAAAGGAAACAAAAACAACTTGTAATGAATGTATCAATATAATAGTTATAGATAAAAGTATCTAGATAAAATTCTAAAACTAAATTATAAGGTAGTGATATGGAAACTACAACAAAGATTAGATCTAGTAATTTCAATCACGGTATATTATTTCCTCCTATAAACATAAAAAAAGTTATATATATATTATGTGACTATAAAAGTATATTTATTTGGAATAAAAATGTCTCTCATGGACATGTGAAAAAAGAATACTATGTCACCCATGAAAAAATTTAAGAACCAACCCACATATAAATATGTAAAATAAATATTCCCATACTCACTATGTCTAACTCAAAAAATAATGCATCCAAGTATAATAACATATTAGGAAGAATATCAATGATTGGTACCCCACACCACTTTCCCACTAATTAGACGATCTCACGCCCAAATGGATTTTTTTTGAAACTTCCACTTCTGTAAAACCTCAAAAAACATCCCACCCTTAAACACCTAGTCAATCATGTCACATCTAATCCCACCCAAGGATTCTTGGTTAATCACACCACACCACATATCCCAGGTAGTAGGGTGTAGTGAACATGAAACAAAACAACCTTTTTCCCTCCTCCTTCATTGAACTACCCCCACTATAAACCATGTCATCCGATATTGGTCGATGACACCTGGGAAAACAAAAAAACCCAGATCACATGAAAATAGGGACACTTTTGACTCTTATCCATCAGAACTTGTGAATTTCACCATCCCCTGGATTAGGGAATAGTGAAGGGACGGTGTCCATCCAACCTTCCTCATCACCAAGTTGTTTGAAAAAACACCTTGATAATATTTTGTTCTCGGCATCACGGCATAACATGGGTATGGTTCATAATGAAATCATAAAGAATATAAAAGGTATATATACATATATAAATCCATAAACACGCCCAACCAATGGGTTCACAACAATAAACTAACCAACTCACACCATCACCACTTTCACTATCACTTCTAAATTAACAACACTATAAAAAAGGCCACATGGCACATTTCATATTTCATTACCCTTTTTCATATTTTTCAATGTTCAAGAATATATATTACCATAAAATTTCAATTAAAACATCCAATTTATTAAAATTTTCTAGAGCATTCATTCACATTAAAAGATTAACCCATAAAACCACAAAACACATTTCAATTAATTCTTCCATCAACTAATTCAACCCATACCATTATAATATCCCTTTTATTTAAAATTTATCAAAAATCACATTATCTACACTTTAATTTATCATTTCTATCATTCATTATCCTAAAATAACCATTCCATTAAAATTTTATATTGACGTTTGATTCTATTACAACTCAAAAATATACCACTACACAAACATTTACCATTTCATCCATCTCATATCATATCCACACATCACCTCTATATAGCATGGTCACTCAACAAACACATAACCAAACCAAAAATGGTTTTCAAATTTAAGATAAAGGGGTTAACATCACATTCCTCTTCCTTATTTAAGGTAATTCTAACAGAAACCATAAATATTAGGAAAATCCATAAATTAAATAGAATAATTTTATTAAAAAAAATATAGTTAATGAGATTCCAAAAATCACACTAAACAAGGTTCCACAACAAATATCAAATCAAATTCAACAAAGGAACCCAACAATAATGATTTTCATCAACACAGATGGATAATATATCGTAAAAACAAAATAATAATAAAAGATATAAAAACATGTGATTCAAATACATTCCAGCTTTAATTCCAATCAAACATATAATTTATCTTTATTTTGATGGATATACTACATTCCAAAGATAAAAAAAAATGTATCCCCTCCAACATAATCCACTGTTTGAAAAAGGATGGATCCCATATGTATCACTCTGACCCCAGTATCACTGAGCTTATGTTTAATTTTTTAAACTGGTATAATAAAAAAGGAATCGCATCCCAAAAGACTGAATAGTAATGTATTATCAGAAATCTAGATATGGAATTCATATTATTATTACAATTTAAAAAATAAAAAACACAAAATATTTTATTTTATGGAAAAATTATTCACCTTAGTGAATCCCAATATATCAATCTAAAAACACATCTTGGTATACTATGTAAAATAAAACATATGAAAGGGGAGAGCTCAAATTCAGAGTATGTGTAAGTGTATTGTAGTATCTATTAATATATAATGAATAATAAATATATAATAGTAAATAACTAAAACAAGTTCTATTTAATCAATAACACGAGAATAATATGGAATAAATAAATACTGACTAATTAATTCCATATAAAATAATAGTGAGAATGAAACTTGACCGTGGATATTCTAACTAATCCAAAAATCTCATTGAATTTAAATAACTGAATTAATAATGATGGAATATATATTTTTGGACAACTACAACATACCATTGAGGCCCTATATTAATACATATAATCCCCTGAGCTCATATTATACGAAATCTATATAAATGAATAATCCCACTGCCAAATCCTAATCTAGTTTTTCTAATAAGTCCTACAATTCATTAATGGTCTATTGTGGGCATATCCTATCACTTAATCTATCCAATAAAGTCTTTATATAAATGATGTTAAAAAAATTCAACATAAAAATTAATATTGAGAAACAATCATAGGAAATGTCAATACATACCCCAATTTTCATGAACTAGGATGAGATATCATCTAAAGAAACACCTGACCTAGTATGCGACATGGCCTGTAGGGAATTCCCAATTCCCATGGGCTGGAAACTAGTGTCAGACATCAAATACAACCTAGTTGGGAACTATTTAATCCCAAAAGACAAAAACTTGGATAAACCTAAAATGATCCAAACAATACATAAGAAATGAAACTAAACATAAATAATTAAATAGATAATCTCGGTACAAAATAATACGGGACAAGCATAAACAAAATAAAAAGCTAAAAACTGAAAACCAAGCTACCATGATCTCCATTTGACCTATTAGTCAATTCCTACCTTGAGACCAGCTTTGACCCAACAAGGAGCATCTATAAAAAGATACCCAGATCGAAACAGAACCTGTAACTAGAAATATAATGTAGGAATGATCACCAAAAAGATCACTAAGAATGCCGAAGATAAACCATGGAATCAAAGTTTTTGGTTTCCCAAAATTTTCTATTGACAGTAGTTCGAAATACAATTATAAAAATAATTTTTCACATTTTATTAAACAATCATGTCTGTCAATTTTTGAAATCCAACACATGCCACCCTGCATTTTCAAATCAAACTACAATTTAAGAAAAATAACCAAAATCATAATAATAGGGATATGCTAAAAACAAGTAAGCCTCGTAAAAATAAAACTTTGTCAAGTAAGATACAAATATTAAAATACAGAAAGTAACCATGGTAGATCCTTAACATCCCTAGAATACCACTTGGTTATACTCAGTTCATAACCACCTATTAGCGTATGGTGTATCCCAAATTTCAATAACTAGATAGCTACTCTATCATTGCATCACAAGTGGAATAACCCTCACGGCCTTCGTATAACTCCAGGAGGTTCCAAACTATCTAATTGGGGATGATAAGCTACCATTACTCAATCATCTAAAAAGCACCCAGGAACCCTTGGTGGTAATAAACTATGTACGTGGGAGGCCAACACATGCATCACTCATCTTACTTGTTGTTAACACACTTGGCTACCCCAGACATAGACACCAATATATAATTACCCATATAAGGAAATACCTTATATAGAGCTACCATATATATATACTTATATCCCAACACGTTACATCATCAAGGTTCTAACATGTCTACTACACCAGAAACAAATTCAAACCATTTAATAAAACACATTAAATTTCCAACCTAGCACACAAATTTTCCAAACAAATTTCTTTTCCAAAAATTTACACAAACATCAATTTTAAATTTGATGTGGAAAATGGTCCCTTAAACATTTCACACCCAAAAATCATTTTCCAAAAGAAATTCAAAAAGGTTATTTATCCAAACATCGTGAAATATCATTTTCACTAAACATTTCTAAACCACATAACCTTTATATAATTCCATTATATACCGCTTTTAGAAACCATAAAAAAGAACCAACATTATTTAGAAAACAAGAACCATTTAAGAAACAAAAGTTTCCAGGACAAACCAATTTAATGAACCATTTTCATTTGAGGGAACATCCATGCATGTACCTATTACAACCATGGATTTGAAAGTATCCAATGGACCATGTAACAAATATTAAGACAAAGTAAAAATATTTTCATAAAATCACCATTTACCTTAAAACCATATCTGACCACCCACTTAGTATATATAACACAAACCATCACATTGAAACCTTACAAACATTATGAAACATATTAATATAATAATCAAGATATATAATTACAAAATTATTCACACCAAACCAAATTCACAACAAAAAATACCATCACAATATATATTAGTATAAATATTTCTTTAAACCCCCAAATTTCACCTTAAAAGAAAAATGGAATTTCAATAAACACTCAAGGTTCTATAAACTTAGATGTTCCCCACAAATATATTTTAAAATGCATTTTAGTAAATTATTCCAACATGAAATCACCATTAATATCAAGATATATGTATCAAAGGGGTGATAATGATATATATAAATTAATTTAAAGCACAGAAGTGTCCATGGATTATGCCCGAAATGAAAATTTCAGAAACACAAACCTCAATGCGGTGTGATTATGTCAAAACTTCTAGAGGAGGAAGAAGTCCCCTAAGAAAACCTCCTAACATAGAATCCAATAAACATAATCCAACACACAGTCCCTACCATGTTTTTTGTCCAAATATGATATAACTGAAGGAAAACCAAGAAATTGAGAGAGAAAGAGCGAAAGAAGATAAAAATGGATGAAAACCCCAAAAACATACCTTGAAATTTTGAATATTAGACCATAGAGGGAGGATATCAAAGGAATAAGGGGTAATAGTTTTCCTCTTTCCAAAAACGAGAGGGAGGATATATAAGGCCCCGACCTTAAACATCTCTTAATATTGAATTAAATGAATAATTCACATTGAGGATCTTTTCAGGTTTAGAGTTTTAGAGAATTAGGACATAACTGTTACATCTCAAAAGATTACAAAGTAGACTAAGTTTCCATAAAATAAATAATCTTAAAAAAACATGTCTAGTTCCCTATTTTAGATAGCATGACTTTCCCTTGATTCCATCCTTGACCCTATTCCACATTATGTCCTGTGAAAAACATTTCAAAAAACATGGGGCGAGCATAAAAATCTCAGTAAGGGATAAGCAAAGAATGAAAACTGTTAGTTTTTCAAACATCAAGTAAACCATGTATACTTTATCAAAGTAATACCTTCACCTTCATGAAGTAGTAAAAACTCTTCACTGAATCAAATATCATTACTTACACTTTTGTAACGAAAGGATTAACATAAAACCCATATAAAGAACACATAACATATAAAGGTAACTTGGGACATAAACATACTTAAGTGGAATAACCATACGGTCGACTTCCACACACATCACTTAATGGAATAGCCATACGACCAACTTTTATACATACTTAATGGAATATCCATACGGCCGACTTACATACCCAATGCATTGGAGGTTATAACGCAACCACCCATCCTGGTATTCACGTCACCACCCGTCATATGGTTTATCACATAACCACCCGTCAAATGTCCAAGTACCATTATAAAAATCATAAGACATAAAACAAATATAATGGAAAGAAAACAATTCCACACTTTGATCACAACATATCACTTAAATATATTGACATAAAAAATCCATTATAAAAACCATTTTCAATACCAAAATACATAAAAGAGTATATGGTATTTATTTCATTTTAAAAAAAACATTACGGCTTATTCAGGAATCCAAAGACCAAATAATACTCGCGGCGGCAGAAAAGTTCATTGTCACCGCATATGTTAAAAGAAACATTCCTTTTTGTCATTTAGTAAAACGCTTCGTAGAAAAAGATTCCTTTTGTATAAAAGTAAAAGTCAAAGGGGTTTATAAAACATATAAAACAAAGTTGTGTATAAAACGAAATATGCCTCAATGAAAGGAGATTGAGACGAAGTCCCTTACCTCGGGTCCGACTTGACTCGATCGTTCTTTAACGTCCTGAATAATAAACTTGAGTTAATTTATATTTTCTTAAGAACCTTTTTCAATTTCATTATTCCTTTTATATCACTTATTGACATGTTATAAACATTATGTAATCATTTAAGTTAATAATGTTTGTTTTATCGATATTTGGTTCTTAAGTCGAAAGTGGACTTCTTACAATTACATGTTGTTCGTGTGGTCAAAGGTTCTTTATATCCAGAATGAAATTCATGATTTGGATATCATATATATCATATATATCTAGCATATACATGTATTTATAATATCACATAATGTTTTAGAGGTAAGAAATGAAATGCACTGTTCATGGAGACGGTAAGCCGTACGTACGCATGAACGCTACTTTCATTTCTATGTCATATTAATGGCATTAAAACTAAATGACAGGTATGTATATTTTAATTACAGAATTATATTAATCATTTATATGTAACATACATCATATATATCGATTATAGATATGTACTTATAATTGTACATTACATTTGGGGATAAGAAATGAAATGCACCATTCATGGAGAGGGTAAGCCGTACGTACGCATGAACGCTACTTTCATTTCTATCTCATAAATTAATGGAAAGAAACAATAATGATATAGAGGTATATTATAATTCCACTATAACATCATATATAATAACTTTAAATCCATCCTTTATACATCCCACATATGGCATTAACGAATCACATCACTTTGAGGGGGCGGTAGTCCGCACTTTCTTAAATGAAGATATCGCGTTTACCCATAATGGAAACCATAAAGGTATGACCAAAATAAAAAATACAGAAGCTTAAGTAAAACATAAACATATTATATAACATATATAAATATAGTGTCATCTTAATGGCCACCATTTAAGGTGTTAAAATAATGTTGAACAATCACCGTTTCGGGAGGCAGAAATTCGCCATCCACGGAAACAGTATGTTCTTTAACCATTAGAAGTAGATGTGTGTAAGTGTAGCTCGAAATATTCTTATAAAAACATCCTAGTATATTTATGATACTGTATTTGTTACAAAATAAATGAATAAAAAGAGTTTAGGGGGTTGGAAAAAGAAAAATAAAACAAAAGAACACAAGTGAAGACCTCACCTTAAAATCGGGTAACTCTCTTAGATTTGAGCTCAAAGGCTTCCTTGGGAAGACTTCTGCCCAAATTGAGGCTTCAACGAGTAAGAGAGGGATGTGGAGAGCCAAAACGGGCAGGGGTTGGCTGATCCAAAGGCTTTGGGAGTGTGTGTAAGGAGTTAGAGGTGGGGGCCTTTTATAAGAGGAGAGGAGGGGCACTCTTGGAAAGTAAGGAAATGTTACTTTATTTTAGAATGAGTTTCGGATTTTAATAGTCCCAAATTGATGTTTTTCTAGGATAAGGTGATAAGGGTTCGAAATCCACCCATAAAATGTTTTTTGGACATGTGTATGTGTTAGAGTTTACATTATCCTTCCATTTTATTTAAATCCTTTATTAATGAGGTAATCGCTGCATCATTATGATGTCATAAATAATTTAATAAATTTAATGTCTAAAAATGATAAAAAAAATATCATGATGTAGAAATTTTTTTTATATTTCTAATGAATATTTATAGTCCAAAATATCATTTAGGTAGACAAAATTAAAAATAATTTACTTAGATGATACCTTCTTTGTTACATTTTACATTCTTTAAAAATAAAAAGATAAAAAGTCACTTTCTCACCTAAGTGATTCCATGGGGCCCCCATGTTTGGAACAAGGAATCCCATGGTCGGCCATGAGACAACCAGTAGCCTTAGGACACATTTTGTGGTCATTTTATATTATTATGATATTATTTTATTATCTTTAACTACCCGATTACTCATTAATCAAGATAATTAAAGATAATTACAGTCGTTACTATACATAATGTCCAAAAACAAAAGAGTCTTAATTAAATAATTTGGACCTTCTGATTCCAAATATTTAATTCATTTTACCAAATTCCAAACACATAAATTGAAAAAATTAATTTAAAAATAATTCTCGTTGTCAAAACAAATAGCGGGTTTTTTAGAAACAATATTTATGAAAAGTTTGGCACTTGTTTATGCCTAATTCCAAAGTGAAATTAATCCCAATGACCATAATTGGATTAAATGGTAAATATATATTCTAATTACACTTTAAAACAAATTAAAAAGATAATATAACCATATAATTAAATTATATGAAAAAGCAGTTTTGATGTAAAATGCGGTATTTTTCACTATTCATTGAAAAATGAACATTGTCAGAAAAATACCAAAAATTAACCCAAGGTAATTTTCAATGTCCCAATCATAAATAATATGTTTATTTTGAAAATTAGAACATAAAAAATTGTCAAAAGTGGATTTAAAAGTGGTTCGCCATCAAAAGGCGGTTAGTCGACCTTCTAAAGAATATTAGAATGTTTATGCTTAAAAACTGGATTCATTTGCATTTGTAATCCTCTAACTTTTATTGTAAAGAGTAAAAGTATTTGAGAAACATATATAATCATATTTTAGTTATTTCTATCCTTTACCGCCAATACAAAGGCTATGTGTTAACTACCATTTTAAATAATATTATTTTATTACTAGTGTGCAACGTAAGATTTCAATGAAACTCTTTGTTGCGTATCGGGTACGCTATCGAACATAGAAACCCCTTTAAAGTAAAATTAATATATAATTCTTAAATACTAATAAATATGAAATTTGTTTATTCATTATTTACCTGGGATGTTACAGGATAGGGGTCCTATTTCATAAGATAGTGGGGATAGATGTAAAAATAGAGTCTAGGGTATCATTTAAATAGAATGACCGCACAGTTTTCCAACTTGTGAAGTAACTGTGTAAATCTCTCTGTCCACGGAGGAATCAGTGCACAGTTACCTACGATATATTACAACGATGTGTTCTACCAGTGTGGTAGGATCTACCTAAACTGAAACCTGTCGCACGACCAGGACGCACATTTTCTACTAATCGTGTGGTAAATTTTCTCAATATGGAAAATGTAATGCCCCGACCCCAGTTACCCAGAGTCGGTGCATTACTTCATAACATTGGAATGATCACAAAAGATCATGTCTCGAAAGACCGATTAGTTTAGTATCCTTGGAAACACCAGATACATTCATAAATGTTACATTACATCATAAAGTGAAAAACTACAACAACTTCTTGTCTTCATATCCCCTCATATTATCCCTTTAGGTCATTTATAAAATACTTCTTCACATCCTGGAAAAATTAAAACATTGAAAGGGGGTGAGCTCAGATAGTCAGTAAGGATAACAATATATCAGAAGCATTCATACATAAAAATAATGATTTAAGGGAATGTATAACTAAAAAAAATCCTTTTAAACATGAACTTCAACATAATATGGAAAAATAAAATGAAATTATGTCATTTACTTATTCACATGGATATTCTACTGGTAGAATAATCACATGAAATACCAATAACCACATTCATAATGATGTAATGCATAATTCCAGACTATCATAACCATGTAGCCAAGGCCTCGTGCCAAGACTACAAATAATATTTTGTCAAGGCGTCGTGCCAAGACACTAGTTTGTCTCATGAGACCTGTCATTGCATCGAGGAGCTAGAGCGGGCTCCACCCGTCACTTATTAAGTCCAATGCATTCCTCATAGGAACAGGTTTAAACATATCATAAACCATAACATAATCATATCACATAAAAAATATATAAATAAAACATAACATTTCCATATTTCAATCACAAGATATCAATAAAACACATTAATATAAAAAAACACTTTCAAAACCAATTTCAATACCAGAATAATTGAAAATTTAAACTTGGTATTTATTTTTCATTTAAAAAAAGTTATGGCTTGTAGAGGTAGCCGAAACACAAATAATAGTCCCGGTGGCAGGGAAGTCGTTGTCGCCACATATGTAAGGCAAAAAAATTCCTTTTGTCGTTTAGTAAAACGCCTTGTAAAAAGATTCCTTTTTAAATAAAAGTCAAATTCAAAGGGGTTTATACAACGTATATAAAGAAACTTGTGTATAAAACAAAATATGCCTCAATGAATGGAGATTGAGACGAAGGCCATACAAATATCATTTTAAAATAAAATAGATCTATTATGTGTATTCACTATAATTAAAAATAATTAAAGTTCAAATACAAGATAGGACATAATAATATCATTACATAATTTGAAAGTAGGAGATTAACCCAAAGAATGGAAATTGGGTTAAGATGTTCCCTTACCTCGTGTCTGACTTGACTCGATCATTCTTTAACCTCCTGAATAATAAACTAGAGTTAATTTCTATTTTCTTAATAACCTTTTCCATGTTCATTATTCCTTTTATATCACTTATTACCATGTTATGAACATTATGTAATTATTTAAGTTAATAACGGTCATTTTGTCGATCTTTGGTACTTGAGTCAAATATAAACTACTTATAATTACAAGTTGTTCATGTGGTGAAATATCCATTATATCCAGAATTATATTCATGATTTAGATATCATATATATAATATATATCCAGTATATACTTTCATTCATAATATTACATAACATTTATAGGTAAGAAATGAAATGCACCGTTCCAGGAGAGGGTAAGCCGTACGTACGCATGAACACTATTATCATTTCTATTTCATATTTAATGGAATGAAATCATAATTATCTAAAGGTATATTATAATTCCAGTATAATATAATATATAATGTCAATTACTCCATCCTTTATACATCCCACATATGGTTTTAACGATTCAAATCACTTTGAGGGGACGGTAGTCCGCACTTCCTAAAATGAAGATATCGCGTTTACCCATAATGGAAACCATAAAGGTTTGCCATAAATGAAAAATAGAGAATCTTAAGTTAAACATAAACATATTATATATCATATATATAAATATAGTGACATCTTAATGGCCACCTTTGAAGGTGTTATAGGAGTGTTGAACAATCATCGTTTCGTGAGGCAGAAATTCTCCATCCACAAAAACAATATGTTCTTTATCTGTTAGATGTAGGTGTGTGTAAGTGTAGCTCGAATACTTCTTATAACAAAATCCTAGTATATTTAGGATACTGTTTCTGTTACAAAAGAAATGAATAAAAAGAGTTTAGGGGGTTGGAGAAGCAAAATAAAACCTTAGAACACAAGAGAAAACACTACCTTTAAAACGGGTAACTCTTTTTGATTTGAGATCAAAGGATTCCTTGGGAAGAATTATGCACAAAGTGAGGCCTCTAGGAGTAAGATAGGGAAGTTAAGAGAGTATTTGGACAGAGGTTGGCCGAGCCAAATGGCTTGAAAGGTGTGAATAAGGTGGTAGTGGTGGGGGCCTTTTATAAGAGGAGAGGAGGGGCACTCTTGGAAAGTCAACAAATGTTACTTTATTATATAATGAGTTTCGGATTTTAAAGGTCCCAAACTTATATATTTCTAGGATAAGGTGATAAGGGTTCGAAATATACTCATCCATTTTGTTTTTGACAAGTTTAAGTCTTAGATTTTACATTATCTTTTTATTTTATTTAAATCGTTAATTAATGAGGTAATCGCTGCATCATCATGGTGTCATAAATAATTTAATTTATATAAATTCTAACAATTATAAAACAATTATCATGATGTAGGAAATTTTTTTATATTTATAATGATTTTTTATAGTCAAAAATATGACTTGTATAACCCCATTTAAAAATTGTTTTAGTAAAACAACTCATGTTTGTGACATTTTTATTTTAACATTAAATAAAAAGTTTTTAAGGTCATTTTCCTACCAAAGTGGCTCCATGGGGTCCCCAAGGTGACCCATGGATTTTCTGGGTTGTCCATGACTCATCAATAGGGGTAGGACAAGTGTAATGGTGTTTTCATAATTTTATAATAACATTTTTACCTTAAATTTCACTAATTACCTTTAATCGCGATTAATTAAACTTAAAAGTTACTATTCACCAAAAAAATATTTTAATCCCATTGAACCACATTTTACATCCTAATGACAACCATGTATGTAGGATTTTTGAAAATAAAATCACAGAAGTGGTAATGATTCATTGAAATGAAAAATTAGTTTTTTAACTACCACTTAGTGGTTTCACTATTCATAAAAAATTGATGTTTTTCATAAAAATGCCAAAATTTCACCCTAAGCTAGAATTGATATTCCGAATTCAAAAAAGATGTCTATTTTAAAAAATTCCAAACATATAATTTTCATTAATTAATTTTATAATTAATTTCCATTTTCACAACAAATAGCGTGTTTTTAAGAAACAATATATATCAAAAGATTGACAATTGTTTATGTTCAATTTCAACGTCAAATTAATTCTAATGAAAACCATTGGATAGAATGATAAAAATATATTCTAATTATACATTAAAACTACTAAATAGTATAATTTATCACTATAAATTATTTTTATTAAAAAAGTTGTTTTTAAGTATTTTTCACTATTTATAAAAGATTGGAAGTTCTCAGAAAAATACCGAAAATTCAACATAGGAAAATTTCGATATTCCGAATCCAAAAATGAAGTCCATTTTGAAATATAAAATATATATAATTTGAAAAAGTGGGTATTACTATTCATAATGGATATTTTAATTGGTCGTGGTGTGTTAGAATCTCGAACATGCGTACAATGCAAGCTATTGCATTCTTGAAAGGGAAGCACATTGTGGAAGCTCGGGGTGTTACATTCTCCCATCCTTCAATAAATTGCGTCCTTGCAATTTGAAATTTTTCTTTTAAAGTAAAAGGTTGAAAATAGAAAATACCTTTGTGGAAAACCCACATCGGAAATAAGGTTAATAAAATTTAGCCTTAATAAGAGGGAAATGAAAAAGTCACCACCAAATTATGATCTAGATAAGGAGAACATTGGTGGAAATTAGAGACATATAATTGGAGGGAAAACGTAAATATTTGTAGGGAGTGATTGAGGTAATCAATCACAAACAAGTGTAAAATTGAGGGCCTCAAAGCCTTCAATCTCTGTTGATTTAAAATATCATCAGTTCAACAAAACATAAGATATGAGGATAACACATTTTTTTATTTTAATATCCCTTTCCTAAAGTTTAAGAATTAATTTATTCATAGAATAAGAGATAGGTATATATATATATATGCTTGATAAGTAGAGTTTCAACTTTCAATTAATTTCTACCACAAACTCATCCATCACTCAAAAAGATTATAGAACTCAAAAATGTTATATTTTTCCTAATCGTACAAGGTTCAAAATATTATCACATACCATTTTGATTAGTAAAACTATTTTTGTACAAACCAGGGACTTCACTTAGTCCAGTGGTAGGCGATAAATCCCAATTGCACTATGGTTGTGGGTTCGATTCCATAGCTTTGTCTAATGTGACGGGTTGTCACACGGTCTGCGTGTTGTCCTTTTTATAAATATGCAAAAATAACCTTAACAATAGTATCCAATGTAAAATATAATCCACTCCAACCTTTATATTTATCCAAAATGCCTCTGTCCAGACTTTCTCCAAAAGGTCTCTAAATTCCAATATCAATTGTAACATCAGATTCTCCAAACAAAGTAAAGTTTCTCTTATTGTCACATACTAAAAATATGATTACCTTCATCATATTAAAACCATAATGAAAACAACAAGTACTGCAGTACAATCCTTACATATCACATTATTCTTATAACCAATACATCATTGATACAACACTCAAATGACATAATTCATTAATAAAAACATAAGAACTCTAATAATTCCCCCTCATCTGTGGTATTATCCTAACATGATTATTATCCAATAACATCATTTGGGGCATACTCTGATGATTTAGACATTGGTTTGCATATTGTCCCCACTCCTTGCAGATGAAGCATTGTACATTTGAAACCTTTTTCTTACCCTTGAAGTCACGCATTTGGTGTCCTTTTTCTCCACACTTTTAACAAACTCCCATTCCCTTCGGGCAAGTTCCAAAGTGTTTCTTCCCAAAGTTATCCCATATTGGAAAATTCTTCTTTTCCCTCTTCCCTTTATCCATCTTTCTCTCTTACATCCTTTTCTTATCTTGCTTGACTTCAAATCCATAGGACTCAGAAAATTATTTACTTATCTTATTAACACATGATACTATTTCTTCATATGTTTAGAACACATGGGAGACTATTTCCCTTCTAAATGTCGGCTTAATACCATGAAAGATATGATCCTTCTTACTCTTTGGATCATAGGTATTGATGGAGTTCACATTCCTTCTACTGGGATCCATTTCTATACAATGGCATAAACTAGGTCAGTTTATGAATTGCAATGAATAATTCCAAACTTGGAAAATACTTAACATAAATTGAACAGTTTATGGATACAATCCAAAATAATAAAAGTGTTTTCTTTGAGGAATTATATACTCATAAACCCTTCATAATGGTTTGTAAAAATGAGAATTATCCTAAGCATATCCCCCCCGGGAGTGTCGTAACCAAGAGTGCAGCAAGGCCCATTGTCGTGCACCAGTTCCCATTCGAGTCTAGCTCAAAGCTATGTTTTCGGATTTTACCCCTAGGTACATCTGTTCCAGAGCCGCCTCTACCTGCTCGTATCTGGACAGGGATGTATTGCTCGGAAAACTCACAAAATATATATAATACCAAAATTATAGGATGTTATTCTATACTAATCCTCAAAATCTATCTTAGGGCTATGTTCTCTAATCAGAGTTTATCTAAATCTAGCTTCTAAGGTTAGTACTAAACTAACTCTGATACCAACTGTAACTCCCTGACCCAAGTTACCCAGAGTCAGTGCATTACTTTGTAACATTGGCATGATCACAAAAGATCATGTCTCGAAAGACTGATTAGTTTAGTAGCCTTGGAAACACTAGAGACATTCATAAATGTTACATTACATCATAAAGTGAAAAACTATAACAACATCTTGTCTTCATATCCCCTCATATTATCCCTTTAGGTAATTCATAAAATACTTCTTCACATCCTGGAAAAATTAAAACATTGAAAGGGGGTGAGCTCAGATGCTCAGTAAGGATAACAATATAGCAGGAGCTTTCATAAATAAAAATAAAGATTTAAGGAAATATATAACTAAACAAAAGACTTTTAAACATGAACTTCAGCATAATATGGAAAAATAAAATGAAATTATTCCATTTACTTATTCACATGGATATTCTACTGGTCGAATAATCACATGTAATATCAATAACCACTTTCATAATGATGGAATGCATAATGCCAGACTATCATAACCACGTAGCCAAGGCCTCATGCCAAGACTACAAATAAGATTTTGTCAAGGCCTCGTGCCAAGACACTAGTTTGTCTCATGAGACCTGCCAATGCATCGAGGAGCTATAGCGGGCTCCACCCGTCACTTATTAAGTCCAATGCATTCCTCATATGAAAAGGTGTAAATATATCATAAACCATAACATAATCGTATCACATAAAACATGGATAAATAAAACATAACATTTCCACATTTCAATCACAAGATATCAATACAACACATTAATATAAAAAAACACTTTCAAAACCAATTTCAATACCAAAATAAATGAAAATTAAAACTTGGTATTTATTTTTCATTTAAAAAAAGTTATGGCTTGTAGAGGAAACTGAAACACAAATAATGGTCACGGTGGCGGGGAAGTCATTGTCACCGCATACGTAAGAAAAAAATTCCTTTTGTCGTTTAGAAAAATTCTTTGAAAAAAAGATTCCTTTTTGAATAAATGTCACATTCAAAGGGGTTTATACTCTGTATAAAAGAATGTTGTGTATAAAACAAAATATGCCTCAATGAAAGGAGATTGAGAGAAAGACCATACAAAGATCATTTTTAAAATAAAATAGATCTATTATGTGTATTCAATATAAGTACACATAATTAATGTTCAAATACAAGATATGAAATAATAATATCATGACATATTTTGAAAGTATGATATTAACCCAAATAATGGAAATTTCGTTAAGAAGTTCCCTTACCTCATGTCCATGTTGACTTGATCGTTCTTTAACCTCCTGAATAATAAACTAGAGTTAATTTATATTTTCATAAAAACCTTTTACATGTTCATTATTCCTTTTATATAACTTATTACCATTTTATGAACATTATGTAATTAGTTAAGCTAATAACGGTCATTTTGTCGATCTTTGATACGTGAGTCAGAAATAAACTTCTTATAATTAAAAGTTGTTCATGTGGTGAAATATCTATTATATACAGCATTATATTCATGATATAGATATCATATATATCATAAATATCCAGTATATACATTCATTCATAATATTATGTATCATTTAGAGGTAAGAAATGAAATGCACCGTTCGTGGAGACGGTAAGCCGTACGTACGCATGAACGCTACTTCCATTTCTATTTCATATTTAATTGAATGAAATCATAATGATATAAAGGTATATTATAATTCCAGTATAATATAATATATAACATCATTTAATCCATCCTTTATAAATCCCATATATGGCATTAACGATTCAAATCACTTTGAGGGGGCGGTAGTCCGCACTTCCTAAAATGAAGATATTGCGTTTACCCATAATGGAAACCATAAAGGTATGCCATAAATGAAAAATAAAGAATCATAAGTAAAAAATAAACATATTATATATCTTATATATTGATATATTTACATCTTAATGGCCACCTTTGAAGGTGTTATATAAGTGTTGAACAATCATCGTTTCGTGAGGCAGAAATTCGCAATCCACAGAAATAGTATGTTCTTTAACCATTAGATGTAGGTGTGTGTAATTGAATCTCGAATCCTTATTATAAAAACATCCTAGTATATTTAGGATACTGGTTTTTTTATAAGAGAAATGAATAAAAAGAGTATAGGGGGTTGGAGAAGAAAAATAAAACATAAGAACACAAGAGAAAACAGTACCTTTAAAACGAGTTACTCTTTTTGATTTGAGCACAAAGGCTTCCTTGGAAAGAATTATGCCCAAATTGAGGCTTCTAGGAGTAATAGAGGGATGTTTAGAGAGTATTTGGGCAGATTTTGGCCGATACAAATGGCTTTAATGGTGTGAATAAGGTGGTAGTGGTGGGGGTCTTTTATAAGAGGAGAGGAGGGGAACTCTTGGAAAGTCATGAAATGTTACTTTATTATATAATGAGTTTCGGATTTTAAAAGTCCCACACTTATATATTTCGAGGATAAGGTGATAAGGGTTCGAAATATACTCATCCAATAGGTTTTGGACAAGTGTATGTCTTAGATTTTACAATATATTTTTATTTTATTTAAATCGTTAATTAATGATGTAATCGCTGCATCATCATGGTCTCATAAATAATTTAATTTATATAATGTCTAAAAATTATAAAAAAATTATCTTGATGTAGGAAATATTTTTATACTTCTAATGAATACTTATAGTAAAAAATATGACTTGTATAACCCCATTTAAATTTATTTTAGTAAAACAACTCATGTTTGTGATATTTTTATTTTAACATTAAATAAAAAGTTTTTAATGACATTTTCCTACCAAAATGGCTCCATGGGGTCGTCAAGTTGACCCATAGATTGTATTGGTCGGCCATGACTCATAAATATGGGTAGGACAAGTGTAAAGGTATTTTCATATTTTTATAATATCATTTTTACCTTAAATTTCACTAATTACTTTTAAACGCGATTAATTAAACTTAAAAGTTACTATTCACCAAAAAATTATTTTAATCCCATTGAACCACATTTTATGTCCTAATGATAACCATGTATATCAGATTTTTGAAAATAAAATCACAGAAGTGGTAATGATTCATTTAAACCCAAAAATATTTTTTTAACTACCACTTAGTGGTTTCACTATTGATCAAAAATTGATGTTTCTCAGAACAATGCCAAAATTTCACCCTAAGCTATAATTGATATTCCGAATTAAAAAATGATGACTATTTTAAAAAATTCCAAACATATAAGTTTCATTAATTATTTTTATAATCAATTCCCGTTGTCACAACAAATAGCATGCTTTTAAGAAAGAATATATATCAAAAGATTGACAATTGTTTATGTCCAATTTCAAAATGAAATTAATACTAATGAAAAACATTGGATAAAATGGTAAGAATATATTCTAATTATACATTAAAACCACTCAATAGTATAATTTATCACTATAAATTATATTGATTAAAAAAGTTGTTTTTAAGTATTTTTCACTATTCCTAAAAGATTGGAAGTTCTCAGAAAAATACCAAAATTTCCACATAGGCAAATTTCAATATTCTGAATCCAAAAATGAAGTCCATTTTGAAATATAAAATATATATAATTTCAAAAAGTGGGTATTACTATTCATAATGGATATTTTTAATTGTCGTGGTGTGTTAGAATCTCGAACATGCGTACAATGCAAGCTATTGCATTCTTGAAAGAGAAGCATATTGTAGAAGCTCGGGGTGTTACATTCTCCCCTCATTCAATAAACCGCGTCCTCGCAATTTGAAATTTTTCTTTGAAAAGAAAAGGTTGAAAATATAAAATACCTTTGTGGAAAACCCACATCGGAAATAAGGTTAATAAAATTTAGCCTTAATAAGAAGGAAATGAAAAAGTCAACACCAAATTATGATCTTGATAAGGAGAACATTGGTGGAAATTAGAGACATATAATTGGAGGAAAAACGTAAATATTTGCAGGGAGTGATTGAGGTCATCAATCACAAACAAGTGTAAAATTGAGGGCCTCAAATCCTTCAATCTATGTTGATTTAAAATATCATTAGTTCAACAAAACATAAGGTATGAGGATAACACATTTTTTGGTTTTAATGTACCTTTATTAAAGTTTAAGAATTGATTTATTCATAGAATAAGAGATAGGTATATATATATGCTCGATAAGTAGAGTTTCAACCTTCAATTAATTTCTACCACAAACTCATCCTTCACTCAAAAAGATTATAGAACTCAAAAATATTATATTTATCCTAATCGTACAAGGTTCAAAATATTAACACATACCATTTAGATTAGGAAAACTATTTTTGTACAAACCAGGGACTTCACATAGTCCAGTGGTAGGCGATAAATCCCAATCGCACTACAGTTGTGGGTTCGATTCCCACACCGTTGTCTGACGCGACGGGTTATCAGACGGTCTTTGTGCTGTCCTTTTTATAAATATCCAAAAATAACCTTAACAATAGTATCCAATGTAAAATATAATCCATTGTGACCTTTATATTTATCCAAAATACCTTTTTCCAAACTTTCTCCAAAAGGTCTCTAAATTCCAAAATAAATTGTAACATCAGATTCTCCAAACAAAGTAATGTTTCTCTTATTGTCACATACTAAAAATATGATTACCTTCATCATATTAAAAACATAATGAAAAAAACAAGTACTGCTGTACAATCATTATATATCACATTATTCTTATAACTAATACATCATTGATACAACACTCAAATGATATAATTCATTAATAACAACATATGAACTCGAATCATTCCCCCTCATCTGTGGTATTATCATAACTTGATTATTATCCAATAGCATCATTTGGGGAATTCTCCGATGATTTGGACATTGGTTTTTGTAGTGTCACCACTCCTTGCAGATGAATCATTTTACATTTGAATCCTTTTTCTTAACCTTGCAGTCACGCACTTGGTGTCCTATTTCTCCACACTTATAACAAACTCTCATTCCCTTCAGGCATGTTCCAAAGTGTTTCTTCCCACAGTTATCACATATTGGAAAATTCTTCTTTTCCCTCTTCCATTTATACATCTTTCTCTATTCCATCCTTTTCTTCTCTTGCATACCTTCAAATCCATAGGACACAGAAAATTCTTTACTTATCATATTAACACGTGATACTGTTTCTTCATATGTTGAGAACACATGGGATACTATTTCTCATCTAAATTTTGGCTTAATACCATGAAAGATATGATCCTTCATACTCTTTGGATCATACGTATTGCTGGAGTTCACATTCCTTCTACTGGGCTCCATTTCTATACAATGGAATAAACTAGGTCAATTTATGAATTGCAATGAATAATTCCAAACTTGTAAAATACTTAACATAAATTGAACAGTTTATGAATAAAATACATAATAATAAATGAGTTTTCTTTGAGGAAGTATATACTCATAAACCCTTCATAATGGTTTGTAAAAATGAGAATTATCCTAAGCATATCCCCTCGGGAGTGTCGTAACCAAGAGTGCAGCAAGGCCCATTGTCGTGCACCAGTTCCTGTTCGAGTCTAGCTCAAAGCAGTGTTTTCGGGTTTTACCCCTAGGTACATCTGTGCCAGAGCCGCCTCTACCTGCTCGTATCCAGACAAGGATGTATTGCTCGGAAAACTCACAAAATATCTATAATACCAAAATTCTTGGAAGTTCTTCTATACTAATCCACAAAATATATCTTAGGGATATGTTCTCTAATCAGATTTTATCTAAATATAGCTTCCAAGGTTAGTACTAAACTGCCTCTGATAGAAACTATAACGCCCCGACCCCAATTACCCAGAGTCGGTGCATTACTTCGTAACATTGGCATGATCACAAAAGATCAAGTCTCGAAAGACCGATTAGTTTAGTAGCCTTGGATATACTAGATACATTCATAAATGTTCCATTACATCATAAAGTGAAAAACTACAACAACATCTTGTCAACATATCCCCTCTTGTTATCCCTTTAGGTCATTCATAAAATACTTCTTCACATCCTGAAAAAATTAAAACATTGAAAGGGGTGATCTCAGATGCTCAGTAAGGATAACAGTATAGCAGAAGCTTTCATAAATAAAAATAAGGATTTAAGGAAATGTATAACTAAAGAAAAGCCTTTTAAACATGAACTTCTGCATAATAAGGAAAAATAAAATGAAATTATGACATTTACTTATTCACATGGATATTCTACTGGTCGGATAATCACATGAAATATCAATAACCACTTTCATAATGATGGAATGCATAATGCCAGACTATCATATCCACATAGCCAAGGCCTTGTGCCAAGACTAAAAATACGATTTTGTCATGGCCTCGTGGCAAAACACTAGTTTGTCTCATGAGACCTGCCGATGCATCGAGGAGCTATAGAGGGTTCCACCCATCACTTATTAAGTCCAATTCATTCCTCATATGAGAAGGTTTAAACATATCATAAACCATAACATAATCATATCACATAAAACATGCATAAATAAAACATAACATTTACACATTTTAATCACAAGATATCAATACAACACATTGATATAATAAAAAACACTTTCAAAACCAATTTCAATACCAAAATAAATGAAAATTAAAACTTTCTATTTATTTTTCATTTAAAAAAAGTTATGGCTTATAGAGGAAGCTGAAACAAAAATAATGGTCACGGCGGTGGGGAAGTCGATGTCGCCGCATACGTAAGACAAAAAATCCTTTTTGTTTTTTAGTAAAACGCTTTGTAAAATAGATACTATTTTGAATAAAAGTCAAATTCAAAGGGGTTTATACTCCGTAGAAAAGAAAGTTGTGTATAAAACAAAATATGCCTCAATGAAAGGAGATTGAGAGGAAGAACATACAAAGATCATTTTTAAAATAAAATAGTTCTATTATGTGTATTCACTATAAGTACATATAAAGAAAGTTCAAATACAAGATAGGACATAATAATATCATGGAAAAATTTGAAAGTAGGAGATTAACCCATTGAATGGAAATTGGGTTAAGAAGTTCCCTTACCTCGTGTCCGACTTGACTCGATCATTCTTTAACCTCCTAAATAATAAAATAGAGTTAATTTATATTTTCTTAATAACCTTTTCCATGTTAATTATTCTTTTTATATCACTTATTACCATGTTATGAACATTATGTAATTATTTAAGTTAATAACGGTCATTTTGTCGATATTTGGTACTTGAGTCAGAAATAAACTTCTTATAATTACAAGTTGTTCATGTGGTGAAATATCCATTATATCCAGAATTATATTCATGATTTAGATATCATATATATCATATATATCCAGTATATACATTCATTCATAATATTACGTAACATTTAGCGGTAAGAAATGAAATGCACTATTCACGGAGACGGTAAGCCGTACGTACGCATGAATGCTACTTTCATTTCTTTTTCATATTTAATGGACTGAAATAATAATGATATAAAGGTATATTATAATTCCAGAATAATATAATATATAATATCATTTACTCCATCCTTTATAAATCCCACATATGGCATTAATGATTCAAATCACTTTGAGAGGGTGGTAGTCCGCACTTCCTAATATGAAGATATCACGTTCACCCATAATGAAGACCATAAAGGTATGCCATAAATAAAAAAAATAAAGAATATTAAGTAAAACATAAACATATTATATATCATATATATAAATATAGTGACATCTTAATGTCCACCTTTGAAGGTGTTATATGAGTGTTGAACAATCATCGTTTCGTGAGGCCGAAATTCGCCATCCACAGAAACAGTATGTTATTTAACCATTAGATGTAGGTGTGTGTAAGTGCAGCTATAATAATTCTTAAAACAACATCCTAGTATATATAGGATACTGGTGTTGTTACAGAATAAATGAATAAAAAGAGTATAGAGGGTTGGAGAAGTAAAATTAAAAATAAGAACACAAGAGAAAACACTACCTTTAAAACAGGTAACTCTTTTTGATTTGAGCTCAAAGGCTTCCTTGGGAAGACTTCAACCCAATGTGAGGCTTCTAGGAGTAAGAGAGGGAAGTTGAGAGAGTATTTGGGCAGATGTTGGCGGAGCCAAATGGCTTGAAAGGTGTGAATAAGGTGGTAGCAGTGGGGGCCTTTTATAAGAGGAGAAGAGGGGCACTTTTGGAATGTCATGAAATTTTACTTTATTATATAATGAGTTTCTAATTTTAAAGGTCCCACACTTATATATTTAAAGGATAAGGTGATAAGGGTTCGAAATATACTCATCCAAAAAGATTTTGACAAGTTTAAGTCTTATATTTTACATTATATTTTTATTTTATTTAAATCGTTAATTAATGAGGTAATCGCTGCATCATCATGGTGTCATAAATAATTTAATTTATATAATGTCTAAAAATTATAAAAAAATTATCATGATGTAGGAAATCTTTTTATATTTTTAATGAAAATTTATAGTCAAAAATATGAATTTTATAACCCCATTTAAAAATTGTTTTAATAAAACAACTCATGTTTGTGGCATTTTTATTTTAACATTAAATAAAAAGTTTTTAATGTCATTTTCCTACCAAAGTGGCTCCATGGGGTCCCCAAGTTGACCCATGGATTGTCTTGGTCGGCCATGACTCATAAATAGGGGTAGGACAAGTGTAAAGGTATTTTAATATTTTTATAATATCATTTTTACCTTAAATTTCACTAATTACCATTAATCGCGATTAATTAAACTTAAAAGTTACTATTCACCAAAAAATTATTTTTATCCCATTGAACAACATTTTACATCCTAATGACAACCGTGTATGTCGGATTTTTGAAAATCAAATCACATAAGTGGTAATGATTCATTTAAACGAAAAATTAGTTTTTTAACTACCACTTAGTGGTTTCACTATTAATCAAAAATTGATGTCTTTCAGAACAATGCCAAAATTTCACCCTAAGATATAATTGATATTCCGAATTCAAAAATGATTTATATTTTACAAAATTCGAAACATATAAGTTTCATTAATTAATTTTATAACTAATTCCCACTGTCACAACAAATAGCGTGTTTTTAAGAAACAATATATATCAAAAGATTGACAATTGTTTATGTCCAATTTCAAAGTGAAATTATTTATAATGAAAACCATTGGATAAAATGGTAAAAATATATTCTAATTATACTTTAAAACAACTCAATAGTATAATTTATCATTATAAATTATTTTGATTAAAAAAGTTGTTTTTAAGTATTTTTCACTATTCATAAAAGATTGGAAGTTATCAGAAAAATACCAAAAATTCAACATAGGATAATTTCGATATTCCGAATCCAAAAATGATGTCCATTTTGAAATATAAAATATATATAATTTCAAAAAGTGGGTATTACTATTCATAATGGCTATTTTGATTGGTCGTGGTGTGTTACAATCTTGAACATGCGTACAATGCAAGGTATTTCATTCTTGAAAGAGAAGCGTATTGTGGAAGCTCGGGGTGTTACAGAAAACCCAACCAAACTCTAAAAAATCAAATATTTCGACTGGGTCTCAACCTTAAACTCGACCATAAGACCCAAGTCTAATATAAGGACAAAATAAATAATTATCTGGTGTATGGGTGTCACAATTATCCTGACTACAGACACTTTCTTCCCCCAAAAAGTCACTAAGATGAAAACTTATCAATCTTATGTTCATGACCGATAAAAACATAAGAAAATCATAAATTTCATGATGATATTTATCTTAGTGGATCAAACCATGACTGGTCAAAAAGTAACCATATCCCAGGTTTGAGGGGGGAATATGTTTGGTTTATCCCCACTACTAGAATTATGTTAGCACAAAAACCTTTTAACCAAAACACACCACCACCAGGGGGTCGTGGGAACTCCCAACATGACACAACCAAACCTCTCCAAAAAATTGAACTACACTGCCAAGATTCAACTAGAAAAACCAGATACAAATGTCCCCACAAACTGGGATCTTGGGAATCCAACCCAACCTCTTTAAACTTACTACACAACAGACCCACCACAAATAAAACAAGGGAAATCCTAATCCAAATTCAACCAACTTCCTTTATATGAGTAAAACTATGAAACCACTTATAATGTTAAATAAAACCTAATATTAATCTACTTGGAACACTAGGATACATGAATGGGGAAACATCTTACAAGGGCCAAAAACCCTCCATAAAAGGCATAACAATATCACCGCCAAAATTAGAAATTCTCTTCACCAACAAAATTCCCAAAAATAGGGAGAGCCTACGAGAATAATTCAATCTAAAAATAAATAGTTGGACAAAACTAATACTCATCTTCTATAAAAAAACCTAAATATTTCCCTAATGAGCACTTTAAAAACCAAAAACAAAACCAAGGCCCAAAGTTACCCACTTATCCACCGGTCAATCATACCGTAAGGGAAACAAAAAATTCTATAAGAACCACATTCAGAATGAATAAAGCTGCTGAGATTGCATTGGAACATGTCCCTCACATATTTAAAGTAAAATATGAACATAGAACAACCGAAAGAATAGAAATTTGGAAATATAAAACTATGTAGGGACTTTTCGTCCCCCCAGGAAACTCTTAAATATGTGTGAGCTTCACCCTGAGACCTGTGGCTAGGGTTATGATGGATGAATCATCTCCTACCTCAAAGTCGGGTAGCACAACCTCTGATCAAGACTTCTTTTTTATGTAATGCATTCTACCAAACTTCTCCTAATGACCCAAATGGCCACAATGATGGCATGTATTTGGAGGATTGTGACAAAATGGCTTTGAGTGTCCAAAATGGCTGCAATGGAAACATACAAGTGAATGTTTGAACAAAAGAGGAGTTGGGACTAATGAAGGAGACTCCATGGAAATAGGTTCCTATGGCATACACTCTTCACTAGATGGGTATCCTTCATGAGAACCAACCACCACTCACTGCACCCAAAAACTAGCTTTTCCATGAATTCCTTAACCACCAGCTTCTTGAAATAGGTTTCACCAGATGAGAGAAATTTTTATACAATCTCAGGATGAATAACCTAGATATAAAGAGGGGTTTTCACAAGATGGTCTGATGCTTCCCTCTATGAAAATGGAACTAGATCATTAAAATGGAGAACATAAGAATTTACAGGCCACTGGCCTTACAGAACATCTCACAACACTACCACCTATATCCACTTCACACCCTATTATATTAACAATTGTATAAAAGTTTTATTAAACACATCCCACTTCATCTAAACATGAATTAACGATGGGGTAACCAAGTCCCACTGATCCATGACTGGACCATCAAATAACATATGAACTGCACGGACTCTAATAGCTTCAAGAGTTCCCAAATAACTAAAAACACACTCAACATCCTACAGAAACACCATAGCCTCTAATGGGCCACAATCATCATAAAAAATTGGTAAAACTTGAGAATAACCAGGAACAAGGCATGAATTATTGGAAACATTGAGGACCTTTTTGGATCACATTTCTAGAGAAACATGAAAAACTCAAACCAAATCCAGCATCAAACTATAGTAAAATTAAAAGGATCACCTCAAGACAAAAACAACAGGCTCGGAAGGCAAACAATACAAACACCACCAATCCATTCCTTTTCAAAACCCACCATTTCCATTTAAATTTCAAAACTGTCTTCTTTCAAAAGCAATTTCTCAAATAGCTTCTTCTTTTAAGATCACTTCCTAAAAAACAACGAAAGCCTTTGATTTCAATCACCCACATGAACCATCACACATAAATCCATGCAATTCTTATTACATCATTCACCAATGTGTTCCCTCATGCACATACCATACACACCCACACACATGTGACCTTCCAAAGAGGGGGTACCATGGGTCTGACATCTATTTTCCTCATCAAATCGAATCATCTGCCAATTTTTTCAAACCATAATATTTTAATTTTCAAAATCCAATTTACAAACACCGAAAGAATTTAAAAGAACAAATTACCATTTAATAACACATTAATTTTAAGATTCACTTTCATTTTCAACATACACATACTCCAACCGAATGAAAAAATGAAGTGCAACCAACAAAAATCTATTGGAATGAGGAAATAATGCCTATCCCTAACCCAACTACATGGTTGTGGACCATTCCCCAAGTAAGGAAAAACACTAAAAGGACCTTGAACTAGGAACATGGATACTACATGGGTCACTACTCCTTGTGATTCCACAACATGACAACGATTCACTTAGATTTTCATCTGTTAATCCAAAAAAAAAACTCAATACAAAAGACTCAAATCTTGGATTAACCCTAGTAACTCGACGATCAGTATGAGAAAGTGTTCATGATTCTATTCCTGCACCTACCTATTGAGTCCTGATAGTCCTTATATCCTTCTTCTAGACACCACAAATATCAAGGGCCTACTTTGATATAATTTTATCATGAACCAGGCTGGGATTTCATCCAAACTGACACCCGACCTGGTCCGCGACATGGCTCGAAGGGCGTTACCGATCCCCATGTGGTAGAAACTAGTGTGAGGCATCAAATATAAAAAACATGGGAATGATTTCATTTCAAATGATAAAAACTAGGATCAACATAAAATGAAGCAAATAAGCCATAATAACTGAAACTAAACACAAATTATTAAATAGCTAATCCATATACCAAATACAACTGACCAAGAATGAACAAAATTAAACATATAAAACTGAAAACTGAAAACCAAGATACCATAATCTCAATGTTTCCCATTGGTCACTTCAACCAATAGATTGGAATTTCTCAAAAAATGTGATACTAAAAAAAGAGAACCTGGTAAAATTGGACATAAAACTAGAAATATAAAGTACGCGTGACTACTGAAATGCTCACTAGGAATTTCAATGACAAACCATTAAATCCTAGGGATTCCTTTCCCAAAATAGTATATTAACACTATTTTGAAATACAATTATAAAAATAAGTTTTCAAAATTACTAAACAAGCATATCTTGTAGGTTTTGCAATCAAACACATGTTTCCCTCCATTTTCACATCAAACATCCATTTTATAAACAAAACTCAAACAAAATCATAATAGTTTGGTTGTTCTAAAAACAAGTAAGTAGGGTAGACATAAATCTATGTTTAGTAATATACAATCAAAAAAATATATAAAGTAACCATGGGTGATCTAAAAATCCATAAAAGACCCCTGTACGTACTCAGTTCGGAACCACCTATCGGCATTTGGTGAATCCCATAGTTCAATAACGAACTGGCTACTCTATCCCATCCTCAACAATTGCAGAACCCTCAGGGTATTGATACAACTCTTGGAGGGTACCAACCCCTCTAATATGGGCTCGTATGTTACCATCAGTTGATCATCTAAAAGTCACCATGGAACCCATTTTCGTAGTAAACCATGTATGTGGGAGGCCCAAGCATGCGTGAATCATCTTCCATGCCATCACCGCACTTACCTACCCAAAACACAAACACCAATATATGATTACACGTAATGTAACATCTCTCTTATAATGGTTATATATATATATACATATATTCAAACATTTCATATCGTCAAGGTGACAACTGGACCAGTACACCATAAACAAATTCAAACCATTTCACAAAACATATTAGGTTGTCGATTGGGCACCACCATTCTCCAAAGCAAATTCTTTTCCAACAATTAAGACAAACCTTAAATTTAAATTTTATGTGCCAAACAGACAGTTATACATTGTACACCCCAAAATAATTTTCAAAAATCAATTCAAAAGGACCATTTTTTCAAAATAATGTTAAATATCATTTTTACTAAAAATTTCCAAATGATGTACCCTTTTTGTTATTGATTTTTATAAAAAATTAGAGACAAAACAAAACAATCAACATCATTTTGAAAACAAGAAAATTTTAGGAAACCAAAGTTTCAAGGAAATATCAATTTAAAGTAACATCTTCATTTGGGTGCACTTAGTGTACCCTACGATGTTCCAACATCCAATGGCACGCCTAACCCCCAATAAGACACCTTGAAAACTTTTTCATAAAATCACCATTTGTCTTAAAACATTATCCAAATAACCACATTATATAGACAATAAACAATCACATTGATACCATAAAAACCATCACAAATTTTTTTTAAAAAAATATTCAAGCTATATCATTACAATATTATTCAGACCAAACCAAATAAAAAAAACAACACCATGACAACAACAATGAGGATAAGCATTTAGTACCCCCCCCCCAATTTCACATTAATGGAACAATGTAATTTTAGAAAACACTCTAGGTGGAATAAACTTATAAATTACACAAGAATAACTTTTAAAACCTATTTTTATTAAATTTAACCAACACTAAATAAACATTTATATATATCCATAGGTATTATAGAGGTACGAATAAGGTTTAAAAATTAATTGAATGCACACAAGTGTCCATAGATTTTGTTGGAGTTGAAAAAGTTTGAAACACCTACCTCAATGGGGTATGATTACATCAAAACCTATAGAGAAGGATGAATAGGACTCCAAAAAACATCATACCATATAATCAAAGAAAAACAATACAACACACATACCTAAATTTAGGTTTTGTCCAAACAATATCATACTGAATGGAAACCATGAAATCAAGAGGGAAAGAGATAATAGAGAGAAAAATGGATGAAAACACCAAAAAACATACCTTGGAAGCTTGATGATTGGACCGTGGAGGAAGGAACGACAAGGAAGAGGTATTATTGGGACCCCTTGGTGTGCTAAGAATGACACGGAAGAGAGGAGTGCAATTTATTGTTAAAGGGGGGAGAAAAGGAACAAAGGGGTGTATGTTTTTAATGGACTGATATGACCACACAAATTTCTAAAATTTGCGGTATCCTTGTGGAGAAATCTTCCCATAGAGGGACCAGTGCAAGGTAACCTATGATCTACCAGACGGTTTTGCACTAGCAGTGATGTCGGTTCTGCCCGAACCTAGACCTTCCATACGACTGGGCCACATTATTTCTACTAATAGTGTAGTAACCGTCACTACGGGAAAAAAAGACTTTTTTGCAATGTTAATAAATCTCGTCACAAAAAGTCCATCCAAAAGGTTATTTGCGAAGGGGTAACAACCCATCGCAAAATGTTTAGTGTGGGTAGCTCGCCAAACTACGCGAAGGTTATTTGCGACGGGTCCCGTCGCAAATACCTGGCGGTGGTTAATAGATTTTTATGAAGAGATGTCATCCCGTGGAAAAAGGTGTATCGGCAGGGACTATTTACGACGAGACTCGTCACAAAAGGTGTGCCGGTGGGGACTATTTGTGATGGGACCCATCACAAATAACTTTTTAACCACCGACAGTAATTAATGCGGGAGTAGGTATTTGCGATAGGTCCCGTCGCAAAAGATACTATTTACGACGGGTATCCCGTCGCAAATAATCTAACCTATATATACCCCTATATGTTTTTCCTCTAATTCCTCTCAATTCTTAAATGATGCTTCTTTCTCAACTCCAATTTTTGAGGGAAACTTTTTTTACCTTATTTTTTTTCACGAAAAAGTTGTGAAGTCGTCTATATCAATAGAGAATCATGCTTAAAGGTATTTATGTTTTATTTAATTTATTATTTATTTCATTATTTATGTTAATTTTTATTATTGTTGATTAGTTGTAATTAAATTAATTTTAAATTGTTTAGTCATGAGTATTTATTTGTACTAATAAATTGAAATTTTTAGTACTAGTTTTTAATATTTAGTATTAATTAATAATTATTAATGATAATTAGGAATGTATATAATTAATTTGTAGTAATTAATAATAATTGGTAATAAATAATAATAAATACTCATAATTCGTAATAAATATTAATAATTATTAATAAATTGTAATAAATAGTAATAATGAGTAATAAATAGTAATAATGAGTAATAAATAGTAATAATGACTAATAAATATTAATAATGAGTAATAAATAGTAATAAATTTTCATAAATTGTAATAAATTGTAATAATTAGTTATAAATTGTAATAATTAGATATAAATAGTAATAATTAGTAATAAATTGTAATAATTAGTAATAAATTGTAATAATGAGTAGTAAATAGTAATAATGAGTAATAAATAATAATAAATTGTATTAATTAATATTAAATTGTAATAATGAGTAATAAATGGTAATAATTAGTAATAAATTGTAATAATTAGTAATAAATTGTAATAATTACTAATAAATTGTAATAAATTGTTATAAATTGTAATATTTATTTATAAATTGTAATAATTAATAATAAATTGTAAAAATTACTAACAATTAGAAATAAATTGTCATAATTAGTAATAAATTGTAACAATTAGTAATAAATTTTAATAATTAGTAATAAAATATAAAAATTAGCAATAAACTGTAATAATTTCTAATAAATTGTAATAATTAGTAATAATGATGTAATATTTATTAATAAATACTAATAATATGTAGTAATATTTAGTAATTAGTAATAAATATAGATCATTTGTTATAATTAGTAATAATTAGCAATAAATTGTAACAATTAGTAATAAATTGTAATAATAAGTAATATATTGTAATAATTAGTAATAAATTATAATAATTAGTAATAAATTGTAATAAATTGTAATAATCAGAACGAAATTGTAATAATTAGTAATAAATTGTAATAATTAGTAATAAATTGTAATAATTAGTAATAAATTGTAATAATTTCTAATATATTGTAATAATTAGAAATATATTGTAATAATTAGTAATAAATACTAATAATTAGTAATAAATACTAATAAGTAGTAATAAATAATAATAATTAGCTATAATTAGCAATAATTAAGAATAATTAGCAATAATTAGTAATAATTAGTAGTAATTATTAATAAATAGCAACAAATAGAAATAATTAGTAATAAATAGCAATAATTAGTAATAAATAGCAATAATTAGTAATAATTAGTAATAAATAGGAAGAATTAGTAATATATATGAATAATTAGTAATAATTAGTAATAATTTGGAATAATTCTGAATAATTAGAAATAAATATGAATAATAAATAATAATTAGTAATAAATTGTAATAATTATTAATAAATACTAATAAATACTAATAAATACTAATAAATACTAATAATTAGAAATAATTAAAAATAAATTGCAATAATTAGAAATAATTAGGAATAATTAGCAATAATTAGTAATAATTAGCTATAATTAATAATAATTACCACTAATTAGCAATAATTAGTAATCAATAGCAATAATTAGTAATAAATGGAAATAAATATTAATAAATAATAATAATTAGTAATAATTAAGAATAATTAGTAATAATTGGGAATAATTAAGAATAATTAGTAATAAATAGTAATAATTAGTAATAATTAGTAATAATTAGTAATAATTAGTAATAATTAGTAATAATTAGTAATAATTAGTAATAAATAGTAATAATTAGTAATAATTTGTAATAATTAGAAATAAATAGGAATAAATAGTAATAAAAAGGAATAATTAGAAATAATTACTAATAAATAATAATAGTTAGGAATAAATAGGAATAGTTGGTAATAAATGGTAATAGTTAGTAATAAATATGAATAGTTACTAATAAATATGAATAATTAGTAATAAATTGGAATAATTAGTAATAAATAGGAATAATTAGTAATAAATAGTAATAATTAATAAAAAATAGTAATAATCAGTAATAAATATTAATAGTTAGTAATAAATAGGAATAGTTAGTAATAAATATGTATAATTAGTAATAAATATGAATAATTACAAATAAATATGAATAATTAATAATAATTAGGAATAATTAGTAATAAACATTAATAATTAACAATAAATATTAATAACTAGTAATAAATAGTGATACATAGTAATAATTTGTTAGGAACATTTAGAAACAGTTTGAAATAAATTGTAATAAATTGTACTAAATTTTAAGAACATAGAAAAATTTCTAGTGGATTGACGGAACTCCTTTTGCTCGATGACTTTTCTCCATTCAACTCTCACCGACTCAAAATATTATGAAATGTATGCTGCTACATAGGCAAATTCAATCTTGTATACACGATATTGGATATGCATTCATCAGATCAAATTTTTATAATGTTTTCAAGCGGTGATAGTTGGAAGAAGATGAATCATCGATGAAAAGGGGGCTCTTTTTTCCGACGGCTCATTTAAATTCATCTTTCTCACACTAAAATCACAAAGAAGAATCTGGTCAGAGCTACACATATTCATTCTCATGCATACGGGAATGAATATGCCTACCTCTGACCAGATTCATCATTGTGATTACAGTGTGAGAAAGATGCATGTAAATGAGGCATCCGACAAATGAGTATCCATCAATCCACTAGAAATTGTGTCACCATTAAATAATGGTAATTATTAAGAATTAGTATTAATTATTTATCTTTTTTTTCATATGGTGTTTTTATAATTTCAAATTATTCAAAAATATTGATGATTTTATATTTTGTAGAAAAATATGGAACATAGAAGTCGACATTAGTTATTATTAGATGATCATGCTTGGATATATCAGCATAGAAATACAAATTTTTCTAGTTTAAATCTATTATATATTGAGGGTGTTGAAGAATTGTTAGCATTTTCATCATCAAATCAAGAATATGTTTCAGAAGGCACAATTAAGTGTCCTTAAAAAACGTGCTCTGAGAACGTTTGACACATTTGACAAGGTTGGGGGACATCTCTTGTGGTTTGGTTTTCAACCAGGTTATGTTTTTTGGTATCAACACGGTGAGCGCAGTTCTAGAGAAGTTAGTAATACCATGATTCTAGATCCATCATGGTTCCAAAATTTAGTACATGATGATGTAGGTCTATCTATTTAACAAACTAAAAATCACGATGATATTGATTTAACTCCTGAGTTGGAACCATATGAATTTTATCAGTTGTTGAGGTCTGCTGAGAATGCATTATATCCTCGCTGGAAGATAAAAAAATTAGAGGCAGTTGAAAAATTTATGGCTGTTAAATAAGACAATGTAATGTCAAACAACTGTTTTGATCAGATATTTTCTTTTGTTAAAACATTGTTACCTGAAGAAAATGTTTTGCGTGAAAATTAATATGAGAGAAAAAGGATGTTTCATAATCTAGGCCTTAGTTATCGGAAGATTCATGCATTTAAAAATGATTGCATCTTATATTCTAGCGAAAATGAGTCATTGGATAGTTGTCCCACATGTGGGAAATTGAGGTGTAAAGAAGCTCAACCAGGGAATTAGGGATCGATTCCTATAAAATAGTTGAGATATTTCCCCCTCACACCCAGGCTGTAATGTTTATCTATGTCTTATAACACACCATCAATGATTTCATGGAAAAAACCAATATTTCAATCTATAAAAGCTTGAATCATCTATCTGATGGTGATTCAGGGAAATATTTTGATCGACTACATCTGACTTTTTCTTTAGAAGCCCAAAATGTGCGATTGGGTCTTTCTACTAATGGTTTCTGTCCATTTGGTTCTTATGGTAGTCAGTATTCATGTTGTCCTATCTTTATAACTCCGTACAATCTACCTCCATGGATGTTGATGAAGGATCCCTATATTGTTTTGACTTTATTAATCCTAGGACATCAGAAAAATAATATTGTTTTTTATTTGAAACCATTCATTGATGAGTTAAATTCATTGTGGAGTAGTGGTGTTAGTATATTGATGTTGCTGTGAAAGAAAATTTCACATTAAAAGCTACAATGATGTGGACGATTAGAGACTTTCTAGCATATGATATGCTATCTGGTTGGAGTACACATGGTCTGAAATCATGTCATTACTGTATGAAAGACAACAAAGCTTTTATGATGGTAAATGGAAAAAAACATTGATATTATGAATGTTATTTTAGATTTCTACCAACTGATCATCCTTTTTGAAGAAACAAATCTCATTTCAGAAAAGGCACAATTGAAAGGGATGAACCTCCAAAAATGATCTCTAGTATAGGGTTAAAATCAGTTGTATTTTCATTACCTCTCATCACATTTGGTCTAATAGTAAACCAACAAAAAATTCATGTCTTTGGGAAAGAACATAATTGGATAAAATGAAGAATTTTTCGGGATATCCCATATTAGTCATATTTGTTGGTGCGCTACATGTTTTATGTCATGCATATTGAGAAGAACTATTTTGATAATTTATTTCATACAGTTTTGGATACACTAGGTAAGACCAAAGGTACTGTAAAATCACGATTAAATCTTTCCCAAATTTCAGGTGACCAGAACATAAACTATTTGAAAATGTCAAATCACAGAGGTTAATAAAGCAAAAAGTAGCTTATACACTGTCCAAAGGGATTCACTTATTATTTTTCCAATGGATAGAAGATTTGAGACATCTAGATGGCTATCCTCCAATTTGGGAAGATGTGTTAAGAATGGTCATATTACCAGATTAAAAAGTCATGATTGTTGTGTTATAATTGAAAGACTTATGCCGATTGGATTGATTTGTTTGTTGAATTCTAAAATTTGGGATTAAATAATAGATTTATCATATTTTTTTGAGACATTTGTGAAGTGACAACAGAATGCGATGTGCTAAGAAAACTGGGAGAAGATGTTGTTGTAATTATATGTAAACTGGAAAAAATCATTCCGCCTGCTTTCGTTGACTCAATGGAACATCATATATTACATTTTTCACATGAAGATAAATGTGGTGGTCTAGTACAGTTTCGATGGATGTACCCATTCAGGAGATGCATGTAGAAATTGAAAAAAAATTGTGTAACAAAGCATCAGTTGAAGGCTCAATTTCTAAAGCTTATTTGCAAGAGGAAATTGATTTTTTCTACTCTCACTATTTTAAATATGAATATCCCTCAAAACAAAACCACATGGGATGGAACAAGGGAAATTTTAATGATTAAATGGAAAATCAATTATCGGCTTTTAATCAGCTAAATCTTGGCTTCGGTGGAGTTGAAGAACGATGGATTTCAGAAGATGAACATCACAGAGCTCATACATATGTTTTTCTCAACTGTGAAGAAATGACAGCATTTATACTATGAGTGCTTCAATCACTTATTATAATTTTTTTTATAGTATGTAAAATTATTTTATTTGTAGGTTATATGATCATCATATCAAGAACCAACTTCCACAAATTACAACAGCTTCTCTTGAAGAATGCAAATAAAAAAATCAACAGTTTCAAAAACTGGTGACATAAATTATTGATGGTTTAATATCAATTCAGTTTACTATTTATTATATTGATAATTTTTTTAATAAATTTCATGTGTCTCAACATGCTGATAAAATTGATAAGCGACTGTGTATATTGAGTAAACCACCATCCAAAATGGTTAAATATTATAATGCATATGTGGTGAATGAATTTTGATTTTATACATGTGCATATGGGGAATAAAAAAACAATGAATAGTGGAGTTTGTTTGAGAGTATCTCATCATAGAGAAACTGAAGTTGACTTTTATGGAATTATGAATGAAATTATTGAGCTATGTTTTCTTGGACAGAATTACATAGCGATGTTTAAATGTTAGTGGTTAGATACTAAGAGAGGCATGCATATTCATCCAACTCATGGAATCGTTGATATTAAATATAAAAGTCTTCTTGAAGTAAACGAACCATTTTTAATTGCTCAACAGGCACATCAAATTTATTATACAATGTACTCTGCTACATTAAGAGACTTCAGTGATTAGTGGAGCATAATTATAATGAAAGCTCAGCAAAATAAATTTACTCAAACTGAAAGCGGTTTCGCTAAAGTGGAAGGAATTCAAATTTCTCAAGAGAATACTCAAAACATATCTTTTTCATAAGGAAATGTGAATATCGATGATGACACCCCACAATTAAGGGTCGATGTTGATGAAGATGTTAATGATGTTACAAATGAATTTGAAATGACAAGGGATGGTGAATGTGAAACTCATAAGGATATTAATGATGCTGAGGAGGAATATGAAGACATTGACATCATCAGATATGAAGATGATGATGAAGATGAACATTGACACAGTTAAATGCCAGTTATGATCATAACTAATATATATCTATATATAATAGTTATTTTAAACTATCTTCTAAAAACAATATTTTTGTGTTTTAGATGGACTCTGGTCTATTTCGTGAGTTAGAGGAGGATGAGCTATCAATGGATGAGGGGGATGTGGGATCATATGACCATCAACCTAATAATGGTTCCGGAGATACGCAGAGGGGGTGCAGTCTTGCACGACTGATGATTCCTGACCCTATCCCCGAGTGGCATCCACGCCTTGGCTTCGATCCACGCACACAGAGGAATGGTAACCTTTATATTTTAGTTAGATTTCATTAATTTATTTTATATATACTAATTGTTTGATTTTTTATTCTTTTTTAAATGTTTTTCCCATGTAGATGTTGGACAGGGGAGCACTATCTTGCGCAATTATTTTTCTCTACCAAGGATCACATGCGAACAGATTCCCATTAATGTGCAGCTCGTCATGTTCAATCATTGGCTCGTAAGTAAATAAATAATATTTATTTTGAAATTTATTTTATTAATAACTTGATATTATAAATTATTTGTAGGGTTTGTGGTATCCCATTGATGATAGCATGTGCGACGATATCCAGGCAGCATGAGATGTGGCTATGTGTAATCATTTGCATTAGTTTTTCCACAATTTGAGAAAAATGGTCATTAAGAAAGTAGGAGTGACAGTATTTGATGAGTCGTGTATAGCCCACCGACCAGAGTACATTTCATCATAGGTTTGGGCTGGAATATGTGTACACTGGTTGGGTGGTGGATTTCGGAGGAGTTATTCACTGGGTTAGCAGAACCGGGGGAGACAGGAGGTGATGCATCGAGCTGGTAGCTGAACATTCAGTACACATATAGAACATCTGGTAATTATTATTTTAAATATTTTATATAACTTCAAATATAAACAGTTTATTTTATATTCATATAGGTAGTCGAGCATCCTGATATTACAAAGTACGAAGTTTATCAGATGATGTATAGTTATCCATCCACCGGAGAGATTATAGGCGATCGCCAGCATTAGATTATGGTTAGTCTTATTTTTTTTAATTTTTCAATTAACTACATATAATATTTTCACAATTTCAATATCAAATTGGAATTGAAGGAGTTATATGAGGCTGAGACCTCTCAGACACAGGCTGAGGGTCAAGACGAGACGACTGATCAGACCAGTGCCCACCATTTTTACGAGGCTGATTGGATGTAGACAACTCAGTATGGCTTTGAGATGGGATGAGTAGTTTGTATCAACTCTCATGTGACTCCTGGTACTTGTTATGGTATTTCTGCGATGTCAGATTGCAACTTGAGAGGAGATCGTGGAGAGGAATCATCTTATGACTCATAGTATTAGAAGCAGTTCTGAGCACAGAATGACCTTATAGAGAGTTTGTAGAAGCTGCAAGAAGAGATGCGTCAGTAGCAGCAGCAGTAGAAGCAGTAGCACGAGGAGATGTGTCGATGGTAGCTGTAGCATCACGAGCAGATTGAGTACATGCGTCGTCTGACTCGTAGTTTAGGGATGTAGTTTCCTCCACTATCTCCTTCACCTCCTCCACCTCCTCTAGAAGATGACCCCCAATGATTTTTTTATGTTGAAAATATTTGAATTTAACATTTGTTGTAATATGAACTATTTACAGTTTCATTATTTTATATCGGTGTGAATATTACATAATTTAATTTTTAATATTTTATGATTTTTATTGTGAATATTGAGAAATTTAATATTTTTTTATTATTTTAATAATATTAATATTATTGTTTCATTAATCATAATTTTTTAAATATATTTCTTCAATTCAATAATTTTTAATGTTTGTTTATTTTAATAATAATAGTAATAATAATAATAATATTTTATGATTTTGGTTTAATATTTTTTTTGAATGTTGAGAATTTTAATTTTTATTATTATTTTAATAATTTTTAAATTAATTTTTAAATAATCATAATTTAAATAAATTTATTTTTTAAAAAATTTATATATTATTTGTGACGGGATCTGTTGCGACAGGTTCCAATGGCAAATAGCCTAAATATATATATATATTTTTATAAGTATTTGCGGCGGGATTACGGGCCCGTCTCAAAAAGTATTTGTGACGGGCCCGTCACAAATACTCTAAATAAATATTTTCAAAAAAGTATTTGTGACGGGATTACGGGCCCGTCACAAAATTTTTTTGCGATAGGCCCATTATAAAAAAGTTTATATATATAAAGTATATAATCAGAAACTCATTTACGACGGTGACGTTGCCCGTCACAAAAAATATTATTTGCCACGGGCCCATTGAAAATAATATTTTTTCCGACGACATTTTCTACAACGGGCTACTTGTGACTGGACCCCGTTGCAAAAGGTTATTTGTAATGGGATCCTATCGCAAATACCTAGAATTCAAGTAGTGCGTGCTCCACTTGGAAAACTCACCGTAGCTTTTAAAAATAAAAAAATTCAACAAAGTCTCAACCCAAACATCAACCATAATATCCAATACTAATAAAATGATAAATTAAATGAGTATATGAGGTTGTGGTGTGACACCAATCGATAAACATTAATATAGACCATCAAGATTAAATTGTTGAATGGTGAATTATAACATAATTTTACATCCTCAGTAAAACTAATAATAAACAATCCAAATAAAGAATAAAGAATGTATCAATAAAACATAACCCAAATGGATCATAATTATAATAAAGGATTAATGATTTTGATTACTAGAAATTCCAAATAAATTTCATTAAAATCATTCATGAGGAAAATAAAATTTTCATTTTGAAGATATATTTAATACTAAACGTTAACTTAATATTTTGAAAATAATTTTCATTGAAAATAAAATCTGAATAATTTTAAATTATTCATTAAAAAAATTAATTCTCCATGAAAGTGGAATATTCAATCCATTTCATACATTTTAAAGCAAAGATTACTTCCTTATTTTTATTAACAGCCAACCAAGACTTGTATTGGAAATCACTTAAAGTTTACTTAAATTTTTTTCAATTAAAATTTGATAAAAATATATTTAATAAGTATTATAAAAATAGTAAAAAACATTTTTAAAACATTTTTAGAAAAGTGATTTTGATGAAAATGTATTTTCCACTTAAGGGACAAAAATAGTTGGATTTTCGTAAAAACATTATATCATTTATTTTAAGTACCAACGATTCAAAAAAATGGAAATAGTACATGAAAATGTTTATATATAATTGTGGTAAAATAAATCAAATTGATTTTATGTTATATATATATCAAATAATTCTCCCAAGGTAGGATTAAAAGTTAAATATGGATTAATGATTAATTTTTTATATAACTATAATAGAAATATTATGTAAAAATGTTTATTCTAGATATTGTATAATAATGAACTCTTTTACATTAATCAGACTACAAAAATCATTTTGGACATGTGAACTGAATATCATTAAAAAATCAAATGTGAACATAATAGAGTATGTTATTACATATAACACAATGATAAAAAAATAAAAGGAATAATAAAAATGAAAATATTTCTTAAGATAGTAAATAATTGACATATTTTTATTATTTTGGAAGATGATGAACTTATGTGATGATTCAAACCATAGGTAATTGATTTTATCTGGATTTCCTTTTATTGTGGTAGATTTTAATGTTTCAAACCCAAATTCATTTATAAGTATTACATACTACCAAATTTATATATTACATAATGAATCAATCATAATTCATGTTATATTATGTAATAATTCATTTTAAATCATCAAAGGGGATTTTAATTGAATGTTATCAAGTGAAATAGAATATCATCTCAATTTTAATTTTTTGAGGTATATTTTCTTATGCTCATAATTTATTTAAAATGGGGTATATATTTTTAATTTTACATTTCATATCATAAATCCATCATAATTAATTGTATTTTATTCTTAAATATAAATTAATTCATCCAAGGTTATTTGACTTAAATAGTACTAAGTTATAAGGTTTTTCATAACTCAATTAATTTTCATTGAGTTATACTACTTCTTAAATTTCTATTATTTTCTATGATTATGTGTATAATGAATTATTATTATTTAATTTTTTATATCTACATTTATTATGTGTATTTTTTTAATAAAATAATTAACTCATTAAATAATTACAATTTCAATGGTATGATTATTTTAAGATTTTTCATCTCAATTACAACTCCCCTTAAATATTTTTTACATTATTATTGTGTTAATTTTTAGGAGGAGTATCTAATTGCACCATTTTTCTGTAATATCATGAATTTATTTATAGTCCTAATAATTAATTTTTCATTTTATTTATTTATTTCATGGGGGTTAGGATTAAAAAGATACCAAAGTTTGAAGGGACTATTTCACATTCTAATTATTATTCATGATTATTTATCTTTAATTATATAATGGGGGAATTATATGATACTTATTTATAAAACCTCATATATTTACATTATCCTATAGTTTTTTGAAAATTAATATGTTTTCCTTAAATTTTGCACATTTATCTACTTAAATATTAAATTTTTTTTATGGAAAACAGATATCATTTCCTCTTTAGTTAGTAATATTTTCTTCCATATCCCTTTTTTCTAAATATGATTTCATGTATTGTTTTAATAATCACCATAATTTTTTAATTTATTTTAAAAATTCAAGTATTTTTCTAAATGGATTAAAAGGATTCTTCATGTTGTTTTTTCAAACAAGGTACTTTTTAAATTTTTATTGAAAATGTGAAATGAATCGTTTTTTTAACATAGTCAGCCGAAATGTTATTTTCCAATAATCATGACCATCTAATTAATTGAATAATCCTTTAAAATATTAAATTTATTCTCTAAAATTAAACTATATTTATAAATATTATAGAGATTTTTTGTATTCTAAATAGATTTTCAATGTTTGATGTGTATTTTCCTCAAGAATTTTTTAATTATTGTTTATGATATTTCCATTTATCAGTGAAAATGATCATTTATTTTACATATGTCTAATTAGGTATATGATAAAATGATACCATCCTTATGCATTATCTGGATGGGCTATGATTAGTTTTATTTTATTAAATATTTACTTTTCATATTCCATTTGTTCAATATGAATGTTTATGTTAATTATGTACTGAATTTTTATTCACCCATTTCATATGATGAATAGATTAGACATAGTAATTATCGGTATGGTCCCACTAGATCCCCATGATGTATCGATAGGTATAGTGAGAAACAGTTGTTTGAATTATTGGATGAGGCCTTTCTAATATATGTAATATGTATTGGTGGAACATATTGAAAGAATTATTATGAAGTTACTCATTATGCATTCCATAAATATGAGAGTAGATATCTATGACCATGTTAATATTTTAACAGATATTATATTTAGTTATATGTTTCAAGAACATGTTATTAGTTATACATAATTATTGGCTCATCATTAATGTATACCATATTATTCCTGGTGCTCATGTTTTTAATTAAATGGATTGGATTTTCGATTATTTTCCATTCAATATTGATTATAACTCATTTAAATAGTGTAATATCAATCATATGAAACACTTTATTAGAATTTTATCTCACCCTTAATTTAATTTGTTTCCCTATGATATAAATAATAAATAATTGAATGAGTTCAAGGATGTAGAATGTTAACTATCTGTGTATTTTTTATTTTATCGTTTGAAATGAAATGTTAATTTCTAGCATCTAAAAATAATTATAATTCAACAAATATATTTGATCATTCAGGATATGATCACTTTTATATCATGCCAATGAAATATAGTGACCACCAACTCTAGAATATTTCATACGACGTATTTACTAAACATATCAATGATAATTTAGAAGAAAAATTGATAACTAGATTATAAAGAAAATTAATTAGGGAGCATAACATGATGATTGACATTAATGATATTTCCCAATGAAAATAGTTTTAGGATTAGAATGTGGATAGTTCATGTATTTTGGTTACTATAATTGGTTAATAGGTTTAACAATGATTATAAGATTATGGACACAGCCACCCCTTCTTAGGTTTTATATGATGGATGTACTTTGTGGAAATATATTTTGTCTTAATATATGATTGAGTTTTTTGTAACCCTTTTCTATAAGTTTCACTAATAAAAAATATGCATGTATGTACAGTCTTGTAGCCATGGTTTTGGAAGTCTATAGATTTTGGATTTTATGCTCAGGATATTTCGATGTTTAAAAAAAATATTTGGATATATTCTACATCAATATCCATAACATTCCTAAATTATGGATATATGTTTTTTTAAAGCCATATCCATGATTCTCTTGAAATATGGATACAAATAATACCTATATAAATTATTTCTGTAAACTCTGGTAATAGGTTTCCCATATAATTGTGGGAAAACATATTCATGCCTGAAGGATTCCAAAAAAACCCATTGTCACGTTTTGACTCATATTTCCATATTTTCAATATATATATATATATATTTGTGTGTGTGTGTGTGTCTAAAAAACTAATAATATATAAATTAGTGGTTAATCGCATCATTGCAGATATAGGAGTTCTAGGGATCAAATCCCATTTTGGACATTTTTTTAAATCATATTTCCAAAGTGGACAACCAATATGGATATTTCCATGTTTATATAATTGTGGTAATAGAGATATTGACACCGTGTCATGTTTCCACTATAGAAACCCATGTTTAAACCATATTTTCTTAATGGAAACCCATTTCTATAAGTCTATTTCCACGGTGGGGAACCATACCTATATCCAATAAAACCATTTCAATAGATTCATCTATATTTCCTAACCAATATGATCCATGACTAGTTAGACAATGGATAAATGCTATCTCCACAATTTTGACCTCTAGAGAAACATTTTTTAACTATGGATATAGGTGAATTTTATACATTTTTTTAGTGAAATGGTTGATTAAGGATTGACGCTTTAAAATTTTATAAAAATAATTCTAATTTTATTTGTAAACATTGGGTTTAATATGATAAATGTTGTTAATGTAATAATAGTCAATAAAGATTATCTAATTTTGTGAGAAAGTATGTTGAATATAAAAACATTGATATTTAAAATTTATTTTAGGATAAATGATATTTTGTATGATGTCCATCATGTTTTTGAGATTGTTGTTGATATAATTTTAATATTGTTTTAGAAACATAAAAACCCACATGTTAGGTGAAAAACGATAATATTAGGAAATGTCTTAGGGATTAAACCCATAACTAAAGAGAGACAAGGGTATAATTCATATGCCTAGTCAAGGTGATATACTATTTAATAAGACATTTTTTTCCTCAATCTATTTAATGAATAAATAACATATTTGTGTTGGGAAACATATAAAAATATCAGTTTTTTTTTGAATTTGAGAATATTATTGATATATCAAGGGAGGTTTTATTAGGATGATATATATATATGTATGTATGTATATCAGAAGGGATTATTTGGGATGAATGAAATTTCATATATATAGGTTTAATATTAAGGGTATGGGATAACCATTGAGGTTAAAAATCATTAATTTTATGGTTATTGATATTGATTGGGATATAAGTCTCTTTATATATTGAATGATCTATATCAAATCATTGGTTTTATTTTTAAATTTTGAAAAATAATGTATTATTTATTCATTTGATGTTTTATTCATTTTGGATGTTATATTACATTTTTCAATCAATTTTAGTTTTAATATTGAAGAGACAAACATCATGTAATTATTTTGGGTTTTATATGTTCTATATAAATTTAATTTTAGAGATTTAGAAATAACAAATGGTTCTTGTATATTTATTTATTATTTTGTGAAATGATGTGGAAATTTATATTAATACCTCAAAAAAATAAAATTTTGTTCATGAAATAAAAAAATTTGAATAAGAATATTTTTTTCCCTATATTGGTAGTAAAATAATCAATCAATATAGGAAAATGATCTTGAAGTAAAAAAATTATGTATTTATCAAAAAATTTAATGAATGAATGATCTTTTCATCCATCATTTACATAATTCTATGTTTTTATTAACATTATCTTATCCATGTTCCCTATCAAACTCTATTAGTCATTATGTGCTAGTTTTATCTTCTGTATTCATATTTTCACTACCCACTAATGTTATACGACTTAGAAGTCCTTTTATGTGATATTCCATATGACCTTCATATTCCCATTTCTATCATTCTTAAAGGAAGTGTTATGAAATATTCATAAAATGTGTGTTTTAAATGAATGTATTTTGAAATATTAAACCATTGATAACTAAGAAAATATTATGAATGTGCCCATTATTTAAGGGGTATAATTTCACACAATTTTATTTTTAAAGAATACTATATTGTAAGATAGTGTATACGAAGGACACCACAAAGTTTAAAAGACCCTTACAATATTATTAATTAAGTATACCATTTTTAATATTGTTGTTAAATTGGACAACATGAATAGGATTTAATATATTTTTTATATAAAATGATCATATATAATTAAAATATTCTGATAAATTGTAATGAAATAATCACTAAATTTTTAATGAAGAAATTTTATTCTTTATAATAATTTCTGTTCAAAATTGATTTTCATTTCTTTTTTAGAGAACTTATTAAAATTTGATTTTGGATATTTTAGAAAATGTATTTGATAAAATAATTTTCATTCTTTAAGTAACTATATAAAAATTAAAATAGGGTGATATTTTCAGTGATTTTCTGATGTGGTAGATTTTTCAATTAATAGTGAAAAATAATTATTTTTTTAAAATATATTCATTACTTTTCATAAAATAAATTAATATAAATTTCACATTAAAATTTTCATTTGGAATTAAATTTAAATATGAACAATTTATTTTAGAAAAATATAATTTATTTCATTCTAATAAAAAAATTCATGATTTTGGTATAGGTTTAATTTCATACTTAGAAATAAATTTTCTTGATCACTGTTTTTAGGTGCATAATGCTTTTCGATTTTAATTATTTAAATTATTGATTAGTAAAAAAATATCTATATAAAATTAGTATGTTATACATATTTTCATATGAATTAGAATTCATAAAATTATTATTTCTATTCATGGTGTAAATACAAGAATATATATTACACAAAAAATGCATTAAAAACATATTTTCATCATTCGTTGTAAAATTATTCTAACATGAATTTATGCCAAATATTCAGATTAAATTTTAGAAAATAAATTTTATATTTTTCGTTGAAATAAAAAATATTATTTAATATGTTGAAATTATTTTTGGCCCTTAATAATAGTAAAAGTAGTAACTATTTTTTATCATGATGACGGTAAAATGGGTTAAATATGTATTAAAATATTTATATAAGGATGAAAAAGTTACTCTAAAACTTCTCGTAAAATTTCTTGTGTCTAAAACTCTCACCCATAAAAATCAAATATTATAATATGTGACTATTTATTTCCATATATCAATGATTATCACATTTATAGTAATTTTAGTAATAAAAATGGAAGACTTTCACTCTCTAACTTCTTAAAATATATGATATGTTCATAGAGGGATAAAAATGATGAATATGTGGATGTAAATATTAATAATAAGGATAAATATTTTTTCATTACCATGGTGATTTATTTATTAATTTTAGTGATGAAAAAATGGACTTAATTTGTTACACAATACAGATATTTTAATTATCTAATTACAACGAAAATAAATTAAATGATTTTAAAAATATTAAAAGTAATTTAATAAGAATAAATTATTATTTTACAAAAAAAATTAGGTAAATGTATCATTTTATAGATGATTTAATGGTCTATACATTAATAAAATCTATTTTTTGATGTTTCAGAATTTAAATAAAAATAAATAGTTTCAAAATTGACATTAATGATATTTTATAAAAAAGTTAGGTTTATATTAGATTATTTAAAAATACTTAAAACAATATATTCACCAAATAAAATTGTATAATGTTTCTAAAATAATGAATAATACATTTATTGTTTTTTTAATGAGTAATTTATGGACCCTTAATGTGTAAAAACATTGATACGTCATTAATGGTAAAAATGGATAAAATGCGTCAAAACAAAAAATAAGGGTGACAAAATCACCTAATCATGTCTAATTTTTATTGTATGAGATTATTTCAATCCAAAATTCTCCAAAATTAAAATGTAAAATGATATGATAAATTTTAATAGGAAAATAATTTTATATTAGTTAAATGCATTAAAATATTCAACGAGTGCTCTACCTCTCTTAGAACAGGGAACCTTCCCTCCACTTTGGTTCTCAATTAAATTTTATTTTTTCTTAGAAAATAATAATCCAAAAAAATACTCCTACCACTTACCATTTCAATGAAGTAATTTTTAATTTGAAATCCTTCGTACGGTGGCTTTCGTTGAAAACCAATAGTGCTTTTCCAATGAAAATGTATTGTTCTTAATCGAGAATTTTTTTCTTTAATTATAATTCTACCTAATTAAAATATAATTCAACTATAATGATATAATAAACTCATTAAATCCTATATATTGTTACTTTATTATGTTAATTACATAAGATACATCAATCTTCTCTTCTATCAAAAGGGAATCTAAGTCGTCGTTTATGTGTGTGGAAAACTACCACCTTGGGAGCCGATGTAATTCATTTTCCATCACCTCCTATCATGTATATATAAAATTTATAATTTAAAAAATATATATATTTGAGATATTAATGGAATAAATATCATTATATAGATATAACATATCATATAATATCTTACCATTCAATTAATTTAAAAAACATAATATTGTTCATGCATATATGTGGAATAACACCTCCAAAAAGCGATACGATTAAATTTTCATATCAACGTCACATCACATATAGATTAAATTTTATTTAAATATATATTATGATATTTAGGTTATATTTATCATTATAGAAATATAATGTACTAGTTACATTCTTTCTATCATGATCATTAAAAATTTGAAACGTTACTCATGCATATGTACGGTATACTGTCTCCACACTTGTGACATATATAATTTTTAATAACCATATTTCATGGATGGTTTTTAATTTATTATATCTATATATAAATGATAATTATTTCATGATTATCATTATGTAGATGATTCAAATATGTTACATTTTTTCACAATCAAAACACTGAATACATTTTCATCATATAAAATGAATTTCATCATCATATCTGATGTGAACAAAACAAAATATGTAATTAAATAAATATTAGTATTGAATTTAATAAATTGAATAATAAATATAATAAAGGATTAAAATAAAGTTAATATTTATAATTTTTTTATTATTCAAGATGTTAAAAAATTTATGTGATGATTTAGACCTGATATAAGGGATTCCATCTCAGTTAGTTTCATTAAGGATTATTTTAATGTTGTGCATAAATTTCATTTGTATTGTGTATATACTATAAATTTTAATTATTTCATCATTATATATTATAAATCATTTTATTTTATGTTACATTAAATTTTACATCATTCACCTTTATTTGATTTGAATGTTATGTAGCAATATAAAAATTCATTTTAATTTTCCATTATTAGGGAATATTTAATTTTTGTGCACATAATCTACATTATATGGTGTAAATACTACAAATTTTACATGTTATATCATAAATCTTTATAAATCATTTTATTTTTATAATTCACATTATCTTAACCATGGGAAACTTACTTTAATCTTACCAACTTGTAAGAGATTTCATAAATCAATTTTGTTTCATTAGGTTATATTACTTATTCATTGTATTTTATATATTATTATTATGTATGTGATGATGTTTTATTTTTTTTATTTTTCATTTGTAAATTTTTGTGTGGTTTATTATTTTATACATAAAATTACTTCTTCAGTTAATTGCCACTTTAACAATATGATCTTTGTAAGATGTATCATCTTAATTTCCACTCCATTAAATTTTTTTTGTATTATACACCAATTGGTTCCAAGGTGTATCTAGTAGAAACTTTGAAATTTTATATCATGAATCTATTTATATCCATATTTATTAATGTCTAAATTGATTATATTTTTTTCATGGTTGTTATGATTGAAATGATAGATATATCATAAGAGTTTATTTCATAATATCTTAACTATTCAGAATTATTTTTATTTAATTATATGATGGTGGAATTATTTTTTATTTATATTATAAAACAAATATAATTACATATCTTCTAGTTATTTTTTAAAATAATTTTATTTCTACTCATTTTGTTATTTTTTGTTCTAAAAAGATAAAAAATATTTAGAAAAACAAACATTATTTTAAATTTCATGAGGAATAATTTCTTTTGGTTTTTTGTTTTCTAAAAACGTTTACAATAATGTATTTAATATCATTATTTCATTTAAAAAATACATTTTAATTCTTTTGAGTTTTGAAAAAATGTTTTAAAAATAATATTATTTACTTTTTCGGAAAAAGGTATTTTTTGAATTTTCTATAGAAAATATTAATGGGATAATTGTTTTAATTTACTTGATATGAAAAGAATTTTACCACTATCATGATTTTATTAATTAATTTAGTCTTACTATTAGTTTTTATATAGTTATTTTGAAATAAAATAATTATCCTAATATTCTAGATATTTTTACTTTTCAAAATAGATTTTCAATGTAAAACAAATATTTTCTTCAAGAATATTTTAATGTTATTTTTATGGACATTCCATTCATTAATGAAAACAACAATTTATTTTAAATTCTATAAAATGGGGATATATTTTAATGATTCCATCATTTTTAATTTTCTCCATGGTTTCAAATTCATTTTATTAAGAGAATTATTAACATTTTAGACACTCGTTTTTCAATATAGATGTTTATATTCATTATGTAATGATTTCATATTCACCCCTTTAATATGATAAATGAATTAGAAATTTTTAGTGATGGGTGAGTTTTGATATATCCCCTCGGTGGATCCGTAGGTCTCATGAGAAAAACAGATTTTCTTATTTGGAAAAGACCTTTCCCAGTTTAAAAATATATCTTAGAATGAGTCCCCAAAGGTATGTTTATGTTGTCCAAAATTAGTCATTCCATCATTATCAGATTAGTTATTCATTTCCATGTGTTTATTTATACTGTTATGATATTCATGTATAATTTTCTTGCTCATTTTATTAGTTGTTTTAAATTATTTAATCAATATTTCTTCCAACCACATTATTCTTTATGCTTAAGAAATTTATTAAATGGAATTTATTTATATTTATTTAAATTTTTATATTGTGTATGCCTTATTTAATCATGATTTATTCCACTATATGAAATCCTTACATATAATTCGATATCAAAAATATTTTCTTCACTTCCAAATTGATATGAAGAAGGAATCATTGATTGAGTTTAAGGATGCATCATATTTACCATTATTGTGATTTTTTTAATGTTTTCAAATGTATTGTGAGTATCAAGTATGTATCTAGTATTCTAAGACTAATCAATTATGTGATCCATCAATATGTAATCACTTTTATCAAAATCTATTATTATAAAGTATCCATTGCAGATGGACGACTGGAGTTGATGTCATTACACCGATCATTTCATGTATATATAATACATTATTTTATATGAATACTCAATACATATCATAAAAAAACTATCATTATAACCATGAAGGTATAGACTATTTGGATACCATTTATTCACCTCATCCCTATAATGATATGACAGTTACGGAAAAGAGATAATGACACTTCTCTCTCATGTTTAGTAAGCCCAAGGTTGGCCACTCGCATAGAGGGTATAAAAATATCATAAATGGTAGAGATTAATCTATATAATATAGAAGGATTGGGAGATAGTATATCATATTTCAGTTATCTTCATGAAATAATATAAAATTTAAACAAAATGTATCCCCTAATCCATGTATAAATAAATAATGATACATATAAAAGTGTCCAAATTAAATCCAAAAAATGAAATCTAATGTTCTGATAGAACAAAAACATCCAAGTTATGTGCTAGTAATGTCCAAAACTATACACAAAATCCATATAGAAACCTTAAAATATTTTTTATACATAAGATGAGAATACATGTATACTCAGTAGGAAATCCAAAGTCACTCGTGCACATATGAAAAGAGAATAATATTACACCTTTGAGAAAATAATAGATCCAAATAAAACCTATATTGGTCAACTATCAAATCTCTTCCTCACCATAGGTCACTCATCAAGTAATGAAACCATGTTAAATAAAATAATATTAATTATATCAATTATAGGTACTCTAATCCACTTTCAAACTAATTATTTTCTCATTCACCCAATCTAAAAAATGTCTCATGATCCCAACACATCCGTATAACAGTACCTCATGTCACATCATATCATATTCTAACCACCAACACCAGGTCCATCACATATCATAAAATAATTACTATAGAAAATTGGTCCATTGCACAACATTAGAAAACCATGGACGTAGGGTATTATGAACATTAATTAAATTAACCTCATTCCCTCCTCCAACCATGCATGACCCCCAACACAAGACATCTTATTAAATCACATCACATCATACCCAATGACACATGGGACAATACACCATCCCACAACACATCTAGATAGTGACACTTTTGACTTCCATCCATAATAGTCCTAACATGTCATCATCGCACAGAAAATGGAGCAGGGAATAACATGTGGTAGTTATCCATCATCATCACCAGGATATTGGAAACAACACCCCCAAAACATTTGATTATCAATATATGTGATCAAAATTAGAGGAAGAATAATTAAATCCAATGGAATATATATTGTGTACATATATATATATATATAATTCTACTCACCTGATCAAAGAATCGGTTCAGAATAACTAAACAACCTACTCACAAAATCACCACTTTCACATTCACATCTGAATACACTACAACACATAACAAGCTTCATGACACATTTCACATTTCAAACTCCCTTATTAGATTTTTATACTATCAATATTCCATATTACATGAAAATTTCAATTAAAAAACCCATTTTATTCTTATTTCCTTTCCCCTTAATTCACATTTAAAAACAACCACTTCAAATTAAAACCCCAATTAAATTCATTATTCCATTATAGAATTCAAACCATATATTTATGTTTATCCTTTTATTTCACATTTTTCAACAACCACATTAACAAAACTTTAATTTATCATTTAAATAATTCATTACCATCTCCAAATCATGACATTAAAATTTAATATTAACATTTAATGATATTACTACCTAATAATATATAAAAAAACAAAAAAAATAACGTCTTATCTATCTAATATCATAATGACACATCACCACCCCAGAACCTGATCAAAAAATAAGCACAATAAACAGAAAATACTTTTTTCATACATACGAAGAGGGGCTTTTGTCACATTTCACTACATTATTTATGTTCATTATCATGAATGACTTAAATCCGTAGGTTATAATTTTTTTAAGCCCAATATAATTGATTATCAAATTCCAATGTTATTCTAAAAACAAATCTAACAAATTTTCCATAATACCTATCTAATAAGAACAAACAAAGGCATAATATCCATGATTTTCAGCAAGGGATCAGGGCAATACAAGATCAATATCACAATATTAGTGAAATTTATAAAATAATTCTACATAAATATTGTTCCTCAAAAATTTACTTTAAACCATTTATGTATGATTATTAAGAAAGATATAATACATCAAAAATATAAAACAAATCTTTATCCCCTCTCATTTGAAACACATGGGGAGAACAAAAGGATCCCCTAATTTGATTTTTGGACCCAACTAGTATTAGAAGTGATGTTCTCAAGGCCCAACATGAGGCTAATGGGAAAAAAGTAATAACTCAGAATCCCTGTCAGAAGTATAAGGATTATATTCAATAATCAAACTCATAATAGAATGTTATTCTACCACAGAAGCAATGTAATATTTGGAAATAATAATTTTATTCTCTACCTTAAAAAATAAAAACATAAAAATAAAATTTAATTAAATATGAAGTAATTTATTGATTCCATATACAAAAACTTGTCTTGTCACTTTGAATCATCATGTTGAATCCTACCAAATTGATGGTGCATTAATCCCATTATTAGTTAAGGAGATATGGTAGAGGGAAGCTGATGAATTTATTTATTTTATTTATATGATTTTACATGTATTCTCATAACTAATTTCTATCATTTAAATTACAAAGTCCCATTGAATTCATAAAACTGGTTCACTTAATTTCAAATTCTACATTTTATCATTATTCATTTCGAAACAATACACTCTCTCTCCAATTTATTATAAATCCTACATGTCCCCACCTTTTTTATATGATTTTTCTTCCATTTTGATTGAATCATTTATCTCTGAAATGAATTTTTCTCTCTTATTTAATTCAATACCTCAACAAATTTGTAATTACAATTTTTTATACTTATTTATTACACTCACTACAAACTCATCATTACACCCAATTCAAAATATCTCCCCACTATTCATATCCCAATATACATAGATATTCAATATCATATGTTTTTTTGTTATTCATCATTTATTTATTTCACTTAAATCATTAAAACACATAGACAAATATATATATATATATATATATATCACATGGGTTTTTAATCCAAATCATCAAATATATATATATTCAAAGTACACAAAACCCTATATTTAGTGATATATATATATATACACACACAACATCTACTCATATATATTGGTGTGTGTTTGTGTGTATATATATAACAATATAGACACTAGTATATGATTAAAAAATTAAAATATATACACCCCCCCACACACATATATACATGCATAATGTATATCTCTGAAACAAACACACATACATGTATTTAAATAATAATTTTGCGTATATATGTATAAAATTCAAAAGGAAGACATTTTTGAAACTTTGATTTACAACGTACGACATGTAAATATATACATATATATTCACATGTATATAATATGTTGTATAATTTTAATATATTAAACCAAATTAAATTTTTTAAAAATACATTAAAATTAAATAATAATGATTTTCTTATAACTAAATAAATATTAAAAAGTTATTTCTTTTTTAAAACATCAAAAATATATTTTTAAAGAAAAAAATTATCATTGATAAATTATCAAATGGATTTAAAATATCATTTAATTTTTTTAAAAAAAATCAACCTATGAATTACTGGTAAATACTATATACAGACAAAGTATGGCTTGAGAATATTCTAAACATTACATTAGATACATCTCAAAAAAGTCCCTCCTTGAGAATTTAAACAAAATGAAAAGGAAAAGAGAATGGTTGTCTAAACTACCAACCTATTAGATAACTCTTAAGAGAAGTTCTTAAAGAATGTGACATTAATAAAAAAATAAAATCTTAGGAAGAAAAATCTCAATCAACTACATTGTAGGCAACAAAATATTGACACATCAAAAGGTAAATAAATCAAAAAATTTACACCAAACCAAAAAGTTATCAAATAAAAATATACAAAACATAAAAAGGCTTATAAAATTATTTGGGAACGTTAATTTATAATATCATGAACTAATAATAATTAAATAAAATTATAATATATTTTCATAGTAATTAATAAGGTACATATCATAAAATTATAACAAATTAGGAAACTAAAAATATTTAACATACTACAAAATGAAACTTTTATATTTTCCATTTTTCCATTTTAAAGCTATTAAAAATTATAAATGAAAAGTAATTTAAAAATATTTTTTTTAAAAATTGTCATCAAAAATAATTTGATACAAATATTCAAATATTATTTAAAAAAAAAATTAATAAATAAAATTTTTATGGGGGAATAGTAGTCATTTGTTTATGAAAATTCGTTACCAAAAAAATAATTATTTACCAAACACATTATTACCCAATAGTGGAAGAACAAGATAGAAATATATATTTATATATATTTCAAAAAAAATAATTAATCATATAAAAAATTCAATTGGATAGTAAAGTAACAAGTTTATCTTATCAAGCATTATAATAATTAAATAATCCACCAACTAATGCCGTTAAAAAATAACATAAATTATTTTATAAAAATTTATTACTTAAAAAAAATCAAAAAATGATATCTAATTTTTCATATTTTATAATATTTCGATGTTATATAATTTATATAGAATAATTACATACTTTCTTCAAGATATTTTTTATAACAATCACATATCTACTCTGTTCTTTATAAAAATTTTGTATTAATACAGATAACATCCAAAACATAGAAAACTCTAATTTCACATATTAAAAGCATTAAAACAAAAGAATCTGTTTCAAATATCAACATTATCTAAATTAAAATTTTTTCTAATCCTATTAACAAAAAATTATTTATCAAGAGTTAAATCATGAAAAAATGATAAATGTTCCAATGTTCAAATTGACATTTATTAAAGGTGTAGGATGTTATTTCATTAGTTTCTTATATATCCCATATAATGTCCCATGATCATCAAAAGATCTAAGATATTCAAAAGAAATATTCCAAAAGAATATAATTCCACTAAAACTATCTACTATACCATGATATTTTCCTATTTGGGTGGAAGAAACTCTCCCACATGTCTTTAAAATGTGTAGTAATATATTATGTCATGATACGAGAAATTGTTTCCCTCTCTTCAAATGTTTGAGTCCATAACACAATAGACCAATATAAGATCAATCATGAAAAATGTAAACAACAAGATAATAGTCATTCATTTCAATTATTTAATCAGAAAACTATTTAGATATGGGGGAAAGAATCCCTTCATTAATTTCATTGTTTTCCAAAAACCCCTTTTCCTTTATTACCAACATTAAGCGATTAAATTTTTTTATTGGAGATAGATGATTCCATCACGAAAATCATACCACAACACAACATAGGAAATCTCATCACAGAAAACCACATATGTCAGTCACAACACATCACCACCACTACAAAATAAAACCTCTATCCAAACATACAATGAAAAAAAACATCCACTATACATTTCACACAACTACATATCCAGACCACTTTACCATCTATATATAACCACCCTTTTCACATAACCACATTACTTATTTCATACTCTACACCTCCCCAACCAATTATCACCACTATCATCATGCATCAAATCCATAATTACACTAACAAAGTAATTCCCTCCCCCATGTAAAGATTTTATTTTATATTGGGGGAACTAACTTTCCAACATGGTTTTAATCATGTCAACATATGACAAACCATGATTACATATCAATTTATCCCTCTTAATATGTTTGTTGTTTTAAATCACATGTCAAACACATAAACAAAACATGAATAACCACAAATGTCTTCAATGAATTATGGATACCACAATTATTTGGGGTCTTACATTACATGCCCTCCATATTTATCCTGAGTGTTATCACATAATTTTGAAAATTTTTAGGGGGATTTAGTTCATTTACAATATATAAGTTATTATAATTTTCATTCATGGTGATATTAATCAAGTAATCACTTCTAGGGCCTCATAATTCATAATATTCATTGTCCATGAAATGATTCCATCAACAACTATTTTTATCAAGGCATAACAATACATAAATGTATTGAGAACAATGAAATCAAAAAAACACGAAAAATTTCTAGGATTTTTGTAGTGAAAAACATTTTATTAGAATTAAATGTCTCTTATATGTGGTCAAGTTATTGATTAAACTGAACAGAAAATACCTAACACATCATGTTTATGATTATTAAACAATACATTATAGGTTTATAGGGTTAATGAGAAAATACACTTCCAATATAATCTAAAATATATTCATACATATGATATTGTGTTCAATTAAAACACCCCATTACATAAAAAGGATTTTTACAAATTTATCAATATAAACAATTAATTCTGACCAAAAAATTAAATATGAAAATATTGTATCACTATGTATCACATTTTATCATGCCCAAACTAAACAATATTTAGTCACTTAGTTTCTCAAGAAAACATGATTATATACTAAAATAATGATAATAGTATGCTACTTATTTATTAAAATTCATCTTATTAAATATTATATATTCTCATGTCTCACATAATAGTGTATCCCATGTTACCACAAAAATGATCTAAATTTTTGGCATGTTTCCATTAAATGACTACTAATGACTTAAAAAGTGAGTTATAAGTACTTTAGAACATAAAAATTCTTATCATTCATATAAATAACAATTATAATAATTTTAATAGTATAGTGCATCAACGGGTTACAACAATACATGCTTATCATTTTCCAAAATTTATAAATAAATGTTCATAGAGTTTCCACCTTGACACATGCAATGAAAATATGGATATATCAATACTACAAAACTAAAATAATGCCAAAATAAGGATAAATTAACTCTTTTAAAGGGTACAAAATTGAATTTAATTATCTATAATCAATATGGAAATTTATTGAAATTTTATAATTTAAATATTAAAACCCATATATTACAAAAAATCAATAACAAGTGTTGATAAAAAATTATAAATGGGAAGAAACACATGGATTAGAAAATCCCATGGTAAATAGATAAATTATATGAATAGTTTCAAAAAAATTTATTTTATCATCCCAATAATAATTATACTTGAGCTAATATGCTTCCTAATTTTTTAAAACAAAATTCACTATGATTTCTTCGATGATATTTTAAAAAAACGAAATCAAGATGGCGTGTTATAAATTTTAACAAAGAAACAAACATATTAATTAAGAATCAAGTTATAATAAAAAATAAACAAGAGACCAAATACTAAAAAAGTTTTAAAAAAACTTAGGTAGGTTAATCACCATTTTACTATTTCCATTCAAGCTATAAGATTACTTCAGTAAAAAATAATATTTTATTTGAAACCACAACATGGTAACATTTAGTGAAACACACATAAAATTACATTATTTATTTTATTAATTTCTTTAACATCACACCACCACCATGTTCAACCACAAGTGAAATCAATCATTATTTATATACATATCTTATGCCTCTAGCCTATAAGTAGTGGCAACTCACTTGGTCATTCGAATGACTAGGAGTCCTTCTATCAGTTTATGGGGGAGTAAAAATTATGACTCTAATATAGTTTTCACAGGCCTATACAACACATCCAGATCATTTGAATGTATTTTACAACCAACCCATTAAATCCTTATAGTTCATAATGACAGACTCTATCCAATTTCACAACTGCAACATTTGATACCACTCTTTCATAACCCCCATCCTACAAATACAACCTAATGATGGATGATATATAATGACCCCACAATCCTTCCATGAGTAGGACTCAGGTAGTGGTATAGAACCAAGGGTATGAAAATATAATAAATGGGAGGAATTTCCCTCTATAATAACGCTAATTCAAGAGATATGACATCACTAATAAATCAAATCACTTAAATAATATTAAAAGGAAACCAAAACCATCTCATAATACATGTATAAGTAAAATAGTGATAGATATAAGTATCTAAAGAACAGTCTCAAAATAAATTCTAATGGAGTGACATAGAAACTATATTAAGGGTTAGAACTAGTAATGTCAAGATCGGTGCATGATTTCCTCATAAAATCATGATAATAGATTTCTATACACTATGTTAGAATACATGTATATTCAGAATGAAAACCAAAGTCTCTCATGCTCATGTGAAAAATGAATACTATTTTACTCATGAAAAAATAGAAGAAGTAATCCTTATATAAACATGTCATATAAAAATTTCCAACATCACCAGGGCACACTCAACAAGTAATTAATCCATGCATAATAACAGAATATGAATAATTGCGATGATAGGAACCCTAATAAACTTTCCTACTAATTATCTAATCTCACGCCCCAATGGAAAATGTCATGGTGAAACCACATTTTCTTTATAACATCACGTCACAAAACATCCCACCCAAAAACACCTAGTCTATATCATCACATAAAATCCCACCCACAGATGCTTGGTCTGTCACACTATAGCACATAACATGGGTAGTATGGTATCATGAACATGATATATATCAACCCCATTCCCTCCTTCATTCCTTGAAAAACCCCAATCATAACTCACCTCTTCAAATCTCATCACATCATGGACGTTGAATCTTGGGACAACACAGTACCTCACATCACATCTAAATAGTGACACTTTTAACTTCTATACATCACAACCTATGCTTTTCCACATCACCTATAATCTGGTTTATTGAAGGGAGGGTATCCATCCATCCTTCCTCATCCCCAAGATGTTGGAAAAAATACTCCCACAATATTTATTTTTCGATGTCACTACATGACATGGATATGGTTAATAATAAAATCATAAAGAATATAGACTATATATAAAAATATATCGATCAAAAACACACACATCTTATAGGTTAACAATAAGGAACCAACAAACTCACACAATCACCCCTTTCACAGTCACATCTAAATTCACAACACCACAAAAGAAACCGTAAGTCAAATTTCACATTTCATCACCCTTTTTCATATTTTTTAATTTTCTAAATTTATATTAACATACTATTTCAATTTAAATAAAAAATTCATTAATATTTCAAATCCCCTTAATTTAAATATAAATATCAACCCTTCAAATCAAATAAACCATTTCAATTCATTCTTTCATCTTCCAATTCAATCTATACCATTATATTATCCATTTCAATTCATATTTATCATAAACCACATTAACTAGAATTTAGTTTATCATTTATATAATTCATTATCTGGAAAAAACCATTCCATTAAAATTTGATATTAAATTTTCATTCCATTACTAGTCTAAAATATATCACTACACAACCCTTTCCAATATCATCCATCTCATATCGTAACCACGCAACACCTCCCTATAACATAGTCACATAGTAAACATGTCTTCCAAACATAATATTATTTCAGATTTAAGAGAATGTTTTTATCATCACATTACACTTCTTAATTTAGGGTAATTCTCATAGAATACATAAATCCAAGGGAAATCCATATATTAAATATAAAAAAGAGATTAAAAAATTCTAGTTAATATGATTCCAAATAACCACAAAAAACAATGTTCCACAACTCAAATACAACCAAATTAGAAAAAGGCTTCCAAAAATTATTATTTTTACCATGAAATAAGTCCAATGTAATTTCAATATAAAAATAATAATAAAATATATAAAAAAATGTTATTTAAATATGTTACAACTTTAATTTCAATCAAACATATTATTTGTCTTTATAAGGTTTGATATACTACATTCAATAGAAAAAACATTATATCCCCTCCCACGTGATACACTAGGTGATAATAAAAGGATCCCATATGTAACGCACCAACCCTAGTATCTTGGAGCATATGTCTTGTTTTTTAAATTGTTATCAGATAAAAGAAATTACTTCCCATAAGACTGAATAGTTATGTATTCTTAATAAACTAGATAAAAATTCTAATTATTATTACAATTAAAAACATATAATATAGAATGTACTTTAAGTATATCACTTTTATTCCCATATATAATCCCTATATATCAGTTAGAAAACACTTCTCGGTATACTTGGGAAAATAAAACATAATATAGGGGAGAGCACAAATGATAAGTATAGTAATGCGTAAAGTTGAAGCAATGAATAAATATGTCTTATTAATACATAATGGTAAATAATTGAAACAAATTCCATTTAATAAGTAACATGAAAATATTATAGATATAATAAATAATGATCAAATAATTCCATATAAAAAATTCATTTAGAAAGAATCTTGACTCTGAATATTACAACTAATCAAAAAATCTCAATGAATATCTATAATTGAATTAATAATGAAGGAAGAGATAATATTGGAAATATAAGACATACCATTGTGGCATTATTATAATACATCTAATATGCTTGATTTGTTATGAAAATACATCCACATAAATAGATAATGCCATAGCCAAATCCCAATCTAGTTTTTCCTCTCAGACCTACCAATGCATCGAGGGGATATAGTTGGTCTGACCTGTTACTTTCTATATCCAATTAATTATTCAAATGAATGGGGTCAAACATAATCCAAATAAACATTCATATTGAGAAACTATAAAATAAAATTTCAATACATATCTCAATCCATAAACATTATCATAAACCATACAGAGGAAAATGGTAAATGGTGGATGATAAAAAAATTATACATCCTAAATCCAAATAATCTTAAATAATACAAAATAATAATAATTATTATATAAATAAAAAATAACCATGCTGGATCATAATTAAACAAAATAGGTTATGTCTTTTGTTAATGGAAATTACATTTAAATTTATTAAAATAATTATTGAGTAAGATAACTTTTCCATTTTGAAAATATTTTTAAAACAAAAAGTTACCTAAATATTTTGAAAATAAATTTACATGAAATTAAAATTTAACTACTTGTAAAATATTCGTTAAATAATTTATGGGACATAAAAATGGAATATTTAGTTAATTTCATACACATTAAAGCAATTATTACCTTCATATTTCAAGTAAAATCCAAACATGACTTGTAATGAAAATGAAATAACGATTACTATTTTTTTAATCTAAATTAAGTAAAAATATACTTATTAAATCAATTAAAACAAGTTAACAAATATTTTGAAATATTTTTTATAAAAAAATGATTTTGATGAAAAATGATTTTCGATAGAAGAGACAAAATTTTTTGGATTTTCTTAATAACATTTTATTTATAATTTTAAGTAGAAAACAGTTGAAAAAATGGAAATATTACATGAATAATATCATAAATAACTATATTATAATAAAAAATTGATTTTAAGATACAAAGATCATAAAATTCTCCAAATGTAGAAAACAAATCGACAATCCCCAAAAATATGATGAGTTTGTTAAACAAACCATTAACACTTTGCTTACTTCTGAATCATAATACCCATAAAATAAATGAAATCAATTGAAACATTAAATTCATAAACGAAAAATATGATCAATATATGACATATCAAATGATAATTATGTAAAATATAAAAAATAAGTATGTTTTGAATAAGGCATATTTCTCGTATATGTTAAAGTGATATAAGAAACCCCTACCCTGATTCTGACTCATCAAGTACATTATTTATCTTTCAGAATAACAATATTATATTAATTATTTAATTTATGAAGAATCACATTCAATTTTATTATTCCTATTATTTCAATTATTACTATGGTATATACAATTACACAATCTATTAATTATTTGTCAGATGATTCAATAATAATTGGCTTATGTATGGATAATGAATTTGTTTGGTTGACTATGGTCAAATTTTCCATTTTATAGAAATGTACAGAAAAATAATAATTAAATAATTATAATTTTTATAAATAAATTTTAATTTTTAAACAAATCATGAATTATGGTTATGAAAAATTAGTTACGTTACAATCATTGAGACAGTAGGCTATACATTCCCATAAGAAATGTTTCCATTTTCAATGTCCATTATGGAACAATGTTATTTAATATTTTATCTCTACAAAATGGTTGTAATAAAATATATAAATATATATATATACAATATTTTTATTTCTAAATATACTTATATATATCACCCATGTGACATGGTTATGAAAGAATATTCACATCGTTTAATGAAGGCGGTAGTCCACACAAACACAAACGACATAATAATATTACATTATTAGAAATAAAATGATGTGCTATCATTTTGGAGTGATAAATAATTATTTTATTTCATTATTATATCATTTAAATCACATAAATTCATTGATATTATCTTTATCATATTCCATGTAATGTTTTAGAGTAAGATGATTCACATTGCTTCGTGAGGTGGTAGTACGCCGTAAAACTAGTGGAGTTTTCATATCCCCTACGGAATTGAATATAGAAATATATATATGATTTAATGAATCAATTGTAATATTAATGTTATTAAAATATTTTATATACTTTATATCCATCATCACAACCAACCACGAGTTATTGTAACAGAAAAACAAATGACATTGGTTCGCTAGGTGGTGGATCTCCATACACACAAATGATGAATTCATAACCCATTTGTTGGAAGTGGATATGGTTGTGAGAAATGAACATAACATAAAAAAATTACTATATTTAATATAATGAGGTTATTATATTATCTTGGTTCAATAAATATTTAAGGGGTTCAGGATGAAATAAAATAAGAACGCTCATTTAAGAACATTGCCTCTTCTTTGGACAACCTCCTTAGGTTTTCACAGAGATCCTTTATAGTTTAAATTTATACCAAAAATAAGGATTATAAAATGAGAGGATTAAATTTGGAATTATTTTTGGATTTTTACTTTATGAATAAATAGGGTTTTAAGGTGTGATGTACAAAGGAGAATTGTGACGTTATATTAGTGAGGAGAGTGACATACTTGTAATTTTAAAAAAGGAAAAGATGTTTTCACGTTTTTCACAGGACACAAGGGTCCCAAATTAATTATTATCGATATATATATACATTATCGGGTCTAAATATTCTATCGAATATATTTTTGTCATGTTTTAATGTCAATATAACCATTGTATATTTAGTTTAACACCCGATAAATCCAATTTTACCTCATCATTGATAAATAATTAGTACTATTTTACAATTCATTTGGGTAAAAAACTAATATGATCTTATTAAATAACAAATATTATTTTATTTTAATAATTGAATAATTTCTGAAAAATTCAATTTTGAGAAGTTAGAAAATTTAATTTAAAATTAATCCCACAGACGTGTCCAGAAAATGAGTCTTCATAAAGAAAATGTTGAGAAGTTTACAATGTTTTTATATTAAAATTAAATCTTAAAATGATTCTAATGATCCAAGATGACTTAATTTATATAAAATATAAATAGTTTTAGATAAAACTAATTTAAAAAACTATTTTAATTTTTAAAAAATTTAATCCCAAAGGTAGATTTATTTAAAATTATTATATGTTTGACTTTAAGATTTAAATAATAATGTTTATTTTGTCAAATACATTTTCCAAAACTGATAACAATTAATAATAAGTTATTTCATAAAATAAAGACTAAAAATAGTTTTATATGAAAACATGTTATTTCAAATACCAATCTATTTTTTTTAAATGGATCAAATTTCATCTCTAACTAATAGATACCCATTTTATTTCTGGTATACATGTGTAAACCAAATAATTTTCATAATTTACTTAGTAACATTCTTAACCGTAAATTTAATGGATTGTTTATACTGGTAATTTTTAAATTATAATATTCTAATATTGTCTCACATTTCATTTAAGATCTATGTTTCATGTATTCCATGCTACCAAAGATATTCATTTTATTTAAAAATAAATAAATCATAAAGAATCAGGATATAATATTCACTTAAAATCATTGTTTTTTGTGACATACATGTTATATAATATGATGTTTATATTTAAAAATATATCAGTGTTACATTATAACCCCTTAAATAAATTTTATCCTAAAAATGTATTCTCAATATCTATAATTAATGTGTTTTTGTTTGAAAATAAATTCATTGAAAACCAACACTATAAAAAAGGTTAATAAAACTTCCACTCAATAAGAGATAATGGGAGAGTAAAATGTTTTTATAAAATGACACATATCATTATTTCTATGTATGTTAAAACTAGTTTATGTTGAATATATGGAAATTGAAGATATGCATGAATAATATAGAAAATTATAGGGGTTATTGATTGCAAGAAAGTGAGTGATCAATGGAATTATAAGGACCTCAAAACAATAAATCTATGATGATTTAAAAGACTGTAAGATTCATAAAATATAATTGTAATATTATAATAATTTTTTATTTCAACAACCTTTTCCTAAAGTTAAGAAATTATTTTACTATCTCAAAATATAATTTAATAAACTTACTTGATACATTTCAATTTCGTTAGAACAATTTCATCCTTTGGTTGTGCATCGATCAATTTCAAATCCTTCACTTACTCCATGTAATGAATATGAAGAAATGATTTTTTATGCTTCAAGCACTAAAATTAAATTTTAATGCATCATAAGGTGCATAAATGACTGAGAATTCATTCCACATTTCTCTTACTGTTTTCCAATACAGGTAACACATGTTGTTAAATATAATACATTAATTTTTAAAATCTCATCTAAAGTCAATCATAAACCATTTCATAAATTTTTTTACTTCTAAAACATATGAAATATTAATATCCAAAACATTAGAAATAAGGATACTAAATTTTCAATATAAAATTCTCATTAATCTCCCAAACAACATTATATTGACCTTAATCATCATATACCAAACATGTGAATATATTATCATGTATTCCCTTCAAAATTGTAAATAAACTGAATTACCATAAAACTATATTAGAAACAAGAGAATATCATTATTCCTAAATGAAAATATAGATTATTGAAAAAATTATTTATATCCAAACAATATTTCGACTCCATCAATGATAGCATAATCCACGATCACAAAATCATTATTATATTCCAATGTAGTTTGTACTATCCAATACACATTATCCAAAACAATAATCTCTTTATCCAAACATCAAGAAAATATTAAGGGCCATATTTCTATCGATCATGTGTCTTACAAGAAGTTTAAATTTCCACTGAATCATTTTTATTAGTATTCAGCACCATTCAACCAAGGATTTTTAATCCATAATTAAACATAATATAGTATGATCCTTAAATATTTTTATATTCATATAACCATGATACAATTAATAAAATACTCAAATGACATAATTAGTGAATCCAAACATAAGAATAGTAAGCATTCCACATAGAATGTTGTAATAGAATATGTTGTATCCCAAGATTCTAAAAAGCGGATTTTAGATATTTTTAAATGAATATCCAACACATTACACAAGCACAGAACTAAGGACCATAATAGGCCTGTTTCTTTGGAGACATGGTATATAATCATTTATTTTGGTGAAAGATATTCAATTTTTAGCATAAATATATTCCCATTTAGTACTCATCATAGACATAACCTATATAAAAACATTTATCATAACCTAGTAAATGGGAAAATATGAAAGGGTGAGATCAGATTCTTAGTAGGGATAAATTATAGACACATTAGCATAAAATGATTAAAAGGGTATGAGAACAAGATCAGAACATTTGAAAACTATAACATGAATAAAAATGATCATAATATTGATTCATGGAATAATTATTAATTGTTAATATGAAAATAGTCATAAAGATATCAAAGAAAATGATTTGTGATAGAAAAACATTGGTATAATACATAGATTTGTGGCATACATAAATGATTAGAAAATTGTGTGTCACAACTACCCACCAAGACATTAAAAACAAGTAAATCTTGGGATAAACACATGTGTACCAGCTTTGGGATTGGGATGAACTTCCACGTAAACTATTTTGTTCTTGGGATAATCTCTCATGTAACCTCCTCTATGGGATTTTGCTAACCACCCATATACCATCATTTATGAGCTCGGTCAAACCACCCTTTTACCGACTGATCTTGTTGAACATTTATCATTACCCAATGAGTTGTTGGGAGGTATAGGTATCACCCATAACATAATGAAGATCATACGTAAGTGTGATAAAAGATCATAAAACATTCATCATATATTAATTTCATGAAAATAAAACGGTTTCATAAACATTTCATCATATTTTAACCTTTGTAAAATCAGTGTGTTTCATAATCATAATAGCATAAACCATGAGAAAATAATCATATTTCCTGACAATATTATCATGGTAAATCATTTGGAAAAAGAATCATGTTTAAAAATAATATTATAATTGTATAAAACATGGAAGATAATGTTTTTACATAAATATCATTCCATCCGAAACACATCTATTCATACAAAGAATTACAATAATATCCTTGGATAAAATTGCCAATAATGCATCGGTAACATCAAAAGATGTAATCATTGATGGAGATTTATTTTTTTTAACCATTTAAACAATTTTTTAAGGAAAATAGAAATTCTATAAAAAATATTTTTATGTCATAAAACCCTTTTGGAAATCAATTTATTTTAAAATTACTTCGAAATATTATAAATGATTCTTTTAAAAATCATTAAAATAATTTCTTGAATAAAATACCATTTAAACATTGAAATACACTTTTTAAATTATATATCCTTTTTAGAATACTTTTTATTGAAAATAAATATGAAATGTTTTAATATAATATTGTAAGACTACAAATCTCATTAAAAATGGTTGTTTTTTCAAGCCGTAAATATTAAAACAAAGATTCCATTCACATTTTTGGTAAAATCCAAGCGAGAAGTTGTTGGGAAAAGATATGAAGATTAATTTTAAATAATTTAAAAATATCATAAAGGGGTAAAATTTTCATCTGAAATAATTTTAGAATAAATAAAAATAATTAAAACATTTTAGTATGAAAATAGATTTCAACCCAAAAAGATAAATACAATACAATTTTAAAAAAACGTTTTATTAATTGTTTTATGTAACAATTATTGAAAAAATTGTACTATTGGAAAAATATAATTAATAAACAGATTATAATAAAATTCATGAGTTTCTTGAATGATGGATCCTTTGATATTAATATCTGAAACATAATCATAGGTAATCTGGATAAATAATGAGATTATAACATAAAATATATTCCAATTTGGTAACCTTGAATTGTGTTCCCCAAGATAAATAATATAAAATGTAACATATAATATTATGAAGATAAAAATTCAGGATATTTTATGTCATATTTTATATATATCAACCTGTTAAAATAATATTGGTTCATAACATAACATGTGTCTCAAAGATGGAAAATTGAGACAAAAATCCGTTACCAATTTGTTAGCTTCTGAACTGTGAAACCCATGAAAGAGAAATCATAAAAAGTATATGTAAATACCAATAATTTTATAAAAAATAAAAATAAAATACATTCATGGTATGTATATACAATACATAAAATGAATAGGTGGTGAATATGGAATGTGTCTCATAGAAGTAAAAAAGTGAGTCATAATTCTTCTACCGTGATGATATAATTTCAATTATAAGAACAGATAGAGAATAAAATGAAATAAAACAAAAAAATTAATTAAAATATCAATATTAATGAAATATAATTTCAATTTTTTTGATATATACACTACAAAAATTAAATAAGGGTTGAATTTTTGTGTCTCCCAAAAATAAAAGAGACTAGAAATCTCATCCATTCAGTATTGACTTATTTCGTAATCATTCAACTATACTAAAAAAGTAATATAAGTTTATTAAAAATATATTAAATAACCATATTAATATGTATCATTCTGTATACAATCTTCTTATGGAATTTTATTACCTATTTATTAACAATTCCATGTTAAAGTCACATTTCATGCTATACCACCTTTTTTGTGTGTATGTTTTTAATTATTAGTTTTGGTCATATTAATATAATAATGGTTTCATCATATCAATAATTATTAACTATAATAAAAATATCATAATAATTCATTATATATTTATTTATATTCAACCATAAATTATAATTATAGAATATGAAGTAAACCGTTCATGGAGACGATGGGTCGTACGTACGCATGAACTCTATTTTCATGTTCATTTAGAATTTAAATAAAAAAAGTATAAAATATAATATCATAAAAAAATAAATTTTATGTCATAAATACCCCATATTTTTATTAATCCCATCCTTAATACATTCCATGTAATGTGTGGATGAATCACATCGCTTCGCAAGGCGGTAGTACGCCGTAAACACGAGTGATGTTATCATATTCTCAAAAAATTGAAGTATGAATTTATGTGTGATATAATAACAATATAAGTATAATATTGTCATAATTATAATATATTTACAATAAATATATCATTATTTCCAACTATTAGAGGTGTTAATAGAAAAACAAATGACATCGATTCATGAGGAAGTAGTCTGTCGTACACACCAATGATTATTTGTAACTTATATAATGGAAGTAGATATATATTTGTAGGTCATGCCCCTAACATAACAAAATATTATTATATTTATTATTTTAAGGTTATAAAATAATCATGTTGTAATAATAATTTAATTATTTAGAGGAAGAAATTATAAAAAAAAATCTTATTTATTAACGTTAAACTTTTTTCAGGTATCCTCATTAGGCCTACAATAAAAGCCTTCATTTTTTGGATTTATGTAAAAAATAAGGATTATTTTATGAGATGAGGTAATATGGAAAGTTAATTTTGTATTTAATGGATCATTAAAACGGGTTTTATGGTGCGAAGAAGATAGGAGTGGGGTAGCCTTTTATAATTAGGGGAGGGGACACACATCCTATTCTTGAAATGAATTGAGTGATCCTAAAATTTTTATATTTCACAAGGGTATGAAATCAGAAAATATAGAATATTATAGGATTAATGGTTTAAATATGTCCACTAAATAGTTTTTTTAAAATTTTATATGTCATTTAACAATTACCAATTTTGTTTAACCCCTAGTAAACCAATTTTTTCCACAACTGTAGTAATTAATTTTTAGTGAATTAGTTATGAATTTTGTACAAAAATTGGGTTGAAATTGTAAAATGGCATAAATTTTTATTATTAAAAATATTAAATACATTTTTCCAAATTAATTTACCAGTATTGGATAATTTTAATTTTCAATTAGTACTCTAGATGCGATGAGAAATTTGGTTTTTAGATAAAACATTCTCTAAATATTGCAATGTTTATATATCGAAATTCAATAGGGAATTGATTAAAAGGAACTATATTGGATTACATGTGGTATAATTGAATTAATTTTAATTTAAAACCAATTTTAAATATAATTTAATTGTATAAAAAATTAAAATAAAGAGAAATTTTTCAATTATAATTCAGCATTTTCACTATTCATCAAAAATTGAATATTTTTAAGAAATTCCCAACATTACAAACCTATATAATATTGAAAATATAATTTAGAAAGTATGTTTATTTTATTAAATTAATTTTATAAAAGTGACAAAAAATTATTCTCAAATAAATACACAAATGTTTTTAGAAAATACTATTTTTGAAATATAAAAAGACTACACCGAGAATTATTTATTATATTGTAAATATAATTTATTTATCTAAAAGAATTATATAAAATATTGAAAAAAAATATATATTAATATTTATATCTTTGTGTACAATGGATAGTTTATAATAGTCATGTTAAATCTCAGTGATGTGTGTAATGCATGATAACTCTGTGTTCCGTGTAGAGAAAACATAACTTTGTGTTTATTGTAATGCATTCCTAACACTATGATATTTGTAAGAATAGAAAATACCAATTTTACATGTATATAAATAAATAATTAATTTTTTATACAGTGAAATAAAATCATGTCATTGTGTGTAATGGAATACATAGAAAAGATTAAATTTAATTGAAAAAAAATATTTCAAAAAATAATTGGGTGTTACAGTAAACCACACATAATGTGAATTTATCCCATGTAATTAAAAACTTTTGGTAATAAAAACATAGGAAACATTTCCAAATTATTTAATCATATTCCCATGTAGCTTACTCATGTTGTTTGTTTGAGAACAAAACATAGACTAGTTCAGGGAACATGTTATGTAGAACATTCTAAATTCCATCTAGAATCTCTACCAGTTGATTCTCAAGTGAAATATAATTCTTTAGTGGTATAAATACTATGTTCTGTGAATTTGTTCCACCATGAATGTAATTTCTCAGGATTGATACATTTAAAACATCATTAACCTGATATTTGTTTGGCAAAAGCACTGTATTATAGATATTATCCTGATGTGATCTATTTTTTCAAAGGGACTGATTAACCTTGAACATGGTTTTCCCAACTTTTAACTATAGAGAAATTCATATAAATACATTCCCAAAAACTTCTAATTATAGAACTCATATATGATTTCATTTTTAACATTTAGATAAACTTTTTGAGGTCCTTAAATGTTACTGAATGGATATAACCATCTCTATCATCTCATCAAATTTATAAGGCCTCGATAGCTTTATTTCTACAACATCATTACAATACATCATATTTCTACACGAATTTCTAAAAATAGATTCGTAAGGAGCCTTTTAAAATATCTAGTGGAAGATATATTTTCATTAAAACTCAACATGATGAGTTTTTTTATCTAAAACACTATTGAAATAAATAGAAAAAGATAATAGCATATCATTTATCCTTTAAATTATTCTCTCAAACTGACTATATGGTATAGGATGATACACAATGATGAAACTGAACTCCAAAACAATAACTTGTAGAATAAATATCCAAAATATTGAGGTAAACACAAGATTTAAATAAAATAAAATTGAATAATATGATCCACATATCTTTAACACTTGTTTAGTTTATATTATTGAATGCGGATAAAAAGTCAAGTCTTATTTAATAGAAATGGACTATGTTTCATTGAATAGTGATCTACTATAGATCATAATTATGTAAAAATAAAAGGTATGATAAACCTTAAAAGATACCATTACCTTTAATCATATTTTTGAAAATTGTAAATTCATTCTTCTATAAACAATTTGTTCACTCTATACAAAACAAAAGGGTTTCATATCCATAAATTTGTCAGAAAATATCCTTAATCTTGAAAAACTCCCATAAAAAACAATAATAGGGGAATAAATTACAATGATATTTTGATAATCCTAATATCAAAACTCCATGATTCTATCCATAACTCTTAATTAAATCATACCTAGTCACATAAATTCATCTAAAAGATAATTAACCCTTTACTCCTCAAGTAAGATATTATCTTATACTAAAACAACTATATTAGAAGCATGGGTTCGAAGATGTACTGAGAGAGTATCAAATTTGATTTTTTATTATAGAAATCATATATAGGGTGATAATGAAATGAAATTTCACAAAAAATAATATTTTTTATAGGACTCATTCTTATAAAATCAAACATGAAATTCACAACTAAGGAGGGGAGGAATAGTGTTCCATAATTATTGAGGTTCACTTTATCCTTCATGATGGAATAATGTTTCCCTTTTTCTTTTTTCATTCATTTGTTGTTGGAATTGATAATCATAATTATACCACATACTTGGGAACTTTTTAACATAATCAAAAAACACTTCTCAATTGAAACACTGGATTTTCATAGGTTTATTATTTTCTGTGATTTCTGATTATTATGATATTAATATTAATTCCTCCCATTAATTTGAATTTAATTTATCAATGGCCTTCTAATCCAATCCTAAAACAATTAGGAGTCCCTTTAATAAAATTTATTTTATGTTTCATCCCACGCATTTATTATAATGTAATGTTCATAATATTATTTCCATGGTAATTATATTTTTTTTAGAATTCCATTTTCCACTTCTTATCAAAACAATGAGATTGATAAATAATTACAAACATGATTTCCAACTTGATCTCACATATAACAATCTATTTATAGAAAATAGTGTTTCTTATGGATAATACCCTTCATAGAATTAGTTTTAAGGAAACAGTGAAATGATAGAATTTACATTTAGGTTGGATGATAACACCAAAATATTACCTCTCAATTGTGGTTATATTTTACACATAGGTTCCAACAGATTCATCATTATTTTTCTTTAGCTCAAGGAACTCTTTATCAATCATCACATGCAGAATATGAGAAAATTACATATTGAAAAATATGTCCATGAACTCATCTAAATACATAGATTCAATATCATACCATTTCCTTGTATTCTTGATAATATTCCACCAATCATCTTCTTCACTTTTTAAATAGTACAAAAACAAAATGAATTTCTAATGGTTCATACAGTGGAGGATGGAATGAATATTTTCAGTGGTTCTAGTACATTACATATCAACTAGTGGATCATAAAACCTAATAAAATAATGTGAAAATTTCCTCATGAATATATAAATATAATTATGTTCCATATTTGATTATTTTCATATACAGAATGACTTATATCTTGATTGAGTTGTGTGAGAAAAGAAACAAGACTCCCCATTCGAGATTGCATATGGTTTCATTTATTTAGAAGAATATCATTACACTACACATTACACATAGTATTCAAATAGTTTCTATATATTAAATCCATTGACTAAAACCAAAATCCTTGTGTGAGTGACACTAATCATAGTGGGGAACCATATTATCATTAATAAAATTTATAGGATGTATAACCATGAACTCTTTTTAATCTATGATGACTTATGTTTATAATATTTCATTCAATATCATAATAATTTTAAAACCATCATGATGGTTCATAATTTCCAAATCATGCCTCCTTGGAGTGTCTATATAAGGAACCGACCCATGTTTCCCAGAGTGGGTGCCTTATTTTACTGCATTGGCATATAAACAAGGAATGTGCATCCCGACTGGCTGAGTAATTTTGTATATTTGGAAAAAATATACATAGTTATGTTCAAGATTAAAACATGAAATAAAAAAGAACATATAAATTTTCTTTGGAACATCCAAAAATATAAATTTTTCCCTGCAGGTCAATAAAAATAAACACCTTCATGTATAGAGAAAATGACACATAAGAAATTGGTGTTCTCAAATACTTAGTAAGGTTAAAAAATATAGTGGAAGATATCATAAACATAATCATTAGGCATTTTTTATAACTAAAAACAAATTCATATAAAAATAAACATGAACACTTTATGGAAGGAACACGAGATGAATAAATAATTACATTATAAAACATAATTATGTATATTCATATAGTTGAATATCCACATGAACTGTCAATACTATTTCCATAGTAAGGGAATTTATAATGTGGGACATTATAATCGTACCATCAAGGCCTCATGCCAAGACCATAAATATCTATTTTTTCAAGGCCTCGTGCCAAGACCATCGTTTGTATCATGAGACCTACCTATGAACCAATGGGATATTTCAGGCCCCAACCGACACATAATAAGTCCAATGCATTCCTCATATGAAATTGGTTAAACATAAACAACATATAAATTCATATTAAAACTAATATATGGAATTTAAATAACCTTCCTCAAACATTAATCATAAACACAAACCATTCAGACTAAATTGATGAGTGATTTTAAGATTCCATATCAACATTTAAACTAATCATAATCCCTTAAACAACATATCTTAGATGATATAATAATATATACATATTAATGAATTATAATATTTAATAATGATTTTTATAGAAATGAAGATACTTTTAAATGATACCATTGAAAATTTATTGAGGAAATAATCCTTCAACATTCCAAAGTGTCCCATACCACCTTGAAAAATTCAAATAATAATATCTTATAAGATCATGAGAATAATAATACTCTTGATATGATATACCAAATGGTAGTAAAAACACCAATGGAATGAAATAAGTGGTGAATAAGGAATATATATCAAAAAAGTTAAAGTGAGATGAAAAAATTCCTTTTTACTTTGAAAAGAAGTGTTATTTGGGAAAATAATTTGTATTTTTCATAGATATGGTTTTAAACAGGAATATACCAAAAAAACGAAAGTACATTGATATTTTATTTGAGGTATAAATTATTTCCCACTTAAGAAAAATCATGTAAAAAAGTGTTTTTAAAGAAGCTTTATAATTAAAACATTTTAATGCAATTTAAGGAATTAGTTAAAGAGATTTTAAAGCACAAAGGAATGTTTGATTTAGTAATACCATAAATGAACCAAAATAACTTTTTCAATTTAAAATGTGTGATTTTATAAATATAAATATGTAATAAAACAGATTATACATTGAACTTCAATATATAAGTAAGAATTTGAGAAGTTCCTTGAATCAGGCATCCATTTCTAAATACGTTTTGAAAGATTATATTAAAACATGTATCTCCCCCTAAAATAAATAATTATTATTATTGTTATATAGATATATATAATTCATACAAAATTTATGATTATTAAATAAAAATAAATAATAATTTCATTGTGGGTAGTAGTGAATAAGAGCAACCCAAATGAAAAGGAGGTGCCTGTAAAAAATACCTACAACTTTGTAATCATTTGAATCGTATGAAACAAAAATAATACCATCAAATGATAAATTTTATATCATGAAAATAAATGGAGTCATGATATTATACACCAATTCTCAGTATATATTCAACACAAAAAAGTAATAGTAGTGAATAAGGAATATCTCACAAAAATGGATGTCGGATGAGGAAACCCCTTACCTTAAGTATGTTGGTGTTCCTCACTTGATCTTAATGAAATGAATAATAAAATTTAGGTTCATAAATTAATTACTCAAGAATGTATTAACATTTAATTTATATATAATCACCATATTACATTCAGTCATGTTCTTTTGATGGGTTAAGAGATCCAATTTCAATAATTTGGAGTGTTTTCTTCCTTGGTTTTCATGATTAGTTTACTTATATTGATGTACAGATAAAAATTTAGAATTAAAATGGTTTATAGAATAGATGTTTTATGTTATTATTTGAAAACTGGAATACTACATGATTATAAAAAGCATTTTCTTATTGGGAGTGAAGATGAATCAATATATAAAACATTAATGGAAATTATTTGGGATAATTTGTGGTTTTTAATCACAATGAACTCATTTTAATTTATAAATTAATATCATGTTTGAAAAAAGATTCCATAACTTGAAATAAGTTGTATTAAAAATATTATTTTCTGTTTAAACCATCAAAATGGTTACATGACCATAATTGAAAATGGTAATAGAAATTGAAAACACGTCGTCCTTGATTGTGACAAATTAACACATCTTGGATGGTTTTTTCACTTCTATTATAAAAGAATGGGAAATGGGATATTATGTTGAATTATTATATAATAATTAAATAATTAAAGTACATGTATGTTACATTAGTTTTCATAACATTTGGATGAATGTAGGTGTGGACAGAAATTGAAAATAAAGAAACTTGATATAAAAGAAATGTTGATAAATACCTTATGAAAATTCAGTATCCTAACAACGTTATTTAAAAATTCATAAAATATTTTGATAAGAGAAAATTGGTATCTAATAATTATTACATAATATTAAAGATGTATAGGTTATGGAATGATATGTCCTAATAGATGCTAATTGAAATTAGAAGAGAATAATATAAGAAGAGTGGTTGAAAAAAGAGATAGATTCCGAGATGAAAAGTTTGTAGGATAAAGGCTATGCATCATGGTCTAAAAAAAATAAAAAGAGATGGAATAGTGGAAAAATATTCATAAAATAATAATAATACAGTATAGGTACATAATAAAATGGAAATAAGAACATGGTATTAAAATGTTAAATACATACCACATAAAAGAAAACTTGAATAGAAAAGAGAAGTTTATAATTATCTTACCATGTATAGTACTCCTAAAAATGATGTTTGGGACCTTGTGGGACTGGGGAAACATTAGGAGGACTCCTAGAGAGGTAAAAATACCATATCATTGAGGATGAAAATTTTAAAAAGAATGAAAATGAAGGAATGAGTGGGTATTTATAGTAAAAGAGTGAGAGTTTTTTATTAATTTCCAATGACACCTTATTAGTGGTATTTGCAAAACTATAGGCTTTCCCATGGTATTGGCTGATGGTTTAGGAAATTTGGGACACCTCATATCATATTTTATTACTTAATAATCTTCCAGAATTATTAAATCATGAATAAATCATTAAATATATTATTAAACCTACTAAAAAGTCAAAACATTATTTTCATTATTCACGAAAAATTCAAGTATTTTAGAAAAATCCCAAAAATTCACCCAAACCATTTTTTTGATGTTTAGAATAAAAAAATAAAATCCATTTTTTGAAAATAATTTTATATGTATTTTTAATTTAATTTTTTTAAAAAAATAATAAATCATTCAAAAAACAAATTTAAATCTAAAAATCATTTTATAACACCTTGAAAATTTTATCAAGGTCCCATAAAATTATCTTATTACCATAAGATAATGACGTAAAAATTTGTGAATACTTTTATGAAAATATATTTCTTCATTAAATTATTAAATTTATAATAATATTTTAATTAAAATATTTATGACATACATAAATTCCAATAATTATGTTACGATCATTTTGTCAATTTTAAGATGTCTAAAATGTATTTATACATTTATGGAAGATTTTATATTTTTTGTCTAATTTACTATTCATTGGTATTCATAAGGGTATATTAATATTAATAAGGGTATGTTACTATTCATAAAACTATGTTTTCCTTATCAGACTCTAAATATCTTACTCAACCCAACTGTGTGTGTTAGTTTTTCAAAATTCATATCAAAAAGGAAGAAAAGTTATATTTATTATCTAAGTTAAAAAAAGTGGTGTTTTATAGAGACACAATGTTTCAAGAATTCGGTATTAAATATATTCTTAAATTTATGTGGTGTTACATTATTCACCCCTGAATATAATTGCATTCCCAAAAATTGAAATTGGACTTCGAAATATAAAGTTTGATGATTGAATATTCACTCGTGGAAAACCCACATCAAAAATAGGGTTAATAAAATATCATCCTAAATTGGGTTAAGATAAATGAGGTTCTCACCCCAAAAATTATGCTTTCGAATGGGGTGAAATTTGTTCTAAGTAAATAATTGGGCATGTATAAAAATATAACTATGATTTTCTGATGGAAACTGATAGATAATGCATTCATATGATAGTTGATTACTAAAAAAATTTACACTATAGTAAAAAATCATCGATAGTAAAAAAGATTATGATAATAGGAGAAAATTTTATTTTAGAATCGCTTCCTTGATTTTTGGAATTATTCCACTTTATAAAAGTATAAATATAAATTTTTATATAAAATTCATCCTTTTATTACACCTTGAACTATCTATACAAAATAACTTAGCACATGTAACACTATAAGGTAAAGAAATACATTAACCTCTAAAATCGTATATAATGATCAACTTAAACCATTTTGTAAATGGTAAAAAATTCAAAAATATAATGATTCAACACTTTAGAATAAAGGCCTTTTAATTTCAAAGATGAACTAATAATTAACCCTTAATCAACATTAAACAGCTCTAAATTTTCACACCTCAAACCTGTAAATAACATCATCATGTATCCTTTTTAAATATGGTAAAAACTTGAATTACCGTAAAACAATATTGGAAACATGCATTCTCCCATATTCCTTACATAAGATACATGTTATTGGATATATTCTTTAAAACCAAAGGTGTTTTATACTCTATTGATGATAGCATAGAACACTTCTTGATAAGTCAATAATCAGTTCCAAGGTAGTTAGTACTTATACAAAAAAATAATTTCTCCATAATTATCTTCATAATTTTAAATTTACTAAGGGTTCTCCTTCCTTTAATCAAGAGTTTTCCAAAAATATTAATTTTCCACGGAATATCATTTCTCTGTACCATTCAACTTATGGTTTCAAATCCTTAATGAAAAATTATTGTAGTACAATCTTCATATATTCTATAATTCTTATAACCAGTACATTGATAAAACTATATTCAAATGACATGATTCTATACTATGAATATTAATCATTCTACTTCATTTTCGGTAGTATCATAACTTGATCATTATTTAGAATGATCATCTGGGTTTACTCCATCAATTCTTAGGACATTTATTCACATAGAATCCCATATTCTAGTAGTTGAACTACATAACATTGGAATCATTTTTATTACCCTTGTAATTGTGAACATGTTGTCCTCTTTTCCACACTTATAACAAACTCGCATTCCATTCATGAATTTACTAGGGTGATTCATTCCCCAGATATCATATGATGGAAAACCCCTCATTCCATTCTTCTCTTTATCCATATTATTCACTACAATCCTCTTATTATTTTTCTTCCCTTCAAAGCCATATGAATCAGATATTTTTTACATACCTAGTTAACATAGGATACTATTTACTTATATGATAAGGACACATGGGGGAGTATCTCCCATTGAACATATGGATTAAGACTATGAGATATATAATCCTTCATTCTATTCGAATCATGTTCATTGGTGATGTTATCATTGCTTCTACTAGGAACCATTTCAATGAAATTTAATATTTCATATTAGATTATAAAATTATCAACATTCTATAACTCTAAACATGGCATAGAACATATCAAAATTTATTTATCGTGAATCCTAGAACCCTATACTTTGGTTACATAAGAAAATAAATCCTTCATAATGGTTTTTAAGAAAACAAATATGTATTATCCCAAACATATTCCCCAAGAGTGTTGAACCAGTTGTGCAGTAAGGCTCATTGTCAAATACCAGGTTTCCCAAGATCAAGCCCGTAACACCTTATTGAAGTTGTTACTCTTAGGTAAAGTTGTTCTCGAACCACATACACATGTAGTATCCAAATAGGGATATATATTCTAGATAGATTCACATAATATATTAATTAACAAAATTATAATATGTTCTTATACTTTTACCCTCAAAATCTATCATAGGGGTTTGTTCCCTAATCTATATTTTATAAATATAGTATTCATGTATTCTACTAAACTTCCTCTGATTCCAACTGTAAGAACCTAACCCTAGTTTCCCATATACAGTGCCTTATTATATAACATTGAATATAACAAAATAATATGCATCCTTAAAGATAGATTTTTTTATTATATTTGGAAACACGATACATACATTATTTCAACATTACAACTTGAAATGAAATAAAACAATTATGTTTTTTTGGGAGCATCCACAAATGTATGATTTTACTTGTAAGGTAAATCATAATAAACATATGCATGTGTTGAGAAAAAGAAAAATAAGAAAGAGGTGAGCTTAAACCATCAGTAATGGTAATAAATATATATAAATATATCTTAAAGATAAACATTATGCATTTTGAATAACTAAAAACACAAGACTTTTAAAATAAACTCGAACACATTATGGTAGGAATATGATCTGAATAAATATTTCTATAACAAAACATAATCATGGTTATTCTTATAGTAGAATACCCACCTCAACTAAAAATACAATATTCATAATTAGGGAATTCATAATGTGTAAAATCATAATCATACAATCAAGGTCTCGTTCCAAAACCATAAATATCTATTTTGTCAAGGCCTCGCGCCAAGATCGTAGTTTGTCTCATGAGACCTACTAATGTAGTGATGGAAAATAGAGGGACCTAGTTGACACTTAATAAGTCCAAAAAATTCCTCAAATGAATATTCTCAAACATAATCTATATATACATTCATATTGAAACTAACATATGGAATGTAAATAACATTCACCAAACATTTAGAAAAAACACTAACCATTCTGAGTAAATTGATGACTGGTTTTATGACATCACATACACAGTCAAACTATTCATAAAACCTCCAAAAAAATATTTTAGATTATATCATAATAGATACACCTCAACAATGTACAATATTCAACAAGTATTTTAACATAAATGATGATACATTAAAATGATACCATTGAAAATTTCATGAGAAAATAATCCTTAAACATTCCAAAGTGTCCCATACCACCATGAAAAATTTAAATAATCATCCCTTATAACACCATGATAATAAGAAGACTCTTGATATTATATACCAAATGTAATTACATACACCCCATGTAATAAATAAATGGTGAATAAGGCATAAGTCTCATAAATGATTATTTGAGATTAAAAAACCCATTTTACTTCGGAAAAAAGATTTATTTTTGAAAATCATTTGTATTTTTAATGAATATTGTTTTAAAAATTAATATCCTATAAAAGATAATGTAAGTACATTAATATTTAATTTAATGCATAAATTATGTTCTGATGATGTGAAATCATTTAAAAATTGTTTTAAAAGAAGCTTTTGATTTAAAACATTTTATTATGGTTTAAGGAATTCATTGAAGAGATTTTAATGTGAAAAGAAAAGTTTGATTTCATAAACCCAGAAATGAACCATAATATCTATTTCAAATTATTATTTTTTATTTTATAAAGTTAAATATGTCTTAAAACATAATATAGAGTGAACTTCAAAATAGGTAAAAATCTGAGAAGTTCCTTGAACTTGGAATGCATTTCAGAATAATTTTTGAAAGATTTTTTAGAACCATTAACTACCCATAAAATAAAGAATTATTATTATTGAAACACACATATATATAATTCAGACATAATTAATGATGTGTACATGAGAATAAATAATAATTTCATTGAGGTGAGTAGAGAATACGAGCAACCCGAATGAAAATGGATGTTCAGGTTAAAAATAGTTACCGCATTGTAATCAGTTGAATCGTATGACCCAAAATTAGTTATCATGAAATGATAAATTTAATATCATGAAAATAATGATATTATACTTAAATGTTTAGTATAAATTCACAAAACAAAAGTAATATTAGTGTATAAAGAATATCTTACAAAAATGGAAGTGAGATTAGGAAACCCCTTGCCTTAAGTCCATTGATGTTCCTCACTTGATCTTAATGAAATGAATAATAAAATAACGGTTAATAAATTATTTATTCCATATCCTAATATATACATAATATATTTAGAATATCATTATTAGATTAATTTATGGCTTTTTGATGGGATAAGTGATTAAATATCATTGTTTGGGAGTGTTTTCTTCCTTGGTTTCCATGATTGGTCTAAATTTATTTTTGTATAGATAAAAATTTAAAATTAGAATGTTTTTAAAGTATAGAAGTTATATGTTATCAGTGAACAACCAAAATATTAAATGGTTAAAAAATTCATTTGTTTATTAGGATTGAAGATGAATCATTATATAAACCTTTAATGACAATTGTTTGGGTTAATTGGTGGGTTTTGATTACAATAAACTCATTTTAATTTATAAATTAATATATTCTGTGAAAAAAGATAGAAACTTCACATGAGGTATAATACATATATAATAGTCTGTGTAAACCCTAAATATGGTTCCATGACCAAAATTGAAGACAATAATAGAAATTGAAAACCCTATTTCCTTGAATGTGATAAAATTATACATCTCGGTGGTGTTTTCATTTCTCGTATAAAAGAAGTGAAATTGAGAGATGATGATAATTATTATCTTATAACCCTATAATTACATTACATGTATCTTAATAGTGTTTTCATAACATTTCTTTTAAAGGAGGTGTGGAAATAAAAAAAAGCGAGGAACTCAAAATAAAACAATAGTTGAGAAAACCCCTATGAAAATTCAACAGCAAAATGATGTCACATAAAAATTCATAAAATATATGGATAAGAGAAAAAGGGATATATCATCATTATTTAATTATAGGGAAATTAAGGGGGATATATAATGACATATCCCAATATAATAAAATTGAAATTAAAAGAGAATAATTATAGAATAGTGCTTGAAAAAGAGAGATATTTTGACACGAAAATTTTACAGCATAACATCTATGAAAAATCATTTTAGAAAAAATTAAAAAGAGAGGGGACATGGGTCACTAATTAATAAAATACTCATAATATATTATAGTTATAGAATAAAATGTAAATAATAACATGGTATTAAAACTTGAAATACATAACATACAAAAGATTACTTGAATGGAAAAGATATGTTGAGAATTCTCTTACCCAGTAGAGATACTCCTAAAACTTGTTGTTTGGGACCTTGGGGGCATGATTACACCTTTGTATGACTACTCAGAGGGTAAAAATACCATAAATTAGTGTATTATGAAATTTTAATGAAATTAAAAGATGTAGTTATTGGGTATTTATAGTTAGAGAGAGAGAGTTTTTATTAATTTCCAATGACACCTCATTAGAGGTATTTGCCAAACCATGGGATCAGCCATGGTATTTTCCACATGGGATACCACATATAAAATTTTATTACTCAGGATTCGACCATAATTATTACATAATGATTACATCATTAATGATATTATTAAACATATCAAAAAATCAGAACTATATTTTTACTATTCACAAAAAATTCAAGTATTTTAGAAAAATCCTAAAAATTCACCCCAACCATTTTTAGACATGTAGAATCAATGAAATAAATTTTTTGAAAATATTTTTGAAAATATTCTTAATTTAATTTTTAAATAAAATAATAAGTTATTTTAAAAAACAGCTTTAAATATATAACTAATTTTATAACACCATGAAAAATAAATCATGGTCCCATAAAATTACATTATCAAAATAAAACAATAAAGTAACAATTTATGACTAACTTTTATGAAAATGAATTTCCATTTTAAATTATTAAATTAATTATTAAATTTTAATAAAAATATTAATGACATACAAAAATACCAAAACTTAAACTATAACAACCTGGATCATTGTTTTAGGTATGGATCTTGATTTTGGGTTACTTTTTTGGAAGAGAAAGAAATGGGGTTTTTTAAGTACACTTTGTGTACTCCTGAGTACTTTTCAGGTACCCTCTTGGAGCATAAAACCATGTATCGGCCATGTAATGGCTGAGCACATGGTTGTGTGATGAGTTGGATGACCCACCAAAGTAGGGCAGGTTGAGGCTCATACAAGGCATGTAAATTTAATGAACATGTTGTGTACATTTCTTTTTATTTTATAAATTAGAGAAGGGTTACATCCCATCCTCAGAAACACATTATTTTGGGATTTGTTCATACAGGAGCACGACGGAAAGGCCGATGAACTCTGAACCCCTTCCAATTCTCTATCCGAGCTTCAATTTGGATTTTTTGAGTGCGTTGGAATCTCATCGGCCAGTCCTCAAAACCCATATAGCCATTCATCCTAATTCATCATATCTTATAAGTTATTCCATGTTGTTTTTTTCCACCATTTTATATATCTACTCCAATCTATGTTGATTCCAAGGCTTACATTCAATTATATCAATCGTACGACATCGCGGTAGGCGGTTTGTGCCTTTTTTTGTTCATATTTGGATTATATAGGCTAAAAGAACGCCATAACCATGATTAGGGCATTTTATGATTTGGAATTTTACCTTGTTTATTACCTTCTATGGTTTGAATGATTGATAAAGGGTTTTTTCTTAGGCATAAGGTTAGATACCTTGTTATGAGACACCCCATGGGTCGGTTTTCCATTGATTCACTATTTATGACCACTTTTCTAGAAATCCTATTAGTCATACCATTTTTTCCATTACATGGTTTATTAGTATGGAGTTTGTGTGATTATATGAAATGCGTGTTTTCTGCTGGTGAATGGTTTGTTTTTTAGTAGGTTTGGATTACATGAGTTTCTTTGTTTTGTTATGTGCAATATATTTCTAATGGACTGTGAGAGCCTTAGACCAGGAAAACCGTAGGAGTTTCCATGTTTATTCACATGAGACCATGATATCCTTGGTCTAGATAATTGACCTAGGGGTATTGACCTTGAGATCTACCCAGTATGTCATTTATAATTACTTTTCTCAATGTAGGCCTAGGGTTATTGACCTTTAGAGCTACCAAGAGGTTGTTTATAATCTATTGATTCCATGTTGACAAGGGGTATTGAACAAGACAGATGCCTACGTGGTAATTTGTAATTGATTAGTTCTATGTTAAAAAAAATGGTGTTAGACCATGCGATTTTTCCAAGAGGGATATTTATGAATAATGGAGTGATTGTGATGAGTCTTCCTAGCTAAAGCACAAGCTTGGATTCAGTCTTACTTGATTGTTTCGATGGTATTATGAGACATCTATTTTATTACTATTACACAGGGGGATATAAATGTTAGGCTAGATCATATGATTACATGATTAAAAAGATGAATAATAAATATAAATTAAAGAAATTTAAAACTATAGGAGTGTTTTCTTTTGAGTACTTCATAATTTATTACTTCATTCCGGCATATTTCATGCTATATATTTATTCAATAATAGTTAGGCGTGGATATTTTGGTTGTTTCCTAGTAGTATATTTCTCAACCTCTATTTGGGTCATGATTTTGGACCCAAACATGTTATATGGTTATATGTATAGATAATGGAAATCAACCTTCTTCATTAGGTACTTGATTGCTGTTGGAATTAGAGATCATGGGACCAAGCAAAGGCATGCGATACTGCTAGAGTTTTCTTTTTATATGTGATACATTGTTTTTTTATTGCTTTCCATAATTGTGACTTTTTTTCTTATTTTATAGATACATATTCCATGCATTATATATATATATATATTTGGCTTCTGTCGAATTTACTTTTCTTCTTCTATTGTTTATTTCTTTTGTTGGTATTACTGCTTCCGCTATTGTTTACTATTTGATATTTCATTGTCTATACTCTTAAAATGATGTAATAGATTCCCCATTATCTGAAATTTTCCCTCACTTCTAGTTGGGAGCCTCTTGCATTTGGGGAAATGCACTTGAGGTCATGTGACTACCCACGTACGGGGCACCTTTGTGCGGCACCCGAATCTGGGGCATTACAAAGTGGTATCAAAGGAGGTTTCTTTTCTTCATTGACTTAATATTTAGAGGCTATATATTGGTATAGGAAGGAATATTTAGTTTGTAATAATCTTTTCCTAGATGTATATTACCTGTGTACAGGGAAAATCCATGTTACCTCAAATATTATAATTTTTCTAGTTTTAAAATTGTTATAGTTGATTTGATTTAACCATTTGGTGATTCAATTGTTTTTTGTTATTATGTTTTATATAATTGTGGTTATATTTCTATTGAACCCCAATGGGATGAGGGTATTCCATCTCATGTATCATATAGGCACATTCTAGAGATCACGGGACATGTATTCTTGTCATGCCATTTAAGATGCATTACTGATTTCATGTTATAATTATAGATTTTTTTCTAGATATGGAAGTTGTTGTGATATATTCCATTATATAAATAACTTTTATTTTGATAGGGTATTTTTATATGTAATTTTTCTATTTTAGAGACACCAAACATTGGTCCCTTAGGTGTTACTGGCCCTCTTGGATTAGAATTTGGTGAACCATGTTTGAAAATTTATTGAATTCTTTTAATAATATGCGATTAAGGATGAAATACATTGATTTTTGGGAATTATAGTCACTCACCAGTTGGAATTTTTTATTCCTTTGCTATTTTTTATTTATTTAAGGGTTCCAGATAAGTTTTAGAGGCTTCCTATCTAAAAACCCAGACAACACGACATTTGAGGTTATGAACACACGCCACGTGTTCTTCTACTTTTGAAGAACTGATTTTCTTATTTATACACCATGTAATTTATTTACATGTCGTGATGTTGTTGACTGGGTGACTAAATGTGTGCGAAGATACAAAGGGTTGATAAATTTTTGGTAGAAGACACTGTGTAGTTGGATTACACATCATGCAGTAAATGATTGTGTATCTGATCTTGTGAATAATGATACTATTGGATGAAATTTAAGTTTTAAACGTTGTGTATAGTTTATAAATTCCATGTAGTAATCGACCGTGTATCCATCCATGCGACTAATGAAACAGGTGTATAGAACTTTCGTGGTATACTCCATCTCTAGAGAATGCACACTGTGTAGTGTTACACTGGTTGTACCATGTAATTCTAGTCATGTAGGAGTACGTGGGTTGGATGAAATATTTATTTTCATGTCATGTATCATGAGGAAAACATCATCTATATGGGGTGTTACATGAACATGTTAGATGAGGTACACACACATGTCAAAATATTATCGGAACACACTTTGTGGTAGTTATACACGTTGGGTATCCCTACTTTGAAAAACATGAATTCTTTATTTCTCATGTTCCATTTATGGATATCTAACTTTCTATCATTGTTATTCTTGAATTGAGTTTTGCGCATGACCTTGCAAAGTCATACCACTAGGAAGTCATATGGCTGTATGCTAGGTACATGGTGATATCCAGGCACTAAAAATGGTGGATTAGGTTCTACTAGTAGATACTCATGTTGTCCACATTTTGGAAGTAGATGTTATGCCATATGTATGTTCTGATGCACATTACCGTGAATTATTTTTGTGGATGATTCATAATTTTTAGGGAGCACCACATCTGGCCATTATAATGGAAGAGTTGACCCGGGTGTTCCAGCAGTAGCATCCTCCCACTTTTTCTATGGATTGAGGACCACAGGCTACAGTTTCATAGTTAGAGGCTATGCTTTATATCTTTGAACATATGGAGACACCTCCTAAGGGGAGGGTGAATCTCATAGTGTACATGCTACATGATTCGACCATGGGATGGTGAGTGTTGTCTCACAGACAGAATGTCATCGGGATATGGTGTGGGAAGTGTTACAGAGGACCTTTTATGATTACTTCTAACCCATGACATTGAGGGCTGACTGAGCTAGGGATTTCTTGAATTTAGAGTAGTGTTCTCTTTCAGTGATGGATTACCCTTATATCTTCATAGATCTTCAGTGATTCCCACCTATTTTGGGAGGTGATGAGTTATCACTATGTATGAAGTTTGAGGATGGTATCAGGTACGAAATCACATCATAGGTGAATGTTTTCAGGATGAATTTGGTGATTACTATAGTAAATCAAGTGCTGATTACTGAGAAAAATATGAGGGATTTAGGAGCTGTGAGCTTGGATGGTTTAACAACCAGGGCTGATACTTCTTCATTTGATAGTAGGAAGTGTTTCAAGGATCCTTCATGTGGTGATTCCAGTAGTAGGGATGTATCTTTAGGTATCTATTTGAGGTGCTACCAGTGTTGGAAGAGTGGGAACATGAGACCTCAGTGCCCGAGAGACCCAATGGAGTTCTAATTATGCATAAATATGGGTCATATTTAGTGTTTTGGATAGTTACTATCACTAGAACCTGGTGAGAAGGGATCTATTTTGACTCCACATACTTGAGTGGGGCCTCTTGTTCCTTATCATTCACCGAACTGGATTTCATTAGGTCATTATGTCTAGGGAGGTTAACATGGTCATGGAATCCATATGTTAGTTTTTCAACGAAAGTAGGGAGGATTTTCTCAGGCTATCCAGGAAGGGTCATAGGGGAATGGTACAGGTTAGAATTTTGTGATAAAATAGACATAGTAGAAGAAGGATACCAGACCCTCTACAGTTAGAGGTGCGATTCTATCTGCCACAGTTTTAGCTACTTCCCTTATTGATACAAGGGATTCTCGTAGTTTCATATCTGTTTCCATTTTGATGATCCTTGGCCTCTGCATCTTTACATATAATTATTTTATGATGTTAGACACTTTTTTGGGGATTAGGACATTCAGTGAACATTAGTGTAAGGATTTCCTCTTGAGGATGGTGGGTGTCACTTTTTATGGGACCTATATGTCTTAGAGATGATAGGCTTCAATTTCATTCTCGTAATAGACTATTAGGTCTACTATTAGGAACTTTTTTACTACTATCACTGAATGGTGAGTTTCGTATCAATAGAGGGTGAATATTTTCTACACAAGGTTGAATGATATGTCTAGGAATGCAGAGATGGACCCGAGCATCATGGGATTTGAGGAATCACAACACCAATTTCTCGTTTATATATGGATAACCAGGGGAATTTGTAGATTTACTTTCCTCCAGTGGGGGATCATTTTTGAGATGTCTTTCCATAGGAATTTTTAAGTTTACCTCTAGAGAAAGTGTTAGATTTCTTTATTAAACTTGTGTCAGGAGCAGCACCAGTGTCCATTCCTCCATGTAGGATGGATGCTCCAGAGTTATAGGATCAGAAGAAGATGTTGGGGGAGTTTCAATCCAATGGTTTCATCTAACCTATTAATTCTCCTTGGGTTTCTCTTATTATATTTGTAAATAAGGTGGACGTTACCCTTATACATTTTGTGGATTGTTATAATTTAAACCAATTGATAGTCAAGAAATTATATCCCTTGTCTAGGTTTGATGATTTCTTTGATCGGCTTCGAGGATACCAGGTGTTCTTAAAGATTGAATTGAGATCCGATTATCATCAGTTGTTCATTAGACCATCAAATATACCTCTTACAGCCTTTTGGATCATGTATAGTCTATATGAGTATTTTTTTATGTTGTTCAGTCTCATGAATGTGCCAAAAGTTTTAATGGAATTGATGAACAGAGTGTTCAATCCTTACATGGATTAATTTTTAGTAGTCTTTTGGGAAAATATCTTGTTGTAATGCTCTCTAAAGTTCACTTTTGGATAGAACAGATTAACATTCTGTGTCACGTCATCTCAGAGACAGGAGTGTCAGTAGACCTAGAGAATGTGAGAGCAATGGTTTACAAGGAGTAGCCAACAAATGTCTTTGAGGTACAAAGTTTTTTGGAGCAGGCAGGTTATTTCAGGAATGTTATTTAGGACTTTTCATGCTTAGCAATGCCACTGAAGGGGCTGACTAAGAATGAAATAAAGTACTTGTGGACAGATTCTTGCAATTCAACCTTTCAGAATCTCAACAGGAGATTAAATTCATCACTGACACCGATTTTTCCAGAGTCGAGTAAGCGTTTCACCGTTTACAACGATATCTCATGTATTGGGTTGGGCGCAATGCTTATGGAAGGGGAAGGATTTGTTGCATATGGGTCTCGGTAGTTAAGGTAACATAAGAGGAATAACCTGATGCATGATCTCGAGTAAGCTGCAATTGTGCATTATTTATGCTATTGGAGACATTATCTTTTCGGAGAGTATTTTTTTGGTATAAAATGACCACAAAAGCATCATGTATATCTTTACTCTACATGATCTGAATTTGAGATAGTGAAGGTGGGTTTAGTAACTTCCATATTTTGAATTTTATCTTGCCTACCTATATGGGAAAGGGAAATAAGTGGCTGATGTGTTGAGAAGGAGGATTCATATACTGGTAGTTCAATAGGTCAGCTATGAGTGGAATCTTATGACACTGTTCTCTAAGATTTATTTGGAGGTTCATGACAGAAAGGGGAAGATGTTTCATTCATCTTTAGATATTACTTCTAATCTACTGGAAAGTGTGTGAATGAGACAACTATGAGATTTTGATGTCCTAGTCCTAGAGGATAGTGTGTTAGGTGAGGACCCTACTCCTGGATGTACCGTAGGTGAGGATGAGGTTTTGCATTTTCATGGTTGTGTATGGGTGTCAGCAGACATACACGGTGAGTTTTTTTTTGAGATTCTTCATTCCTTTGTATAGGCAGTTCATCCAGGTTTCACCAATATGTATCGAGATATACATCATCATTATTTGTGTCTAGGAATAAACAAGGATGTGGTTGGTCTTGTTATGATATGATCCACCTATCAATAGGTGTAGGCAGAGCATCAGTGACTGGTATGGCCATTATAGCAGTTACCCATTCTTGAGTGGAAGTGCAATAATTTTGTGATGTATTTCATGACAGGTTTACCAAGGACACCTAGAAGAAATGATGATGTATCGGTTTTTGTTTACATACTCATGAGGGTTGCAAATTTCCTTCCAATCAAGGAAACCTTTAGCTTTGATAATCATGGAAGGTTGTAAATCCAAGAGATTATACATTCCTATGGGGTTTTTCACTATATTGTTTTAGACTTGGATGCTTGATTTACATCTCATGTCTGATAGGCACTATGAATGGATTTGGTTACACAGGTATTTTTGAGTTCATCTTACCATCCCTAGAAAGATGGCCAGTTTGAGAGCACAATTAATGTTTTGGAGGACATGCATTGAGCATGAATCTAATATTTCAGGGGCTCTTGGGAGAGACATATAACCCTAGTGGAGTTTTACAACAATAATAGTTTTTGGGAAACAGTTTAGATGGAAAAAATGAGGCTTTGTACAGTAGGCCATGCTGATCGACCCTATGTTGGCTGGAGGTAGGAGTGGTAGCTATGTTGGGACCTCGTGTTGTCCATGAGACCACTGAGCAGGTGGTGTTGATTTGGAAGAGGATGGGTATAGATAGTCTCACCAGAAGTGTTACGTTGATTGATGGAGTTGACCTACTAAGTTTGAGGTCAAAGATTAGTTTTTTCTTACGTGTCACATCGCGTTTGGGACAGAAGAGGACTAGGATACAGGTAATTCTTTCTCTAAGATATGTCAGGTCATTTGAGGATTTGAGGAGATTCATGCCAGTTTCCCATCGGATATAGTTAACCCAAATATACTGAGAAATTCACAATTCCTTTCATATTTCTTAGATATGATGTTACTTTTCAGACCCATCTCATGTTTTTTAATTCGATGAGGTTGGGTTGGAGGTGGAGGAATCTTTTGAGGAGCAACCTATTCTTATTGTGGGTCACATCACAATGTTTCCCTATGGAAAGTATGTTCCTATAGTATGGATGATATGGTATCAAGGCAGAATGAAGGACAAGACTTAGGGGAGGGAGGTCGATGTACCATCACAGTGGCCAGTGTTGTTTGGTGTTTCTTCTTCACCACCCTTATAAGGGAAATTCAGGGACAAATTACATTATGTAGAGAAGTTTGTTAGAACCTAGATCTTTATTTTAGTTATGGATCTTGATTTTGGGTTATTTTGTAGAAAAGGACGAAATAGGATTTTTCTATGTACACATTGTGTACTCCTAAGTACATGTCATGTAACCAGTATCCACATATATTCATGTAACAGCTGAGTACATGGCTATGTGATGACTTATTTGACCAACCTAAGTTGGGGATCCATGAGGCTAAGACACGGCGTGTACATTTAATGAACACACAATTTACTTTTATTTTTATTTGATAAATCAAAACAGGTTCATGTATCATCTTCAGAGACACCTTCATTTGGTATTAGTTCATTCATGAGCGCAATGGAAGGGCTGACAAACTCTGAACCCATCTTGATTCTCCACCTGAGATCCGATTGATATGACTTCAATTGCATTGGAATCCCATCATTGAGTCCTCAAAACCCCGAGATTCTTTCTTCCTAATTCATATTCTATCATGAGTTATTAAAGTATGGTAATTTTTTCCTTTTTGTATATCCACAAAAATATAGGTCGATTCGTGGGACGACATTCAAGTATATCTATTGTGAAACATAGAAGTAGGTGGTTTGTTCCTTTTGTTGGTCGTATTTGGATTATATATGCTAAAAGTGTCACATACACATGATTAGGATATTGCTTGATTTGGAATTTAACCATGTTTATCACTTTTTATAGTTTGATTGATTGATTGAGGGTTGTTTCTTAGGTGTAAGGTTCGATACCTTGATACAGGGCACCCCATGGGTGAGTTTTCCCTTGATCGGCTGTTTATGGCCATTTGGTCTAGAATTCCTGTTAGGAGTACCTTCTTTTCCATGACTTGGTTGATTAGAATGGATTTTGTATGATTATATGAAATGTATGTTATATTATTATGAATGATTAGTTGTGTAGTAGTTTCAGATTACATGAGTTTCTCTATTATGTTATGCATTCTATGTTTCCAATAGACCATGAGAGCCCTAGTCCAGGAAAACTATGAGGGTTTCCATGTTTATTCACAGAAGACCATGAGAGTCTGGGTGAAGATAATTGGCCCAGGGGTATTGACTTTGAGAGCTACCAGGGAGGACATTTATAATTAAATTTTATTATGTATACCTAGGTGTGTGGACTGTGAGAGCTACCCAGGAGGTCGTTTATAATATATCAATTCCATGTTGACCCATTGGTATTGATTGGGAGACCTACCTGTAACACCCCAGGTAAATAAAGAATATGACATTTTCATATTTATCCATATTTGTGAATAAAATATTAATATGACTTTAAGGGGGACACTATGCTCGATGGCGTACCCAACACGCAACAACGAGTTTCTTGGGAATCTTACGTTGCACTCTAATAATAAAATAATATTATTTTAAATGTTAGTTAACATGTAGCCGTTGTATTGGCGGGAATGAATATAAATAACTAAAATATGATTATATATGTTTTTTTAAATGTTTTTACATTTATCCAATAAAAGATAAAGGCTTAAAATATGGAAAAATTCATTTTTAGGCGTATATGCCCCAGTTTTCACTAAAGGTTCACTTATCACCTTTTGATGGATAACAGTCATTAAATATAGTTTTGTTCACTCTTATACATCCTTTTCGACCAAATAAAACTCTTCTTAAGAATTGGGACATCAAAATTTACTTTGTGTACATTTTTGGTATCTTTCCGATAAAGTTCATTTTTTTAATGAATAGTGTAAAATGTTGTATTTTAATTCAAAACCTCTTTTTAATCTAATTTATTTATATGATTATATTATCTTTTGAATTGTTTTTAACGTGAAATTTGAATATATTTTTACCATTAAATCCAATAGTGGTTGTTGGAATTAATTTCACTTTGAAATCAGACTTAAACTAGTGTCAATCTTTTGATACATATTGTTTCATAAAAACACGCTATTTGCTTTGACAGCGGGAATTAATTATTAAATTAATTAATGTGACTTATATGTTTTGAATTTTGTAAAATAGACTTCATTTTTGAATTTGGGATATCAAATATAGCTTAGGGTGAATTTTTGGTAATTTTCTGAAAAACTTCAATTTTTGATGAATAGTGAAACCACTAAGTGGTACTTATAAAAAACTGATTTTTCCGTTTAAATGAAAATTTTACATAATTGTGTTTGGAATTTCAAAAATCTGACATACATGGTTGTCATTAAGAAGTAAAATGTGGTTCAATGGGATTAAAATAATTTTTTGGTGAATAGTAACTTATTAAGTTCTTAATCGCGATTAGTGGTAATTAGTGTAGTTTAAGGTAAAAATAATGTTTTAATAGTATGAGATGAGCATGACACATGTCCTACCCTCATTGGTTGTGTCATGGCCGACCAATAAAAGCCATAGGTCAACTTGGGGACCCGATGGTGCCACTTTGGTTGGGAAATGAAATAAATAACTTTTTATATAATGTAATAGTAAAAATGACACAAACATCACATGTTTTACAAAAACAATTTTTACATGGGGTTATATAGACCAGATTTTTTATTATAAATATTAATTGGAAAGCTAAAAAGATTTCACACATAATATTATTTTTTTTATAATTTTTAGACTTTAAATTAATTAAATTATTTATGACATTATGATGATTCAGCGATGACCTCATTATTTAACAATTTAAATAAAATGGAAAGATAATGTAATATCTAAAACTTAAAAATGTCCAAAACCTATTGGATGGGTATATTTATAACCCTTATCCCCTTATCCTCGAATTATATCAATGTGGGACCATTTAAATCTGAAACTCATTTTCAAATAAAGTAATATTTCTTTACTTTCCAAGAGTGCCCCTCCTCTCCTCTTATAAAAGGCCCCCACCTCTACCTCATTACCCACACTCCCAAAGCCTTTGGCTAGGACAACCCCTGCCCATTTACTATCTCCACATCCCTCTCCTCATCCTAGAGGATTCCATTTGGGCAGAATCCTTTCAAAGGAAGCCTTTAGGCTCAAATCAAAAGGAGTTTCACTTTTAAAGGTAATTCATTCTCTCATGTTCATTTGTTTTATTTTACTCCTCCAACCCCCTAAACTCTTTTTATTTACTTAATTTCTAACAACACCAGTATCTTCAATATACTAGGATGTTTTTATAAGATTTATTCTAGCTACACTCTCACACAACTACATCAAATGTTTAAAGAACATACAGTTTCCGTGGATGGAAAAATTCTGCCTCCTAAAACGATGATTGTTCAATACTCATTTAACACCTTCAAAGGTGGCCATTATGATGTCACTATTTTTATATATTATATATAATATGTTTATTCTTTCCTTAAGCTTCTGTATTTTTCATTTATGTCATACAATTATTGTTTCCATTATGGGTAAACACGATATCATCATTTTAGGAAGTGCGGACTACCGCCCCCTGAAAGTGATTTGATTCGTTAATACCATATGTGGGATGTGTAAAGGATAAAGTTAATGATATTATATATGTTATTATACTGGAATTATAATATACTCTTATATAATTATGATTCCATTCCAGAAAATACGAAATAGAAATGGAAGTAGCGTTCATGCGTACGTATGGCTTACCGTCTCCATGAACGGTGAATTTTATTTCTTACCTCTAAATGATTATGTAATATTATAAATACATGTATATGATGGATATATATGATATATATTCTATCCAAATCAGGAATGTAATTATGGATATAAATAACCTTTGACCACACGAACAACATGTAATTGTAAGAAGTCCACTTTCGACTTAAGAACTAAATTTCGACAAAACAAACATTATTAACTTAAATGATTACATAATGTTTATAACATGACAATAAGTGATATAAAAGGAATAATGAACTACAAAAAGGTTCTTAATAAAGTGGAAATTAACTCAAGTTTATTATTCAGGATGTTAAAGAATGATCGAGTCAAGTCGGACCCGAGGTAAGTGATCCTACTCCTCTCTTTCTTTTTAAGTACACACTTTTATGTCATTCCTTTTAAAGCTCATATTTATTGTTATTGGGATGATCTTTTATATTAATATTACTGTAATTTTTATGTTCATTTATGAGAGACCCTATTCTCTCTCATCAGTCCATTTTGGAAGTTTTGAGTGGCGCCGTTAGGCTGCCGAATTTTCGTAAGTGATCTAACCTCTCTCTTTCTTTTTAAGTACTCTCCTTTATGTCACTTCTTTGAAGATCCTCTTTGTTATGATGTGGGATGTTATTTTATATTCCTATTGATGTACATTTTATTTTTAATATGATGAGATACCCTATTTGATCTCATCAATCCATTTTTGGAAGTTTTAAGTGGCGCCGTTAGGCTGCCGAGTTTTCGTAAGGGATTTTTCATCTCACTTTTATTCTTGTGAGATTTATGCTACATTTGCCAAAATTTCCATTTAGTGGTGTATTTACTATCCATTATTCTACTCTTTGTGTAATATACTATCGTTTATGAGTATTTACATCAATGTTGTATTGTCCTTCTTTTACAGGGCGTATGTTTCGAAAGTTACCCAACTCGGTAAGGGGACCTTTCACCCTCCTATTTTCAAAAGGCATCTTTTGTTATATATTTTAATCCACATACTATTATGTTGGGATATGATATTTTATATCCTTATTGACTTAAATTTTATGTCCAAGTGATGAGATGACCTTTTTATCTCTCATCAACTCATTTTCTGAATTTTGAAGTGATGCCGTTCGGCTGTCGAATTCTACCAGGGGAACTTTTTAACCCAATTTCGATTTCTTTGGGTCCAACATGTAGTTATTGAATATGTCATCTTTTGAATATGTTTGAATGAAATTTTATTGTTTTACACTTAATATCCACTTATATTGGGTGTATTTCTATTTGTCACACATAATTTTGAGATTGAATTATCCTTAATTTAAGGATACCTTCTTTATAAGGGAATTCATCACATTTGACATTTCTATTGAGACTTCTTTGTTGTTATGCACCAATTCACTCTTATGTGGTGTATATACTGTCCTTTAGAATATTATATCATGAATCCATTTATTCTCATGATATTATAAAGTTCTGACTAAATGTTATTCCTCAATTATTGTATTCAAGTGTCCCTAATTTTGGTAAAACCCCTTTAACCAAAATATCGCTTTAAATGTTTTAATGATTCATTCTTATTAATATCCATGTTTTCAAAATGGTTTTAAGGATTTATTTATATGGATATTAATGGTTTAATTTTTAAAGATTCAAGGTGGTATGGGACACTTTGATTCAAAAATATCTTTATTAAATGTTTTAAATGGTTTTGGAAATGGTCTCTTTTTGAATGGATTCATTATTTCAATGTCCTAAAATGTTATATTCTGATTGAAATGTGGAAATGTTATGTTTCTTTAATGCATGTTTTATGTGATACGTTTATGTTATGGTTCTTGGGAATTGTTATGAAAATGGGTGTTTCCGTGATAAACTAAGGGCGGGTGAGCCCGATATAGCTCTCCAATGCATTGGGTAACGCGAAGGAGTGAAACGTTAAGGTTTCTCGGAAGAGATTTAGGGAATATACTGTGATGGGTATTCCAAACATAACCAAGAGGGTTACTCCCTACGTAAGAATGTTATGAATGCCTCAAGTTACCTTTATGTTTTATAATTTATATGATTTATTCATGGTTTGATGAGGTATGTTAAATTGCCTATGTTTTATAGGTAAAGTATGATTTCATTCTTATTTATGCATGAACCCATGTTTCCTTTCCATATTTTTATAACCCTTACTGAGCTTTTTATGCTCATCCCAAGTTTTTGAAATGTTTTTCACAGGTCAAGGGAAAGTTACATGATGTGATGATAGTATCAAGGATGTGTCAAGAAAGAATCCATGTTTTATTTTAAATATGTTTCCATTGATGGGAAGAATGAATATTGTCTTTTATGTAACCACTTTGTTTAAATGTGGAATGTAATGAAAGTTTCATGATCTAATTCTCTAAAACTCTAAACCTGAAAAGATCCTCAATGTGTAATCTTGTAATAACTCAAGATTAAGTAAGGTTTAAGGCTGGGGCCTTATAGTTGGTATCAAAGGTCGGTTTAGATAACTTTAGAGGTTAGGGTATTCTTTAAGCACAAGTGGCATTACCATAATTGTTAGGATTTCATAAAGAGCCCTAGTTTTAGATAAAGTGAATGAGTAAGTGTATCTTAGTGTTTACCTTCCTCATTAGTACATGATGGTTTTGTTGATATACTCACACTGACATTTCTGTTTTTAGTATGGCTGGATCTCGCAGGCACTAAGGTGACAACTGGTTTGAAGGAAACTGTGGTGGTTCTCTGATTAAGAGACTCGATAAAATGGGGTATTCAATGAGGAAACTCGTGGTTGTTCTAAACCAACTATCAAGGAGTCATGATCAACCACGTGAACCTTGGTATGTTATATAATGCATCATGTACGATATGACCAATCGATGTGGAAGTTCAGGTAATAATTAAAAAGGTAACCATTATGGTTTATATGATCCTTACTTTTGAGGTAATTATGGGTTATTATATGTTATGATGGAAAATGAAAGGAATGAGATAAAATTGAGGTTAAAATATGTTATGTTTATTTTTTAAGATTTTATCTCGTTTTGGGAAATGTTTTTAGAATTATATAGTTTTGGAAAAAGGACAACACGTAGACCGTGTGACAACCCGTCGCGTCGGACAATGCTGCGGGAATCGAACCCATAACCAAAGTGCGACTGGTATTTATCACGTACCACTGGACTACGTGAATTCCCTGGTTAGTTTGACTGATTCTTTCTATTTATATGATTTTAGGAATTAAGAGTAAGTTGATTTTGGGTTATTTATGAAAATGATTAACCTATCATGGAGGATATGTGATTAGGTTAATTACTTTTCAATTCGAGACTTTAGGAGAAACAGATGTTGTTTGGAGATAAATGTTACGATTTAACTTTGAAGACTATGTGACTAAATCCTTCAAATATTTGGGTTTCAATCTTAGATTGGTTTACTTTGAAGAATTTTATGGACAAATTGTTTATCGGATGGTCCTCGTTGAACTTTGGGTTATGTTGGACAAATTTTGAGATTAAGAATAGATTTTATTTTTATAAAGGGTTATCCTTTTCTGGATTATCTGATATTGTACTAGCCTTTTTGGTTTTGGTTTTGGTTAAAGTCTAAAGACATGGGAAGTATATAGTTCTCTTTTGTGGATTAGGTGATTCTCTAAAACATGATTATAGTACTCTTATTGTGAACAAGTCTTCCTAAATACTCGCTTTTTAGAGGAAATATGAGTTTGTGTAAGGAATCTAATAAAATTTGAAAGTCAACATGATAAGTGATTATGTTTACTTATGAATAAATTCCTCAATAAAAAGTAACTAAAAACAAAAATGTTGTCTATTAACTTTTCCTACTGGGGAACCCAACACCGTTTAACCCATCACAAGTTTGTGATTTTCTTATTGTTAACTTTCTCCTAAACATGTTTTCTATCACTCTTCATCAGAACATGAACCATTGTTTTTTCCTCTATGTCCATATTTTCATACTTGGAATCCTAGTATGGGTTAACTCGGGTGACCTTTGTACTTATCTTTATTTATTTTAAAGTGATTGTTTTACCGACCCTTCTTCCGATGTGGGACTTTCAAGGATATTTCCAAGCCCAATTTTAAAATTGCGAGGACGCAATTCCCAAAAGGGGGGAAGGATGTAACACCCCAGGTAAATAAAGAATATGAAATTTTCATATTTATCCATATTTGTGAATAAAATATTAATATGACTTTAAAGGGGACGCTATACTCGATGGCGTACCCAACACGAAACAACGAGTTTCTTGGGAATCTTACGTTGCACTCTAATAATAAAATAATATTATTTTAAATGTTAGTTAACATGTAGCCGTTGTATTGGCGGGAATGGATATAAATAACTAAAATTTGATTATATATGTTTTTTTAAATGTTTTTACATTTGTCAAATAAAAGATAAATGCTTAAAATATGGAAAGAATTCATTTTTAGGCGTATATGCCCCAGTTTTCACTAAAGGTTCACTTATTGCCTTTTGATGGCGAACCGTCATTAAATATAGTTTTGTTCACTCTTATACATCCTTTTGGACCAAATAAAACTCTTCTTAAGAATTGGGACATCAAAATTTACTTTGTGTAAATTTTTGGTATCATTCCGATAAAGTTCATTTTTTTAATGAATAGTGTAAAATGTTGTATTTTAATTCAAAACCACTTTTTAATATAATTTATTTATATGATTAGATTATCTTTTGAATTGGTTTTAAAGTGAAATTAGAATATATTTTTACCATTAAATCCAATAGTGGTTTTTGGAATTAATTTCACTTTGAAATCAGACTTAAACCAGTGTCAATCTTTTGATACATATTGTTTCATAAAAACACGCTATTTGCTTTGACAGCGGGAATTAATTATTAAATTAATTAATGTGACTTATATGTTTTGAATTTTGTAAAATAGACTTCATTTTTGAATTTGGAATATCAAATATAGCTTAGGGTGAATTTTTGGTAATTTTATGAAAAACTTCAATTTTTGATGAATAGTGAAACCACTAAGTGGTACTTATAAAAAACTGATTTTTCCGTTTAAATGAAATTTTGCCATCATTGGGTTTTGAATTTCAAAAATCTGACATACATGGTTGTCATTAAGAAGTAAAATGTGGTTCAATGGGATTAAAATAATTTTTGGTGAATAGTAACTTATTAAGTTCTTAATCGCGATTAGTGGTAATTAGTGTAGTTTAAGGTAAAAATAATTTTTTAATAGTATGAGATGAGCTTGACACATGTCCTACCCTCATTGGTTGTGTCATGTCCGACCAAGACAAGCCATGGGTCAACTTGGGGACCCCATGGAGCCACTTTGGTTGGGAAATGACATAAATAACTTTTTATTTAATGTAAAAGTAAAAATGACACAAACATCATATGTTTTACAAAAACAATTTTTACATGGGGTTATAAAGATCAGATTTTTTATTATAAATAGTAATTGGAAAGCTAAAAAGATTTACTACATCATAGTATTTGTTTTTATAATTTTTAGACTTTAAATAAATTAAATTATTTATGACATCATGATGATGCAGCGATGACCTCATTATTTAACAATTTAAATAAAATGGAAAGATAATGTAATATCTAAAACCTACACATGTCCAAAACCTATTGGATGGGTAGATTTCGAACCCTTATCCCCTTATCCTCGAATTATATCAATGTGGGACCATTTTAATCTGAAACACATTTTCAAATAAAGTAATATTTCTTTACTTTCCAAGAGTGCCCCTCCTCTCCTCTTATAAAAGGCCCCCACCTCTACCTAATTACCCACATTCCCAAAGCCTTTGGCTCGGCCAACCCCTGCCCATTTACTCTCTCCACATCCCTCTACTTATCCTAGAGGATTCCCTTTGGGCAGAATTTTTTCAAAGTAATCCTTTTGGATCAAATCAAAAGGAGTTACACTTTTAAAGGTAATTCATTCTCTCATGTTCATTTGTTTTATTTTACTTCTCCAACCCCCTAAACTCTTTTTATTTACTTCTTTTGTAACAACACCAGTATCTTAAATATACTAGGATGTTGTTATAAGATTTATTCGAGAAAAACTCTCAGACAACTACATCAAATGGTTAATGAACATACGGTTTCCTTGGATGGAAAAATTCTGCCTCCCGAAATGATGATTGTTCAATACTCATTTAACACCTTCAAAGGTGGCCATTATGATGTCACTATTTTTATATATGATATATAATATGTTTATTATTTCCTTAAGCTTCTGTATTTTTCATTTATGGCATACCATTATTGTTTCCATTATGGGTAAACACGATATCTTCATTTTAGGAAGTGCGGACTACCGCCCCCTGAAAGTGATTTGATTCGTTAATACCATATGTGGGATGTGTAAAGGATAAAGTTAATGATATTATAAATTTTATTATACTGGAATTATAATATACTCTTATATCATTATGATTCCATTCCAGAAAATATGAAATAGAAATGGAAGTAGCGTTCATGCGTACGTACGGCTTACCGTCTCCATGAACGGTGCATTTCATTTCTTACCTCTAAATGATTATGTAATATTATAAATACATGTATATGATGGATATATATGATATATATTCTATCCAAATAAAGAATGTAATTATGGATATAAAGAACCTTTGACCACATGAACAACATGTAATTGTAAGAAGTCCACTTTCGACTTAAGAACCAAAAATCGAGAAAACAAACATTATTAAATTAAATGATTACATAATGTTTATAACATGACAATAAGTAATATAAAAGGAATAATGAACTAGAAAAAGGTTCTTAATAAAGTGGAAATTAACTCAAGTTTATTATTCAGGACGTTAAAGAATGATCGAGTCAAGTCGGACCCGAGGTAAGGGATCCTACTCCTCTTTTTTTTAAGTACACACTTTTATGTCATTCCTTTTAAAGCTCATCTTTCTTGTTATTGGGATGATCTTTTATATTACTATTACATTAATTTTTATTTTCATGTGATGAGAGACCCTATTCTCTATCATCAATCCATTTTGGAAGTTTTGAGTGGCGCCGTTAGGCTGCCGAATTTTCGTAAGATATCTAACCTCTCTCTTTCTTTTTAAGTACTCTCTTTTATGTCACTTCTTTTAATCTCCTCTTTGTTATGATGTGGGATGTTATTTTATATTCCTCTTGATGTAAATTTTATTTTTAATATGATTAGATACCCTCTTTGATCTCATCAATCCATTTTTGGATGTTTTAAGTGGCGCCGTTAGGCTGCCGAGTTTTCGGAAGAGATTTTTCATCTCACTTTTATTCCCGTGATATTTATGATACATTTTCCATAATTTACATTGAGTGGTGTATTTAATATCCATTATTCTACTCTTTGTGTAATATACTTTCGTTTATGAGTATTTACATCAATGTTGTATTGTCCTTCTTTCACGGGGCATATGTTTCGAAAGTTACCCAACTCGGTAAGGGGACCTTTCACCCTCCTCTTTTCAAAAGACTTTTTTGTTATATATTTTAATTCACATACTATTTTGTTGGGATATGTTATTTTATATCCTTATTGATGTAAATTATATGTCCAAGTGATGAGATGAACTTTTTATCTATCATCAACTCATTTTCTTAATTTTGAAGTGATGCCGTTAGGCTGTCGAATTCTACCAGGGGAACTTTTTAACCCAATTTCGATTTCTTTGGGATCAACATGTAGTTATTGAATATGTCATATTTTGAATATGTGTGAATGAAATTTTATTGTTTTACACTTAATATCCACTTATATTGGGAGTATTTATATTTTTCACACATAATTTTGGGATTGAATTATCCTTAATTTAAGGATACCTTCATTATAAGGGAATTCATCACATTTGACATTTCTATTGAGACTTCTTTGTTGTTATGCACCAATTCACTCTTATGTGTTGTATATACTGTCCTTTGGAATATTATATCATGAATCCATTTATTCTCATGATATTATAAAGTTCTGACTAAATGTTATTCCTCAATTACTGTATTCAAGTGTCTCTAATTTTGGTAAAACCCCTTTAACCAAAATATCGCTTTAAATGTTTTAATGATTTGTTCTTATTAATATCCATGTTTTCAAAATGGTTTTAAGGATTTATTTATATGGATACTAATGGTTTAATTTTTAAAGCTTCAAGGTGGTATGGGACACTTTGATTCAAAAATATCTTTATTAAATGTTTTAAATGGTTTTGGAAATGGTTTCTTTTTGAATGGATTCATTATTTCAATGTCCTAAAATGTTATATTCTGATTGAAATGTGGAAATGTTATGTTTCCTTTATGCATGTTTTATGTGATACGTTTATGTTATGGTTCTTGGGCATTGTTATGAAAATGGGTGGTTCTGTGATAAACTAAGGGCGGGTGATCCCGACATAGCTCTCCAATGCATTGAGTAATGCGAAGGAGTGAAACGTTATGGTTTCTCCGAATATATTTAGGGAATATACTGTGATGGGTCTTCCAAACGTAACCAAGAGGGTTACTCCCTATGTAAGAATGTTATGAATGCCTCAAGTTACCTTTATGTGTTATGATTTCTATGATTTATTCATGGTTTGATGAGGTATGTTAAAGTGCCTAGGTTTTATGGGTAAAGTATGATTTCATTCTTATGTATGCATGAACTCATGTTTCCTTTCCATATTTTTATAACCATTACGGAGCTTTTTATGCTCATCCCATGTTTTTGAAATGTTTTTCACAGGTCAAGGGAACGTTATATGATGTGATGATATTATCAAGGATGTGTCAAGAAAGAATCCATGTTTTATTTTAAATATGTTTCCATTGATGGGAAGAATGAATATTGTCTTTTTTGTAACCACTTTGTTTAAATGTGGAATGTAATGCAAGTTTCATGATCTAATTCTCTAAAACTCTAAACCTGAAAAGATCCTCAATGTGTAATCTTGTAATAAATCAAGATTAAGTAAGGTTTAAGGATGGGGCCTTATACTACCCATGTTGGTGTTAGTAAATGATTTTTGTTTAGTTAATCAAAAGGGGTTAGACCGTGAGAAATTTCTCAGAGGGTTTGTTAGGTCCACTAGGATAGATACCCAGAGATGGGGGAGAATCAAGGTATGAAAAATTAAAACAATTGCCCCTTTATATCTTGTTCTGTTAATGGACAAATCATGTTTCTCTCCCTCTCTCTTCTTCACATTGAAGAGTATGAATGAATCTTAAAGCACACTCATGACACAACAATTTTACTTCGTTCACCCTCACTAGGCTACGTCCAAGTAGAATACACTAGTGATGTGCCGATGTACCAAATCCACTAAAAAACACTACTATTTAAAAGTTTGAAGAGGACTCCCTATCCCCTATAGTTTACAACCACTCTCAATTTGAGAACTCACTACTCTCTCAACTTAAGTGAGCTCACTACTTCTCCAGAAGATCAACTCACAGATTATAGACCTGTAGGTCTCTTCATTATCACTAATGAATGCAACCTCCACTGTATGTAGATTCTCTATAGATGCCCAAATATCATCCACTGCTGAAAACACTTTATTCTATATATCACTGGGAAACATACATTGGAAATACATTCACCAATCACCCTAATATCGAAAGCTCCAAATTTTTTGAACATCAAACAAGCCTTCACGAATTTCATGCATCTTCGTGAATCACAAACCTTCGCAGAGTTCACTACCTCACGAAGCACACTAATTCGACGATCTCATACCTTCACAAATATCAAGAATTTGAAAGTCTTAGGCAATCGTAGAGATCCAACCGTTATAGAGAGACTTCATTTGCAAAGCACACTATCCCAACATTAAACACAACACTTTTGCGGAGCTATATGAGTTTTCGTGAAGCACCTTCATTCATGAAGCACACTGACTTCGCAAACCTCCTTCACGAGCTGAGAGAATCAATTTTTTTTTATAAACACTATTTCCCTCGAGGGGGTCGAGGTCTATTTATATGTGATTCCACATACCCTCGAACCATCCGTGTGAAGTTAGCACCATGTCAGCTTAAATCGCGATGCTTTAAAATTTCCACTGAAATTCTCTCTATATCGCGAATCACCTCGACAATTTTTGGATCGTGAAGCTCTCTCGTAATAGTGGATCATACCGTCAATTCCGTTGAGCCTTTTCCATGAAGTTCCGCTCGCAATGCCCTTTTCTGATGCAATTCTTGTCAACCCTGCTGGTTTTTATGCTCATCGTAATCACGAAAAGCACCATCAACTTTCTTCATGTCTCCACAAAAACAACCTCAAGAAGCCTATATTCCTGAAACTCATTCCTTTTCCATATTTTTATGAGATCTTCAAGGAAATCCATATTTCTTGATTCTCACCAAACTACAAATTTTGGACCCCAAAAATTTGGCAAACACTTGAAAAGGGCGCCACATTTTATCTTCTCTTTTTGTACTGCCTCCAGATCATTTATTTTTCTGTCATGGTTTTTTGTAAACATGTACTATTAACAAAATCTCTATAACTCAACAAATAACCATATAAACCTTCATTTTTGACAAACACAACCAACCCAAAAATTCTACAATTTTATTATGAGTGATTTTTTCCCATCAGTGTTATTTATGACTGATTGAATGATTGTGATGAGTCTGCTAAGCCAAAGCACAAGCTTGGACTCAGTCTTACTTGATTGTTATGATGGTCTTCTAAGACGTCTGTTTTATTACTATTACATAGGGGGATATAGATCATAGTCTAGATCCCAAGATTACATGATTAAAAGGATGAATAATAAATATAAATGGAAGTAATTGAAAACTATAGGATTGTTCACTTTTGATTACTTCTTAGTTTATTACATCATTTCTGCATATTTCATACTATATATATATTCACAGATGGTTAGGAATAGATCATTTAGTGATTGTCTACTAGGATTAATATCACACCCAATTTGGGTCATTATTTTGGACCCAAAAAAATTATATTGTTACAAGTATATATAAGGTGAACTTCCCTTATTCATCGGGTACAAGATTGTTATTGGAGTTGGTGACCATAGGGCAATACTAAGGCTTATGATGCTACTGGTGTTTACTTGTTATCTTTGGTACGTTGGTTTACATATTTATTTCCATCATTATGCCTTGTTTGGATTCTTTCTTAGATACATATTCCATGCATAATATATATTTACTATGGCCTCTGTTGGATTTTCATCTAGTCTATCGATGTTTACATCTTTTATTATTTTTACTGTTTTCTCAATTGTTTACAATTTGTTATTATACTATGTTTATACTACAAATGAGGGAATTGTTTCCCCATTATCATATATTCTCCCTCACAACTAGTCAGTGGCCTCTAGAATTTGGGGAAATGCACATGAGGTCATGTGACCAACAATGTACAGGGCACCTTTGGGCGGCACTCGGATCTAGGACATTACATATACTATGATCATTTTTTCCATTATAAGTTGTCTAAATTTATTTATACATTCATGGGTGAATTTTCTATTTTTTTGGCTGATTTACTATTCAGTACTATTCATAAGGGTATGTTTCTATTCATAAGGGTTTATTACTATTCATAAAAAACTATGTTTCCTTATCAGAGTCTAAATATCTTATAGAACACAAATGTGTATGTCAGTTTTTAGAAATTTAAATCAAATAGTTGGAAAAATTATGTTTTCTGGATAGGTTAAAAAAATGGTGTTTTTTAGATATCAGTGTTTCATGCATTCTATATTAAATCAATTCATAAATTCTTGGGGTTTTACAGTTCTCCACTTTTTTTGTAGAAAGGACTGTCTTTGTTCAATAGATAACAATGGAGTATAGATCAATTCACCCTGTTTAGAGTTATTTCCTATAGGTTGCCCTATGAGAGAGCCACATCCATTTATAGTATCTGTACAGAGATTTCATTACATGGAACCCACTTTCACTATCAATTACAAAAAATATAGGACATTTTCCTATACATTGAATCATCATTAGAATTATCCTTTATTAAATCCCAATACATATCCTTTGAAATATAAATAGGGATGTCACTAAATATTTCTCAATCTAGTTTCCAAATTTGATCTAATATTTTCCTCTAATAATAACTCTGTTGAACAATGAATCTCATATATGGATATTTAAACATTTTAGATTAATATTCAATATATTATAAAAACACTTGCCTAAATACTGTAATAGTTTGGATTCCTTGTAGTCTAGGTGCATAATCTTCTAATTTGGTGAATGTTTTTAAATATCTCCCATAAAGATCATACCATTTAGTAATTATCATATACATACCCTACATAAAAATTTATTCATAACTTATGGAAATGAAACATAAGAAACTGTGATCTAAAATTATTATTAATGATAAAAAAGGAGGTACATATGAAAAATATGAATGTAAGTGTTTAAAAACACAAGAATAACATTTGAAAATAATAACCAATATACCAAATATCATAGTCTCGATTCCGGAAATAACTTTTGGAAGTACATAAGCCATGAATAATAATGGAATTAAAGAACATCATATATGATTGAATAAGAATGTAATAAGAAATAAATTTTTGGCATACATATAATCATAAAAAATAATATATCAATGCTACCAACCAAGACCTTCATAACATTCTAACATTGGGCTAACCACCAATGACCTACATCGAGCATGGGATAATATCTTATGTACCCTATTTTGGGGTTTGGATAACAACAAATGTACCCACCATTATGGGACTGGGATAACTATGCATATAAATAAATTTATGGTCTTGGGATAACCATCTTTGTACCCTCCAAGCATATAGAACACTTATCATTACCCAATGAATTAGAGAGAGATATAGGACCCACCTATCACATAATTAAAATCATACATATTCTTTCCAAAATATCATAAAATAGTCATCATATAATAACCCAGGAAATGGAATGGGTTTTATAAAAATTTCATAACATCATTGCCTATTTAAAAAAAGAAATATTCATAATCATCCAAACATAACCCTGGGAAAAGAAGTGGTGTTCATAATAATAATATCATGGTATAAACTGTGGAAACAATGGTTTTTATAATAATATCATCATTGAATAAAAATTGGAAGTGAAATATGTTTCAAATATATCATGCCATCGTAAACATATCCATTCATAGAAATAATATTAATGTAATCCATAGATTATATAAAAATCATTTCATATGTTACATAAATGGATGTAATATTAGATGGAAAATAACATTGATAGACCATTGAAAAATTTTATAATGAAAATAAATTATCTTTTGAATTATTTTTAAGAAATAAATCCATTTTTAAAATACATTTGTTTGAAAATAACCCTGATTTTTTATGAGGGAATCTTTAAAAATCATTTAAATCATTTCTTGTGGAAAATATCCCTTCTACATCGAAAAACAATTATTAAAACATAAAAATTATGAAAATAATTTTCATTGTAAATAAAATTAAGAAAATAAAAAAATTATTGAATGAAAATAATTGTCATGATAAAGGGAATTATCATTCCTTCTATACATATTAAAATAATTATTTGTTTCACTATTTTGATAAAATAAAATGGGTGACGTTTGGAAAATGACATGAATATTCAACTAATTTTTTATTTTGAAATTTAAAATATGGGTAAAATTTTCTTTTTAAAATAATAGAATAAAAAAACATTTTTAAAAACATATATTCGAAATAAATCGGATTTTGGACCAAAGATATAAATAAATTTGATTTTTTATAAAAACATTTTCTCAAATTTTTTATATATTAAGTAGTGAAAATGATAATATTACTTTACCATATCATGAATAAACATATTATAAGAAAACTAATGATTTTTTTAGAGATTTATCATTATATTGTATCATAAAAAACATAATCATAGACAATACTGATAAACTGTGAGATTGTGATTTAAAATATTTAGCACTTTGGAAAACATGAATTGTAATCACCATGAATTAATAACCTAAATTATGATAAAATATAATGAGGATAATTATATTAATTATATTAACTGTAAACTGGGATGTATTTACACCTCATCCAATAAAATAGGTTTATAACCTAATTAAGTCTCAAAAAAGGAAAATTGAGACAATGTTACCTTACCAAAATGTTATCTCTTTTACTATAATCTGAATGAAATATAGATCCTAAATGTAAAAGTAAATCCAAACAATTTTATGGATAATAATCATAAAATACATTCATGTAACATATAAATCACATAAATTAATTAGGCGGTGGATAAGGGATGTGTGTCATACAATTAAAAACTGATAAAAATAACTTACTACTAGGTTATATTTTTTATTGTAAGCCCAAACAATAATTAACATAAAATAAAACATAAAATATTATTAAAATAGTTATATTAATGATATATCTTGTCAGAGGTTTAGTATAAAAATCCCGCCAAAGAAATTGTTGGTGAATTTTCATATGTTACCTAGGAATAAAATAGTGACTAGAAATATATCACCTTATGTCTTGACATTCATCATAATTATTTAAAAATCTTGTATAAAAAATATAAATTAATTAGACACATATTATGTTATGATATTAATATTTATTATAAAATATATTATTTTATTATTACCTTTTATTACCCTTTTATTAACAATTCCATGTTAATGTCATGTTTGAGGAAATAATTGCTTTGTTTTTCCTATTTGTTTTGAATTTTTATTTTTGTTCCGCTAACCATGATAGTTATTTAATAATATCTAAATTTTTATCCCTGATATAAATATAAAATTTATTCAGTATATAATTATTTATATTAACCCATATAATTTATTATTTTAAAATGAATTACATAATTTATGGAGATGGTAGTTTGTATATATGCATGAACATTATTATTATCACATTAAAAGAAATAAAACCAAATGATATCTTATAACTACATACTAATTTTTAGGTAATATATTTCAAATATTTTTTAAAACCCATACATAATAATTTCCATGTAAAGTATGAATGAATCACGCCGCTTCACGAGGCTATATTCGGTTGTACTGAAGAGTGATGTTATAATATTCTAAGAAAATAGAGAAAATAAACGTATATGTTACATAATAATTCCCTAAAAATAATAAAATAATTACAATCATACGTTAAAAAATAAACCTATCAATATGTCTAACTATGAGAGGTGGTAATGGGAAAATGAACAACATCGATTTGTAAAGCGGTCATCCACAATACAGAAGAATGAATATTTCATAAGCCATTTTATGGTAGAGTTATGGTTGTAGGTTATTAAGATAACATTATAATATCTCATTATATGTAAGATACTGATTTTACTACATCATCATGGTATAATATGAATTGAAGGTGGTGGAGGAAGAAATAAAAAACAATCATGAATTAATATTACCTCTTCTTCAGGTATCCCCCTTAGGTTTTAACTACAAGCCTTAATTAGTTCTAATTATGTGAATCCTAAATATTATAGGATTATTGGAGGGAATTTTGGAAGTTATTTTTTTAGGTATTGACCTAAAAAATGGTTTTTATGGAGTGAATAAGAGTGGATAGGTGTGGCCTTTTATTAGCGGGGAATAGAAAATGCTTGGTATTTTTTAAAAGAATTAAATTAACCTAAATGTTTCATATGTCAAAAGGGTCCAAAATGGTACATTAGAAAAAAATATATATGTGTAATGGGAAAAATTTCTATTTTATTGTTTTTATAATTGCATATATGTTATTTTAATAGTTATCTTTTCATTTTAATCACTAAATAATCCCATTTTTACCTAAACTATAATCATTAATTTTAAATGCATTCACTATTATTTATGGTAAAAAAGATGAAATTTCTAGAAAATAAAAAATATTATAATTAAAAATATGGAATTATTTTTCACAAATTCCATTAACAGAATAGAAAAATTTTATTTTAATATTAATCATGCAAACGTGACAAGAAAGCTGTTTTTTAAAGAGAAAATTCTCAAAAGATTATAACATTTTTATATATAATTTAATTATAAAATTTATTCCAACAAGTTTAATGGGATTAATTTATGCATTATTAAAGTAATTTTCCATCAAAAACAATTTAAAATATAATTTATCATTATAATTTGTTTAAAGTAAATATAAATTTTCAATAAAAATTTGGTATTTTCTCTATTCATCAAAAAATGAAATGTTTAATAAAATAAAATAAAATTCAACCTAAGATAATTATGAAATTCTAATTTATAATGTTATGTTTATTTTAAAAAATTAATTTATTAAAATTTTATAATATTAATTTTATAATTATTCTAAAAAAAGATTTAATTTTTTTTATAAAATAGTTTTTTTGAAACATTTAACTTCTTTTCCAAAAAAGATATTTTGTTAAAATAGTTTCCATACAATAAAAATATAATAAATATTAAAAAAAATTATCACTATTAGTATCTTTATATCGAATGGCTATTTTATGATAGTATCATTTAAATAAATATATTAATAATATATCATGATTTAGAAAAAATTAGCATTGTGTATAATGCAAGAAATAATAGTGTTCCATGTTGGACAAGAATAACTTGGCATTGAGTGCAATTAAATCCAACATCAGTTTTTTGTGTAACATAATAAAAACTCAGTTTTACATTTAATTCATGAAAACATAGTGTTTCATGTAATGAAAGATAAACTAAATATTGCATGTAATGAAAAATATATTGAATATAATTAATTTAATTAAAAAATATATTTCATAAAATCTCAGTGTGTTAAAGAATATGCTTCATAATGATCCATTAGCTATATTTGAGGTATATTACTTTTAATCGAGTTAAATTCATTTGTGTAGTGACACATATTTTTATAGTTTAAGCATTGAACATTAGGAACCCTTTAATTTCCCTTGTAATCATAAGTATGTTGGCCTATTTCTACACACATGAAGAAAATTCCTATTCATTTTAGGCATGTACCATGGTGTTTCATTCAAAAATATTCACATGTTGTAAAATCCTTCTTCCCTTTTTCCCCTATATATATTTTTAATCTAACATCCAATTCTTCTATTACATCCCATTGAATCCATAATAAATAGAAAATTATTTCTCTTTTTTTAGAACATGATACTATTTCACAATTCGGTGATAATGTTTGGTGGAGTAGTTCCATTTGAAATGTTATCTTAACCCTATAAAATAAACTGCCATTCTTACTCTTTGGATTTTGATCATTGATGTGGTTACCAATCCTTATACTAGAAACTATTTATATATTTTAGAATACCCTCAATTATATCATATCATTATGAAACATAATTTATAATTTAAAAACTAGTGAAATAGTGCATATAAATTGAATTATATATTCATATCTAATCAAATATGCATAAACCTGGTTTATTTGGGGGTAATTTTATATTCAAATCCTTCATAGTATTTTGTAATGAAAATGTGAATTATCCTAAGAATTTACCACAACAAATTCAAACTAATTGTGAAGTAAGGCCTATATTCATGCCCGGGGTGATAATCTGGTCAATTCCTATGGTCTATTTTTGTATACCCATATGTTCTTATTTCTGAAAACACCTACCACTTATTATATCCCCATAGGGAACAATTTTTAAGAGTAAAAAAATATTATCATTATCACCCAAAAATTATTTTTTTTCTATACTTTTCCTCCTATTAAATATTATGATTTTGTTCTATAATATATTTTTTCTAAATACAATTATTAAGGATTCTACTAAACTTTATTTGATATAGAATATAGAACCCTTACCCCAATATCTTGATGTCAGTATCTTCATTGTTAAATTTTCATAATATACAGTTATTAACATCCCTAAGGATATAATAGTTTATTATTATAGGTAAACTATATATATTTGAAATTCCTATTAAAATTTAAAAAATTAAATGTATAAAGTATTTTATTTCAGAACACGATTATTCTGGTTATCCCTACAAATCAATCACAAAGAAATCCTTGTTTCTTGGGGAAAATAAAACATAAGAAACATGATATCTCAGATTCTCAGTAACGGTAGGCATATAATGGATGATATTATTAAATAAGTCATAATTAATATGTAATAGAAAAAAACACAAAACAGAGGTCATTTAGTCAATAGTTTGAGAAAAATATGGTAGGAATAAATAATGATACAAATTACATATAAATACTCACATGAACAATGAATTAAACCATGGATATACTAACTAATATAAAATGATATGAAATATCAATAATTCAATTCTTAATGATGGAATTTAAAATGAAATAAATTGAAAAAAACCATGGTTTCCATGTTCCAAGACATCTAATTCCATAAAGGATTTATGAAATGATATCAATATAAATAGATAAGGCCTTTCCTAAAATCCAATATGATTTGTCTCTTGAGACCTACCAAGACATCTAGGTGCTATAGTGGTCCCTTGCATCCATTACTAAGTCCAATTAATTTATAATATGAATGTGGTGAAACATAATGAACAAAAATATGCATATTTAAACACTAACATACAAAATTATAATATTTACCCCCATTAATAAACATAATCATAAACAATCTACTGTAAACTGGTGAATGGTAACAAAATTATACATCCTAATAAAACTAATTATAATCCATCAAAATGAATAATAAATATTATATCAACACATAATATACCATTTTTATTATAAATAAAATGAATGCTTGATGTTGTTGATTAATATAATTGAGATAAAAATTTCATAAAATCTTTCTTGAGGAAAATAACATTTTTTTTGAAAATAAAATAAAAACTAAAAATTCAGAAAATATTTCCAAATAAATTCATTTGAAAATATGAATCTAAATTTCATAAAATAATATTTAAAACATTAATTGTTCATGATGGTGTAATATTTCCTTGATGTCATACACGATAAAATAAATATTCCATTAACATTTTGATAATAGCATTAGGGGCCTAGTTTCTAAAAACACATAAATATTCCATTAAAATGTATTTTTCAAAAGATATAATAGATAAAAAATTATTGAAAAATAATTTATAAAAATTTCAATACATTTTAAATTTTATTTAGAAAACATGGGTTTTGATGGAAAATTATTTTCAACCGATTAGAGACATAAAATAGGGATTTTAATAAAAAAAATGTTCTAATTTATTTTATGTACCAATATTTTCAATAAGTAGAATAATTACATGAAAAAATTCATTAATAATTATAGAATATTGAAATATATAGAGTTTAAGGTGTAAATATTAAATAATACTCCCATGGTATTCATAAATAAAGACAATCCTCAATAATGATGATTTTGTAAAATAAAGCCTTACCACTTTGGTAACATCTGAAACATAAGACCAATACAAGAAGTGACACTTAAATATATATTAAATACCATAAATAAAAATATATTCTTGATATAATACATCAAAGTGGTATTATATAAGTCACACAAAATAGGTATTTGGTGAATTTGACATATGTCTCACAAAAGAAAAATGAGACAAAAAACCCTTAACTTGAGTCTGAATGGTCATGAATATTCGTTATCTTTCTGGATAATAAATTATGATAATTATTTAATTTATAATAAACCCTTCTCATTTATATTATTTCTTTTATTTCACTCATTACCATGTAATATATGATTTTGTAATCAATTAAAATTATATCAGATGTTTCAACGATATTTGGATTCACTGTCAAAAATGAATTTGGCAGGTAAATATAGTCAAGGGGATCATTATTAAAAATAAATAATAATAATAACCATGAAAAAAAATATAATTTTTATACATAAATCATAAATTTAAAACCGATAAAGAAATTTGGTTATAAAAAATGAACTACATTATAGTCATGGAGATGGTTGTTTGTACATACGTATTAGTAAGATTTCAATTTTACAATAACCATTATGCAAATATGTTAAGTAATATTTTATCATTCCATAATGATAATAATATAATATAATATATATTATTTATCTGAATATCCTTTAATAAATCATCCAATTTTTTAGTGATGGATTGTTATTCACATCGCCTTATAAAGGCGGTAGTCCACACATTCACGAATGATATTGACATTTTTCGGTGTAAGAATGAAAATTAAGTAAAATATTTTTATAATAATAAATATTCAATTAACATAATAGTTATTTCAATTATATAACAAATACTAATTAATATTTACCTTATTACCATCAATGTAAAGCGTTGGTGAAATTGGAATCACATTGCTTCCTATGGTTGTTGTCTAATGTACACACAAGCAATGTTATCGTATCCACTATAGAGTGGAAATTAAAATGATTTATAAGATATAATAATTACTATACTATTATTATGTTATAATGATCATATATATACTTCATATCCATCATCATACCCAACTCTGAGATGTGGTAATGAAAAAATGAATAAAACTCATTCGTGTGGCGGTAGTCCACCATAAACAAAAATGATGTGTTCATAACCCATTTAGTTAATGTGTGGATGGTTTTAGGTTATAAACATAACCTAAAAACATATATTTATATTGAAGATAGTATGTTTTTATGTTAACATATTTTAATATGACTTTAAGGAGTAGGAGGATGAAATAAAATAGAAATGCTCAATGAATAACGTTACTTCTTCTTTGGGTATCCTAATTAGCTTTTCACCAAAATCCTTCCTTTAATAGATTTTTATCCAAACTAAGGATAATAAAATGTGGTTATGGATGTCATAAATTTATTTTTATATAGATTTTCAAAGCAAAATGGTTTTAATGTGTAAATATGATAGAATTGTAACATCCCAAACCCATATGACACTCAACATTTCCTCAACCCGATTGGCCACATGGCCTCAAGAGAATCTCCCCAAAAGCCATAGGATACTAACTAGAAGTGAGGTTCTAGGTGTTTTGTTGGGGATACTATTCCCGCATTACTACAGTGTAACATAACATAATAAACAACACACAAGTAGTAGAATCAATATAATAACGAGAAAATAGTAAAATTTGGAAGTCTGATAAGTATACAATGGCAGAAGTCAACTCGTTCAAAAATTATGATACTTGTCATGTGTCTCTAAAAATAATCCAAACATATTCTCAAGGTATCCATACAATACACAAAACAAAAGTGAAAAAAAACATTGAAACTATCCCAGGTAGCATTGAAAGCCTCATCCCAGTCCCACTCTCCACTACTCATAAACAGAAATAAAGGACTTATAGTGGGGCTGTTTTCCTTTATCCATCCATGTAATATATAGTCTTTTTGAGTACGCAAGGTTTCTCGAATATGGTGTGATACATAGTCCTAGTAGGAAACCACCCATTTTATGTGCCATCTAGATAGTGAGCATATATAACAATAGTGTTCCAACATTAATAATACTATTTCAAGGAATTACTCAAAATTAAAAATCAAATATGTCCATGTTCTCATTTCATATCCAATTTATTAAATAATTTCATTTAAGAAATAAGTCTCTAATTTTATAGTCAGTCCTATGTCATTTTAATCACATCTAATAAAGCCTCCATGACCTTTAATTTTTAATTCTTCAGACTTGGTGTGGATCCCAGCATCCCCAATAGTGATTGGTAAAAGAATTATTCTAGAAATGACAACAAATAAGTAATATTAACGACTGAATCCATGTTTATGTTTTGTCTTCGAACAGACATAAAAATCATCTTTAGTCATTAATGTTCAATTTAGAACCTGATATCATCCATGTAATTCCTAAATTGGAATTTTGTTATTGCTATTGGTAAAATATCAGCCAACACCTTAAAAAGATGTCCATGGGGAACCTATTAGGAACCCAGGTATCACTCTAGGTGTGGTATAATTTGACAGCTGAATGAGTCCTTCCTTAGTGGTCTACTAAGGGAGACCATGAATCAATAATTGTAACAAGATCCATTCTATTTGATTCTATTCATGTAATTCTCATAAGAATCCACGTATCACTCAACATATAATATTCGAGCCCCAAATTATATACTTGGCAGTCCATTATGGGGTCCAAGTATCACTCAAGAAGAAATAACCAAATTCTACTTGAGTCAGTCCAAATAATTCTCACATGAATCCATGTATAACTCAACACATATGCATTCAAAAAATTATTCAATCAATATCATTAATATGAAATAATTTAAATAAAATGATTTAATATGTCACAGTTAACACCCAAAATAATTTATTTACACCTCACCAAAAAAGGTGACCAGGGGAACAGTAAGCATAGAATGCCTAGAATCAAATTCCACTAACATGAGAATAATAATTCATTCAATGATTTAATTATTCAATGGTCAAAACCATAATCATATCAATCTATAAATCACTTTATATAGTGTATAAAATCATGGATAAGCTCATAAGGTGCAGCCGTTAATTATCTCACAAGGAAAATTCATTTTAATATGGAAATGGATGAGTCAAAAAGATATTATATACCCAAGGATATAGGTATTGTAAATTCAACCATTCATATTAATTAAATTAATTAAAATTCATCTGATATGGAAATTCAATTAATCAATTGAATATACATGTCAATTCACCATTACCATTTCAATATAAGACATTACTTGGCATGGGGAAATGATCACACCTCAAGGAATCCAAATACATATTCCATCATGATGGCCACTTAATTAAAAATAGACCCAACTAGGTGGTTCTAGTTTCATGTTCATTAATCTAAAATTCAGTTATCTAGGGGCCTCATTAAATGAATAGGCTCTACCTATCATTTTATATCAATGATCATAATCTATTTTAAGGCACCACCTAATAATTTGGCCCACTACATGGTGGCATATATATAAATCAGTCAAAATTTAATGAAAAACATGTGATTAGAAACCATAGGTTCTTAGTGATTTTCTCACCCATTATTATCTCCTGATTCAAGTTAAATTATCTATAAAATGAAGAACGTGTGAATAACCCAAAAATAGGGAATAATAATTAGACCTAAATACCATAGTTGTTAACAAAATAATTGATTAACAAAACAAAATTACTGTAGGTATTACTGATTTGGATCCATATAGACTGATGCTACATGAATATGATGACATAGAAGGGTGTTATAATCATACCAAGATTAGTCTTGGAGAAGGATGAACCATCAAAGGAGTGGTCTCACACGTCTTCCAGGGTAGGAGAAACAAGAAAACAAGGGTTTAACCTAATTAATTGAAAATTTTATTTTTACTGCTAAAAACAATGTCGCATAATTTGTCCTCGTGGACAAGCCAAACTATGTGCCAACTGTGAGGCATTTCCTTCTTTTGAAATTACCTCACATGGGTTTTCATGCATTTTCAGACTAACCGTGAGAAAACCAGGCAGTGAATTGGGTTGAGGTACTGCGTAAGTGCAAAAACCCATTTGGGATTAGTGAACGGTGTGTTCAAACCATACACAAGCTATGTGTGGAATATATTCTCATTTGATCAAGGTAACATAGGTATCTATTTTCAACTCACAGTTTTTGATAAACCATACACCCTCTCTAGACCCTCAAAACATGGGATTTCTATCCACAGTGCTCTCAAAACACGATTATATACCCAAGGGACCATTAAGGTCTTTACCTAAGACGGAATACTACACATTGAAGTTCCACAAATCTATGAATTATATTTTGAATCTCGGTTTAAAAAATGGCCCATCTAGTAACAAAACAAAATCCGAATTCCATTGGAAAACTGCCCGGTCAAAAAAAATGGGACTCAACAAACTCCCCACCATAGACCACCGCTTCCCCGATAGGACTTGGGGAAACAAATAAAACATCACCTAGACAACATGGGTCAAGAAGAATAATTCAGATAGATGCATTTTATTTCTAAACACCAAACACACCTTAAGCCATTTCATAGGCCTATAGAACATAAGCCATCAAAACTGAATCCAACACTCAATTTCCAAGTTAATCATCAAAGTAGTGCATTCCCAATCCCACTTTACAAGAGACAAGTTCATGCCACTATCTCCTTAATCATCATTCTATTGGTTCTCTCCACAAAGTTTCATAGCATTTAACATCCAATTATGAACCACAACTCCTCCACTATTGGAATTTCCTAAGAGGTAACAACTTGATCATTCTAGATATACTTCTAATGTGACTCATTTATCTCGGTGAATCCAATTACATCCACGTTCATATCAAATAACTCACTAAAAGGAAAGATCTAATTTTGAGCAAAAAAATAGAAATTGGTCTTTCTAGATTTCTAAGATTTCATTACCAACCTTTACAGTACAGTCACCTTAAATGGGAAATGTTCTTTAAAACAATTCCATCTAACCATACACAAAGAGAATGATGAAAAAAAATAAAGACACCTATGGTTAACCATTATCAAAGTTCCCAGATTAGAGAGTCAGTGCATCACAGGCTGAATTGTAATGCCTTCTTCCAAGTATTTTTATATTTTTATTGATCACTCCCACTAAATATCATAAATAAATTCTCCTGATTCTTATCATTCAAACCATGACATAGAAACTTAAAACTATTGTGCCTCATCGAGGATAAATGTGCAACCCATATTCAAACTGCTTGAGTCATTACCATTTGAAACTAAACCTTTGAGCCTCAATATAAGAATTGGATAACCTCATATTCATTTAACTAGATTCTGAGAAATATTCCCTAGGTAATATTTACCCCATTTTATAAGTGAGCTACTGAAATAATACTAAACATCCACATAAGAAATTAACTGAGCGTAGAGCGGTATCCGCCTGGAAGTCACGTCACAATAAAATTGTGGGTGTTATAGAGCCTATCCGAGTTGATCCTACTCAAGAACCAAAGTATCAATCCGGAATATCCATGTCTCAATATAAACCAACATCCACTGCTCATATTTTTTATAGATCAAAATCCATCCCACAAATTCATAAAATTTTCAGGTGGAAAGGCTAATGCTCTCCTAGTGAATCAAGGACAATGTCAATATAGAGAACAATATCATCACTCAAGAATGACTCTACTATGATGATTATAATGGATTTTAATACACCCTTATAATAACCTATAAGAAGTACCTTGTATGGTTTCCAATGAACCACAACTAATAAACAAAATAATGAACAATAAAACCAACAATAACTGAATTCTACACAATGGAGATTATCTTCACATGTCGATGCATCATCAATCAAACCAAGATTCCTATACCACTCAAGTAATTCTTGATCAATAAAAAATTAACACTAAAATATGCCAAAGGCAAATGATGTTTCTTAACGGTTATGAAAATATTCAACCACATTGACATTATGATTTCATGAAAGCACTGACTTCAACTAAATCCTTCAAGTATCAAGGCCGTTAAATCAAAGAAACCATTTCAAAAAGTTTCTCATTGAATTTTTTTCTTCTACCAAGAATGGAACATTCATCAAAACTAACATGATTTTTTCCACTTTAAGAGTGTGTTATTTATTGAATGAAACAAGAGACCATCCACTCATAAGCATAATTGACCCAGATTATCCTTAAAAACACATGTGATACTCCACCAACCATGATCTTCAAGTCAAAGAATTTGGCATGAAATATGAAATAAAAATGACCAACATTTCAAAAAAAACATTTTTAGTAGATAATCCTCTTTAATTATGGGATAAACATGATTCACTAACTCCCAAACCACTCTTCTCGGGGGTTAACTTGAGAACCTATTGAACTGTGTAATGCTCAATGACTACATTGAACTCAACCAGTTCATTACAGAATTTAACAAGTCATTAGGAATAGTATATTTCAACTCATACAACCCTGTAATTAAAAAACTAAAGTACAAATCCAGAATAAATTCATTGTTTGTCTGTCCTATGTAATCAAGTAGCATATGAATCACACAGAATATTTGACCCAGAGAAAAATTTTCCATATAACCATTAACTCGAATTATGACGTACCGAGTCATCCATCACTGAGGAAAAGATAGATTCACACAACCTACTAAGTTGATAACCATACCCAAGGAAATTCTAACCTGCTGAACTGAGAATTGCATGATGCTCACCCTCATAAAAAATGCAAAGGTAACCTCGTACACCCATCAAAACAATGGTGTCATTTAAAAAGCATAGATTCCTAGTAGGAAAAATGGCACCAAGAATCAGAAAGCTCAACACATATAGAAATCCATTTAATCACTTTGGGGAAAATATACCATGGAATATCCCCTTACAAAAGCTTGAGCTTCGACCCTACCACTCAGTCACGCCAAATGAAAACTCACTAGGATAAAAATATTATAATTAAATCCATTTCTAAAAAAGTAGAATGGACTACCAAAAATGCTCATGAATCTGTTCCAAGTAAAAATAATAAGATATTTCAATTACCCATACAGGAATGTCTGAACAAAGGAAACCACTTCAAGTTCCATTCTCAAGTCATCAATTTGATTAAAATTAAACCTTTTGACAATTAAAATATTTGAAACAAACCCTAAATTACCTATTTAAAAACCATAATCAACTATTACCTTTTCAATTAATGAAATAATTAAAAATTGGAAATATATATAATAAATTATTTAAACATTAAATATTTATTAAAAATCCATTATAATTTTTTTATTTATCATATAAATTCTTTTTATGAAATAATTTGACCTATGAGGGTCTCATTTAAACAAACATGGGTTCTTTAAAAATTGACTGAACAATATTTTTTATTTCATAATTGTTGAACACCCTAACATGGTTATCTCATAAGAATCATTCCCCAATTGACCTGTTTGGTCCCAATTATGCAGTTTATAAGTTAACCAAAATCCAATATATAGGGAATCATAAATTCATATTAAATATAATTTAATATTTTTTACATTTATAACTAATTCAACACATATAATGATCATATATAACAGATCATCCACATGGATCTCTCTCTAACATTATATAGAGATCCCATACACTTTATAGGTTAGTCCATGGAACCCATTAAATGTAATCATTCCACTAAATTAGTTGAACTTTTAGAAACCAATTTCATTTTACAAGGGTCTATATATATACATGAATAGATCGAGTATACGAGTTATATTTTCACAATTATATGACACCCATACACCATACAATTAGAAATTGGATCCTCTTTAAATATTAACCAATAAATTTCATCCCATAATCTTATTTTCATATATCCAAATTGCATCTAAGCATGCTATGAAAAGAAATAACCATAAAAGAACATGCTATAAAATAGAAAAATGGTATATAATCTCCAAAACATGTCATAAGAATAATATGATAAGTAAATCATTGAATAATACATATAAAAGACATTTAGATAAATAAAAAGCCTGGAATACACCCAAATAATACAATCATACTTAGTATGAAACTACAAATACAACTATATAGCCTGAAATATGCATGGAATGAGTATTTTAGGTGCCTATAATGATACATGTATTTATTATTCCTTGAAATACTGGGAAATGGGTAAAATAAAATAAAATCAATCAATCAATAAGCATCAGAAATACACAAATCACTCTATGTGGAATCAAAATAAACTATCATATCGACCAACATGAACCCCAATCCTAGCCCTAGACACTTCTTCATTTCCTAAGGGGTGGGATGATCTATTATAAACGCCAATATTTACCAATAACTGGTAAATTTCTCCTCTATTTTCTCACAACCAATAATAGTAAGAAAAAAGTGAAAAGATAAGCTCTAATACAACTTTGTAATATCCTGAATGCGGATGACACTCAATAGTTACTCAAGACTGCTTGTCAAATGACCTCTAGCACATCTCCCCAAACAGCATAGTTTACCAACTAGTACTGAGGGCCTAGGTGTGTCTATGGGGATATTATGCCCTCATTATAGATGTGTAACACAACAGAATATACAACATTCATGTAGCAAAAGCAACATAATAACCAAAAAAGAGTAAACAACAAAAGACTGATAAGTAAATAATTCCAGAATTCACCTCATAAAAAATGATTATACATGTCACATGTCTCTAATAAAGTATCAAAAACATGTTCACACGTATGATATACAATACACATAACAAAAGTTAAAAAAACCAAAAATATCCCAGATAGTATCGTGAGCCTCCTCCTTATCCCATGCTCCCATACTTCAAATAATCTATCAAGAACCTATAGTAAGGAACATTACCCTGACCATACCTATGAAAAATAGTCTTTTGGGTACCCAAGGTGACACAAAAAGGGTGTGATACGTAGTCCCAGTAGGTAACCGCCATGCTCTTTTCCATCCAATCTGTGAACTTATATAACACAAATGTGCGGGAATTATAATAATAATGCAGGGAGGTAATCAAGATTAAACATATTATAAGTATGAATGTTTATTTAATATCTAATTCATTAAATAATTTAATATAATAAATAATTGTTTCAATTAATAGTAATTCTTGTGTCATTTTAACCATGTTCAATCTCCCCTTTATTACATTTAATTTGTATGTCTTAAGACCCAACACAGATCTTGACATCCCTTGTAGTAATAGGTTAATGAAAGATGAAAAAATGTTCCATCCAATAAGTATAAACAAATAAAAACTTCATTCATATAATTTATATTGTAAAAAACGCCATAAAACCCACTTCAATCATTAATGTTAAACTTAGAACCTCCTCCCATCTTGGTAATTCCTTAGATGGAATCCAAGTATTTCTCTAGGTATAAAATATACCAAACCATACAAATATATCCATGTAAAACCCTATACAACCTAGGTATGAGATTAGGTGTGGTTTAACATCACTTCTAAATGACTCGGTACTTGGTTGTCCACTATGGGATACCATGTTGCACCCATGGAAATAAGATCAATTCCCTTCGAGTGTTTACATTTCTCATATGAATCCATGTGTCACTCGATATATAATAGTCCATCCTGAGGGTCTATTGATAGAAGTATGATAGGTTTTCCATGTATTACACAAGAAGATATAACCAAATTCCATTTGAGTCCTTCTAGTTAATTATCATATGAATCTATGTATCACATGACATATAATAATTAAAAATAATAATTCAATAAATATCATTGATTCGATACTTTATAAATAGAAGATTCATTATGTAATGATAAACACCCAGAAAAGTTTAATTACACCTCACCTAAAAGGGTTTCTAATGGAAAAACTAGTTTAGATGTCCTAGCCTCATATTCTAGGCCCATGGACAAAATAATTCATTCAATGACTTAAATATTCAATGGGCAAAACTGTCATTTTTTCATTCTAAACCTATTCCCAAAAGGATTAAAAAATCATGGATACGATTATAAGGATTATACATTAATTATATTACATAGTAAATTCATTTAAATAGGGAATTTCAAGCTTATATAAGCTATTACATAGCCAATCCCAAGGGAATTTTCAATTCACCCTTCGTATTAATTCATTGAATTACAATACATCTCATTCTAAAATTAGATTAATAATTCAATTAATTGGTTACATTCACATGTTAATTCACAATTAGAATTTAAATATAATACATACCTAGGAGTGGAAAAATGGAAACACTATAAGGCATCCAAATTCATATGCCATCACAGTGAGAATTTAATTAAACAACTCACAAAAAGGGATAGCTTCATTTTCAAGGTTCCTAACATATAATTAATTTTACAATATGCCTCCTTAGAAGAATAGGTGATACCTATAATTTAATATTAAGGATAAAAACAAATTTTTATGTGCCACCTGAGAATTGGTTTCATAACACAATAACATATACATAAATCTATATTGCTTAAATGAATTTCATCATAACACATACCATAGGTTTGTAGCTGGTATCTCATTAGTATCATCTCCAGATTTAACTTTTATCTAGAGAGAAATGATGAAGAGAAAATGAACATAAAAATTGGTCAAATGATCATGCACGTAAATAGTGCAGATCATAGAAAACTAAACGAGGAATGGCATAAAAATAATGATGATCTTATAGATATATATCCATATATATTTTGGGTACTTGAATCAGATAATAGATTGTGTATTTATCATCATGCTTAGATTATTCATGGATGAGAGTCCCATGGAGGAGATGGTTTGTATGGCTTATAAGGGGAAGAGAGAGAAGAAAATTATAATTTAACATAATTATGGTAAAAAGGTTTTTTACACAAATAAACAAAACCACACAGTTTTGTTGCACAGTTTGGTCAAACAATGTTCCAACTATGCATAACCTCCTTATTTAGAAATCATCTCACATGATTTTTACTTCATGATTAGCTTAACCATTCCCAAACTTCATGGTAAATAATATTGATGTACTTACTAAGTGAAACTATTAATGCGGGATATGTGTATGGTTTGGTCAAATAATGCACTAGTCGTGCATGGATCATCTCCTCCTATGATCATGACGGTAGAGTTTTCTATTGAGGATGCATGATTTCATATAAACCGAGTGCCCTCTATAGACCCTCTAAACATTGGATTTGTGGACCTCATTCTCCCAAAAATTCAACGTGACACCCAAGGGACCTATTAGGCCTTTCCCAAAGTCCAAAAAACAACACATTCAAGTGCTCTAACTCTTGGAATTAGTTTCTGAAGCCTGTTTTAAAAAATGGACCATCCAATAATCACCAAAATTCATATTCCATTGGAAAACCACCCATTCCAAAAAACACATTACTCTACAAGGAGAAATGGTGTCCTCTTATAATCGAGGAGAGAGGCATATTTTTAATTTCATTTATGGAAAACGTGTACCCATGATTTCAAAAACCACAAGTATAAAAAATGTATTGTCCACATTACCTAGAAATGATAAGGTCAAAATATTTTTTAAAAAATATATTTTATTAAAGTTTTTATGTAAATTTAATCCTTTTTTTAGTTTGACCCCTAGTAAATCCTTTTTTACATAATCATGTTACATTTTTTACTTTTTACTCTTCATTATGGTTAATTTTATTAGTATATCATATTAGATAATATAAATTAATCTGATTAAATATATGGAATCTATTTTCCAAATATTATTCACCGATGTGGAAAATTTTAATTTAAAATTAATCACATACACTTGATGAGGAAATATTTTTTCAATGTTAAAATAATCATAAATTTACAATGTTTTTATAAAAATCATTAAAATTTTCAAAATAACATAAATTGAAATAATTTTTCTAAAATTGAACTCATTTTACTTTATAAAAAATTAATGATATAATTTTACTTAATATATACTTTATTCAAAATAGTTAGATTTAATTAAAATTGAGTAATTTTTACTTTCAATAAAAAAATGAATCTTTTCAGTAAAATCTAAAAAATCCCCCACATGATAACTTTTAAAATTAGCTTTCAAAATTTAATTTTATTTTTCGATATAAATTTTATTAATTTTTTAAGAATGATTTATAAATTATGTGTATAAATCATGATTATAAGATATTTGAGAAAAAATATTGTTTTATATAAAACATTCATTTTTCTTTTAAATAGTTCGAATTTTATCACATATTAAAAGATATCCATTTTATTTATTTTATGAATCAATAAATAAAATTTCTGTTATCATTAATTATTACCCTTCATACACACCAGATTTAATGTCTAGGTTATAATGATAATTTTTAAATAATAATATTTTAATAGTGTGTCGTGTCTTGTTTACAAAAGATGTCGCAAGCATTGCAAGGCATATAAGTAATTGATTTTATTAAAAAATAAATATATCATGACGTATTTTATATTTTATATTCCCTTCTATGCTTGGTGATTCAAGTCATAATATCTATTTAATATGATATTCATATTTTACAATCGCTTTTTGTTATTCCCTTCCTTGATTCATGAACCCCACCATGATGAAAAATGACATTTGCAAGGCCCAGTATGAAGCTTCGTGGAATAATATAATGACTTATAGTCATTGAGAGAAGTATAATAGTTCAATTAAATCATAAAACATATAACTAAATGTTAATCATCCAAAAATAAATTTCAATTGGTCAAATAAGTGTTTGATTCCCCATCTTTAGAAATACAGTCCGAAAAATTGAATTTAATTAAATATTGAAATTGTAACTTGACACATATAAAACAAAACCTATACTATTACCTTCTAATTGTAAAGATGCATCTAATGAAACTAAAAAATCATCAATATAATTAGTATTAGGGATATATATAATAATGAATTTGATGTTTTTGGATATTTTATTTACCATATTTTTTTGGGAATTTTAATAATTAGTTCCTATAATTTTAATTATTAAAAACCTTTTAACTCTCTAAACTGATTATCTTAATTTTACACATTTTAACCAATTTCAAATACCATATTTTTTTATTATTAAATTAAAAACAAATCACACATACTATAATGTATTTAAAATAAAAAATCCTCATATATTTTTATAAGATTCATTCTTCATTTTTTAAACATTTCTCTCTCCAATCAATATTTCTACTTTCTTTAATTCATCACCATGCCATAATTTCTTGTTATCCTTAATTTTTATTATTATTTATTACAATATCCCCAAATTAATTATTACACCCAATTCACATTCTCTATCCACTCTTCCTACTACCACTTACATATCAGTGCCATTTAATTTTTTTTATTTTTCTTCAGGTATTTATTTCACCAACATAATTACTAAATATATATATCAATCATTTTAAATGAAAATATTGATATAAATTTATATATTCATCATATAATAATCCATATATATAGGTTGATATATATATATATATATATATATATATATATATCTGTGTGTGTTTATATATATAACAAATACATGTGTGTGTGTCTATATATATATATATATTTGTGTTTGTGTCTCTCTCTATGTGTGTATATATATAACAATATTTACAACTATATATGTATAAAAAATAATATATATATATATATATATACATTAATATCCGCATAATGTATACTAATGCAAAACACAGCTGTGTATTTTTTAAACAATGTAGTCTATATATATATATATATATCACATTCCAAACACAAAAAATGTTATATCTTTAATGGAAACCAAAAACATGTAAATATAAATATTTACACTTGTGTAAAATATGTTGTATAATGTTTAATATATAACACCAAAATAAAATTTTGAAAAGAAATATTTATATTCAATAATAAAGATTTCATAACAATTAAACGAGTCTTTATAAATTAAATAATTTCAAAAAACATCCAATATAAATTTTAAAATATCAAAATTACATTTAAAAAATTATCAAACCCATTTTAAAAAATAGTGAATTTTTTTCAAAAACACATATTCCTTGGAATTAATAAGAAGTATCCTAGAATGAAAAATAAATACTCCTGAAAATTCCATTCCACTACAAACGTGTAACATAATTGTATTATTTAATGAAATAACTTCATCATCGCCCATAAATATCCCCTAAAATAGTAAAAATCTCAAACATAAAATATAATAATCATTTATTCAAATATTGGGTAATGGATATGTAAGAAAGTGTGAACTCAGAATCTCAACATAAATAAACATATGATATTTCGATTATTGATATTTTGTGAAAATAAAATTTCCATAGGATTTTAAAAAAATCATAATATAAAAAAATAATCATAAAAAATAATTTACTTTGTTATGGATCAGTCGAAATGCTCTCTTAGTGGATTGGGTTCACCCATCAATCCATTATTTCCTATATCAAGTTTCAATACTAAGACCATCATAGAGGATAATTTCTCTTATTGAACTAGGATAATTTCCCATTTCGTTCCCCATTATATCAACAGATATCCATTATTTCCCATTCGATTAGAAGGCAATATATTTCTGATCACACCCATCTCATTATGATAATAAATCATATATTTCCAAAAAGATCATAAAAAACACATAATATCTCATATAATTAACCATGGAAAGGAAATTAGTTTTATAAAATTTTCATTATTTCAAAATATCATAACCTAGGAAAAATAAATAGGTTTCATATAAATTCACAATAACATATTTAATACAAGTGAAAATGGGTTTCATAGAATCATCATTAAATCATCATCACCATAAGCCATCGAGATAAAGAAGTGGATGGTATCATATGATCATATTCATATTTAATCATATAAACACTTGAAATATGTTTACATAGAATAAAAATACATTAAATATATCACATTAACCATACATTTCAAAAAACAATTCCCTTTTATTTTGACAAATGTATAAATAATAATTCTAAAAATATTGAAATATTGCATTTACTTTTAAATAAAAAAGAAAATGTTTAATTTATTTTTTAATTTGTAGAATAGTATTGATGTTTGAAAATCCATTCATGTTGTATAGGTTATAAGATAAAATTCCTTCCACACATTTGAAAAAAAGTTGTAATCAACTTGTTCAAAAAAATTGAAATATTCCTATTTAAACCATTGTAAAAAATCAATAGAAGTAAAAATGAAATTTAAAAATGAAATTTAAAAATAATTTTATTTTTATTTATTAATATTGAAAAATCAATTTTCATGATTATATTAGTTCATGAAAATTATCATTGAATAAAGAGGATATAATGTCTATTTAGCATTTGAAAAAATTTATTGATCATTATAAGTACCAACGAATGAAAAATTTTACTAACACATAAGCCCACATTTAATAACCATATTGGAGGAAATTTTATTGGGATTATTTTATTTTATCAACATAATTTCTTTCAAATAAAAATTTTAATATAAAATTATAAAAAGAAATCATATTTTAACGTAAATCCCTTACCAAAAGTCATGTCTTCATTATATGAATTAAAAAATCCTAAATAATTAAAATATATTTATTATATATAAATATATATTAATGATCAATATTAATAGATGATATACTATTTATCATTCCTTTATAATTACTAATAATCATTTTAGTGACAATAATTCTTTCAAAATGACACTCAGGGGGAAACTTGTCTCCTTTCCGTACTTTTTGAGTTTTGATGGTGTTGGTAATTGAATTATTTTTATGGTTTAATAATTCAATGAATAATAATAATAATATATCTTAAATATTAATTAATTATATACACTTTTTAACCGTTCATTAATTTATTTTGTGAACAAATAATTATATTACATCATAGGGATGGTAGTCTGACACAAGAAATAGTGATGTTTTCACTTTTCAATGCATAGAATTAAAGAATGATAATCTATAATTTAAATTTAAATAATATATATTATATAATTTTAGTCATATATATTCTTTAAATATATATATTTTAACACCATTGGAAGTAATAAATGAAAAATCAAGCGCATTGGTTTGTGGAGGTGATAGTGCACACGTACACACGTGCGATAATATCATTTTTAAAATGATTAGAATGTAATATGGTATATATGATATTAAAAATAGAAAATAATAATTATTTCATAAATATAATATAGAAACATGCAATCTATCATAATAAGAAACACATATTTATGGTTATAGAAAATCAACCTGATCGTTATATGGAGGCGGCAGAACACATCTATGCATGACCTACACTTTCCATTCACATTGGATTTAAATGACATGGAAAGGGGTTAATAAGTAATCATTAAAACCATTAGGTTATTTAAGATAATAAATAAAAATTTAATAATTTATTATATATATTTAGTGCATATATAATATGAAATAATAATTAAAGAGCATGATTAATAGTGATATCTCTTCATTGAGAAACTACCTTTGGCTTAAACCTTAATCCATGAAAAATGGTATTATGGTAAAACAAAGACCTATTTGATGTGGGGAGTGATATTAGGATGTTATTTGGGTAGTTATTGTCTAAAACATTACACTAGGGATTGTGATTAATAGAGGATAGCTGTTATAATTTTATATGGGAAGGCAGACGAAAAAAATGGAATTTTCATAGAGAATAAACTATAATAATGTATTGGCCACGTCATGCAGACCAAAAATTAATATATACATTTATATATATATAGGATAATTCTATGATACCCTTATCCTGTAAAATAAAATAAATTTTTTGTGATATTTTAAAAATTATCACTTAGGTCCCCCCTGAGAGACACATTTTACCCTTAACCATGAAATAGAATATTTATAGTATTACAAATTATTATCACAAAATAATTAATTTTAAATTATAAAATTACATTAATAAATATTATTAAATAAATATAATTCATTTTAAAATATTCAATTTCATTAATTGGTAAAATGTCATTTTAAAATAAGCTCCCAAAATTCAATGAAAATCATCATTATTAAAAATGAAATTTTGATCATGAAACTATGATTAAAATAATTTCATTCCTTGAAAAAAAATTATATGAATGTTACAAAATACTAGAAATATAGTAATGATATATTTTATTAATTTTATTTACTATTATATAAAAATTTAATTTATTAAGATAAAATAATATTTTTGTCATAAAAATAGTTTTTATATGAACCTGTCTTTTTATCAACAAGTGATTTTATATAACTTTTTAACCAATTAATTAAAATTAAAAAAATGTAAAAATTAAACATTCAAAATTTATATTATTTCATAATTACCAACCAATCCATTATCTAGGATATAAATATAATATATAACAATAATATTTTCATAGTAATTCTTAGTCTATTTATATTCTGTGTTTCTTATAAATCATGATATCAAACATTTCAAATTTATTAATGGAAAAATATATAATAAACTATATTTTTAAATTAATATATTTTCCATTTTAAATTTTTTGTTCTATAATATTCTTTAAGATATTTAGTGTTTTAAGGGTTGATAGATATCGCGTTGACTATGATAAAATGACATAATAACATCTTTTACCTATCCATAATACACCTATCTTTTATATATCATGCATTTAATAATTTAAAAAAAATTATATAACATAATTATCAAGTCTTATTCATGTTTTTATTTTATTATAAAATACATGATAATACAATATTTAAATACTTCCACAAATATTAGTATGTAATCTCTAGAGACTCTTTTTATAAGATCCCAAAATATTTCTTAGGAATTATTGATACTAAATGACATTTCAATGATGATTTATTGTATACTTGTTATATATAATATAGTATTGGGAATATAAATCATTTAAAAAATTTATTTATGGTATCCTAATTGATTATGTAAATTATAGAATTATTAGACCCCATATATTTGATCAAACAAGTCATAAATCTAGGGTAGAGGATACTTGTTTTGTATCATGACATTAACAAGATCATGATAATAAATAAACAAATACATTTTAGTTTATTTCTTCTGATAGTGATACAATTAGAAACTCAGAATATTCACCTGTTTCTACAAAAGAATTGTGCAATTTTTCTTTTAGTATCATCTTTTACTATTCCATTACATGGTAGGTCATTGTCTAGGAATCATAGTTTTTGGCAATGATCCCTGAATTAGTTCAATAGATAACATAACCAATTAATTATATGGGAGGCCGAGAAACTCTTCATAGAATACCTAAGAATATTCCTTTACAATGGGATTTCTTTAGGGACAATCTATTTTTTCACACTCAATCAAGATAGATATAATTTCATATAATTTAATATTACTAATACCAGTGAAGTAATATCTATGGTAGATTCAAAATACTTCTTACACATTTATAGAACTAATAAACTATTTTGGATAAATAATTTCAAATTCATCTCTCTGAATTTTATAATAAACATATATAAGAACAAATCAGACATTAACAATATAATATCAAATTATACCAATGGGATAAAAACAATAATAATATAAAGATACTTCCAAAAAATGTTTCATTGGGTAGAGTTTTATACATGATATGTTAGATTTCAGAACATGATTTTTTCACCACTAGTGAATCTCTCTATAAGGAAACCTCCTTAAAACGTTACATAAACTTGATTTCTCAGTTAATAATTCATTTTATTACATCTTGGGATCACTTCAATTTATTTTTATATATAATTTGGTCATAACTAAAACATTACAAAAACAAAAAATAAAAATTTGGAACATCCAATTTGTATATTTTTCTCTGACCATATAAAACATTTAATGCAAAACATGATTTTTTAACTAAAAATATACACAAAAATTATCATAACACCTTCCTTTATATTACCCATCTTAAAAAAAAAATTGATGAAATTTCAATAAATATGGGATGATTAAAAAATATTATTAAAGGGAATAAAAATAAATTTAAATATTATTATAGTAAAAATAAGATAAATCATATATCATTTATGTCTAACTTTAATTTTCATTGGGTATGAAATAAAAAAAATCACATGAAACGTACACACAATTTTATTTCAAAGAATGCCTTTAAGACCCATAAAAAATAATCAAATACCATTTTCTATAACTTAAAGCATCATATTATTAAAACCTATTCACTTTTTTATTTTGAATTTGAATAACAATATGTTATTTTTCTAATATAATCATTACCTAATATATCTGAGATATATAATGGGTACCACCCTTTGTAAAATCTAAATCGGTTATACTTGTGTGATATAATGGGAATCAACCCTTCGTATAAGCTCTATTTGACTCACTCCTGAGCTATAATGTTGATAAGCCCTTCGTATATGCTATATCGGGCTCACCCGTGATCAATAATTATGCTCAACCATTCATATATGTAATATATCATGATCACCCATGAGAAATAATGGGGCTCAACCCTTTGTATAAGATATATCAGGATCACATATTAGCTATAATGGGGCTCAACCCTTCGTATAAGATATATCATAATCACCCATTTTATTTAATGATCAAGTGATATATCATTAATAAAACATTTTTATGCTCTCAATTTTCATCATAAAACCATTCAAAACTCATTAAAACACGTATTTAAAACATATACTCATATTGAAAATACCATTTTATTTTAAAATAAAAATTTCAATACAAAAATACTTAAAACAATGTAAACATGATTTTTTAGTAATGAAAATTTCATTAAAATCAAAAATGAGGAAAATAAATTTTCCAATTTGAGAAAAGATGTTTTTTTAAAAAAATATATGTGTACCTATATATGAAAATATTTTCATTAAAAGTCAAATTTTATACTTGTAAAGGAAGATTAAAATCATTAAGGTGTCCTAAAACTTGTAAAATAATCTCATACCATATAAGTTAAGAAAATATTTATTTTGTCTTTTGTAAAAAGATACATGAAAAGAAGATTTTTAGTGAACCATCTGTATGAATTGTATATTACTGGAGTGAGAATTAATCAAAAGAATCAATTTTATTTATATGATTTAAATATACATAAAAAAAATAGAAATACATCCTATGATATTTACAATACATCCCACAACAAATCTTAACAAGAATTAAAAATGAAATAGAGGTTTAACCAAAAGAATGGAAATCGTGTTATGAATTCCCCATCCTTTTGACTGAAAGAATTATAAACATGCAATTAATTTCCTAAATAAAAAATTATATTCATTAACTATAAAATTTCAGATCCTCTTACACATAAATATTATTTATTATTGTTTTATTATGTTTATTTATTGCAATTTAGACATGATAAAATGATTAAATTTGTCTTTCTATGAGATTCTGTTTCCTAGTCTCATGGTTGGTTAACATCTTTTTATTTATGGACATTTTGTAAAATACTCATATTACAAAGAAATTAAAATAATGTGGTATTAATTTACCTTAATATTTTTTCTTTTTTCCCATATAAATTTTTTATCTCTAACATGGCGACGATTCATTTGATAAAATGTTAATGATAATTGTTCAGTTTTTTTAGCGTAATATTTCCAGCCATCAAGGATTTGATTAATTTTATTTAATATCGTGTCTAGTTATTACATCCATAACATGAAATTTGTTATAATATATATACATTAAAATATTATTTAACCATAATAAAATTTTTATGACCATCCATGAAGGTGGTATTGGAAAAAGATAACACATTATCTATAGAGGAAGTTAACTGCTATAATTTTTACAATAGAATTGATTCAATGAATAAGAGGATATGAGAAAAAGTATGGATACAAAATATTCCATTATAAATATAAAATTCTAAAATATTCATGATTATTGAGTTATTCTTATTTAATGTGTGAATTATGTGAAGATATTGTATAAGATGAAATGAAATTAAGAGTGGTCCATTAAGAAAGTTACATCTTGAGTATCACCTCCTTGAATGAACCCTTAAGGAACATGGAATTGGCCTTTTAGTGGGATAAAAACATATATCAAGTGTATTTTTATTTTTTATGAGAATTTGGGAGAGTATGTTCAAGATAGAAGGCTCATGGTAGTGAATTGAAATGAAGGAAGGGGTTCCCTTTTATAATTGAGGTGAGGGGAATTTTAATAATTTCACAAAATAGTAAAATATAATAAAACTATTCTAGATAAAAATAATTAAAAATATCCATTAAATGAATATGGAATTACATTTTAGGCCATATATTACCCATATGTATTTATTATGTATTTTTATTTTATTTTTTGATAATTTAATAAATTATTATATTCATTAAATAACATTATTGTCAAAATTAATACAATTCATTAATATGACTTTAAAAACAAAAAAAGAATGAGTCAAATTAAAAAAGAATTAGATTCTAGATATTTTATAGTTACCGAGATAATTATTATATCACCTTGAATTTCTCAAATTATTTTTATTTTAATATTTTTTATATCAATTTCTGATTTTTCCATTAATTTAATAATTGCATTATTTTTGTGAAATATATTAAGGTAATTATTTCTTCCCTAAAAATTAAAAATAAACTACTGTGAGGATGTTAAACATTTTATATTTAAAACTACTATTTTTTGATCAAACATAACTTCTAGATGGCCATATATTAAAAATTTTGTACATTATAAAAACCATAGCATGACATGTTTAACTTTTCATAAAATAAAACACTATAAGGGAATTAATGTAAAAAGCAGATCCAAAGTGTCATAAATTTTACCCAAGTTTTTTTTCTCATTACACACTAATCCAATAAATTATTGGAATGTTTTAGAAAAATTTACTAGCCCTTTTCATATTATTTTTACCCACAATTAACCAATTTCCCCTTAACTACAGTGATAAAAAATACAAATCTTACAATTCAATTTTTATAAACATAAAATATAAATATTTATTAAAAATAAACCTTATGATTAAACATATAGAAACAAATTTTTAAATTCTAAACTTATAAGTAGAATAATTTACCTTCAAAATAGACCGAAAAATTACAATGAAATCGGTTTATTCAGAAAAATAATAAATTTAAATATTAAATGTTTTTATACTAAATTTAAGTATAAAGGACATTTAAAAACCATAATATTATTATAATAAATTAAATGTAACAAATAAATTCTTTTAATCTAATCTAAATCATAATTTTCCGATTTAAATAAAATAAAATTTTAAAAATAAAACAAGAATTTTTCCCTAGTCATTGAAATATTATCATTTTCAAAATATTATAAAAATATAATCATAATACCATTTTTATATTATGAAAAAAATGAAATAAATTATTTGAAATAATTTTTCTAAAACTTTTTAAATGTAATAAAAACAATTACTTCATGAAAAAGCTAGAAAAATCATTTTTGAAGAAAACATATTTGAATGGATTAAAACCACATTATTATATTATAATTTTCTAATCATTTATGAAGAAAAATTTATTTATTTGGAAATTTATATTAATTTAATAAATTATTTAATCTTATTCACACCATCCAATTTAATTTTGAGGTTTCTTAATTAAATAATAATATTTTGTTGTTTATTTAATCTTGAAGTCACATATCTTGTATGATATCGAACTTTGTGTTTCCTTTTTAAGAAGCATGGGATGTCAAACTTTCAGGTTATAAAACGGTTTTTGAATATTCTTTAATAACATTCATGATTTTAAAAAATGGTTAAAACCATAATCAAATAGAAAATTTACTAATTTTTAATGAATTATAAGTGAACCAATCACTGATTTTGTTCCATGGTCCAACTCAAATATAGTCAAATAGTAATATCACAGTTCTTATGTAAGCCTTAGATATTGAGTATATTTATTATCAACTACATCCCTTATAATTTTTCTAATTTTTTACATTATCTATATGTTCTTTAGAGGGGTAACATTATGCACTAATGAAGGATATTGTGGATACCTATTCATTTTTAAATATATTGGTTATCCTTTCAATTTACTTTTGATAATAATTAATATAATTCCATTACCAATAAAACATGAATAATTTTTATTTTCAGTTAAATTAATTCCCATGATACATCATCCCACATTTTTACATGTGAAATGTTTGATCTTCTTCCCTCTATGAAATTTATTTGTTGAACACTATATGTTGAAATCAATTATTATTTTCATTCATTCCTATGAGACAATAGTGATTAAAAAATATCCAATATAATATTATTGGAAAATCAGACTACTTCATTATTTTTATAAATTTATCATATAAAAAAATTATTTAGAGGCTATGGTTTTAGTTCAAATGATAAGATTACATTCTTCTTTTTATGGTCAATGAAAATTCAAAAAACACAGTATAAATGACTTTTGATTATTTTTATAACCCAATTGATTCCTCCTTCAATTACATGAGTCCAATAAATATAACCTCTATATTAGTATGTATCATTATAGGAATATAATAATATGAAATGTATCCTTATGAGGTCCTCCCAATCAATCAAGTTAATGTCATTTGTGGGATTTGTATCCTGAATCATTGTTCACAACTATTAATATACTTCATATAAGTGTAAAATACATAAGAGGACACTATCATGAATGAATTATTTATGTATAAATAATATTTTCTAAATATAATTTAATAATTTCTTTATGATAAATAAATTAAAATATCCACTATTACAAGTTAGTCATAATTAAAAAAACCATTCAATGGATACTGGATCATTTTTCCATGGAGTCTAATTCTATCTAGGGTTTAAGTTATTATTAATAACACAAATTAATTAGTAAAGTAATTCCATTGTGATTTTTCCTCATTCTCATAACTAAGGGGCATCTAATTCGGTAAATCATTACAGTTAACACAACATCATTTGTGAAAACAATTGATATTATTTTATCCCTTTATAAAAAAAGGAATTTTGGGAGGGAAATAATTTTTATTATAATAAAATATTACGAAAATTTGAACTTGGAAATAATAAATCATAAATAAAATTGAAATCCAATCTTTTGAATTTTTTAGTCTCACATTAGGGTATTTAATATGTATTTCCTCTTAATTTGTATTCCATAATCGATAAAAATAAATAGACATCTCTATGAAACAAAATATAATTTCCCACATTATATTTCAATTTATTAATTAATTTCTCACATAAATACCCATAAAATAGAGCTATTAATATATATTTCATATTTCATTGAGACTTTTTTTACATCTTAAATCATCTCTAAACCAACTATGCAATACTTTATTTGTATCTTCATTGAATTATCTTAAATATCAGCTTATACATATTACTTAACGGGATACTCTTTGGGTATATATAAAATAAGGGGCGATAAATAAATCATTGTAAATGTGAAATAAGATAAAAATATATTGAGATATCATGAGAGTCAAAATCTATAACAAGGAATCAATATGGAAAGTTCTTAAAATATCACCTAAAAACATGGAGTGAGATATATAATATCACTTGATTTGGTAATCATGATAATAATAAATTGGGGAACAAATATAATTAAAATAATTATAAACATTAATCAAGGCCATCCACTAAGACCAAATAATTTTTTTGAAAAATATAATTACATCATGACCATGAGAAAAGTAATGGTCAATGAAAAATACAAGATAACCATGCGTAACATTATGGATAAAAGTTGACCAAAAAATTCCCACACATAAGTATATCATGAGATATAGAATATAAACCAATTTATTTTGGGGATATATAATTCTAGGGCCACGCTATACAATAATATATCATGAAAATGTATGCCACTTGAAAAACAAACATATAAAAATAATAAATATGAAATAAAAAATTTAGAAATAAATGGAAAACATTAAAAATCCATAAATATATATCATTGAGTTGTAATTTTATATATGATATAAATTTGGCATTATTATATCCTATACATAATTTATCAAATAAGTGTCATGGTTTATTAACGTGCATCAAATTTTTTAGAAAAATAATAATAAAATATGAAATTGATGTTATGTAGTCAAATTCATTTAATGAATATTTTAAAAAATAATTTATCATACATCAAAATGATTAAGAGAATATGGTCTCCAATGAAAAATAATTAAACTAAAATATTTTATTTGAATAAATTTTTGGTTTTTAGATACACTAATTTGAAAATAATCATTATAATAGTGGAACATGAAATTGATGAAGTAAAAATGTTTCCTTTTCCAGGATTGATTTTGAGAGAAGTCTAATAGATGAATATATAAAGATATGAATATCACTATAAAATATAGGTATAATATAAGATTATAAATCATGTATGGATTTATAAATAAAATATAATAAAAATATATTAAATAGAGAAAGAAGAAGAGAAAGAGGGGTATATGTTAATAAATAACCTAACCTAAAGAATGTGAAAGAGTAGGAAATAACCCTTACCTGATGTCCCATAGTTATTTATATGTTTCATAACCAGATAAATTATGATGTTAAATTCATTTAATAGTTTTAGTAGAATCTTTTTCAAATTTAGTCCATAATTTATTATCAATATTTATCATACTTTTGTTATATTTAATTTAAAAAATTCAGTTTTTATAATTTTAATGTTCAATAGTTCTTAGTTTCAAAAAAATAGAGGTAATTTTTTTATAAAGTGTCCAGTTTTTAAATATGTTCATTATTGTTATGATATATGGTTTATATTATTACTATGTGCATGGAGATTAATAAAATATAGGATGGTAACTAACTCTAAAAATAATACATGGTATGATTATTTTCAATAATAAAAAATAACTTGAATTTTTTTAGTTTAATATTATCATTAGAATAAATATTTCTTCATTCTATTAAAAATTATTATTATCATTTTATATTAAATCATGATGTCATTTCATAAAACATTATCTATGAATAGAATATGTGAAATATAATATAGCAATGTTCACTTTGGTAGCCTAAAATTTACATGTATGGTGTATTTATATGAAAAGAGTTTTAAAAGAAGACATAAACGAGTAAAAATACTATTATTTGAAATACCTTGTATTTGGTTTAGTTTTTTTCCATGAATATCACAGAAATATTCATGATATGAATATGAGGTAGAGTTAAATACCTTGGATGGTATATATAGATCACCATGAATGTTGATATGGCATAAAGGCTCCCAAACATGGTGTTATTACATAATGTGTGGTGGGAAATTTTTTATAATGGTATAAGAATATTTGACGTGTAAATTATGTTTGTTACACTCTTTATGTGGTAGAGAAGATGAAAATAATGCGGAAAAGAAAACACAATTATGTTGTTTCTTCTTAAACTCAGTAATTCCATGTGAAATTTTGAGGGAAATCCATTATCATAAAAAGGGAAACCAATCTAATGTTTATTAGTTGACATTTTTTGTATATGGAGAGTATATTTAAGAATATTTTAATACTAAAAAACATTTATTCCAACATTTATATAGGAAAAGTTATGTTACTTTTTATATTAGATAGTGACAAATTTTTTACATATTATTGTAAATCATGATAAGATGAGGTCGATACTTCTTCTTGATGTATACTGGTACATTACATATATATTGGGTAGAATTAATTTGGAATGTAGATTCATATTTTTAAAATTTATAAGACACAATTATTTTGTAATATGAAATTTTTAGATCATATTAATGGAGTCAAGTTGTATATTATGAATAATTAATTTTAAAGTGATTTAATACATGAAATTAATGGATTTTGATATGTGATAATAAGGGTTTCCCTATAAAATATTATAAAAATTGATATATGTTATAATAATGTTTTCATGAAAAACATGACACAATATGTATTATAGAATTTTGTTCAACAACTGCTTTGATTTTTAATAATTGAACAATATGAAGTATTTAATGTTTTCTGTTTCTGCTTTAAAAATAATTAAAATGTCTATATTTGAATAATGTTTTGTCTTTTCTATCCCACTAAATAATAAAGTTACATCTACTCTGAAATTGAAGAACTTGAATAAATTAATTTAAAATATTTTGAGAATCTCCTCATCTGGGAAATTTGAGAACAATTAATCACTACTAATTTTAAACAACTAATGTTGTGTTGATTCTATTATATCTGATGATGATCTATCTCATAGATGTTAATTTAATAAGAATTAATCCCTCATATGAAATGTGGAAGGGATTTTTTGTTCCTTATAATATAATCATTTTCATGATTAACCATGAATTGATGAAATCTATCTATTTTTTAAGTCGACTACAAATGAGATACACAAAATTTCTCCACCATTTATTTCACAATATCTACCTAAAGAAGGAATAACATTAATATCTTACTAAAACTATTCATATTTGGAGCCAAGAACATGTCGGTATGTTCATACCTCTAGTGAAATAATTGTTTTGAATATAATAGTTTATGTAATACCTTGAAGGATATTCCTAATGAAATTTTCATTCCAATATATGTCTCTTTCAAATACATGAAATAGAGGATCAACGATATTATTGTTTATTTAGAGAAAAGAGATAAATAACTGGAATATAATTTATTATTAGACACATTTTTCACATGGATATCAAAATACATTTTTTGGATATATATATATTGAATGGATTTTTATAGTATTAAATAATTAGGTTGTTGAAATCATAAATAAAGACAATTTATTTGAAATAATTAATGATTTTTCAATAATTTGATTTATATCAGAAGTATATACTTTAATCCCATAATTCAAAATAATAAATCAAATCCCACAAGTTAAAGGATAATTTTCATTCCTTATAATATAGGATTCAAATTCATGAACATATAATTGTAAAGATAACAGAAGATTGTTGTATTCGATAACATTTAAAAAAAGATGAGAAAATATCCTCAATATTAATTTTATTTCATGATCATATCATAATAATAAAATTTCTCTAGATAATTGTGTGTGTAGTTCTTATTTTTAAATGAATCATGACAGTTTGAAGTCAATTTATAGATAAAAATTTTATAATAGAAATAATACAGAATATATTAGTACATCTATTGTGAGAATAATAATATTTAATGGAAGTGATTCCCTAAAAAATTTAACTAAATATTACAATTATTTAAAAATAATATCTGATCAAAAGTAAATTGATTTATATTTTAAAATAAATGTCATGATGTGTGGGTTGCAACTAGGGATATAAAACGTTTGGATATAATGGCATCAAATTATGGACATAATATAAACCCACAAAATTAAAATATATTTTATATCTAGGTGGTCGGAAAATAAGTTGAAGAGAAATACTCAGAATAATGAAATGAATATGTTTAACTAAAATAGATTTATATGTATTGAAAATATTCTTGTATGGGCAACAATTATGGTGGTGATAATTAAGATTCATGATATAAATATAAACTGATAATTTTAATAAGGAAATTGAATAAAAATATCCTCACAATATGTATTTAAAAAGAGAAATAATTTTCTGATCCTTTTTTTACATAAAATGAAATAACATAAATATAACACACATATGATGTCTAATAGGGATACTCCACTAAATATAAAAACCCACTTCTATTTTTCAATATGAATAAACACTATTATATTTTTCATTAAATCCTTTGAGGTTTGTGTCGGAAAAAGAAAGATAATGAAAACTGATATATAAGTCAATGAATTTAATAAAAGAATTAGTTTTTTGGATGACATTATATAGATACCATGTGGATACTCTGTGAAATAGAACCATTATTACATTTAGGGTATGATCATTTTCCTTCTCAATTGAAAAAATAAATTCATTTTTACACATTTATAAGTGAGTGAATGTGTTAAATGAAGATAATTAACTCTAAATGAATAAATAAAATTCTATTTGATGTTATCAAAGAATGATGACCTCATATTAATAAAAGATATATATTAAAGGTGTATGAATATTGACCATATTTTAAAATAATGTTTATTCACAACACCTAATCAAGATATAATATTAATGAAAAAGTTTTATGGACTAGATCATGAATGAGATTTTTTATTTATTTCAATGAAACATTATACATTATTAAAAAATTATTGAAAGAATTATGTGATCCATGTTTTCTAAGTTAATTACACAGAGAATCATAAATGTAACAATTGAGAGTTATCCCAAATATGGAGCATGAATTAATGATGTATCATAGTTGAGAATAAATTCTCAACCTTAGTGCTCCCCCAAAGAAGAAATAAAATACCCAATTATTCATCTATCCTCTAGTTTTTATTTAAATTTATAGAATTTAATGTGATCTATGTAAAGTATTGGGAGATGATGAAGAGACTAATATCATATATTGATAGGATATTGAAAAATATATAATTAATATTCTAGAGATTATGGAAGACACCATCATGCTATGACCTATCATCTAGTATCATAAATTATATTTTATGAAGAATTAATTTTTTAATAATATAAGAAATCTGATCTCTATTACTATGTATCCCCATCCACATCAGCTGAGATAATTTATTATCTTCCCAAGAAATTCCATCATCCCCATGTATTTATTTATCATATAGCCCACACCCATCATAGGAAAATTCATCACATATGTAAAATGTCTCCACCATTATTATAATGTACTTTTACTAGATCCTCCATGACCCTATATGGGACTCATATCTTATGGCAATAACACATCCCAATATACCAATTATATTTTTATTTAATAATTTTGCATATTGATTAAGGAATTCGTGGTATATAATCCAACAATATCCCACTTAATTCTTGACATGCTTAATATAAAATGATGAAATATCACTCGGATACCACTATTACATTTTATTCTCACCCAATACAATTTAAATTGATATTTTCATATATGACCTAAAAAATCAAAAACAGGGGTTTGTTCATCCTAGGGAATCACCCATCATATAGAAGCACCTCATATCTAGACATGTTCATCACCATTATTATCAAGTGTTTTGACATCAAAATCCATGATCCATATTGAACTCACATCGTTTGGGAAGCATACATCCTAGGAAATCCTCAAGAGGATTATTCATCCATGTCACATATCAATCTGGAATGATGCTATAAATAGTCTAGAAATACTTTTATATGATGGTAATGGTATATTAAATATTTTCATAAAGGTAATTATAATATATTAAATTTATTATAGAACAGGTAAGTGGTGAATTAAAAATTTAATATTGTTTTTGATACCCTTACAACACACCATGTGTCTAACCATTGCATTGATTCCAATTATTTTTGGAGGAGTGAGTTTTTGTGAGATCTAGGGTTTGATGATAAGGATAAGTCATTTTAGATTTTGGTTCAGATATATATTTTGAAAAACAATGTTCCTTATACAAGAGGTTAAACAGATGTTGTATTGTTGTTTATATAGCCAATAATGGTACATTAGAGTAATATATTGATGATTTTATTATTTTAGCCAATGAGTACAAATATTTTAACTTCATGTGACTTTTGAATTGAAATGATTTAAATTTAGAGGTTTTTTTACATCTTAACAAAACCATCATAAAAAACTACTTTTTAAATATTTTAAACAATGTAAAATATTTAATTAAATATAACATATATTTAAAAAAAATTATTGAGGAATTTCAAAATTATGTAGATTATTTTGAAAATAATAATTTTATTCATTAAATTCATTTAAATCAATGAAAAATATTATATAAATATTATGTAACATTTCTAACAGGATGATGGCATAAAAATTAGGGTACACATAAAAACTATTTTTTACTATTCACTATAAAATTATATTTCTCATAAAAATAAAAAAAGTTACTCAGTGATAATTTTAAAATTTTATTAAAAACATTATTTATAATTTAAAAGAAAAATATTTTAATAATTATAAACTCTACTTTTAAATAAAATCATAAAATACCAAGATATTTGAATTTATTTAGAGTAAATTATGTTTATTTTGATGTGAGTTAATTCATTTCAATTTTTATAATTTAATAATTTTTTTATAACTAATAATAAATTCAAATTTAAATATTATAATAAAAATATATTCCTAAATATTGTAATTCTAATATTTAAATTTAGATATTAAAATTATTTTTCTACTAAATATATTTAAAAAATAAGTTATATATATATATATATATTCTGTTCTATAGTTTTGTAAGTAATAATAAATTATTACAATATTATATTAATATTTTTTGACCTAAAATTTTAGGCATCTTACTACCATAAACTATTATATTATTTATTCAATAATTAGTCATTATTTATAATGGTATGTTATTGTTCCAACTACAAAAAATCATTATAATTTACAAAGATACCACTTATTTTCATTATTATTACATTAATCATTGTTTTATCAATGAAAAAAATTTGAATATTTTATCTAATAGATTGTTTTATTATTATAGAATTATTAACATATGTGATAATTTTTATAGACCCCAATTTACAATATTTTCAAACTTTAACATTTTTTTCTATGTATTTATTACTCTATTACAATATTTTTAATTTTATACAATATATTTATATCTTTCATGCAAATTATTTTTATTCCAAAATGATGTGGTTTTTTTAAACTATAATTTTTTATGATATGGAATATAAATTTTACCAAACATATATTTTGGGGGATAAATTTTTAATATTACAAAATTAGGAATTATTTTAGTTAGACTAGGTGCACAAAATCTTTAATGTCTGTAAGTCGAGGATTTATGTATATGATCCATCAAACAAAGTTAAATGTGTAGAATAAGATGTCATGGATTACCCCACTATTATAGAATAACAAATGACAATGGTGGAGTAGAAGTATAAGACACTTCAAGGATTAAAGATATTGTCAATACGTGTTCAATGGTAGAATGAGAATCTTTAGTGGAACTAGTTATTGTATAAAAATTATATCTGAGATCTTTAATCTTACCACTTTGAGTAATTTTTTATTGTTATAATTAAAATTTATAAATTAAGGGATACTACATTAACTAAAAAAAATAGTTTCCTTGAAATGAATATGAGTAGTGTTTTTTGTAAGTAGTCACACCATCAATTCAACTTTGTTTATAGTGTAGTAAATAAATAAATATTTAATATTGTAGTTATATTTTTTTTGATACATGTATGAATGAAAAAAAATTGAATTGTTAATATACTAAAAACATATACAATGATGGCTAATTAATTTGGTATTTTGAAAAATGGTGGGGGGTTATCCAAGAAAGATATAATTATCTTTTGGTTTTTGACCCAAGCCATGTTCCATTTTATATCATAAATAAAATACATGGTTAACCGAATTTAAATAATATTAATATACTCTACAATAATATAATATGGTGATTACCCATATTCATTAATGATACACCTTGAGATATTTTGGGATTATTATTTTCTAAATGTAGGATTTTACATTATATTTTAGTGTTGTAGTGAATCCTCTGTCAACAATGAATTGTTTTGGAAGTGATTATAAATCAATATCATAGTTTAACTCTTTAATTTTTTAATCACTCTATTCTTCATGTGGAGTCATTTCAAATTTATATCTTATTATATCAATACTAATGAGGTTTATTATTAATATTTATATTTTTAAATATTTTGATGCTCAATTAAGAAGGATTTTCTGAACAATGAAACAACTATCAATAGATGTTTTTAAACTACTCCCCATTCAAACTTCATCATCCAAGACCTCTATAACAACATGGTTCAACTAGAAATAATTGGTCGTGGATTGAGAAATGTGACCCGTATTATCCTGATCACCACACTTAATCTCTACTTCACTCACCCACTCATCTCAATTTATACAAATAATCCAATTGATGGGACCTAAAAGTGTCCAAATGCTGCATTATAAATGATGGAGGGATGGTTATATCAACATATTCTACCTCAAATTGAGTCAATGGTTCTATAACAATAGTATGATAGTCCATGGTACTGTGGTTAAGTCATCTTCATAGGCTTTGGTCTATGGATATTTAGGAAATGTTATAAATAAGTGACGTGTCATGTGATTTTACTTCCATGTGTGCATCATAATGTAGAGTAGAACGGGCTACATGATGGTGGTTTATGGGTTATCGATGATTTAAAAGTGGATGAACAAGAATGTGGTAACATAAGATCAAAAATAGAAGAATATATCGATGCTCGGGTTTTGAGATCTGTAAACATCTACACATGAAATTTTTCCATAGAGTATAGGTCACATAACGTTTTTAGTTAGAAAAATATTTCATTGGAAAAAATATAAATATCCCACATTTTTTAACATCCAATCAAATATCATGTTCATATTATAGAATAAGATCTAGGTCACATAGGATTATATGGCTATCAACACTGAATAATACATAATTCCTGTTTTAAATAAGTTGACATAATATATTTTGAATTACATGAAATGGGTCATGATTATCATTTTATATAGTAGTTGAGATGGACACTCTGTGTTCCATAGAATCACATGTCATGAATATCTACGTGAATTGATTTTGTTACAAAGGTACCTCACCAGTCAACCCTATAAGATGAACTCATTGTGTCATGCATAATATATTTTATATACTCCCTATTTTTCTATTTATTTTCACATATTATAACCTTGGTGTCAGAATTTGAAAAACAAGTATTTAATTCTAATTGATCATTTTCATAGATCGTGAAAAGATAATCCTACTCATCATCCAAGTCCAATTAAATTATGTTTTTTTTTATTTTAAAGTATCTTACCTTCATGGATATGATGACATGGTATAATTATATGAGCTAATGGGTTTATAACTTTCATATAGGCATTCAAAAATCTGTGAATGGTCCCACATATAATATTTTTATTTTTGGTAAACCATTATCTATCAAGGTGAAGTCCTCTGGCCACTAATTTAATGCATTCATATGTGATTGGGAATAGTCCTCCATTATAAACCTGGTGTTTAGTACACCCATGGAGATTAGCACATTTTATAGAATAATCCCATATGTGATAGATGATGTTTAACTACTACCCTATGTGTTAGGGAATAGACATCCAACCATGGAGTTAGTACCCCTAGGTGATGAGGAATAGTCCTCCATAAGAGTCAAAAATCCCCTGAACTAAAAATCATATTTTAATGAGTCGTGAGTCCCCCAATAATGACACCAATTTGGGTTAGATATTAATTAATATGTTTAATCATGTTGTTAAAGGTCCTACTATATATTGTAAATTATGGTTTCTATCAAGAGTGAGTTTTATCTAGTCTAGGAACATGTGACGTCAAAAAGGAATTTTTTCCCCCAATCAATATAAAATATCTATGTTTTCAAGGGGATTATCTATTTCACCAAGTACCATGAGTCATGACCAAAATTTATGTTCCATCCTTACATTGGGTGATTGAGCATCCATGGTGGGTAACTTTATACTCACTTCTACATAGTAATATTTAACTATTCATGTTGTGTATATAACTATTATTCAATGGGTGATGGTGACCATTGTAGATGTGGTACAGGTAGTGTTTTTTTAGTTCATGAATATGAGTGTAGTTTTCGAATATAGTAAAAATATTAATTACAATAATGATTTTTTCTTCCATTATAATAGGATTATCATACTTTTTGAGCACATCCCAATATATTTACATTACTTTGTAATTTTTAAATGTTCCATTGTTCAAGGTTGTCAAAATTTCATGCATGCACATTGTTTTATATATCGAAAGGGGCCTTTTTATTATCATTTTTTGTTATTAATTTTTACATACATTGGTGATATGCAATCTATTGATGGTTTTTTATACTATATCAAATAATATGTGTTTTAACATTTTGGTGGAAGTTTCTTGCACTAGGATTGTAAGAGAAGAGATGTGGGTGGAAAATTAAGCTTATAATTCTATCCTAGTAAGGAATTCATTGGTCATATCATGTCATTTTTTGGGTTAATCTTTATATGAAACTAGCTCTATTATCATAGAATGAGCTACTACTTCCCACTAATCATTAAATTTCAAATGAAATTCACATTACACTTCAATAAAATTAACTTATATGTTTTTTCATAAAGTAGATTATGATAAAAAATACGTATGGATGTCCGTAAATATTCTGTATCCCCCTCTTATATCCTTGATTAAAAATGGATATCATCAATAAATAATCCATGAATCAATCATGAATATCATAAAAAAACCTAATTGATCAACCCTATGAAAACTACTAATTAATTTTTTACCCTAATGGTAATAAAAAATGATTAATTTCCCAAGTGGTCCTAAAAAAATATCCTTCTAAATATCCCCATCCTTAGTCGTAGTATAATTATATCAACAGATAAAATTAATCACTATGAACTCGAATGATCCATTAAATTTATCAAATAAGGAATTAATACTCATTTTTATAAAAAGGTCCATTATATTCTTTAGGTAAAACTATTTACAATCCATGTAAAGATAGAAACCACTATCATCCATCATTATAATCAAAATATAGATCTTTTGGGAGATAAATCAAGCTTGATGATTCCGTACTATAATAGATTAATAAATTTATTCTATAACCCTTATAGATTTAGTATATGTATTATATAATGGTTTCTAAAGGTAAGGGAGGCACCATGTTTTAACTATATCCTAAAATCCCTTTTATATTGAGGAATGTTACATTAAATTGATCAAATAATGAACTAATACTCATTTTTAGAAAAGGTTTCATTATTTTCTATAGGTTAAACTATTTATAATCCATGTTAAGTTATCAACCACCATCTTACATCATTACAATCAACAAAAGAGATCTGTTGGGAGATACATAAAGTGTGAGGATTCCATTCTATAATAGATTAAAAAAATTAATCTTTTACTCTTATAGGTCCATTGGAAGTATCATATAAGGGTCCCTCAAAACAAGAGAGGAATCATGTTGTAACACTTTCCTAAAATCCATTTCATATTAAGGGGCTAAATTTTCAACCATTTTATAAAACTATCAAATAACTCTTGAACAGCTCCTGGAAATTCATTTAACTTTATTTTTTCTGAACCAAGTATTGAATAAGAAAAAAAATAAGATATGGCCATAATATCTATAATTCATCCTATAATATATCTGTCTAAAAAAATTAATTCTGTAAGCTTCGATTTTAGAGAAAATCTTTCATCTCTAGTAATAAGAAATAATAGAATTCATAGAGTACAACTATTTGTTTCTATTGATGAGATCATATAGTTGTATATGTTACTAGAAGAACCATCCAGCTGATTTTTAAAACCCCATCATTAGCTCACATCCATGACAAACCTCAATCAATATGGAATAAACTATTACTTGCATTAATGAAAAAAGGTACATTGAATACTATGTATTACAATCCACAGTACACTGACCGATTTTAAAGAAATAAATGAGTGAGAATCTATAATGACCCTTAATTCATACACCAATATTTTTTTTAAAAAAGTATATAGTTTGTAAAATAATCATCAATTCAGTAATATATTATATTTCAAATTCTCTATGTTAACCGAGAATCGATCCTAAAACAAAAAATCTAGTATACTGTTCTCATCTTCGATTTTAATTATTATCATGCCTTTAAGTAAAATGTTTTCTTAGGCATGATTCTAGCACAACCAAGCAATATCGGTGGTATGCCCTTTCACTAGGGTCACTGTTATTGAAACATTAACTGTGGATAATGTGGTGGATTATTCATCCAATCACATATCATATTGTCCTCCAGACCACAATAACCTCCATATTTTGGTAGATACATAAATAGTATGTCACATCCTTATTCATTAAAATAAAAAATAACATCATTTCCCTTACCCTTTGGGTGATAATTTTCGGCTCCTAATAATAATGAGTATTAGGGTCTATGATGATAACCCATATACCACATAGGTAAATGGTCCCCTCTATACAGTTTAACTAAACACTAAACCCTATCATAACACATCATTATAAATAACTCTAGTCAATTACAAAGTATTTTTAATGACTTCTGAATTCTATAAAACAGTAATATGAATCATTAGAGAAAATGGACATATATGAAATAAATTATAAGGACCTATTACCTCTAAAATTAATGATATTTTAACTTATTTTGAACAAATATGTATGCTCATAAACATCACTCTATAATAATAAACAAATGCTTTCCAATGTTGGATATATAATAGCTCACACAACCACTTAGAGTAATGTATGGATATTAGATTCTCTTCATGTAGCCATTCCTAAATTTATCCCATATTATCATAGAAAAATTATAACCAAGCTTTTACATAGTATATCGTTGTAATTTACATTTGTATAATAAAATAAATACTTACAGACTCAAATTCTCCTATAATTATTGAATAGTATTTTTTGTCTTTTTTCCTTTTAAAATATTTCTATTTATATATCAGTTACATATTCATCATATCTATGATTTATTTTCACTAGTACATATGAATTTTTTATTATAATTCCAAAATCACTACCAGTTACAACATCTTGTGGTAAAACATAGTTTTTCAAAACACTCTCTCTACCGCTACCATGTGATTTTTTTGCATAGGAAGTATAATTATATCAAAAGAATCAAATTTTTTCATTGAAAATATGTATGTGTTTACTCATAGTAGATCATGATAGACTATAAATAGTGATTGAACAAACAATACAAGTGATTATTATGACAATTTTATCTATAATTCAGAAATTTATATAAATATAATACCTATTAAAAATTCATCGTTCCTCATGTAATGATATAGTTACTATCAATGATCATACTCAAAATAATTGGGGGCCTCAGAATCCATAGAAAAAAATTCCTATTCTATTTCATTTACTATGATTATTTAATAATATATCCTAAAAACCCATGATATCCGACTAAATTCTTAATCTAAACACCATTATAAAACACTTACTCAAATTTCATTCATTCATGAACATACCCTATCAGGTTTTCATCTATCCCAACCTAATAATTTCATGAGACCACCTAATCCCATAAAAATTATTTCAAGGGGTGTTACAATAAATAATGGTATAAAACACACGATATTGGATGAATTACACATTCTTTATATAATGAAATAACTAAAACTTAAACAATATTCATATGTATTAAAACCAACTAGTACATAAGTAAATTTACATATTTATTTGTTAGTCAAAAAAATCCATAAACAAAACACTAATGCTAAATTACAATGAATAGAAAATAATATAAAACTCCACTTCACCCTGGTTTGATCAAAACATGCCTAAACTAACAATATTAAACCTAGAATAAAACAAGATCCTATATATCATAAAGAGGATTGAGAATAATGGTATGAGTGTAAAACTATAATAAGTATGATACTCTTATAAACTATAAAATTTCAAGTGAAATGTCTTAGAAAATACAATATAAAATATACAAATAAATTTAAATTCTTTAGTTATAGAAAAATATGATGAAAATAACACGATTGATATGTCATTCACCATATCATCCACATCATCACAACCAGATTTCCACAACCAACCTAATTACACCACATCAAACTATCAATAACAATAATGACAAAATCTATGACTATAGTAACGTTTTGTCCCAATAAACATGACTATATAGCTACAAAAACTAATTAATAGTGATAATAAAACAAAAAAACTACATCTATATTTGTGGTGGGAATAAAATACCTTATATATTATACTGAGCCTATGGAATACCACATATATTTCAAAATAACCCCAAGAGAAAAAAATAATTGTTTTCATAACTAACAAAAAAAATTAACATCATAAATTAGAAAACCCATAATATTTTCAAAAAAATAAATATAACCACAAACTAGACCAAAATTATCATCAAAATATAGAAAAAAAAGAATCATATAAACAGATTACACTACCCATCCTCTATTCTAACATCAACCAGTATTTAGAGAAAATCATAACGAATCGTATTTCAAACCACATAACCCAATAAGTATTACAGTATCTTAGTATCACGAATCTGTCATCATTTTATTAATTTTATAATTTCATTTATAACTCTTATGGTTCACAATGAAATATTAATAATTTTATAAACATTATTTTATATAAACATATTCAATAAATCCAAAAACTACAAATTTCATTATTTTCTCCAATTTTAATATTAGATAATCATTTTCCACATTCATAGTTTTAATTCAAGGTATCAAAACCCATTTTATTTAATAAACATAATGTCTTTCTATTTTTTCATTATTCTTTGTCAATTTAATTCTCAATCCCACACAAATTTCATTATTTTACTTTATATAATTTTTTGTATGATTCAAAATAAGTACTAATGACCAGATTATTAGGAATATATAATTTTAGTCGATATATAGAAATAAGAATTTAAAAGATCCCAAATAAATTCATTGGTAATGATTATAACTCAATAACCAATTTCATAATCTTAATAAGAAACTCCAAAAAAAAGTGTGATCAAACAAACTAATTACACATGTAAATCTATTGATATATACTAATATGAGAATATAATTTAAACTTTTAAAGGTGTGATTTATGGTTGTTTTCCATTATTAATTTTCATTTTTATTATAAAAAGTGGAAACCCAAAGGATATTAAATGAGAACTCCAAGTCCCCATGAAAACTATTACATTATATATGATCTATTTAAAATAATATGAAACAATGTGGAAAGAATAAAAAAAATATGATTTTATATTTAAAACATTAATATTAAAAATCATGGTGTAACATAATACATTATGTGAAATTTGGTTTCTTATAACATGAAATCCCAAAAAAATAACTATGTAAAACCCCCATAGCTCCCTTAAAAATCCATAGTCACAAAACTTTAAAAAAATTGATGTTAAAATTAGAAAATATATAATTAAATTTGTTATTTCATAATGTATTGATCATTTTAATTTCATACAAAACTCTCATCCATTTTTAATTCCATAAACGTTTATAAATAGTCATGACACTTCCAATTTTTCAATGATATAAAACATAAACATTGGGAGATTCATGGACTAACAATATGGCATGATTTTCCAAAATCAGTTGCTATGTATGACACCAATGTCCTGGTATATGAATCATTTCATTATAATTTGAACTACCACATCACAATAAATGGTATTATAATATAATTAACATGCTAAAATACCAAATAGTATAACTCCCTATCCATGTATAACACATAGGAAAAATATCAGAGCTGGTTAGAAATCATGGCATAATGTAACATGTGACATCATGATCCTGGTTCCCTTCAATTTTTCCTTGATACTATGTGCCACATGGCCAAAAGGTTTCTTCCCCATAATCCAGAGGCAATAGACTAGAAGTGAGGGACTTGGGTGCATCCGTGGAGAGACTATGAACTCGTGTTAGAGTGGATCATAGTGGATATAATAAGCAGATAAATCTCAGAAGCATGGTAATAATGAATAACTAAGTGGAAGAATAACTAAATAATGACCAAATCAGAAGCCGAAAACTAAATCATATGTAATAGATAATGATGTATTTTCATGTCCCTCTAATAAAGGAAAACATGGAATCATGTAGAATGTAGTTTTACTATACAGTCTATACAAAAATAATAAAAAAACATCAAAACTATCCAACCATCTTGTGTTCCAAATCGGTCATCTACTACCTAACTCCATCCAATGGAAGAAATATAGTCAGGTGTCCAATGTGATATTCATACCCTTATCAACTCCTACATACTAATAATCTTCATGAGTACTATTAGTTTCCCAAAGAGGGTTTCAGAAGAATCTTTTTTGGCCACCATTAATGGAATCTATTCCATCTAATCTTTGAATATAAGTTAAAATAATTTGGAGGTGTATTTTCAAGTAATGTTTTTACAGTAATGTAAACACCCAAATACATGCTTCAACCTCAGATAGTGTTTGAAAAAGTATCATTTAATTAATTAATTCACAGGTTATGAATATTGTAAACCATAATATATATGATATATGTAATTTTGGAGGATCTAAGGTGTAACTCGGACATCCTATAATGAGGATAATAATGTAAGAGTATCCAAGGTAGTAATGAAGGCAACCTTGAGCTTATGGTTTGAGCCAACTCCTATTAATAAAAAGCATTCTAGATATGGAGATTAAGTGTAATACAAGGGGAATCTCCCAAGGCATTCCACCTTACATGATTCTAACTGAGTACAAGGATCTTGTCCAAGGTAAAGGCATGATAAGAATAACCCGAACCAATGGGGTGTTTTCATGGTGCCACATGATTAGAAACATTTAGCTGGATCCAATGAGTTTATCCAATGAATCTTAATATCTGTATGATACTAAAGGGATCTAATGGTGTCGATTTATGAATATTCTAGTTGAAATAGATCATTTTCAAAGGTGGTTATATCCCTTGGAAACCATCTCCTTGAACTGAAATGGAATCCTCTCTGTGATCAATGAATTACCTCCAGAATCTAGGTTTGGCTCAAGTCTGACCACTTCTTTTTGTATAAAAGGAATAATATGTGATAGGCTCATAATAATTATCTCATTGTTTAATTAGGCCATGTAAAACACATAAATTTTTATAAGAAAATTTGTTCATTACATTACCATTAATTATCGTGACATCGTATAATATGTAAATGAAACCATTTATTTCTTTAAATCCATATTCAATTATTTAGTTCATTCATTTACCTTTCATAAGCATGATAAAGTGGAATAAGGACTTTCAACCATATACAATTCAATTTTAATTAACTAAGAGAAGTGATATCTATAAATATACTTTCCATTTAACATTTAAGAGATTTATTTATTAATTAAAAAAATTACCATATACGTTTCAAGAGAAAATATAGATGTTATAGCAATTGTAAATTCATTTATTTGATTAATCCCTTACTATTATCAAGGTGAAGTCCTAACACACCCGAATGACTATACAGATTGTAACATCAAAGGTAATTATTGAATAATAAATTTTCATATATATTTATATTTTTTCATTACATAGTAATTTTTCTTTAAATGAGATTCTTTTTTCGATAGTGTACTTGACAGGAAAGAATGAGTTTCTCCGAAATCTTACGTTCCACACCAGACTGCGTTATACCAAAAAATAAAACATTATTAATATTATTATTTTAAATGTTAGTTAATGCCTAGATTTTATATTGGAAGGAATGAGATGACCTAACTGTATTATTTTTACACATGTTTCTTAATTTTTTTACTTTCTTATAACTAATTATATGTGTTTAATATAAGAATAAATCCAATTTTAAGCATAAAGAGCTCTACTATTTTTAAAAGGTGATTTTACCGCCTATTGATTGAGAACACTTTTTAATTCTGTATTTTGATAGTTTTATAAATTTTATATGAAAAATTAAACTTCATATTTGGAATAAGGACACCAATAATTACTTCTGTTGATTTTTAGGTATTTTTCTAATAGTATCAATTTTTTAATGAACAGTGAAAAATAATGCTTTTTAATTCAAAAAAAATTATATATTTTATTTACATGTTTAGGTTATCCTTATAATTGGTTTTAATATATAAATAAAATTTTTTAACCTTTAGTCCAGTTTAGTTCATTGAAATCAATTTCAAATTTAAAATTGATATAAAAACACTATGAACTTTTGAAAACTTTTACCTTAAAAACTTGTTTCCTTAATCTGTCAATAAGATTATTTGTTAAATTTACTTTAGTCACATCTATGAATTTAATTTTTAAAAACTTATATACGTGGTTTTCATTAGTATAAAAAAATTTATCTAACAGAATAAAAATAATTTTTGTTGAGTGTTAACTTTAGTATTTTATTCACCACAGTTAAAGGTGAATAGGGTAATTGAAGGTAAAAATAATATAATAATAATTTAAAACTAGTATAACACTCATCCTATTCTCATTGGATGAGTTATTTAGGAAGATGAAAATACTTGGGATGAAATTGTGGCCTTTTGAAGACACTTGTGTGTGATTATTAAATTAATAACATTTTATTTAATGTGATAACAATGATGTTATAAACATGTATCTTATTACTACAATAATTTTATTATGGGGTTATATAACTGATTTCTTAGTCTAAAAAATATTCCATTACAAGGATACAATATTACACATATCAAGGAATTGTTTTATAATTTTGAGACATTAAAATTTTAATTTTAATTATGATACAATGATTAATCAGTAAAAGATTTATTAAAAGAAGAATCAAAGAAATGATATTAATTACATTAAAATGAATATAAATTGAAATATTTGATTTCATCAATAAATTTTATAGATTAATAATACATTATATTGATAATTTAATCTATTTTTTTAATTAATCATTTAGTTATGTTTTTTTTAAAAAGTTATCAAATGAATAGTTTTAAAATTGACATAATTAATGTTTTAAAATATAAAATATTTAATTAGATAAATTAAAAGTTATAAAAAATCATGGTTTGGAAACTATTTTTGTTAAGTCTCCAATTTCCATTAATGACTCATTCATTTGTCTTTTAACACGATATGCTAATTATTTTAACATTCAATGTTTAAATTACTTAATAAAATTGTAAGAGTTAAAAGTGTCAAAAACATAAATATAAGGATTAGAATATATCCAAAACTTTTCTATTTTTTATAGGTTGAATGGATTTAGTCCCATCATCATCCTATATTCTAACCTAATCATTTTGAAAAAATTTGTAATTGAAAATATAATATTTTTATTAATTCCAAGAGTTCCCCTCACCTCTTCTATAAAAAGTCACACTTATTATCTATTCCCTATATAAAGAAAATAATTTTTTTAGATAATATTTTTTACACCCCCATCCTAGGTTTCTTGTCACATTTTAGAGGCATTTTTATATACAGAACAACATTCTTAGAGGTGTTAAGTTGTTAAGAAATGTAATAATTCGAAGGAAATGTAATGTTTTCATTTAAGTGTTTCTGTTTTATATATTCTTACACATACTTTAAATATCATCCATCCATGATGTTATAATAAATCTAGTATCCTCAATATAATTAGATGTTATTATTTTAATATCATTACCTAAATCCATCGCTACTTTGATCAAATGGGAGTAGAATTAATCATTCATGCATACGTATGAACTATCATGTCCACAAACAAATATAATTAATTTTCCATAACCATATCTCATAACTAGTTATAATGATATAATTAATGTTTATATGTGATATTAATGACATATTAACCATTATAAGATAATTATATATCAAGAATGTTCTTACATTCCATGCATATAAAAATGATAACATTGTTTGTGCATACATGTGAACAATCACCTCTACGAAGCGATGTGATTTGTTTTTATTCACTCTATAACATTTGTTATATATGTAAGTATATTTATATTATTAATATGATATTAATTATTTTATGATAATTTTTTAAAGTTAAAATAATAATTTCCTTATTCCCATAATGTTTAGTGAAAAATGAAAAAAATTGGCATGTTTACATATGACCTACCGTCTCCATGATTATAACGTTGTTCATTTTTCATAAACATAATTAGTGTCTTGAATCAAAAGTATAATTAATGTAATAATGTGATCATTACATCATGAATATTATTATATATAATATAGACATATTACCACAACTAAAATTTACATCATACCAAATTCATTTTTCAACTCAAGTACCGAATGTTGACAAAACATCCGATGTGAACTTAAATAATTAAGTAATTACTATAAAATATTAAATAATTGATATAAATGGAATAATAAAATTGAAAATTATTCTTAATTAAGGAAAAAATAACATAATTTTATTATTTTGGAATTTGAAGAACGTACAAGACAAGTTAGACTCGAGGAAAGGGTCTTCATTTCAATCTCCTTTCATTGAGGAATAATATGATGTTATACACCACCTTATTTTAAACAGTCTATAATCAAACTCAATGACTTTTAATTTCATTGAAAGGTATTCAAATTGAATATTTTTATATGAAGTGTATTAATAAATGAAAAAATAATGTTATATAATATATATGGAAACAATGAAATTTCTGCCACCGTGACCATTATTTGATATTTGGATTCCTCTACAAGTCATAATGTTTTTAAAAGAAAAATAGATACCATATTTCATTTTTAGGTAATTATTTATTGAAAATGGTTATGAGAATGTATTGATTATATCAATATCTAAAAATTATACCTTGTGTATAAGGCCCCAGCCTTAAACCTTACATAATCTTGAGTCATTACAAGATTACACATTGAGTATCTGTTCAGGTTTAGAGTTTTAGAGAATTAGATAATAAAACTTGAAATAAATTCCACATCTAAACAAAGTGGTTACATAAAAGATAGTATTCATTTTTCCCATCAATGGAAACATATTTAAAATAAAACATGGATTCTTTCTTGACACTTCCTTGACACTATCATCACATCATGTACCTTTCCCTTGACTTGTGAAAATCATTTCAAAAACGTGGGATGAGCATAAAAAGCTCAGTAAGGGTTATAAAAATATGCAAAGTAAACATGAGTACATATATACATAAGAATAAAATCATACTTTACCCATAAAACATAAGCACTTAAACATACCTCATAAAATCATGAATAAATCAGAGAAATTATAAGACCTAAAGGTAACTTGAGGCATTCATAATATTCTTACGTAGGGAGTAACCCTCTTGGTAACGTTTGGAATACCCATCACAGTATATTCCCTAAATCTCTTCAGATAAACCTTAACATTTAACTCCTTCGTGTTACCCAATGCATTGGAGAGCTATATCGGGCTGACCCACCTTTAGTTTATCACGGAACCACCCTTCTTCATAACAATTCCCAAGAATCATAACATATTTGTATCACATAAAACATGCATAAAGGAAACATAACATTTCCAAATTTCAATCACAAGATATCAATACAACACATTGATATAATAAAAACATTTTGAAAACCATTTTCAATACCAAAATACAAGAAAAGTACAACATGGTATTTATTTTTTCATTTAAAAAAATTTATGGCTTGTAGAGGAAGTTGAAATTCAAATAATGGTCATGGCGGTGGAGAAGTCATTGTCGCCGCATACGTACGACAAAAACATTCCCTTTTGACGTTTAGTACAACGCTTCATATAAAAAAGATTCCTTTTGGATAAAATTAAAAGTCAAAGGGGTTTATACACTGTATAAAATAATGTTGTGTATAAAATATAATATGCCTCAATGAATGGAGATTGAGATGAAGTCCCTTACCTTGGGTCCGACTGGATTGAATCGTTCTTTAATGTCCTGAATAATAAACATGAGTTAATTTCTAATTTATTAAGAACCTTTTTCCAGTTCATTATTCCTTTTATATGACTTATTACCATGTTATGAGCACTATGCAATTATTTCAGTCAATAATGTTCATTTTTTCGATCATTGGTACTTGAGTAAAAAAAATCTTTATAATTACATGTTGTTCACGTATTCAAATATCCATTATCTCAAGAATTACATTCATGATTTATATGTCATATATATCAAATATATATAGTATATACATGAATTTATAATATTACATAATCATTTAGAGGTAATAAATGAAATGCACCGTTCATGGAGACGGTAAGTCGTACGTACGCATGAACACTACTTTCATTTCTATGTCATATTAATGGAATTAAAACTAAATGAGAGATATGTATATTTTAAATCCAGAATTATATTAATAATTTATATGTAACATACACCATATATATCCATTATATATATTTACTTATAATAGTACATTACATTTGGGGATAAGAAATGAAATGCACCATTCATGGAGATGGTAAGCCGTACGTACGCATGAACGATACTTTCATTTCTATCTCATACCTTAATGGAATGAAATAATAATTATATAAAGGTATATTATAATTCCAGTATAATATCATATATAATATCATTAAATCTATCCTTTATACTTACCACATGTGGGATTAACGAATCAAATCACTTTGAAGGGGCGATAGTCCACACTTCCTAAAATGAAGATATCCTGTTTACCCATAATGGAAACCATAAAGGTATTCCATAAATGAAAAATACATAAGCATAAGTAAAACATAAACACATTATATATCATATATAAATATAGTTACATCTTAATGTCCACCTTTGAAGGTGTTATATGAGTGTTGAACAATCATCGTTTCGTGAGGTAGAAATTCGCCATCCACAGAAAGAGTATCTTCTTTAACCATTAGATGTAGGTGTGTGTATGTGTAGCTCTAATCATTCTAATAACAACATCCTAGTATATTGGAGATACTGGTGTTATTACAAAATAAAGGAATAAAAAGAGTTTTGGGGGGATGGAGAATAAAAAATAAAACATAAGAACAAAAGAGAAGACAATACCTTCAAAATGGGTAACTCTTTTTGATTTCAGCTCAAATGATTCCTTGGAAAGACTTCTGCCCAATGTGAGGCTTCTAGGAGTAATAGAGGGATGTGGAGAGACAAAATGGGCAGGGGTTGGCCGAGCCAAAGGCTTGAGAGGTGTGGTTAAGGAGGTAGAGGTGGGTGCCTTTTATAAGAGGAGAGGAGGGGCACTCTTGGAAAGGTATAAAATGTTACTTTATTTTCAAATGAGTTTCGGATTTTAAAGGTCCCAAATTGATTAATTTTGAGGATATGGTGATAAGGGTTCGAAATATACTCATTAAATAGTTTTTTGACATGTGTAGGTCTTAGATTTTATATTATCTTTTCATTTTATTTAAATCATTGAATAATGAGGTAATCGCTGCATCATCATGATGTCATAAATAATTTAATTTATTTAATGTCTAAAAATTAAAAAAAGACTATGATGTAAAAAATAATTTTAGATTTCCAATGACTATTTATACTCCAATAGATCATTTAGGTAGACAAAATTAAAAATGTTTTACTCAGGTGATACATTCTTTGTTATATTTAACTCTCTTTAAAAAATAAAAAGGTAAAATGTCATTATCCCACAAAAGTGATTCCATGGGGTCCCCACGTTTCGAAAAAGGCATCCAATGTTCGTCCATGACACAAACAGTAGTATTAGGACACATTTTGGGGTCATTTTTTATTATTATTATTTTATTTTATTATCCTTAACTACCCGATTACTAATTACTCATGATAATTAAAGATAATTACCGTCGTTACTATTCATAATGTCCAAAAACAAAAGAGACGTGATTACATAATTGGGACCTTATGATTCCAAATATGTATTCCATTTTACCAAATTCCAAACACAGAAGTTAAAATAATTAATTTAAAAATAATTCCCGTTGTGAAAACAAATACTGGTTTTTTTTCGAAACAATATATTTGAAAAGTTTGGAATTAGTTTTTGCCCAATTCCAAAGTGAAATTACTCCTAATGACCACCATTGGATTAAATGGTAAAAATATATTCAAATTACACTTTAATACCATTTAAAAAGATAATCTACCCATATAATTAAAATAGATGAAAAAGCAGTTTTGATGTAAAATGCGGTATTTTTCACTATTCATTAAAAAATGAACATTGTCAGAAAAATACCAAAAAATTATCCAATGTAAATTTCAATGTCCCAATCATAAATAATATGTTTATTTTGACAAAAAAATCTTATAAAATTTTCAAAAGTTTGATTTAAAAAAGGATTTGCATCAAAAGGCATTAAAACAATCCTTAAAAAATATAAGTGTATTTCATGCTTACGATTGGATTTATTCTCATTTTAAGCCTCTAAAACACTATCTAATTCATAAATAGACATTGATAAAAATATATATTATTCATTACTTACTTGGGATGTTACATCCTTCCCCCCTTTAGAAAATTACATCCCCTCAATTTATTTACTTATCAAATAAGTGGGGGTATTTATCCCTCATTGCATTTTCAGATTCCCATGTTGCCTCTTCAATCTTGTGGTTTTTCCACAAAACCATTACCTGATGAATCACCTTATTCTTCAAAACTTGCTCCCTGTGGTCAAGAATTTGGACCAATTGTTCCTCATAAGATAGATTCTATTCCAGCTGAACTACCTATGGACCAAAAACATGAGATCGATCTGGCATGTACTTCCTTAACATTGAAACATGAAAAACATTGTGTACATAAGATAAACTCGGAGGTAAAACCACTCGGTAAGCAACTGATACAACTCTCTCCAGAATTTCATATGGTCTAATGAACCTTGGAATCAACTTTCCTTTTTTACCGAATCGCATCACACTTTTCCATGGTAAAACTTTGAGAAAAAAATGATCACATACTTAGAAAGATAGATCCTTCCTCTGATTATCCACATAACTCTTCCTCCTTCTCTGAGCTATTCCCATGTGTTTTTGAATCAATGGAACTTTTTATGCCATCTCTTCTACCAATTCTTTTCCAATAATCTTCTTTTCACCCACTTCATCCCAAAAAGCTGGAGTTCGACACCGCTTCCCATATAATGCCTCAAATGGTGCCCTATGTATACTGGAATAAAAACTTTTATTAGAAGAAAAATCATCCAAAGAAATATGTTGGTCCCAACTTCCCTGATAATCCATCGAACAAGCATGTAGCATCTCTTCCAATGTCTAAATTGTTCGGTCTGACTACCCATCTGATTGAGGATGAAATGATGTACTAAAATTTAATTCAGTACCCAACGACTTTTGAAGGCCTTTCCAAAAGTTAGAAGTAATCCTGGGATCAAGATCAGATACAATGGAGAGGGGAACTCCATGTAACCTGACTATCTCTTTAAGATACAAACGAGAATGTTGATCTAGGGAAAAAGTATCTCCCATAGAAAGGAAATGAGTAGATTTAGTCAAGCGATCAACAATAACCCAGATTGCATTATTACCTCGAGGTGTCTTCGAAAATCCCACAACAAAGTCCATGGATATATTTTACCATTTCCACTCTAGCACTGGTAAGGCTGAAGCATCCATTCCGGTAACTGCCGCTCTGCTTTAACCTGTTGTCATGTCAAACACATCACAGTAAAATCAACAATATCTCTTTTCATTCCGTCCCACCAGTAATACTTATGAAGATCTCTATACATCTTAGAACTGCCAGGATGAACTGAAAATGGAGAACTATGAGATTCACATAACAACTCTCTCTTCAACTGTGAATCACAAGGCCCAAACAATCTCATCCCAAATCTCAAAACACGATCATTATCAATGTTGAATTCAGGAAACTTACCCTTCTGAACCAGCTCTACCTTTTTCTACAGCTCACTGTATTGCTTCTATGCTTGCTTGATTCATGTCTGATAGAGAATATTTCACTGATACATGAATCAAAAAAGAAGGACATCCTGCCCCAACAACTTTTATACCAAAGTTCATAAAATCCTTAACCAAAGTATCAAGTTCTAGATGCAAAATTGTTAATGAAGCATTACTTTTTGGACTCAAAGCATCATCCACTGTATTTGCTTTTTTTTCGGATGGTAATGAATCGTACAATCATTATCCTTGATTAATTATAGCCATCTCATCTGTCTCATGTTCAATTATTTCTGAGTGAATATATACTTTACACTTTTGTGACCGGTATATATTTCATACTTTACTTCATACATATGATTCCTCCAAATTTTTAGAGCAAAAACAACAGCAGCTAATTCCAAGTCATGTGTAGGGTAATTTACCTCATGAGTTTTCAAATGTAGTGAATTATAAGAAATTACCTGATCATTCTGCATTAGAATGCCACCAAGTCCTTTCAATGAAGAATCACTGTAGATAACAAACTCGCCATTCCTGGAATAAAGTTCCAAAACTAGAGCATTCACCAATCTTCTTTTCAACTCCTAAAAACAATCATAACATTCATTTGTCCAGATAAACATAACACCCTTCTGAGTTAGCTTATTCATTGGACTAGATAACCATGAAAAATTTCTAACAAACCTTCAGTAATAGTTTCCCAAACCACGGAAGCTACGAAACTCAGTTACATTTGTGGGTCTTGGCCATTCTTCAACAACCTTTTTTTTGAGGATCAACAGTTATCCCTTCTTTAAAAACAATGTGACCAAGGAAAGAAATTTGTTGCAACCAAAACTCACACTTTCTGAATTTCCCATAAAATTTCTTTTATTTCAAGGTTTTCAAAATAACCCTTAAATGTATTTTATGCTCCTCTTTAATTTTAGAAAATACCAAAATATCATTAACAAACACAACCACCATTTATCACCCGATTCAACTGAGCCATCAGTGCAGTAAACTGCTCAATTCTGATTCCGACCATCTCTAGTTGCTGATTCGAAAGGTCATTATACTCTATATGCCTTCCTAGAGAAGCTGTTCTGTTTCATCTATGAGAAACAATTCTTAACCAAGAAATATCTTAGGCGAAGAAACATGGTAATCTTTAAATGCTATATCATTTTCAATTTGACCATAAAAAAACAATTTTCGGATAATCATTTAATAGAATTATAACTCCTAAAGTTATCTAAACCGACCTCTGATACCAACTATATGGCCCCAGCCTTAAACCTTAGGTAATATTGAGTTATTACAAGATTAAACATTGAGAAACTTTTCAGTTTTAGTGTTTTAGATAATTAGATCATAAAACCTGAAAAAATTCCCCATTTAAACAAAGTGGTTACATATAAGATAGTATTCATTTTTTCCATCAATGGAAACATATATAAAATAAAACATGGATTCTTTCTTGACACTTCCTTGACACTATCATCACATAATGTAACTTTCCCTTAACCTGTGAAAATCATTTCGAAAACTTGGGATGAGCATAAAATGCTCAGTAAGGGTTATACAAATATGGAAAGGAAACATGAGTACATATATACATAAGAATGAAATCATACTTTACCCATAAAACATAAGCACTTTAATACACCTCATCAAATAATGAATAAATCATTGAAATCATAAGACATAAAGGTAACTTGAGGCATTCAAAACATTCTTACGTAGGGAGTAACCCACTTGGTTACGTTTGGAATACCCATCACAGTATATTCAATAAATCTCTTCGGAAATACCATGAAGTTTAACTCCTTCACGTTACCCAATGCATTGGAGAGCTATATCGGGCTCACCCTCCCTTAGTTTATCATGGAACCTCCCGTCTTCATAACAATTCCCAAGAACCATAACATAATCGTATCACATAAAACATGCATAAAGGAAACATAACATTTCCACATTTCAATCACAAGATATCAATACAACACATTGATATAATATAAACATTATGAAAACCATTTTAAATAAAAAAATAGAAGAAAATTATAACATGGTATTTATTTTTCATTTTAAAAAAGGTATGTCTTGTAGAGGATGCCGAAATTCAAATAATGGTCACGACGGCAGAGAAGTCGTTGTCGCCGCATACGTACGACAAAAACATTCCCTTTTTTCATTTAGTAAAACGCTTTGTATAAAAAAGATTAATTTTGGATAAACATAAAATTCAAAGGGGTTTATACACAATATAAAATAATGTTGTGTATAAAACAAAATATTCCTCAATGAATGGAGACTGAGAAGAAGTCCCTCACCTTGGGTCCGACTTGACTCGGTCGTTCTTTAATGTCCTGAATAATAAACTTGAGTTAATTTCTACTTGCCTATGAAACTTTTTCAAGTTCATTATTCCTTTTATATCACTTATTACCATGTTATGAGCACTATGTAATTATTTAAGTTAATAATGTTTGTTTTGTCGATCATTGGTACTTGAGTAAAAAATAAACACTTTATAATTAAAGGTTGTTCACGTAGTCAAATATCCATTATCTCAAGAATGATATTCATGATGTAGATTCCATATATATCATATATATCTATTATATACTTTCATTTATAATATTACATAATCATTTAAATGTACGAAATGAAATGCACCATTCATGGAGATGGTAAGTCGTATGTACGCATGGATGCTACTTTCATTTCTATGTCATATTAATGGAATTAAAACTAAATGGGAGATATTTATATTTTAATTCTAGAATTATATTCATCATTTATATGTAACATACATCATATATATCCATTATATATATGTACTTATAATAGTACATTACATTTGTGGATAATAAATGAAATGCACCGTTCATGGAGACGGTAATCCGTACGTACGCATGAACGATACTTTCATTTATATATCATAATTTAATGGAAATAAATAATAATTATATAAAGTTATATTATAATTCCTTTATAATATAATATATAATAACATTAAATCTATCCTTTATACATACCACATATGGTATTATCGAATCAAATCACTTTGAAGGGGCCGTAGTCTGCACTTCCGAAAATCAAGATATCACGTTTACCCATAATGGAAACCATAAAGTTATGACATAAATGAAAAAATAAAGAAGCTCAAGTAAAACATAAACACATTATAAATCATATATAAATATAGTTATATCTTAATGTCCACCTTTGAAGGTGTTATATGGGTGTTGAACAATCATCGTTTCGTGAGGCAGAAATTCGCCATCCACAGAAACTGTATGTTCTTTATCCATTAGATGTAGGTGTGTGTATTTTTAGCACTAATACTTCTCATAAAAACATCCTAGTATATTAAAAATACTGGTGTTGTTACAAAAGAAAGGAATAAGAATAGTTTATGGGGGTTGGAGAAGCAAAAAAAACATAAGAACACAAGAGAAGACACTACCTTTAAAACGGGTAACTCTTTTTGATTTGAGCTCAAAGGCTTCCTTGTAAAGACTTCTCCACAAAGTGAGGCTTCTAGGAGTAAGAGAGGGATGTGGAGAGACGAAATGGGCAGATTTTGGTAGATCAAAAGGCTTGATAGGTGTGGGTAACGAGGTAGAGGTGGGGGCATTTTATAAGAGAAGAGGAGGGGCACTCTTGGAAATGTATAAAATGTTACTTTATTTTTAAATGAGTTTCGGATTTTAAAGATCCCACATTGATGTATTTTGAGGATAAGGTGATATGGGTTCTAAATATACTCATCCAATAGGCTTTTTACATGTTTAGGTCTTATATTTTATATTATATTTTCATTTTATTTAAATCGTTGAATAATGAGGTAATCGATGCATCATCAGGATGTCATAAATAATTTCATTTATTTAATGTCTAAATATTACAAAAAAAATACTATGATGTAGGAATTTTTTTTATCTTTCAAATGACTATTTATAGTCCAATAGATAATTTATGTAGACAATATTAAAAATGTTTTACTCAGGTGATACATTCTTTGTTATATTTAACGTTCTTTAAAAAATAAAAAGATAAAAAGTCATTATCCCAAAAAAGTGACTCGATGGGGTCCCCAAGATTGGCACAAGGCATCCCATGGTCGGCCATTACACAACAAGTAGTATTAGGACACAGTTTGGGGTCATTTGTTATTATTATAATATTATTTTATTATCCTTAACCACTCGATTACTAATTAATCAAGATAATTTAAGATAAGTACAGTCGTTACTATTCATAATGTCCAAAAACAAAAGATTCTTGATTACATAATTTTTACCTTCTTATTCCAAATATTTAGGCCCTTTTACCAAATTCCAAACACAGAAGTTACAATAATTAATTTAAAAATAATTCTCGTTGTCAAAACAAATAGCGGGTTTTTTTAAACAATATCTATGAAAAGTTTGGCATTAGTTTATGCCCACTTCCAAAGTGAAATTAATCATAATGACCAAAATTTGATTAAATGGTAAAAATATATTCAAATTACACTTTAAGACCCATTAAAAAGATAATCTAACAATATAATTAAATTTGATGAAAAAGCAGTTTTGATGTAAAATGCTGTATTTTTAACTATTCATTAAAAAATGAACATTTTCAGAAAAATACCAAAAATTTATCCAATGTAAATTTCAATGCCCCAATCATAAATAATATGTTTATTTTGACAAATAGATCTTATAAAATTTTCAAAATTTTTATTTAAAAAAGGTTTTCCATCAAAAGGAAGTAAAACAATCTTTTAAAAATATTAGTGTATTCCATGCTTAAGATTGGATTTATTCTCATTTTAAGCCTCTAAAACAATATCTAATTCATAAATAGACATAGATAAAAATATCTATTATTCATTACATACTTGGGATGTTACATTGTGATTTCAAATTGGAAATTTAATTTTTTTTCCTTTATTCTTGTTTTATGTGTTATGATTCTATTAATGCATTGGGACATAGTTTGTTAATATTTTTGGTTTCATGAAAAACCAAGGGATCATCAGTCTGTGATATCTATCATATACATTGTATAATGACATAGAGTAAAACTATATGGTTTCTCCTAAAATATTTTTCAAATATACTATGATGGGTATTCCAAATTTAATAATGAAGGTTACTCCCTCTATAGATTTGGAAGCTACAATGTATGTATATTATGGATTCCACAAGTTAGCATTGTGAATTATGATAACTATGATTTTTTTCAAGAATCTTATGATCTCATGAGGTATGTCACAGAACTTGTGTTTTATGGGTAAAAACTATGATTTTGGGAAAATAAATTCATGAGATTAAAATAATCATGAAATAATGGTTTCATTCCTTAATTTATTTCAATTACTGGGATTTTTTGTTCTCATACCATGTTTTTTTAATGTTTTCCATATGGTGTAAGGATACGTAAGAAAATATAAGAAGAAAATATCAGTGCTATTAATATTTCTATAAAGAAAAAAGGAAATCATGTTTTAAAGAATTCTATCATGTGAAAAAATGGATAGTGAGTGGATGTGTCTTCCTTGTAATATTTTAGAAGTTATATAATAGTTTTGACCTAATTCTCGGAAACTCCAAACCTAAAAATATCCTCAATTTAAATTTTGAACTTAACTCATGATAATATAATATTTAAGGTAGGGGACCTACAGTGGGTATGATAGGTCTGTTTAGATTAAATTTAATGGTTATGATATTGTTAATACAATATCCATAAATGTATTTTAAATTATGTAAAAATTATTATGATATAGAATATCAATATTACCATGTTTATTAATCATAGATATGTCTATTCAAATTGATTTTTGATAGAGTAAACATCGTAGGTGTGTTGGGACAACATCTAAAGGAAAAAAACATTCCAAATCAACAACCTAAGATGGTCATAATTGGAACCGAACAATTTTTCATAGTGATGGCGCAATTTACTCAATCTATAAATGGTTGTGGTATCAATGCACAAGATCAGCCAGATCAATCATAGAGGAACATTTTATTAGTGGATCAATTCATGAGAAAACATACCCAATCATTCAATGGATTCTCTGTCCCTATTTTAGCTAAAGAGTGGATTAAAAACCAAGATAAGATTTTTTATGTAATGGGGTGTTCATACAATCTAAAGGTTAGTAATTATATTTATCATTTTGAAATAGAATTTGATCAGAAGTGTTTCATGGTTATGAATATCAGGTATAGTGATGAGATTAATGTTCTTGATTGGGATGAATTAAAAAGTGTGTTTCTTGGGAAATATTTTCCTAAGTTTGTTTGACTAAGGATTGAAGAACATTCTTGGAATTAAGGCATAATGAGGACTCATTGGATATATAAATAAATGAATACCAATGAATCGAATGGTAAGCTCCAATTTTCTTTTTAGATATTGATAGTAAAATAAATATTTTTTACTTATTATTAAATAAAAATTATCGAAGGGTGTCGGCTTCTCGAAAGTTCAATGTTATGAAAATATTGTTCGATGTTTTTATGTGGAAATGAAGTTTGTTGGTGATCATGTGTTCTTTAAAAAATAGATGATAATGTTGTGAAGGTTACAGGTGAAAGGGATTAATTCATCAAAAAAATATGATGGTAATAAAATTATGTTTAAAATTAGTGAGAATTGTGGTTAGAAAACATTGGATAATGCCTTCTAAATTTTGTTAAATGTTTACAATGTGGTAAAATGAGACATAAGGCATGTAACTACACATAAAATGATCAAGGTAATGGTATGATAAATATGATAAAAATCATTAAACTATTTTAAATGTAATGACATGGTTTATTATTCACTAGAGTTTATGATTAAGAATTTGAATGATGGGAGGAGCTAGACTATAAGAAGAAAGTTGTTGTGAAATCCTTTGAAACTACTTCAGGAGATGAAGAGCTATCAAATGAAGGGGTTTTAAGTAATTTTTTTATTTAGATTATTCCAATGTATTGTTTGATCTAGGGTTAACACCTTATTTTATTTTAGAGAAATATTCAAGTAAATTAGAAATTAAACCTCAATAAATAAATCAAGAACATATGATAAAAACACCTAGGGAAATGTTGAGGAATCAAATTATAATAATTTTCTTATCCATATCTATGAAATGAATTTACCTACAATCCATATTTTTTCCCTTTGGTATAGTTTGATGTTATTTTAGGTATGGATTGGTTTCATCATACCACACTAAGATTTAATGTAGAGATAATGAATTTTTTTTTCCGAAAGAAATTCTATTTGTGTATAATAATGAACCCTTTCCATTGATAACATATCGAGAATATGATAAATTGTTAAAAGTTAGTAAATAATGTTACCTTCTGCATATTTTTGAAAATAAATGAACTGGTCAAATTAATTATGTACTAGTGGTAAATGAGTATCTTGATGATTTTTTCAATAAGTTTCCTAGTATTATACATAATCAGAATGTTGAATAAAATGTTGACATAGTTCTTGATGCTAAAAAATTTTCAAACCACCCTTATCAAATGGCTCAAATTGAAATTTTAGAGTTGAATAAGAAATGGAATTGTAAAAAGGTTTTATTCGACCCAGAACATCGCCATGGGGTACCCCTTTATTGTTTGTTAAAACGAATTATGGTTCAATGAGACATTTCAATGATTATAGATCCCTTAATAACATTATTGTTATGAAAAATTATCCTTTTCCTCATACCAATTATTTGTTTATCAGTCCAAAGAGCATAGTATTTTTTGAATTTTGGCTTGATATTGGGGTACCATCCGTTGAAAGTAATGGAAGAAATCATTTTTAAGATTGAGTTTCATACTAGATGTGTCCATTATAAAGTTTTAGTTATATCATTTGGGTTAACTAATGCACCATCTGTATTCAGGGATCTTATGTGTATAACATTCCATGAGTTATTAGATAAGTTTTTGGTTGTGTTTATTGATGAAATTTTTTGTAAATTATAAAAGTGTATAGGAGAATGAATGTCATCTGAGGGTTTTTTTAAATCTCAAATGAAAAGAAAATGTAAATGAAATTCATCAAGTGTCAAATACTATTACAACAAATTTATTTCCATGGTCACATTGTTTGTAAAGATGGCATAAATTTTGATCCTGTTAAATTTAATTTGTTGAAGAATGACCAAGTCCCAAAAATATAACAAGGATTCCTAGTTTTCATGGTTTATAATTATATTACAAGGGGTTTTTTGAAAATGTTTCTCTGTTATATAGCACACTGATTATGTTTACTTGAAAAGGTGTTATGTTCATTAGAAAAAAATAATGTGATGATTATTTTTCAAGAATTGAAATAATGATTGGTGAATTCTATAATTTTGGAACTACGTTCAATAAATGGTGAATTTTTTATCTACAACAATTCTTCATTGAAATAATTTTTTTTTTTCAAATTCATAATGATTAGTTAATTTATTTTTCTTAATGAAAATTGAAGACTCATGAGTTAAATTACACTACACATGACAAGGAATTATCTATTGTTATTATTTATTTAAAAATTTGGAGGCATCCTTTTTTTGAGTAAAATGTGAAATATATAGTGTCCATAAATGTTTGTAATATATATTCACTCAGAAATAACTGAACATGAGACATGCAAGATGGTTGGATGCAATCAAGGATTATGATTGCATTATTCATCACCATCTTGAAAAAAAACAAAGTGGATGATGCTTTGAGTTGGAAATGTGAAGCTACATTAACCATGTTACATTTGGAATATAAACCAATGATTATTGATTTGATAAACATTGTAATGTATGTTTTCAGTGCAGGTAATTCCTCTATTTTGTTTTAGGTTTCAGTGTAATCAACTTTATTTGGAAAAATTAAGTAACCAAAGAAGGAAGGTAGTGAATTCCAAGAAAGTAATAATAGATTTAGAATGGTATGTTTCTTAAAATAAAAATGGATAAATATTGTGTCATGGGATTTGCAAATAGGTTGTGTGTGCATTGTGATTTTTGGTTGAAGAAGGAGTTGTTATGTGAAGCTCATAGTTATTAATTTTCAGTACAACTTAGTAGTACAATGATGTACAGAGACATTCAGAAGAGTTACTAGTGGGATGGTGTAACTCCAGGACCCCAGTTACCCAGAGTCGGTCCATCATTACATAACATTGGAATGATCACAAAAGATCATGTCTTGAAATAATAATTAGTTTATTAGCCTTATAATGACTGGAAACACTCACAAAGTTTACATTACATCATAAGGTGAAAAACAACAACAACATCTTGTCTCCATAGACCACACTCATATCCCCTCATACTATCCCTGTAGGTCATACATAAAATACTTCTTCAAATCCTAGGAAAAATAAAACATAGAAAGGGATGAGCTGAAATTCCCAATAAGGATAACAATATAGCGGAAACATTCATAAATAAGCACAAACATTTAAGGCAATGTATAACTAAAACAAAAGCCTTTTAAATTTGAAATTTAGCATAATGTGGAAGAAATAAAATGAAATAATTCCATTTAATTATTCACATGGATATTCTACTAATCGAATAATCACATGCAATATCAATAACCACTTTCATAATGATGGAATGCATAATGCCAGACTATCAAAACCACATAGTCAAGGCCTTGTGCGAAGACTACAAATAAGATTTTTTCAAGGCCTTGTGCCAGGACACTAATATGTTTCCTGAGACCTACCACTGCATCGAGGAGTTATAGAGGGATCCATCTATCACTTACTAAGTCTAATGCATTCCTCATATGAATAAGTTTAAACATAACATAAACATTCGTATTAAAACGAGCATACGAAATGTCGATACATTCTCCATAAAAGATAAATCGTATAAAAATAACACATCCACAGTCAAACATATCACAAAACCTTAAATACTATATTTATGTTTTTTATCATAATAAATCTACTTCAAATAAGGTTAAAATCCATCAAAGGATTTTGACATAGATGAAATCATTACTATTTGAGAGAAATATCTCTTTTTTTAAATCATTTAAAAGTCACATAAATATAAAATAAAATATTTAATTTGAATTTATCCTTAACAGCTTGTAAGGGAAGCTTTTAAAATTTTATAATGATGGAAAACAGCAGCACCTGCCGTATAAATTAAAAAAATGAAATTCTTAACTTAATTTTGTCGAAAATGTTAAAATGGACCTTGTTTGAAAAACGATTGAAATATTCATTTATAAACATATTATAAAAAGTAAAAAGGGTATAAATGACTTTAACCAATAGTCTATAAAATAGTTATAATGATTTGAAATAAAGTTTTAAGAAACATGGATGTGGATGGTAAAGAGGTCCCAGTAGATAATTACGTATAAACAACCTCGGATAATGAAGAAATTGTGAAATAAACCCTTACCTTTTAATTTTCCTTGGTCGAGGGTTGGTTAACCACCTATATATTGGTGAAATAATTGTTATTAAATTATACAAGAATCATATACATTTATATGATATCATATATGATCTTTTAACATTTCTTTGTTAATAATATCTTAGTATTATCGTTGTTTCGGGTGTTAACTGATTTGTTTTCCTTTATATACTTTGTTACATAAGCTGCATTTGTTATGGATAGGTTTTATCGTATTAATATTCATAATTATATCATGTCCTTAAACATTACTTTTAATAATCAAATGAGAATTAGTCTTCAATTGATATGATGGAGAATAAATCTCATCGCGTTCGTGGAGACGGTAGTCTGTACATACGCACGAGCGACAATATCATTCTTCTGATATTAAAATAATATATAATTCGATGTTATATCATATATAAAGAATAATTATAATTTTATATTTATTATTTACTTCAATTACACAACATTATCATAACCTTCCAAATAATAATGTTTTGAATAACAGTTACACCACGACGTGGAGACGGTAAGCCATACGTACGCATGTATGGTGACATGTCATTCAAAGGATGGATATAATACTGAATATGGTTGTACAATATTTATAATAACATCATAGTATATATAAGATAATGGATTTTTTATTATATAATGGAAATAACAAAGAAATAATAAGTTGAAGAAGATAGGAACTTGAAAGAGGGTGGTGAAAACATTACCTCTTCTTCAGGTTCTTTCTTTTGATTTCATCTAAAAGGCTCTTTAGGTTAGCTTTCTAATCAAACTAAGGCATCTAGGTTTAATTGATGGAAGTTAAGAAAATATATTGGTAGGGTTTGGCCGATCCAAAAGGCTTTGAAGGTATGATTTTTGAGAGAAGGGGGAGTACCCTTTTATAAGAGGGGTGAGGGGCACCTTAGGAAAAACTTAAAATATTATTTTATAATAAATTCATATTCAGTTTATAATGGCTATAAAGTGACTTATTTAGAGGATAATGTTTGGATTGGTAGAAATCCTTTCAACCAATAGATTTTAGACAGTTTTGTGTCACTATGTTAACCTTATCATTTATATTTAACTCTTAGTAAAATAGTTTGACATTTACCATGTCTCTTTGTATTTTTATATTATATGGTTAATAAACTTACTATAACAAGCCAATAGAACCACAAGTGGTTCACTATTAATATATATAACCTTATCTAAGTCGTTTGGCCGAACCTTATACTTTTAGGAATAGAAAATAAATTAATAATATATTATTTTTTTTTGAAAACTCTTTTATGTCAATTTTGACGCTATTTGGTATTTTGTTTTTTCTAAATTTATAACAGCATTATTACTTTCAATAAAATTGATCTAACCAACCCTAATATGTTATAATAGCCTATAAAATTATAGGAATTCATAAAATGTCTCAAATTACATTTATTTTGATATTTATAATATCAATTATTTTAATATTTCCTTAATTAGGTAATTACTGCATCGCCATTGTGTCATAAATAAATTAAATTATTTAATGTATAAAAATTATAAATAAAATATCATTATGTAGTAAATATTATTATCTTTGTAATTGATATTTATAATAGGATTTATATTATGTATAACGCTATATTAAAAATGTATTAGTTATTTAACCTTGATTTAATCTCTTTTAACTCTTCTTTGAATTAAATAATAATAAATGTCCTAATCTAATCCAAGTGGACCAAAGAGGTTCATATTTTATTCCTATGGTTTTTTTGGTATAATTATACTTATCCAATAGAATTAGGACATGTGTTAGGGTAATAATAATATCATTTTTACCCTTAATTACCCTATTTACTTTTAACCGCGGTAATTAAAAGTAAAAAGTTACTATTCACCAAAAATTATTTTTATCTTATTAAACCACATTTTACTTCTTGTTATTAACCATGTCTCTCATATTTTCAAAATTACACCCATATAAGCAGTAAAATTATGTTTTATGTGAATTTTCAAATTCTCCTAGGAGATGGGTAAAGGACGGTGAAAGTTCAATAAAATTTTAATATATCAAAAATTATTATAAACTGACTCCAATGGATTAAATTCAACTTATATAGGTATTATGTATCTATTTTGACCTAATATAAATAAAATAAATAATTATTTAAATAAAAAATTTGGTTTTAAACTGTAACACAATGTTTTTCACTATTCATCAAAAATTGAAAGTTTTCAGAAAAATACCAAAATTTCACCCTAGGAAAATTTCGATATTATGAATCAAAAAATGAAGTAGATTTTAAAAGATAAAATTTATATATTTTAAAAAAAATGTGTATTACTCTTCATAACGGCTAGTTTGATTGGTTGTGGTGTGATAGAACTCAAAGTTGCGTACAACACACGTTGTTGTATTATTCAAAGAGAAGCGTACTGTGAAAGCTTGGGGTGTTACATTCTCCCCTCCATCAAATAATTTCATCCTCAAAATTTATAGAATATTACTACATAAAAACATTTGGCTGTTTCATCATTATAATTTCCTCGGGCTCCCACATTTCCTATTCCGTCTTATGTTTTCTCTATAGAACCTTTACCAGAAAGGTCATCTGGTTTCTCAACACTTGTTCTCTGGTATCAGGAATCCTAACCAGCTCTTCGCAATAAGATAGATCGGGTTCAAGTTCTACTTCCTCATAGGTAAGGACATGTGTTGGGTTAAGAATGTATTTTCACAATAGTGATATGTGAAACACATCGTGAACTTGGGAGAGATTTGGTGGAATTTCCAAACGGTAAGCAACAACCCCAATTCGTTCTATAATTTTGAAAGGTCTGATGTACTCAGGACTCAATTTACTTTTCTTACTGAAACTTATAACTCCCTTCCATGGATATAAATTCAAGAAAACATTATCTCCTACATGAAATTACAAATCCTTCCTTCAGTTATCAGCAAACCTCTTCTGCCTACTTTGAGCTGCTTTGATGGGGTTTTGGATTACCATTTCATTTTCCATTGTTTGCTCTACCAGTTCTGCACCTACAAGTTTTCTTTCACTAACGTCATCCCAACAGGTTGATGTGCGACATCTCTTTCTGTATAACGCTTCTTATGGTTCCATCTTAATACTTGAATGAAATATATTGTTATAGAAAAATTCCGCCAGAGGTAAATATTTTTCCCATATACCCTGAAAGTCAAGTGAGAATGATCTCAACATGTATTCTAAGGTTTGAATATTCTGTTTTGATTGTCCATCTGTTTGAGGGTGGTCGGCAGTGCTCAAATGATATTCAGTATCCAAGTCCTTCTGAAGACTTTTTCAGACTATTTAAGTAAAATGGGGATCACGATCAGAAACAATCGATAGGGGTACTCAATGAAGTTTAACAACCTCATTAATATATTGCATTGCTAGACGTTCAAGTAGTAGATCTTATCTTATAGAATGAAAATGTGCTGACTTGGTAAGATGATCAACAATGACCCATATTTCATCGTTATTTCTAGGAGTATTTGGTAGCCCCATGGAAAATTCCATCATGATATTATCCCATTTCCACTCAGGTATGGGAAGAGGTTTCATGACTCCTCTAGGCTGTTTCCATCCAGATTTCCCTTGTTGACAAACCATACATCTTGACACAAAATCAGAAATCTCCCTCTTCATGTTGTCCCACAAAAAATGTTCCTTAAAATCTCTATACATTTCAGTGCTCCCAGGGTTATAGAGAAATTGGAACTATGAGCACCATTCAAAAATTCCCTTTTTAGATCAGGTATATCGGGAACACAATGTCTCTTCCCAAATTTCATATTTTCATTTCACACACAATTTCATTCAATCTCCCGTCATTCATAGCTATAATATTCTTTTGAAATTCCTCATCATCGGTCTCAGAAATCTTTATCCTTCTTAATAAAGATTAATTGGAAACCATTTGAAAACGTATCAGTGTTTCACCTTCAATGGTTATTCCCATATCCAACTTTACTAGATCCATGAAATTTGGATCGATTTCAACTCTCATTTTGTTCAAAACTCCATGATCATTTCTGCTCAAAGCATCACCCACCTTATTTTCCGTCCCTGGGTGGTAGTGTATCGTGAAATCATAATCCTTGAGTAGCTCTAGATATCTCTTTTGCCTCATGTTGAGTTATTTCTGTGAGAAAATATACTTCAAACTCTTGTCATCGGTATATATCTCACATTTTTCACCATAGAGATAATCTATCCATATCTTTAAAGAACATATTACAGCAGCTAACTCAAGATCATGAGTAGGATAGTTTTTCTCATGAATTTTCATCCGTCGTGATGCATAGGCAATAACCCTATCATTCTGTATAAATACACAACCAAGTCCTTTCTTTGAAGCATCACAACAAATAGAAAACCCATCATTCCTCGATGGTATAGTCAATATATGATAATTGACATATTTTTTTTCAGTTATTCAAAACAGTATTCACACTCTTTTTTACAAACAAATTTAACTCCTTTACGTCTGAGCTTCATTAATAGGTTAGCCAATCGGGCAAAATTCTGGATGAAATGTCGATAATAACCTGCTAAACCAATAAAACCGCGTACCTCAGTTATACTCATCGGTGCTGTCCATTCATAGATTTAATTGGTCATAGAAGGATCAACATAGATTCCATCCTTAGAGACAATATGGCCAAGAAAAGAGATCTCTTAAATCTAGAATTCACAATTGCTAAACTTCCAATATAATTCATGTTTTCTAAGAGTCTTTAGGATAATGCACAAGTGATTTTCATGATCTTAGTAACTTTTAGAGGATACAAAGATATAATCAATAAATACCAACACAAAATCATAGAGATATTACTTGAAAACTATATTCAATAGATCCATGGATACAGAGGGTGCATTAGTCATCCCAAAAGGTATTACTATAAACTCGTAAAGCATGTACCTGGTTCGAAGTGCTGTCTTTGGAATGTCTTCCTTCTTCACACACAAATGATGGTATCCAGATCGAAGGTCAATCTTTGAAGAATATTGAGCGCTGTGAAATTTGTCGAATAAATAATCAATACGAGGTAGGGGATACTTGTTCTTTATAGGTATAGCATTGATCTCTCTATAGTTGATACATAACCTCATAGATCCATATTTCTTTTTAACAAAAAGCACAGTGGATCCCTATGGAGAAAAACTAGGGAAAATAAATCCCTTTTTACTCAATTCCTCTAGTTTTTTCCTTAGTTCAACTAATTCCATAGTGGACATTATATAAGGGGTATTCGATATAGGCCTTGAACCAGGTATTAAATCAATGGAAAACTCAATTTCTCATTCTGGAGGATGTCCAGGTAAATCTTCCGGAAACACATCTACATATGCTTTCACAATATGTACATCCTCTATTTGAACATTCCTTTCCTCACTTACAGTTATTTTATTCTCTTCCTCCCCGATAATGGAATTTAGTTGAGTTAATAGGGGTGTATCTAGATAAGAATTAGGTGATCATGATGCTTCTATAAAGATAAGTTGTTCCTTATCATCATCATCAAAAATCGTAACCTCCTTCTTCTTACAATAAATATTTTCATCATGATCTGAAATCCAATCCATACCGAGGATTATATAAAATTCAATCATGGGTTGGATGATGATATCAACAGATAAAGAACATTTATGTTCTCTAATGGGGACTAATTCACAAAACACTATTGCAATGATCCTTCCCTTAGGAGTTTTGAATGACAACTCCTTTGTTAAATCAAATTGGAAATATCTAATTTTCTTTATAAAATGGGAATATATGAAACAATGTGTTGATCCAGAATCAAATAAAGAATTGGCTAAACATGAGGAAACCATTAAATTACACGCCACCATATCTTTATAAGATTCAACCTCAGTAGTACTGATCGCATAAGCTTGGCCTTGATCCCTTGTCCTTTGTTTGAGGTAAGTTTCTCGGATGCTTAGGAAATTAATTTTTATAATGTACCATCTCCCTGAAATTGTAGCATTAAACATTGGTAGCTTCCTTCTTTCCCCTCACAATCACGGTCTTGGTGGCCTTTTTCACCACACTTGTAACAGACTTGCATTCCCTTCAAGTAAGTATCGGGGTGTTTCTTCCCAAATTTACTAGAGGATGAATATTCAAATTTTCCCTTCTACGCCTTATTTCCATTTCCATAGTGAAAAGTTGATATCTTCTTCTCTTGCTTTTCTTTAATGTCATAAGACTTAAAAATTATTTTTCTATCTTGATAGCACATGAGAAAATATATTTGTACGATGAGAAGGATTATGAGACTATTGCTCGATGGAGAAATGGTTTTAATCCACCAAATAAATGATCAATCTTACTCATTGGGTTACGTATATAATCTGCTGCATTCTTCACTAACCATGTAATGTTATCCTCATAGTTTGCGACATTCTCAACCTCCTTTTACCTCAGACTCATAAATTGTCTTTCCATTTCTGCTTGATTGTCACGAGGAAAGTATTTTTATAATAAAACTCTTTAAACTCCCTCGATTCCATATTTGATACTTCATCATCTTCCTTTGTGTTTGGAATCAATGACCACCATTGATCAACATCTCCAGTGAGGTTGTAAACTGCCATGATAACTTTTTCCCTTTCACTACTCCGCAAGGTATTGAATATTTTCTCTAAGGAATTTCTCCATTTATCATCCACTAATGGATTTGTACTCCCACTGAATGTTGGTGGTGGTTGCCTCATGAAGTGGTCTAGAATTGATCCTCCACATTCTGTATCAGGGTGCTCTATACCATTAAGGTTATTATTCATAACCTGTATGAGTTTTCCTAGTATAGTGATAAGCTGATCAGCACCAGTTTTATCACCAGCTCCACTATAATTATCTTGAGCAGGTGGGAAATACCTACATGGAGTGCGTGCATTGGTATAGTTTCCATTCCTTCCACTAGGCTCCATTTCTAATCAATGACATAAACTAGATCATTTTATGAATGGAAATACATAATTCCAAACATGTAAAACACTTAACATAAATTGAACTGTTTATGGATATAATCCATAATCCTAAAAATGTTTTCCTTGAGGAAGTATATATTCATAAACCCTTCATAATTGTTTGTAATGAAAATGAGATTTATCCTAAGAATATCTCCAGGGAGTGTCGTAACCAAGAGTGCAGCAATGCCTCTTGTCATGCACCAGTTCCCATTCAAGTCTATCTCAAAGTGGTTTTTTTGGGTTTTACCCCGAGGTACCTCTGTGCCAGAGCTACCTCTACCTGCTCATATCCAGACTGGGATGTATTTCTCATAAAACTCACAAAATAACTACAATAACAAAATTCTAGGAAGTTCTTCTATACTAACCCTCAAATACTATCTTAGTTCTATGTGATCTAATCAGAGTTTATCTAAATATAGTTTCCATGGTTTATACTAAACTTCCTATGACACCAACTGCAACACCCCCACCATAGTTACCTAGAGTTGGTGCATTATTACATAACATTGGAATGATCACAAAATATCAAGTCTCAAAAGACCGATGAGTTTAGCAACCTTGGAATCACTAGATACATTCATAATGTTTACATTAAATAATAAAGTGAAAAACTACAACAACATCTTGTCTCCAAATACCACACTCATATCCCCTCATACTATCGCTACATGTCATTCATAAAATACTTCTTCACATCCTGGGAAAAATAAAACATAGAATGGGGTGAGCTCAGATGCCCATTAAGGATAACAATATAACGGAAACTTTCATAAATAAGCATGAACATTTAAGGCAATGTATAACTAAAACAAAATCCTTTTAAACATGAACTTCATCATAATATGAAAGAAATAAATTGAAATAAATCCATTTACATATTCACATGTATATTCTACTAATCGAATAATCATATAAAATATCAATAATCACTTTCATAATGATGGAATGCATAATGCCAGACTATCATAACCACATAGTCATGACCTTGTGCCAAGACTACAAATAAGATTTTGTCAAGGCCTTCTGCCAAGACACTAGATTGTCTTATGAGACCTACAAATCCATCAAGGAGTAATAACAGCCTCCACCTGTCACTTTCTAAGTCCATTTCATTTCTCATTTGAATAATTTTAAACATAACATACACATTTGTATTAAAACTAGCATCCGAAATGTCAATACTTTCTCCATAAACCATGAATGGTATAAAAATAACAAATCCATATTCAAACATACCAAAAAACCATCAATATTATATGGAAAGTTTTTATCATAATAAATCAACTTCAAATAAGCTTAAAATCCATCAAAAGATTTTGACATAGTTGGAATCAAAACAATTTGATAGAAATATCTCTTTTTTTAATCATTTAAAAGTCATATAATTAAAATATAAAAAATTTACTTTGAAAATATCCTTATAATAATTTAAGGGAAGCTTTGAAGATTTAAAAATGCTGGAAAATAGCCACACCTGCCGTATAAGTTAAAAAAAGAAATTCTTACCTTAATTTTGTCGAAATGTTTAAAAATGACTTTGTTTTGAAAACGACGGAATGATTAATTTATAAACATCTTATAAAAAGTAAAAAAGTGTATAAATGAATTTAACCCATATTCTATAAAATAGTAATAATGATTTGAAATACATTATTAAGAAACATGGACATAGATGATAAAGAGGTCCCAGTATATAATTACGTATAAACAACCTCGGATAATGAAGAGATTGTGAAATAAACCCTTACCTTGTACTTTTCCTCAGTTGAGGGTTGGTTAACCTCTTATATAATGGTGAATTAATTGTTATTAAATTATGCAAGAATCATATAAATTAATATGATATCATATATGATCTTTTAACATTACTTTGTTAATAATATCTTAGTATTATCCTTTTTTCAGGTGTTAACCGATTCGTTTTAATTTATTTTCTTTATTTCATAAACCATGCATGTTATGGATAGGTTGTATCCTATTCATATCCAAATTATATCAAGTCCTTAAACATTACTTTTAATCATCAAATGAGAATTATTCTTGAATGGATACGATGGAGATTGAATCTCATCGCATTCGTGGAGATGGTACTCCGTACGTACGCACGAGCGACAATATCATTCTTTTGATATTAAAATAATATATAATTGGAAGTTATATCATATATACAGAATCATTATAATGTTATATTTATTATTTACTTCAATTACACATCATTATCATACCCATCCAAATAATAATGTTTTGAATAACAATTACACCACGACGTGGAGATGGTAAGCCGTACGTACGCACTTATGGTGACATGTCATTAAAAGGATGGATATATAAATTAATATGGTTGTACCACATTTATAATAATATTATAGTATATATAATATACGGGAGGTATTATTTTATAATGAAAATAACAAAGAAAGATGATGTTGAAGTATAAAGGAACTTGAAAGAGGGTGGTGAAAACAATACCTCTTCTTCGGGTTCTTCATTTTGATATGATCAAAAGGGCTACTTATGTTGGCTTTATGATCAAAATAAGTCCTATAGGATGAATTGAGGGAAGTGTAGAGAATATTTGGGTAGGGTTTGGCAAATCCAAAAGGATTTGAAGGTATGAATTTGAGAGAAGGGCGAGTGCCCTTTTATAAGAGGGGTGAGGGGCACCTTAGAAAAAACATAAAATATTGTTTTATAATAAGTTCATATTCGGTTTCTAATGGCTTAAAAGTGACTTATATCAAGGTTAAGGTTGTTATGGGTCTAAATCCTTTCAACCAATAGATTTTAGATAGGTTTGGCTCACTATATTAACCTTATCATTTATATTTAACTTTTAGTTAAATAGTTTTACATTTGCCGTGTCTCTTTGTATTTTTATATTATATGGTTAATAAAATTACAATAACAAGACAAGGGAACCCCAAGTTGTTACTTATTAATATATATAACCTTATCTAAGTCAATTGGCCAAACATTAGATTTTTAGTAATATAATATCAATTAATAATATAATATTTGTTTTAAAAACTCTTTTATGTCAATTTTGACACTATTTGGTATTTTGTTTTTTTCTAAATTTATAAAAACATTATTACATCGAAAAAAATTCATCTAAGAAACCCTTAAAGGTTTTATTAACATATAAAATTAGTGGAATTTATCAAAAGTCTCAAGTTACATTTATTTTGAGATTTATAATATCAATTATTTTAATATTTCATTACTTAGTTAATTACTGTATCACCATTGTGTCATAAATAAATTAACTTATATAATTTATAAAAATTAAAAATAAAATATCATTAAGTGGAAAATCTTTTTATCTTTCTAATTAATATTTATAATCCAATTTATTTTATGTATATCACTATATTAAAAATGTTTTAATTATTTAACCTTGATTTTATCCCTTTTAACTCTTCTTTGAATTAAATAATAATTAATGTCCTAATCTAATCCAAGTGGACCAAGGGGGTTCATATTTTATTTTTAAGGTTGTTTATAGTTGAATTATACTTATCCAATAGAATTTGGACATGTTTTAGGATAATAATAATGTCATTTTTACCCTTAATTACCATATTTACTTTTAACTGTGGTAAATAAAAGTAAAAAGTTACTATTCACCAAAAATTATTTTTATCTTATTGAACCACATTTTACTCCTTGATATTAACCGTGTCTCTCATATTTTAGAAATTCCACCCACAGAAGTGGTAAAATTTTGTTTTATGTGAATTTGCAAATTATTTCAGGAGATGGGTAAAACACGGTGAAAGTTCAATAAAATTATTACATATATAAAGTTATTATAAACTGACTCCAATGGATTACATTGAACTTATATAGGTATTATGTATCTATTTTGACCTAAAATAAATAAAATAAATAATTATTCAAATAAATAATTTTGTTTTAAACTATAACTCAGTGTTTTTCACTATTCATAAAAAATTGAATGTTTTCAGAAAAATACCAAAATTCCACCCTAAGCTAATTTCAATATTCCGAATCCAAAAATAAAGTCCTTTTTAAAAGATAAATTTTATATAATTTTAAAAAGTGGGTATAGCTATTCATAACGGCTAGTTTGATTGGTTCTGGTGTGTTAGAACTCGAAGTTTCGTACAACACACGCTACTTTATTATTCAAAGAGAAGCGTATCGTGGAAGCTTGGGGTGTTACATTCTCCCCTCCTTCAAATAATTTCTTCCTTGAAAATTCATGAATATTACTGAATAAAAACACTCAGGTGGTTCTTCATCATAAGTTCCTCAGGTTCTCACTTTGCCTCTTCCATCTTATGGTTTCACCATAGAACTTTTACCAGACGAGTTGTCCAGTTTCCCAACACTTGTTCTCTGGTATCAAGAATCCAGACCGGCTCTTCACAATAAGATAGATCAGGTTCCAGTTCTACTTCCTCATAGGTGAGTACATGTGTTGGGATAGGCATGTATTTTCTCAACAGTGATACATGAAACACATCGTGAACTTGGGAGAGATTTAGTGTCATTGCCCAATGGTTAGATACAGCCCCAATTCATTCTAGAATTTTGAAAGGTCCGATGTACCTCGGGCTCAATTTACCTTTCATACCAAAAAATATAACTCCCTTCCATAGAGATACCTTTATGAAAACATGATCTGCTACCTGAAATTCCAACTCCTTCCTTCAGTTATCGGCATAGCTCTTCTGCCTACTTTGAGATTCTTTGATGTGGTTTTGGATTACCTCAACCTTTTCCATCTTTTCATCCACTAGTTCTGTGCCTACAAGTTTTCATTCACCGACGTCATCCCAATAGGTTGGTGTGCGACATCTCATTTTGTATAATGCTTCATATGGTGCAATCTAAATACATGAATGGAAGCTATTGTTATAGGAAAATTCCACCAGAGGTAAATATTTATCCCACAAACCCTAAAAGTCAAGAGAGTATAATCTCAACATGTCTTCTAAGGTTTGAATAGTCCATTCTGATTGTCCATCTGTTTGAGGTTGGTAGGTAGTTCTCAAATGAAGTTCACTATCCAAGGACTTCTGAAGACTCTTCTAGAATCTTGAAGTAAAATTGGGATCATTATCAAAAACAATCGATAGGGTTACTCCATGAAGTCTCACAACATCATTAATATATAGTCTTGTTAGATATTCAAGTGGTAGATCTTCTCTTATAGCAAGAAAATGTGCTTACTTGGTAAGATGATCAACAATGACCCATATTTCTTGATTATTTCTTGGAGTCTTTGGTAGCCCCATGACTAATTCCATCATGATATTATCCCATTTCCACTCAGGTATGGGAAGAGGTTTCATGACTCCTCTAGGTTGTTGCCTTCCAGCTTTCACTTGTTGACAAACCATACATCTTGACAAAAAATCATCAATCTACCTCTTCATGTTGTCCCACCAAAAAGGTTCCTTCAAATATCTATGAATTTCAGTGCTCCCAGGGTGTATAGAGAAATTGGAACTATTGGCATCGTCCAAAAATTCCCTTTTTAGATTAGGTATATTAGGAACACAAAGCCTCTTCCCAAATTTCAAAATTCCATCTTCATAAAAAAAGTCATTTAATATCCCATCATTCACATCTTTAATCTTATTTTGAAAGTTTTTATCATCAGTCTGATAACTCTTTATCAATTCTAGTAATGATTATTTGGAAACTATTTGAAAAATTATCGATGTTTTACCTTCCATGGTTATTCCCATATCCAACTTTACTAGATCCATGAAAATTGGATCCCTTTAAACTCTCGTTTTGTTCAGAAATTCATGATACTTTCTGCTCAAAGAATCATACACCATATTTTCCTTCTTTGGGTGGTAGTGTATCATGAAATCATAATCCTTGAGTAGTTCAAGCCATCTCCTTTGCCTCATGTTGAGTTCTTTCTGTGAGAGAATATACTTCAAACTCTTATCATTGGTATATATCTCACATTTTTCAACGTAGAGATAATGTTTCCATATATTCAAAGAAAATATTACAACAGCTAACTGAAGATCATGAGTTGGATAGTTTCTCTCATGAATTTTTAGCTGTCGTGATGTATAGGCAATAACCCTACCATTCTGCATAAAGACACAACCAAGTCCTTTCCTCGAAGCATCACTATAAATAACAAACCCATCATTCTCCGTTGGTAGAGTCAATATAGAGGAATTGACTAAAATTTTCTTCAGTTATTAAAAACATTCATCACACGCTTTTGTTCAAACAAATTTATCCCCTTTAAGTGTGATCTTCATTAATGGGGTAGCAAATTGGGAAAAATTACGGACGAAACGCCGATAATAACCAGCCAAACTAATAAAACTGCGTACCTCAGTTATACTAGTCAGGGCTGTCCATTCTTGGATTGCCTTGGTCTTAGAAGGATCAACAGAGATTCCATCCTTAGAGAGAATATGGACAAGAAAAGATATCTCTTGAATCCAGAATTCACACTTGCTAAACTTCCCATATAATTCATGTCTTCTAAGAGTCTTCCGGATAATGAGCTAGTGATTTTCATGATCTTCGTAGCTTTTTGAGTATACCAAGATATCATCAATAAATACCAACACAAAATCATCGAGATATTCCTCGAAAACTCTATTAATTAGATCTATGAATACACAGGGTGCATTAGTCAGCACAAAAGGTATTACTGTAAACTCATAATTCCCATACCTGGTTTGAAATTGTGTCTTTGGAATGTCTTCCTTCTTCACACACAGCTGATGGTATCCAAATCGAAGGAAAATCATTGAAAAATATTGAGCTCTATGAATTTGGTTGAATAAATCATCAATGCGAGGTAGGGGATATGTGTTATTTATTGTTATAGCATTGATCTCCTTGTAGTCAATACATAACCGCATAGATCCATCTTTCTTTTTAACAAAAAGGATAGGGGCTCCCCATAGAGAATCACTCGGGAGAATAAATCTCTTTTTACTCAATTACTCTAGTTATATCTTTAGTTCAACTAATTCCTTGGTGGTCCTATAAGGGTTCTTTGATATAGGCCTTGAACTAGTAATTAAATCAATGGAAAACTCATTTTCTCGTTCTAGAGGATGTCCAGATAAATCTTCCGGAAACACATCTACATATTCTTTCACTATAGGTACATCCTATATTTGAACATTCTTTTACTCACCCATAGTTATTTCATTCTCTTCCTCCCCAATAATTGAATTTAGTTGAGCTACTAGGGGTGGATCTAGATAAGAATTTGGTGGTGACGATTCTACTCTAAAGATAACGTGTTCCTTATCATCATCAACAAAAAGAGTAACCTACTTCTTCTTACAGTAAATCATTGCATCATGGTCTGAAAACCAATCAATACCGAGGATTATATCAAATTAAATCATGGGTATGACGATGAGATTAGTAGATAAAGAACATTTATGCACTCTAATGGGGACTGATTCAAAAAACATTGTTGCAATGAAACTTCCCTTAGGCGTTTTGACTGATAACTCCCTTGTTAAATAAAATTTGAAATATCTAATTTTCTTTGCAAACTGGGATGATATGAAACAATAAGATGATCCAAAATCAAATAAATCATTGTCTAAAATTGAGGAAACCATTAAATTACCAGCCACCACATCTTTCGGAGCTTCAACCTCAATAGATGTGATCGCATAAGCTTTGACTTGATCACATAGACTTTTATGAGGTATGTTTCCTTGACGCCTAAAAAAATCATTTGCATAATGCCCCATCTCACTGCATTTGGATAATTGATCATCAGTCAGTTCCTTCTTCCCATTGCAATCACATGCTTGGTGGCCTTTTCACCAAAATTGTAACAGACTCTCATTCCCATCAAGAAATTACTAGGGTGTTTCTTCCCACATTTACTGCAATATGGATATTCAACTTTTCCCTTATTCCCATTATTTCTATTTCTAGAGTGATCAGCAGATATCTTCTTCTCTTACTTTTCTTTAATGTCGTAAGACTTATGGAATTATTTTTCTATCTTGATAGCACATGAGGTAATATCTCCGTACGATGTGAAGAATTTCGAGCCTAATTCTCGATGGAGAAATGGTTTTAACCAATCAACGAAATGATCAATCTTACTCCTTGGATTACGTTTATAATCTGGTTCATGCCTCGATGACCTTGTAATGTTAGCCTCATACTTTGCAACATTCTCAACCTCCTTTTGCCTCGAACTCAGAAACTGCCTTTCCATATCTGCACGATGGTCACGAGGAAAGTATTTTTCTAATAAAAGCTAGTTAAACACCCTACATTACATATATGATACTTCATCATGTTATTTTGTGTTGTGAATCAATGACCACCATTGATCATCATCTCTAGTGAGGTGGTAAACTGCCATGATAACTTTTTCCCTTTCACTACTCCCCAAGGCATGGAATATTTTCTCTAAGGAATTTATCCATTTCTCACCCAGTAATGGATTTGTACTCCCATTGAATGTTGGTGGTTGTTTCCTCTTGAAGAGGTCTAGCATTGATTCTCTGAGTTGTGGATCAGTGTGCTCCATACAGGTAAGGTTATTATTCATAACCTCTGCGAGTTTTCCCCGTATAGTGATAAGCTAATCAGGAACAGTTGTATCAACAACTCCACTATACTTATCTTGAGTAGGAGGGAAATCCCTACATGGATTGCGTGCATTGGTATAGTTTCCATTCCTTCCACTAGGCACCATTTCAAAAAAATGGCATAAACTAGATCAGTTTCTGAATCAAAATACATAATTCCAAACTTGTAAAACACTTAACATAAATTGAATAGTTTATGGGTATAATCCATAATCATAAAAATGTTTTCTTTGAGAAAGTATATAATCATAAAACCTTCATAATGGTTTTAATGAAAATGATAGTTATCCTAAGCATATCCCCCGGGAGTGTCGTAACCAAGAGTGCATCAATGCCCATTGTCGTGCACCAGTTCCCGTTCGAGTCTAGCTCAAAGCGGTGTTTTCTGGTTTTACCCATAGGTACATCTATTCTAAAGATGCCTCTACCTGTTCATATCTAGACAGGATTTTATTTCTTGGAAAACTCACAAAATCTCTACAATACCAAAATTCTTGGAAGTTATTCTATACTAATCCTCGAATTCCATATTAGGTCTATGTGTTCCAATCAGAGTTTATCTAAATCTAGTTTCCAAGGTTTGTACTAAACTTCCTCTGATACCAACTATAATAACCCGACCCTAGTTATCCATAGTCAGTTCATTATTACATAACATTGGCATGATCACCAAAGATCAAGTCTCGAAAGACTGATTAGTTTAGTAGCCCTGGAATCACTAGATACATTCATAAAGTTTACATTACATTATAATGTGAAAAACTGCAACAAAATTTTGTCTCCATATACCACACTAATATCCCCTCATACTATACCTACAGGTCATTCATAAAATACTTCTTCACATCCTAGGAAAAATAAATCATAGAAAGGGGTGAGATCAAATGCCCAGTAAGTATAACTATATAGAGAAAACATTCATAAATAAGAATAAACATTTAAGGCAATGTATAACTAAAACAAAAGCTTTTTCAACATAATCTTCAGAATAATATGGAAAAAATAAAATGAAATAATTCCATTTAATTATTCACATGGATATTCTAATAATCAAATAATCACATGAAATATCAATAACCACTTTCATAATGATGGAATGCATAATACCAGAGTATCAATACCACATAGTCAAGGCCTTGTGCCAAAACTACAAATAATATTTTTTCAAGGCCTTGTTCCAAGACACTAGTTTGTATCATGAGACCTACCGATGCATCGAGGATCTATAGCGGGCTCCACCCATCACTTACTAAGTCCAATGCATTCCTCACATGAATTGGTTTAAACATAACATAAACATTCGTATTAAAACTAGCATACAAAATGTCAATAATTTTTCCATAAACCATGAATGGTATAAAAATAACAAATACACAGTAAAAAATATTCCATAAACCATCAATACTATATATAAGTTTTGTATCAAAATAAATCAACATCAAATAAGCTTAAAATCCATCAAAGGATGTTGACATAGATGAAATCAAAACTATTTGAGAGAAATATCTCTTTTTTAAAGCATTAAAAAGTAACATAATTATAAAATAAAACATTTACTTTGAAAATATCATTATAACCTTTTAAGGGAAGATTTGAAGATGTTATAATGGTGGAAAATATCAGCACCCGCCGTTTAAGTTAACAAAAGACATTCTTACCTTAATTTTTTCGAAAAGGTTAAAAAGAACCTTGTTTGGAAAAAGACAGAAAGATTCCTTTATAAACATATTATAAAAATTCAAAAAGGATATAAATGACTTTAACCCATACTCTATAAAATAGTAATAATTATTTGAAATACATTTTTAAGAAACATGGATCTGGATGATAAAGAGGTCCCAGTAGATAATTACATATAAACAACCTCGGATAATGATGAGATTGTGAAATAAACCCTTAACTTTTACTTTTCCTTGGTAGAGGGTTGGTAAAACTCCGGTATAATGGTGAAATAATTTTTATTAAATTATAAAAGAATCATATACATTAATATGATATTATATATTATTTATAAACAATTCTTTGTTTATAATATCTTAGTATTATTATTGTTTCTGGTGTTAACTGATTCATTTTCCTTTATATGCTTTGTTACGTAAGACATGTTTTTTATGGATAGGTTGTATCTTATTCATATCCAGAAATATATCAAGTCCTAAAAAATTACTTTTAATCATCAAATTAGAATTAGTCTGGAATGGATACGATGGAGAATGAATCTAATCGCGTTCGTGGAGACGGTAGTCCGTACGTACGCACGAGCGACAATATCATTCTTATGATAATAAAATAATATATAATTGGATGGTATAAAATATATAAAGAATCATTATAATGTTATATTTATTATTTACTTCATTTACACATCATTATCATAACCATCAATGTAATAATGTTTTGAATAACAATTACCCCACGACGTGGAGACGGTAAGTCATACGTACGCACGTATGGTGACATGTCATTCAAAGGATTGATAGAGTACTGAATATGGGTGTACCATATTTATAATAACATCACATTATATATAATATACTGGAGTTATTATTTTATAATATAAATAACAATGAAAGAAGAAGTTGAAGAAGAAAGGAACTTGAAGGAGTGTGGCGAAAACATAACCTCTTCTTCGGGTTCTTCCTCTTGATTTCATCAAAAGGGATCGTTATGTTGGATTTCTGATCAAACTAAGGCCTCTAGGTTGAATTGAGGGAAGTTGAGAGAATATTTTGGTAGGGTTTGGCTGAGCCAAAAGGATTTGAAGGAATTAATTTTTGAGAAGGGGGAGTGTCCTTTTATAAGAGGTGTGAGGGGCACTGTAGGAAGAACTTAAAATATTATTTTATAATAACTTCATTTTCAGATTATAATACTTCCAAAGTGACTTATTTAGAGGCTAATGTGGTTATGGGTTGAAATTTTTTCAACCAATAGATTTTAGACAGTTTTGGGTCACTATATTAACCTTATCATTTATATTTAAGTCTTAGTTAAATAGTTTTACATTTACCATGTCTCTTTGTATTTTTATATTATATGGTTAATAAACTTAATATAACAAGAAAAACAAACCCCAAGTGGTTTGTTATTAATATATATAACCTTATCTATGTCATTTTTTTGATCATTAGATTTTTAGGAATAGAATATCATTTAATAATATAATATTTGTTTAAAAAACAATTTTATGTCAATTTTGACACTATTTTGTAATTTGTTTTTTCTAAATATATAACAGCATTATTACTTTGAAAAAAATTCATTTAACCAACCCTAATATGTTATATTAACCTATAAAATTGTATTAATTTATAAAAAGTCTCAAGATACATTTATTTTGATATTTATAATATCAATTATTTTAATATTTCATTAATTAGGTAATTACTGTATCACTATTATGTCATAAATAAATTACCATATTTAATGTCTAAAAATTATAAATAAAATATAATTTGTAGAAAATATTTTTATCTTTCTTATTAATATTTATAATCGAATTTTTTTATATATATCCCCATATTAAAAATGTTTTAGTTATTTAACCTTGATTTTATCTCTTTTAACTCTTCATTGAATTAAATAATAATAAATGTAATAATCTTATCCAAGTGGACCAAAGAGGTTCACATTTTATTACTAAGGTTTTTTTGGTCTAATTATACTTAGAAAATATAATTAGGACATTTTTTAGCGTAATAATAATATCATTTTTACCCTTAATTACCTTATTTACTTTTAACCGTGGTAAATAAAATTAAAAAGTAATAATTCACCAAAAAATATTTTATATTATTGGACCCCATTATACTCTTGAATATTAATCAAATCTCTCATATTTTTGAAATTCCAACCACAGAAGTGCTAAAATTAAGTTTTATGTGAATTTGAAAATTCCCCTAGGAGATGGGTAAAAGACGGTTAAAGTTCAATAATATTTTTATATATCAGAAATTATTATAAACAAGCTCCAATGGATTAAATTGAACTTATATAGGTATTATGTATCTAATTTGACTTAAAATAAGTAAAATGAATAATTATTTAAATAAAAAAATTGGTTTTAAACTATAACTCAGTGTTTTTCACTATTCATCAAAAATCAAATGTTTTCAGAAAAATAACAAAATCTCACCCTAGGCTAATTTTGATATTCTGAATCAAAAAATGAAGTCCATTTTAAAAGATAAAATTTATATAATTTAAAAATGTGGGTATTAATATTCATAACAGCTAGTTTGATTGGTTGTGGTGTGTTAGAAATCGAAGTTGCGTACAACACACGCAATGGTATTATTCAAAGAGAAGCATATCGTGGAAGATTGGGGTGTTACAGATGGAATGAAAAGAGATATTACTAAATTTATTATGAAGTGTTTTAATTTTCATGAGGTTATTGAAGAATGAAATTTTTCCAAGGGGATTCTTCATTGTCTTCAAGTACCATAATAGAAATGGGAAAATATATCCCTGGATTTCATATTGAAATTACCAATGTCTTCTTGACGTAACAAAGTGATTTGGGTTATTATTGATAGATTGACTAAATCAGCACTTTTTCATTTAATTCAATATATAATATATATAGATCAACTTTATCAGTTGTATCTTAAATAGACATTAAAGTTTCATTAAGTTCTTCTCATCAATGCATCTGACCACGATCCCAAGTTCGCATCAAAATTTTGGAAAGGCCTTCAGAAGTTATCAGGAACTAAATTAAATTTCAATATAGATTTTAATCCTCAATAAAATGTCCATTTAGAATTTAAAATCAAAACCTTGGAGGATATTCTTTGGGATTTCTCAATGGATTACTAGGGATGTTTGGATAAACATCATTCTTTGGTTGAATTTTCTTATAACAACAGTTTTCAGTATCATATAAAAATGGAATTTTTTGAGGCATTATATGGAAATAGGTGTGAAATTCCAAATTTTTTGGATGATATCAATGAAATGAAGTTGACGAAAAGAAATTTGGTATAATAGATGGAAGAAAAAGATCAGTTTATTTAAAATCACATGAGTACATCTCATCGTAGGAATAAAACTTATGTGTACAATTGGATTAAGGATCTTTCTTTTTATGTAGGTTATCATGTATTTATCAATGTTTTTCCATGGAAAAGTGTGATGTGTTTTGGAAAATGGGACATTGATTCAACAGTTCATTGAACCCTATGAAATCCTAGATTAGGTTATATCAGTTTCATACCAAATTCATTAACCCAAATTATATCCAACGTTCATAATTGTTTTCATGTTTTAATTTAAATAAAGTGTATTCTAGATCCATCTCATGTTTTGAGTCTAGGGGTAGTTAAGGAAGAAAACATTTATTATGAGGAATAGCCAGTTTAGATTCTTTTCCATAGGGAGAAAGTGTTTAGGAATAAGGTTATTAATTTTGTTAAGGTTTTCTAGAAAGATCATACGCATGAAGAGACAATATGGGAATTTGAAAAATCTATAAGGGATAAATATCCCAACTTATAAGATTAGTGTATATAATTTTGAGGATGAAATTTCTAAGAGGGAAGTATGTGGCATCCCAGGTAATTATAGAATAAGACATTTTAATATATATTAATATTTAAAAATTAAATATAAATTTTACTTTAACTAGGATACTTTGTCTGATAGTGTACCTGACATTTAATAATGGGTTTCTCTAAAATATTCAATTGCACAACAAAATGAGTTATACCGAAAAATAATACATTATTAATATTATTATTTTAAGATGTATTTAATGCATAGACTTTGTATTGGAGGGGATGAATAGAACTGACTATATTATGTTTAGACATGTTTTTTAAATTTTTGTACTTTATTCCATTAAATTTTATGGGATTAGAATAAGAATAAATCTAATTTTTAGAATAAAAAGGCAAAAAATTTTAAAATGAAGTTTTACCACCTATTTATGGGGAACCCATTTAATTATAAAATTTTATTGTTTTAAATAATTTATATGAAAAATTAAACTTTTTATTTGGAATAAGGGCATTAGAATTTTCATTAGTCGAAATTTTGGTTTTTTTGATAATATTATTTTTTAAATGAATAATGAAACATACTACATTTTAATTGAAAAAATGTTTTCATATAATTTATTAAAATGGATTGGTTTTCCATTTAATTAGTTTAAATGTATAATTAAATAAATTTTTTATCATTATATCAAATTTAGGTAATCATAATAAATTTTAAATTGAAATTGGATATAAAAACATTGTGAACTTTGGAATATTTTTACTTTAAAAAAATGTTTTCGCAATTCATCAATAAGATTAATAATTTAATTTATTTTAGTCAAATATAAGATCTTAATTTCCAAAAAATGACCTAAATTATTGTATTATATCTGGAAAATGTGATCTAATAATATCAAAATAATTTTTTTGTGAATAATAACTTAAGTATTTTATTTTCCACAGTTTGTGGTAAATCAAGTAATTATATGTAAAATTAATATTATAATAATATAATACTACCATTACACTTGTCCTAATTTCATATTTTCAGTTATTTTTTACCTATAAAAATCTTGGGCCAAAATTTTATATTTTGGAATCTAGTTGGGTGTGATTATGAAATTAATAACATATTATTTAAAATAAAAACAAAGATATCATAAACAAGTATTTTATTACTAAATTTTTTTTCATATGTGGTTATATACGTGATATCATAGAATATAAATAGTTATTATAAAGATTCTAATATTTCCTACATTGTGATAATAAATTTATAATTTTTAAACAATAAATAATTAAATTAAATTAAAACACAGTGATGATGCAGTAATAGATTTATTAAAGGAAGAATCAAATAAATAATATAAATAACATTAAATTAAATATAAATTGAAATATTTTATTCCATACACGAATTTTATGGATGAATTAGACATGTTATTGGAATGTTAAAGTAGTTTTTTATAATGGATCGTGTTGTTCTTATTTTTAAAAAAGACATGTAATGAATAGCGACAAAAGTGACTAAATTTTTATATCAAAATATAAAATATTTAATTAAACGACGTAAAATTTCAAAAAATATACACTTTAGAAAAATAATTTTTTAGGTCTCAAAATTTCATTAGTGACTCATTATGTTTTATTTTCATATGTTATTGTAATTATTTTGACTCTCAATGTTTAAATTACCTAATCAAATGGTAAAGTTAAAAGGATTAAAACATAAATATAAGGATTTAAAAACATCCAACACATGTATAATTTTTATTATATGAATGTAATTATGCACATAATAATACTATATTTTAACAAGATCAACTTGGGCCTATTTTTAATATAAAATTAATATTTATTAATTTGATATTTTTAATAATTCCAAGAGTGCCCCTCCCCTCTTCTATAAAAGGAATTATTATTCTTTATTCCATACACATAGAAAACCCTGTTTCGAATATGATATTCCCAAAACCATTTCTAGATTACCTACCCACATTCTTCAGACCATTGTTTTGGAATTACACCAATATTATATGTGTAATGGGGTTATGAAAGTTGATAATCCGAAAGAAATGTAATGTATTTATTTAGGTTTTTTTATTATATTTATTATTCCACTTCCTTAAAATCACCTTCAACCATGATGTGATAATAAATTTATAATCATTAATATACTGAGATGTTATTATTTTAATATCCCCACCTAAATCCATCTCGACTTCCATCAAATTGGAATGGAATTAATCGTTCGTGTGTAAGTTTGAACTATCACCTCCACAAACCGATATAATTCACCTTCCTTAATCATCTCTCATGACTAGTAATAATGACGGAATTAATGTTTATATTTGATATTAATGAAATATTAATCATTATAAGATCATAATATATCAACTATGTTCTTACATTCTTTGCACAAAAAAATTATGACATTGTTCGTTCGTACGTATGAACTATGACCTCCACGAAGTGATTTGGTTCGTTTTTTCTTTCACTACATCACATGTATGATATATATATATAAGTAAATTTAAATGATTAATATGATATTAATGATGTTATACTAATTTTGGTATGTTAAAATAATAATAACCTTATTTCCATAATGATCAATGAAAAATGAAAATATTACTCATCCGTATGTACAACCTTCCATCTACATGATTATAAAAATTTTCATTTACCATAACCATAATTAATGGTTTGATTAAATATTATAATTATTTTAATAAAGTGATCATAGGTCCTAAATATTATTCTTCAGATTATGGACTTATGGCCACCAAGATAATATACATCTTACAATGTTCATTTTTTAACTAAAGTACCAGATATTGAAAAAATGTTTAATGTGAACATAAATAATTTAGTAACTGATATATAATTATAAATATGTGATATAAAGGGAATAATAAAATTGAAAAACATTCTCCGGAAAGTATAAATTAATCTATGTTTAGTATTCATGCATATATAGAACATAAACTATAAGTTGGAGTCGAGGTGTGGGACTTCGTCTCAATCTCCTTTCATTGAGGAATAATTTGATGTTACACACCCAATTATTTTATAAAGTATATAATCAACCCCTTTAACTTTTTATTTCATAAATATGTCTTCAAAGAAATATTTTTATACAAGTCATTTTACTAAACAATGAAATTAATTTTTTAACATGTATGGTGACAAAAACATTTCGGCCACATAGACCACTATTTGATATTTGGATTACTCTAAAAGACATAATGTTTTTTTAAAAAAATTAATACCATATTCCCTTTTTATTTATTTTGGTACTGAAATTTTTTAAGTAATGGATTGATTATATAAATATCATGAAATGATATCTCATGATTTCAATGTAGATGTATTATTTTTCCTTTATGCATGTTTTACATGTTATGGTTATGTTATGGTACATGGGAATAATTTTTCATTGCCGGAGGATATGTGATAAACCATGGTTGGGTGAGACCATGATAGCTCTCGAATGCATTCGGTAATGATACATAGTTAAATAATATGTTTTCTCATAATCAATTTAGGTAATATACTGTTATGGGTATTCCAACTGTAATCATGAAGGTTACTCCCTATGTAGTTGTAAAAACTACATTGTTAGTATATTAGGGATGCCCAAATTTACCATTATTTCTTATGATTTGTATGATTTTTTTCAAGAATCATATGAATTCATGAAGTATATTAAAGAAAATATGTTATATCGGTGAAAATTATGATTTTTCGAAAAATATTTCCTGAGTTTAAAATATTCATGGACTAATGGATTTATTCTTTATTGTATATCCGTTACTATGATATCTATGGCTATATCATGTTTTTGAACATTCTTCCATAGGGAGTAGGGGTTGGTAAAAGAAATGAATAAGTAAAGATGATTTTTATAAATATTTTTATCATGAAAGAAAGAAGTCAATATTTAGAGAGACATATCTTTTGAAAAAATTGATAGTGAGTATAAGTGACTAATTTTTAATATTTTATTAGTTATGTAACAGTTATGCCCAAATTATCTAAAACTCTATACATAAAAATATCCTCATTGTAAATTCATTACTGAACTCATTTTTATGAAATGTTTAATGTTGGGGCCTTTAACAAATAGTCATAACAAATCTATTAAAGGCATAATTAGGGAATCATCGTACTTGGGGTGGTCAAAGATGAGCTTATAACTTAATCCAATGTGATAAAAATATATATAATGGGATCTAGAACACGAGTTCAATTGTTATTCAATTGGAATATTAATTTATTAAGCAACACCATGTGATTCCATCTTCCACACAATGAATTAAATTAAAAAAGTTGTGAGACTTAAGGGAGGGTTCATAGAGGACCTAACATGAGGATATATCACTCTCCTAGTTTAGTTGAATCCCTTAGATTGATCTTTATAGGAATAAAATAGAAGAAAGTATCAATTCTGTAAAAATAGGTCATATGATCCTACATCAAAATATCATCGTCAATTGGAAGAAAAATGATGCACTAAGCTTAATTAGTGAAGTGCTTAGCTGGAAGAATACAACGAGATGAATTATGATTCAATAACACACTATATGGTGAGGATATCAATATGCCTATTAAGAGGGAACAATAGATACTTTAATGAGAGGGAGGAGGTTCAATTCTGTATTCTAGAGGAAAGGGGTGAAAGGAAAAAAATTATAATAAATTTTAATGGTAAAAGGGTCCCTTTTCCAAAAAATTACAAAGACTAACTATGTGACCACACAGTTGGCCAAACTATGTGCCAACCATAGTCAGGCTATGTCCATGGAGGTGTGAGGCATAGTTCATGTGCATGATTCGAAAAAACATACTGAAACTGTTCTTTTCGCAAAATCTAAATATTTTAGGGCCTCCAAACTGGCATACACCCTTAGTCACATGGTTAGAAAAAGCTGGGATTACCACTACTTCCCACTAAAATTCCGCACATGGATAGCAGAAATCATGTCAACAATATAACACATTTTACACTAGTTGTGTGGTCTAGAGGTTTCTTCCACCAGTTGGTATTTGGATCTCTTAAAAAGATTTAGACACCCCTGAAACCTCTATAAACTCATTATCCATCCATAATAGGTCCATGATAAATAATTGTATGAGAATTTAAAAGATACATAACATATAAAAGAACCAGTTATATATAGTCTTCCCCTTATAAGAAGTTGTCCAAAACTTCAGCTTCCATGGGTGGAAAATACCATCTTAGAAAAACTCCACCAACTAGGCATATATGTGAGCATCTCGCTCCATTGTCATGTCCTGTAAACTAAATTGATTCAATTTCACCATCACTAAAGTTACTGATTGGAAACAGAGAGCCTTTGTGTTATGATAAATGATGCATATAGGATACTCCTAAAATAATGAATAAACATCTAACTCAACCTATTTTGAATTAAAAGTTGGATATGAGTCGTCATGATAATGGAGATTCTATGAAACTTGTATGATTTCATTCATGAATCAATACCTTGAAGATTGTAGAAACTGATAGGATACTGTTCCGACTCTATACCAAATTTAAAATTGTCTGACATAATGAGTAAAAATATTTCCTTGACTCAGTATCTATCTATGGCCAAGAATGGGTGGAAGATGTTGTAATACATGGTCCCCAGCATTAGACAGAAGAGGCCATTAGCATCAATCAACAAATGATTCTTGTCTATACTGAGTACTATAAATATTTTTCTGGATCAGCTGAACCTCCTATAAAGTCACCTAAATGAGAAGAGTTCCTAGTAGCTCTACCTATGCTTCCTATAACCAGAACATGGGTGAATGGAAGATCCTACTATATAGGGACTCATATGGATCAATATAAATTATTTTATGATTTATATTAATATAGGATAAATTGAAAACAGTCATATGATTCTCCCATGAACCACTGAAATCAAATATGCACACTCAAATCATGAACTCGAACACCGGAATCATCTACTCTAACCGGCCATCGGTGTGAGGGTGAATATTTATGCTTAAAAGAACCAATGTAACCAAAACCTTATGTACCCCCTACTAGAAACACAATGTGAAACAATAATACCTATCTAAAATGGTAATACGATGGACTTTACGTATTCGTATGATCTCAAACACAAACATTCTTCTTGTATCATCAAATAAGAATGTACCTTAGATGGCAATGAAAAGGGATCATTTATTTATTCTATCCAAAACATCCCAAACAATTCCACTATTTATAGGATACCTTGGTAATAAGACTTCAAAATCCACTAAAACATCTTCCCATATCCATTCCGGGATTGGAAACGGGTATAACAAGCCAATAGGACACTAGATCTCCACCAATACCTAATGAAAGGCAGAAAACAAGTAATAAAACATTCCATGTGATGTTTCATCAAAGGCCACCAATAATAGTGTCACATATCTTGATAGATTTTTGATATGTATAGATGAAATACCAACTAAGAAACATGGGTCTATCGCATATGTTCCTCTCACATATCTATGGGAACCTATAGATTCCCATGTACATATAAGAATTCATATTTATCAATTAACCAATCAGAAGGTGTTTTCTCTCATGAAATAATGTCATAGAGAACAATAACTTTAAGATTTATAACCTTCTTACTCCTCATACATTCGAGGAGGGAAGATGTTACTGGTATGGGTGTGAGAGAAAACTAATGACGACTCTTATGAAAATGCAGATGTATCATAGAGATTATTACCATCAATTTCCTCTCATTACATGTTTCCGATATGACGTGTTGCTGAGTTTTTTGACTGAGCGAATGAGCTACAAAATTTTCCCTTCCAAACATATAGGAAAGCTCAATATTGATGCACTAAAGGTAATCAACTAGTCTTCTCTGCATTAGATTCAAGACACACTGTGAAACTATATAATTAAGGATACTTTGGTCTGTATACATAAAAATTCACTCACCCATCAGATAGTGTCTACAGAAGCACAACGCATGTAAAATAGATTCCTAATTATTATTTTTCATTAGGTAATTCCACTCATGAGGTACCAACTTGATAGAAACATTCCAAATGACTCTATATTCTTACATCAATACAACACCAAACTTGATGCATAATGAATCATATAAAATAAATAACTTCTAAAAAGCTCTGGAAGAATTAGAATTGTTTCCTAGGTAAGGCTTCCATTAAGCTCTAAAAACACTTTATCGCATTTTTCTAACCTCATAAGATTCACAACCATTTTTATAAGAATAGTAAGTGCTACACCAAGGTGTGATAAGTCATGTATGAAATTCCTATAATATCTATCAATCCTTAATAATTTTCATATATTAATCATTTTCTTTGGAATCTCCTCAAAACCCACATCACTCACCATCACTCGGTTAAAAAATACTTCTATTTTCAGGATAACATGAACCAATAAATATAATTTTTTATCCAGAAGTTTCACTTTTCATTCTTGGAATACATTAGATATCCACTTAGTGTATTCAAAATGAACTCAAGGTGTTTAGAATGGTCACTATGAGTATGAGAATACACCATGATCTTTTTCACATAGACCATGATAGAAGAATCTCGATAGGGGTGGAAAACCGTATTTATTAATGTCATAATGATAGAGGGGGATTATTAAGTCCAAATGACATTACATGATTCTCATATAAACCATTATTAATTAGAAATGACATATGTGGTATATATGAAGGGATTACTTGCACCTATTTATTCCTAGATCACACATCGATCTATGGGAATACCCTATCTCGTGGAAGTTGTTCAAATATATCATCAATTAGAGGAAGTGGATATGGGCTGTTATTTGTAATATGGTCAACCATCATAAATCCATGCATAGATGATGGGTCCCATCCTCCTTCTTGGAGAAAAATCATAGGTAAAACCCTGGAAGAAATTTGGTCTAGATAATTCCCTTGTCCTCTAAATTCTTCAACTATATCATCAACTCCTAGAGTTTAGTAACTGTTATCCTCTATTGAGGGATAAAAAATAAAGATTCTCCTGAAATGATTATTATTGTTAACTATTCCAATATCTCATTCTGTAATCCAAAAAAGCGTCGATAATGGCATTATTTATATGATCTAGTATGAACAGAAAATGTTCCGGGCGTATTCCCTACTCATGCCTGAAGAAACTAGAAATTTTTTTGGTCACTCCCCCTAGACCATAAAGTTGTGGTTATGAAATACCAACGAAGATATTCTACTCACCCTTTTGGAGATAATTGTAGAAATATAGTTATTTAAATAAAACCCTATGACGATATCAGTCTACAGAGGTGTGATATGGAACCAACAAATGAATTCCAATAATGGCATTGAATCATATCATCTGATGTAGGATGAGGCCCTATAATAATGGATAACTACCTACCCCAAGGGGACAATCCCTTCACTGGATTATAATCTCTATCCACACTCTGCCAGGTGTGTCAATGGTTATCTTGGAAAAGAAATACAGAATTTATGAATTGATGCCTTTTATTTTAAATAATTAGATAATGGAATGTAAAGATCCTCTCTCAATAAAATTGGTTATTATAATAGAATATCCTATAATAGTACCTTTTATTTTAGATGATCCTGCACTCAGATCCTTAGATATCGTCTGTATTGTTAGAAAATGACATGATCTAGGACCCTGCACTATATCTGGACTACACATAGATGTTTTTCTCTACTAGATCTAACAATCAGAAGTATAGAAACCATGACCACGAACTCCTCCTCAGCCAATTCTATCGGTTCTACTCCAAATCCCCACTTGACACAATGCAACTGGTCCTTTTCATAAAGGTGGAGAAGGTTTGGATCCTCTTCAATTAGTGGTAGGTGGAACGGTCTGATATGTTTTTGGTAGATGTACTATACAACCTCAGAAACAACACTCAAGTTATTGTATTTAATATATTGGAGTCCCAATTGGTGAATAAACAATAGAACTTTTCCCCTTCATTTATTGGAAAACATTTCATTTAATAATTCAATTTTTAAATTTTATTTTTATACATTTTATTATATATACATATCATTTTTTTAATGAATCATAATTCCCACCTAATAAAGGATGATACACTTTATAAGATAAAGATACACCCTTTTAATTTCATTCAACCACATCAACATTTGGTCTCAGAATATAATAGGTAAAATAAGATGGTATGGATAAATTATTTCCCATTTATAATCTATAATGTCCCACACACCTCATGATTTTAAACTAATAACCACTCATTCATAGCAACAAATAAACTCATGTTACCAGGGATGCATTTATGATATAGTAGAAATCATCTATTTAAGATTATATCATCAACCTATAGAGGAAATCACATTTTAAATTCATGTTGAAAAAATAAACAATGAATTATTGTGCCAAATAGAAGATGTTAGCAACACGTGAATATATAGAACCATAACTCACTCATCAATGAAATGAAACTCAAGAAAAAAAATCAGGGATGTGAACTTATATGGTATGGAATATGAATGGAATATAAATTACTGCTGCCAAAAATTATGAAAGTAACAATGATTGGTGTTGTAATAGGCCAAGGTAAGTGTCACAACCCGCCTTCACCAAAAGTTGGGAAGGGTCAGTAGATTGCGAGGACCTTCCTTCTTTAAGATGAAGGAGAGATAATGGCCCTCGAGACCCCCCTTCAATAGATCTCGGAGTGGCGACTAGCACCAATGGTATAGAAATTTCGCACAAATGGAAGGCATTACCCCTTTTTGTTTTATAAGATCGAGAGGTAAGATGATGAAACTCATCAACACCAAGGTAAAAGAAAATTAAATCCAAAAGTAAACCATTACCACATGCATGTTCCAAATGTAAAGCCAAAAAGTACAAAAGGTGACTACAAAGGTAAGTACCAAAGAAGAAAAGAAACAACTGCAACTGCCCCAATGGTCCGAGCTAGTATGGTCCTGCGTGACCCCCGAAGTCCTCCTGGAAACCTGAATGCAGTTTTATATATGTAGGGTGAGCATACAAGTACACTCAGTAGGGAAAACCAAAGACTCTTTTGCACAAGTGGGGGAACGTACTAAAGTCTCGTGAGAAAAAAAGAGTAAACCAAACACCTATCAAGGTAAAATATCCACCCCATGCCTCACCAAGGCACACTCCCAAAGTAAAGCAAGTCAAGTAATATATATAATCAGAGCACATCGATGTTTTGGTACCCTGCGCCACTTTCCCACTGGTTATTGAGACATCCTACGCATCGAACCAATCCCACCATTCTCACTACAGTCCCACTGCCACTCCTGCCCGCACACACCTGGGCCACAACCACCACATGCAGTCCCACTGTCGAATCCCACCCACAAACACCTGGGCCGCAACTATCACATGTAACCACGCCTGCAAACACATAGTACATAACAACCGCCACCACGCCCGAAGACACATGGGCTAGAAAATCCACTGCCACGCCCGAAGACACCTGGGCCTCATCCCAAAGACACTTGGGAAACCACCTGCCGCACACACATGGCCAACCAATACACTACCCCGCACGAAGGATCTTGGGCTAATAATGGACCTCAGTCCATCAAAGCCTGCCCGAATATACTTGGGCTATCCGAGAAAGGGAGCAGAAATGGAGCTAATAACCATCCACTAAGAATAGTGTTGGGAAATACACCCTCCCCCCATGAAATGGGGGTTTTTGGCAGTAATTTCTCAACTTGGGTGGGGTGCGAATAAGAAACAAAAAATTACAAGTATATATATAGGTAACAAGAACTCACCCCAAACTAGGTTTTTCTTCAAACGGCCTACAGATTACTAAATCTCTCAAGTCTGAGTCACAACTCTCGCCAAAAAAATCCATTTGTCCCATTCTTGTTTTCATGTTCAGTAATAATGTTCAAAAGTTTATGCACAACTGGGAAACTAACACCATAAGCATAACCAAGGAAAGGAATCCAGTCAATCGTCAATTTAAACATTGACACCCGGTTCTCTTGTAAATTCACAACAACAAAGGAAAAGTGAGAACCCTCGAAGTCCTGGAACCAGACAACCCCGAGACACTGCCTCGTGTCCCACGAAATGGTTTCTCATCCACAGAGGATCCCACCCCAATTCTTGATATAAACAAGTACCCACCCGGTCTTAAAACTCACAACCACCGAATCCAAAAAAACAGGAGATCCCATCCCCTCCCACATTTCCACCAATCAGCCGCGAAAGAAAACAACCAAACCACTATCACCAATACTATGAAGGGCCATGCCTGTATTTTCTTATTTATAAAATTTATCACACACCATGATTTAAATTCCATGTTTTCACCAGGGTTAGCATAGAAGGGATTGATCCTGGTGCTTTCAATTTATTCGGACGGGTATACGTGATTAACCAATTTACTTTTCACAGCAAGAGTTTACAATTTCAAAGCAGGCATTTAAAACACCATGAGTGGTTCATTAGTGCACAAACAACGACCACCAATGGCCTCGATTATTAGAAGGCGTAAGCCAGCACAACTCAGAAAAAAGATCATAATATAAAACGACATCAACGATCACAACCCCCCATTATTTCTTTACAAGATTCATTCATTATCTTTAATTAGGTCTGGTTTATCCAATTCTATGGAATCAAAAGAACGCCCACCCGCATGATACACAAAAGAGAGAGACGAAGGAGAAATTCCCTACTTGTTGATAGATGATTGATGTTTAGGACGGACACATAACTTTACGGATAATGATGCGGTGCGCCCGATGAACTAGAAGCTGTTCGTGAAAAGCCTCGATTGAGGAAAGGAGAAACCACGACTAACCCTTAGTTTATAAGAGTCGTGGGCGGTTGAGGTGAGAACGTGAAACCGTGTAAGGCGCAGAGGTCGTGGGATGACCACGGGGCTGGGAAGTTACACACGGAGGTCTCTTGGGATTTTTAGGAAGTAAATATGGGATTTAAATGGTTTTAAAAGGAGTAAAAGAATTAATTTACGTCGAAACTTAAGTTGCGGTAGTGAAAAGACAGGTACTGGAAAAAGAACAAAAAGCTGGGCGAGGGGACACGGTGCCACCGTCACGGTTTCACCCTCACGGTTCCACCCTCACGGTGCCACCGTCACGGTGCCACCGTCACGCGGCCACCCTCACTGTGTCACCCTCACAGTGCCACTGTTTTGGTGGAGCATCACTTTTGGCAATGTAATGGGCCAGGAGGGTCTGGCCCATTACATTAGATACCTCTTAAATGATTCTCGTCCTCGAGAATCTAAACAACCCAAGAAGGAAAGAGAGGTCCCGAACAACCACCTCAAAAGATTCCTCTTAGAATTGAACCCATGCTAACAAAAAAAACACTTCTTTGTCAATAACCAAGCAACATACCATGCCAAATTGCCCGGTTATGTGGGTTGGGGTGTCTCCTCCCCCATGTCAAGTTATTATCCTCTTTGGGCGGCACTGAATCGCCTGCACGAGATTAATCACATCCACCTTAATGCATCTTGATTAGGGGTCGGGTTCTCTCCTCCCCCATAGCCAGGTCATTTCACAGACAGTCAGATGAATGAGAACAAGTACATTTCATATCCAAAAGACAAAACTTTATACCACAATAGGTATAACAAGGAACAAAACATCAAAAAACTCTGGGTACTGGGTACACATCTGTGCTTCCCTATCCCACATACTCTCTTCAAGCCCACCATGTCTCCCCAACACACGAACCAAGGGAATGGTTCACCCATGAAGTACCTTCTCCATGAGATCCTCGATCATCACTGGTCTCTCCACAAAGGTCACGTCGTCCTCGATGTCCAACTCACCCCAATAAAGGGCGTGTGAATCATTGTGAAGATACTGACGGAGCTGGGACACATGAAAGACATCATGTATCCCCAGTAGCGGCGGTGGTAACACTAGATGATAATCCACTTCGCCAAACCGCCACAACACTTCGAAGGGTCCGATGAACCTGGGATAAAGCTTACTCCCCTTGTTGAACCTCCGCTGCCCACGCCGAGGGGAGACCTTCAAGAACACATGGTCTCCAACCTCAAAATCCAAAGGCCTCCTCCTGGTATCAGCATACGACTTCTGTCGGTCCTGGGCCACCTTCATCCTTTATCGTATGAGCTGAACCTTCTCTGTCATGTTCTGCACCACCTTCGGGCCAAGGATGCCTGCCTCTCCTACTTCAGACCAACACATAGGTGAACGGAATGGACTCTCGTACAAGGCTTTAAATGGTTCCATACCGATGGTAGAGTGATATCTATTATTGTAGCCGAACTCTACAAGGGGCAAGTGTCGCACCCATGATCCTCCTGAGTCCAGAACACATGGCCGCAACATATCCTCCAAGGTCTAGATGGTGCGCTCTGTTTGTCCATCTGTCTGGGGATGGAATGAAGTGATAAGGTGTAACTTGGTCCCCAAAGCATGCTGCAATCCACTCTAGACTCGCGAGGTAAACCATGCATCCCTATCCGATACTATAGACCTCAGAACTCTATGCAGCCGCACCACCTCATCCACATACCTTCGTGAAAAAGTATCCACTGCACTCGACTCCCTGATTTCAAGAAAGTGAGCCGATTTCGTCAACATGTCCACTACCACCCAGATGGCATCATATCCCCCTTGGACCTTGGGTAGTCCCTGACGAAATCCATCGAGATATCGTCCCACTTCCACTCGGGAACATCTAGAGACTACAGTAGGCCGCCCGGAACTCGGTGTTCAGCCTTCACTTGTTGACACGCTAAGCACTTGGCCACAAACTCTGCCACTGCTCGCTTCACTCCGGGCCACCAAAACTGTCCTTTCAGTCCCTGGTACATCTTGGAAACTCCTAGGTGTACCGCCAAGGGTGAGTTGTGGAACTCACTAAGAACCTTGTTGTGCATCACTTCTGGAACAAACAACCTTTTCTGGAAAAGCATCTGGTTCTGACCATCCTCTGTCCATCCTTTTGGAGCATTTCCCTGGTCAACCCGGTCATGCATCACTTCGCACACCGGGTCTCCCCACTAAGACTCCTCCACTTGTCGAAACAGAGATGACTGCACTATCATCTGATATAGACAACCTCTATCTCTATCCATCTTCACATCCAGGTGTAAGGCATCCAACTCCTCCATTTCCTTCCAGGCGTCCGTCGACTCTCGGACCGCATCCTTCTGCGTCCTCCTGCTCAAGGCATCGGCCACCACATTACCCTTGCCCTCAGTGTAAGAGATCTCGAAGTCGTAATCCTGGAGGAACTCCACCCATCTTCACTGTCACAAGTTTAAGTTCCACTGAAAGAAGATATACCTCATGCTTTTGTGATCCTTGATGACCACACAACATTCCCTGATGAGGTAGTGCCGCCATAACTTTAGCACAAAAAAGACCGCTGCGAGCTCCAGTTCGTGGGTGGCATAATTACTGTCATGGGGGCGTAGCTTCCTGGACCCATAAGAGATCACCCCTTGTCGCTGCATCAACACACATCCCAGACCCTGTCCTGAAGCATCACAGAACACCTCATAGGCCACCCCTTCTTCTGGTAATCTCAGCACTTGGCCACTAACCAACTTCTCTTTCAGATAGCTGAAAGCTGACTCGCACTACTCACTCCACCCGAAAACCTGGTCCTTCTTGGTAACGGATGTCAAAGGGGATGCTACTAGGGAGAAGTTGGGTACGAACCTCTGATAGTAACCTGCCAGCCCAAGGAAACTACATACCTGTTCCACATTATTGGGTGCTTCCCAAGAAACAACCGCCTCAACTTTTGATGGGTCCACCACTACCCCCTGCTCGAACACCATGTGCCCGAGGAAGTGCACTTCTCATGTCCAGAACTTGTATTTAGACAACTTCCATAGAGCTGATGATGTCAGAGGACCTCCAAAACTATCCTCAGGTGCTCTGCATGGTCCTCTCTTGACCTCGAATAGATCAGGATATCGTCGATGAACACAACCACGAACCGATTCATGTACTCCCGGATGATGGAGTTCATAAGCCCCATGAACACAGCCAGGGCGTTCGTAACACCGAAGGGAATGACTACGAACTCGAAGTGTCCATATCTGCATCTGAATGCAATCTTCGGGATGTCACCCTCCTTCACTCTCACCTGGTGGTACCCAGACCGTAGGTCAATCTTCGAGAACAATCCTGCCCCTTTCAGTTGGTCGAAAAGATCTTCTATCCTCCGAAGAGGGTAGCGATTCTTGATCATAACCTAATTCATCCTTCTGTAGTCTATGCACAACCTGAGACCACTATCTGCCTTCTTTGCGAACAAGACTAGAGCACCCCATGGTGATGCACTCAGGCGAACATAACCCCTCTTCATCAGATCGTCAATCTGAATCCGCAACTCTTGTAGCTCTGACGGTGCCATCCAGTAAAGAGCCATCGAGATCGGTCGAGCGTCGGGCTGCAAGTCTATCCCAAACTCGATATCACGCCGTGGGGGTAGAGTCGTCACCTCCTCAGGGAAGACGTCCATAAACTCCCGGACGATCTTTGGCACTTCCACCATTTCAGAATCTACTGATTCCACTTTCAGCTCGGCCAACAAGGAGAGGAGGGGTTCCTCTCTCCTATTTCCATTCTGACTACTCCGCTCGCCGGTGAAGGTAACACGCCGGCCATCCGTGTCCGAGAACACCACCCTTCTTCGGAAACAGTAGATGATGGCACACATAGAGAATAGCCAGTCGATGACTAGGATGACATCGTATGGCTGAATCTCTAGTAGAAGAATATCCATAACCGACTGATGTGGCCCTATCATCGGTCTAAATTCCCGAAAAACAAACAACAAGTTGGTCGAACCTCCGACTAGTGTACTCAACACCAGGGGATCCAGAAGTCTCTCGGCATCTAGACCCAAGGCAAGGGCTAGAGAAGGTGCAACAAAGGATTGAGAAGCTCCGGTATCGAACAAAGCATAAGCAAGAGTGCTAAACAAACTGATCGTACCTTGAACAACCTCCGGCCCTGCTAGAACTGCTTCCTCTGTGGCGTGAAAAAGTCCACGCCCATCTCCTCTGCCCCTCGGCTACCGGCCACCTCCCCGAACACGCCCCGATCAAGGTCACTGAGGTGTGCCTTGAGGTCGGCCTCCTCCTCCTACATCTGCCCTCAGAGGAGCGGGAGCTCGCTGTCCCTGCTGCAGCTGCAGGAAGGGTCTGGCTGGAAACTGCTGCTGGGGCGGGTGGTGGGGCTGTCCACCACCGCTGTGATGCACCCGGTCCGAGAACTGACTCGGGAGATGTCTAGGGCTCCCATAGATGAATCACCGCGGTCCTAGGCCCAACGAAAAGGGGAGAGGACCGGGGGATCGAAACTGCAACTATTGCGGCCTGTTCCCAGCGGGTCGGAACCTAGAGGGTTATCACGCTGGAGGTCTAGTGCTGACAGCCTTCCCCTTTGATGGTCCCAGTTGGATCCCCTCTCGTGACACACCTCCTAGAGCGTGCATTCTCTCCACCACTTCAGCCTTCTTCTGGACCTCTAAGTACGTCGGCAGGGTAAAGGGGGTAACATCGTACTGGAGGGAGGGTCGGAGCGCCTCGTCTAAATGTCTCTCCTGAGACTCCTCGTCGGGAAATAGGTCTGGAGAAAAATGTAGGAGGACCTTGAACTTGATCCCTAGATCCCTCACAGACATACTCCCCAGTTGGATGGAGAGTAGCTCCTGTCTCTTTTCCACCTTCATCGTTGAAGAGAGGAATTCCTCCCGGAACTCCCTCTCGAAATCCCCCCAATCCACCTCGTCCTTTCTCCTCTCCCCCAGGTAAAGCGTCCACCACTGACGCGCCGCTCCCCGCATCTGGCTGATGGCCAGAGGAACCCAGTACTCGGTCGGGGCCCGAATCAGGCCGAAAGCTATGACTAGCTCCTCTAGCCAGTCTTCCGTCTTCATGTCGAAGGTGCTGACCTCATACTTCTCGAGGGCCTGTCGCTGGAAGTTCCGAAGAGTCTTCTGCCACTAGTCATCCTCTTCCTCTCGATCATCTCTCTGTCAATCGGCCAAAGTAGTCTCTGGGGCCTCAATATCCTGTACCACACGTGGTTGCCTTCCATGTTCCATAGCTGCAAGGTAAACAAGGAATTCCTAAGCCCAAGTAGTGTAGAACATCTTCTTCACAACTTCTTAAAACATTAATTTATTCTTAATTCCCAAGAAATCTCAGAAACACAAGAACACAAGTCATTTTGATGCATTCCCCTTTCCTAGGGTCTCTACCCTACAATCATCGTGGCCTCACTTGGTTGTTCGGTAGGTCCAGAGTCCTTGCATCAGATCACAGGGGGCCCTAAAAATCCCGTGTCTCAGCCGGTCTTCCCTAGCCTAATTCATGCACCAAGGTCACCGAACAATATTGTCTTACCATCCCATGGAATCCTCATTGTTCTTAACTCTAGACTCCATCCTATCTCTCAGCCTCTGGCTCTGATACCATTCTGTCACGACCCCCATTCACCAAAAGGAGGGAAGGGTCAATAGACTCCCAGGCCCTTCCTTCTTTAAGTTGAAGGAGAGATAATGACCCCCGAGACCCGCCTTCAATAGATCCCGGAGTGGCGACTAGCACCAAGGGTATAGAAATTTCTCACAAATGGAAGGCATTACCCCTTTTTGTTTTATAAGATCAAGAGGTAAGATGATGAAACTCATCAACACCAAGGTAAAAGAAAAGTAAAGCCAAAATTAAACCATTCCCACATGCATGTTCCAAAAGTAAAGCCCCAAAGTACAAAAGGTGACTACAAAGGTAAGTACTAAAGAAGAAAAACAACAACTGAAACTTCCCCAAAGGTCCGAGCTAGTATGGTCCTGTGTGACCCCCGAAGTCCTCCTGAAAACCTAAAAGTAGTTTTATATACGTAGGGTTAGCATACAAGTACACTCAGTTGGGAAAACCAATGACTCTCATGCACAAGTGGTGGAACGTACTAAAGTCCCGTGAAAAAAATAGAGTAAAACAAACACATATCAAGGTTAAATATCCACCGCAGGCCTCACCATGGCACACTCCCCAAATAACGCAAGTCAAGTAATATATATAATCAGATCACATCGATGTTTGGGTACCCCAATCCACTTTCCCACTGGTTATTAAGACATCCTACGCATCGAACCAATCCCGCCATTCTCACCGCAGTCCCACTGCCACACCCGCCTGCAGACACCTGGGCCACAACCACCACAAGCATTCCCACTGTCGAATCCTGCCCGCAAACACCCGGGTCACAACTATCACATGTAACCACGCCTGCAAACACCTAGGCCAGAACAACCACCACCATGCCCGAAGACACCTGGGCTAGAAAATCCACTGCCACACCCGAAGACACCTGGGCCTCATCCCGAATACACATGGGAAACCAACTGCCGCACAAACCTGGCCAACCACCACACTACCCCACACAAAGGTTCTGGGGCTATTAATGGACCTCAGGCCATCACAGCCGGCCCGAAGATACTTGGGCTATCTGGGGAAGGGAGCAGAAAAGGAGCTAATAACCAGCCACTAAGAATAGTGTTGGGAAAAACACCCTCCCCCCATGAAATGGGGGTGTTTGGAACAAAGTGCTCAACTTGGGTGGGGCGCGAATAAGAAACACAAAACTACAAGTATATATATAGGTAACAAGCACTCACCCCAAACTAGGTTTTTCTTCAGATGACCTACAGATTACGAAAGCTCTCAAGTCCGAGTCACAACTCTCGCCAACAAAACCCATTTGTCCCATTCTTGTTTTCATGTTCAGTAATAATGTTCAAAATTTTATGCACTACTGGGCAACTAACACCATAAGCATAACCAATGAAAGGAATCTTGCCAATCATCAATTTAAACATTCACACCCGGTTCTCTTGTAAAGTCACAAAAACAAAGGAAAAGTGAGAACCCTCGAAGTCTTGGAACCAGAAAACCCCGAGACACTGCCTCGTGTCCCCCGAAATGGTTTCTCATCAACAGAGGATCCCACCCCAATTTGTGATATAAACATGTACCCACCCGGTCTAAAAACTCACAACCACTGAATCCAAAAAAAACAGGGGATCTCATCCCCTCCCACATTTCCACCAATAGGTCGCAAAAGAAAAAAAACCAAACCACTATCACCAATAGTAAGCAGGGCCATGCCTGTATTTTCAGATTTACAAGATTTAACACACTCCATGATTTCAATTCCATGTTTTGACCGGGGTTAGCACAGAAGGGATTGATCCTGTTGCTTTCAATTTATTCGGCCAGGCATACGTGATTAACCAATTTACTTTTCACAACAGGAGTTTACAATTTCAAAGAAGCCATTTAAAATACCACTAGGGGTTCATTAGAGAAAAAACAATAACCACCAACAACCTTGATTTTCAGAAGGCGTAAGCCAGCACAACTCAGAAAGAATATCATAACCTAAAACAGCATCAACGATCACAACCCCCCTTCTTTATTTATAGGATTCATTCATTATCTTTAAATAGGTTTGGTTAATCCAATTTTACGGAATCAAAAGCACACCCACCCCGCATGATACAAAAAAGAGAGAGGCGAAGGAGAAATTCCCTACTTGTTGATAGATGATCGACGTTTAGGCCGGGCGCGGAACATTACGGATAACGATGCGGTGTGCCCGATGCACCAGAAGCTGTTCTTGAAAATCCATGATCGAGGAAAGGAGAAACCACAGCTAACCCTTAGTTTATAAGAGCCACGGGCGGTTGAGGTGAGAACGCGAAATCGCATAAGGTACGTGGTACTTGGGTTGAACACTCGGCTGGGCAGTTACACACGGAGGTCTCTCGGGATTTTTAGGAATTAATTATGCGCTTTAAATGGTTTTAAAAGGAGTAAAAGAATTAATTTAAGTCAAAACTTACGTTGCGGGAGTGGAAAAGCCAGGTACTAGAAAAATAACGAAAAGCTCGGAGAGGGGACACGGTGCCATCATCATAGTTTCACCCTCATGGTGCCACCCTCACGGTGCCACCATCACGGTGCCACCCTCATGGTTCCATCCTCACGGTTCCAACGTCACGGTTCCACCCTCACGGTGTCACCCTCACGGTGCCACCCTCACGGTGCCACCCTCACGGTGCCACCCGCACGGTGCCACCGTCACGGTGTCACCCTCACGGTGCCACTGTTTTGGTGGGGCCTCACTTTTGGAAAAGTAATGGGCCAGGAGGGTCCGGGCCATTACAGTAAGTATCAATACAATATATCAAATATCATTACCCATGAACATCACCCAATAGTGAATGTATATAAATTGTAATAAGTGATATATTGAACAACAATTTCCCATTCCTAGGAAACATTGTACTGAACCCGAACATGGGATAGCTACTACCAAGAATGTCTCATGACCAATTACCACATATTCCAAATCTTCTATATTTTTTTTCACGAAAAACAATAAAAAGGAAAAGAAACGGTCCAATAATTCCACTTTGTGACATCCCGACCCAGGTGTTACTCAAAGGATTACCAAATCAGTGGGCCAAATAGCCTCAAAAATTCGTCCCTGTAAAACAGATGCTTGCGACTTGTAGCGAGGGACTAGGGTGTGTCCATGGGGAGACTATGAACTCATTTAATAGTGAGGAATATTTTATTTAATAAGTAGATATATAGAGGAATAAAGATAATAATAAATAACTTATCTACGAAAAAATAAATAACTAACACTTCAAAATATTGAAACTGATTCATATAGAATAGATATTGATGTAATTTCTTGTCATTATAATGAAAGAAAATGTGGATACAAGAATCTTGAATAGGTATTATGCATTCTATAAAAAATAATAAAAATGTCCAAAACTATCTAGGCATCCTGATCACTGGCTTTATCATCTTATACCCGGCTCCACCATAAGGAACCATTTATATCAGGTGTTCAAAGAGGGATTATTCATCATATAAACACATAAAAACATATGATATGACAGGGTACCATTGGATGAAATGATAGGGTGTGAGAAAAATATTAGTAGGCCACCACCAATGGCATTTATACTTTAATGTCTGTGAATATAATTTGAAATAGTGTGCAAGTATATGTGGATGAAAAGATAATATAGTAATGTAAATACCCCAATACATTCTACATACTTAGTTTGTGTCTGAACATGTATCATTTATTTAATTATTTTCCAGTTTATGATAAGTTTCAATAATACTATATATGATTGATGTAATGTATGAAGATACAAGATTTTACTAGGGAATTCTGTAACGATGATAATAATGAACGAGGATCCAAGGTAGAAACCATGGAATCATTGACCATAAGGGTTGAACCAAATCATAGTATTGATATACAGAATGGATATGGGTTTTGATTGTAATCCAAGGGTATTCACTGAGGACATTACACAATAAATGATTCTAACAAAGTCTATGAATCTCATCCAAGGTAAACATAGACTATGATTGACAAGGTCCAATGGGGTGATTCCCTGATGCCATGTGTCCAATGATATCAATATGGAACCAAGGAGTGTATCCATGTAATCCGAATATCTATAAGATAGTAAAGGGATCACACAGAATCATTATAGGAATACACTATTATACATGGACCATGTTCTATGGTGGGTATATCCATTGGAAATTGGCTCAATGAATCCGAATGTGGTCATGTGAGTGCTTAGGGAATTCCCCTAGAAATCCAATTCCATATCAAGTATAAAAACTCAAATAAAAATAAAAAGGTGAAAATTCCATAGCCACCATATAATTATATCACTATTTAATTAGGCCATATAGTACTCATACCTTTATATAAGTCAATTAGTTCATTCTACTACCTTTTATTAGTGTGAAAAGGTATAACAAGGACAAACCACTACTAATTTCTATAATTCCAAATTTAATTATTAGGTTCATTCCATTTACTTTAATTATCATGACATTAGAGGATAATAACATGAAACCATTTACATTTCAATTATAATTAATCTTTCCAAGTGGTATATATAAATATACTTCAAATTCAACATTTAAAATTTTCATTGATAAATTAAAACACTTACCTTCGAAGGGGAAAGAGACACGATACATGTGTTATACATTTAAAATTCAGTTATTTTATTAAACACAGACCTTTATTAAGGAAAAGTTATAGTGAAATTGAATGGTGACATAAATATTTATAAAAAATAGATAAATGAATAAATAGGGAATCACCATACATGGGGTGGTCATTGTTAAGACCTTAACCTCCAATGATGTCATTAACATATATATAAGGGGATCTATAACACGAGTCCAATGACAATAATCATGGAATATGATTTTAAAAATAAATTACTAGAGATACCGAAGTGTGTACAATGATTATAGTTCATAAAACATATAAACCATAACGATGAGTCATTACTAGCCTACCTCGATCCTATAATATTCTCCTCGTATTGTATCAACCCATATTTTGGACTGTATTGGAAGAAAATGGATAAATGGATCGCCAACATCAAAATATGAAATATAATCCTTCATTAAAATAAAATATTTTAGAGGAAGAAAATGATTAAATGTGCATAAGGTTTTAAGAGAGAACCTAGAAGAATCCAATGAGACAAACAGTTCTCTGATCGGACACCAGACGACGAGGATATCATGAATCCTAGAAGGAAGGAGCTTAGGAGCCTTTATCATGTGGGAGGAGGATCCATTCTATCCGTAGGAGGAAAAGGGATAAATAAAATAGGTTACCATAATATCTAATGGAAAATTGGTTTTTTACAAAAAATCATAGGGTCACATAGTATGGACACATAGTTGTCCAAACCGTACTACTACAATGTACCAAGCTCTATCCTTAGGGGGGTTCCACATGGTTCATGCAGACAATTTGGAAAATATTACTCAAATATTAGTTTTCACATATATTAAAACATTTAGAGCCTATAAATTGATATGTTCCATAAATTTCATCATTAGAGAAAATTTTGCAGCCCACTACTACCCATGGAATCACCCCACACTATTAGGGGACACCATGTTGAATACCTCAAAAAGTTTATATTAAATGTGTGGCCTATTTATTTTTTTCCACCGACTTGAGTGATGATCTTTTAATAAGACTTGGACACACCCAAAAAATCTGTAACCTCTTTAAGAATCCATAATATATCCCTGATATGGAATTACGCTAAAATTTATAGGACCCATACCTCATAAAAAAACTAGGTTCATATATAACCATTTTTCACGTGATTTTGTGTGTGGAAGTTTCACCCTAAACGAGACTCGATAATTTCAACATTCAACTCAATATTCCTAAATACACAAGGACAAATTACCTTGAAAATAATTTCCACAATAAGATCTAATTATTTATTAATAATTTAAAATTCATATATTTATTCAATAAAATTATAAAAAAACATTATAATTTCAATTTAATCATAAATGTTGAATTTAATTTATATCCTTAAAAATATGTTTCAAAATTATATCATTGATTATTATTAGTCAACATAGTGGAACAATTTTATATGATACAATTTTTTTAATCCATGTGGAAATATAAAAAATATATACTATATTCTATGTTATCAAAAAAATTATGTTATAACATTATGAAAATCATTGATTCATAATTTCAACACCATTTATGATATTTATTACATAATAAATGATTCAATAATAGTTTATGATTTCATATATAATATCTCATAGGCTTCCCATTAAAAAATTTCAGTGAATCTTTTGATTATTCTCATATCATCACTTACTATATCACAGATCATATAATATAAACACTATATTGAACATTAAAAAAATTATTTTCGATGAAATGTTAGTTACTCATCTATAATAACACTATTGGGTTTCTACATGATGCATTAAACTTATATAATGAGGAAAATTTAGGTATAAACCTTATAACACCCATGGTCATCGTTGTGTTTGAAATAAAAATGCATAATGCATAAATAAAGAACATACATTCCTTTGGTAATGTCTAGTTCCATCTATATGTTTATTCACTATATATGATTAATATTATTAAGAAGAAACCAAAGTAATCCTTTCTTATGAATATCCAAGGGGTTCAAATATATCCTTGTGCTTATTATGGGTTTCCATTAAATTTAAATCTATTAAAAATGATTAATTGAAGAGACTAAATAAATATTTGGCTTGGATTCAAATTTTAGTGAGTTGACCATAAAAATATTTATTATGATAGTATTTACAATATAGATATAAACTATGTATATTCTTACTATGTGATCCATCATTAATTTAAATGTTTGAACATAAATAAGAAAAAATAAATATTTCACAAATGCTAAAAATCTGATGAATTTAAGAAAAAATTCAACTCCATGAATGATTAAAAATTATACATTTGAATGTTAAATAATGTCATCTTCCAAAAATTTATGAAAACTATAATGGAATAAATACAATTTCTACACATATAATATATTCTGATTACATTTTTCCAATTATATGATACTCAATATTTTTGTGTGATATTAGTATATCATACCATATGATATGTCTAAGACCAATCATATTTTATACCATATATCATACCATATGATATAAATCAATTATACATTATAATTAAACTCATTAAGAAATATCTCCATGTGAATCATGAATTTTGTGGATGTATAATGGTAATATGTGTTGTTATGTTATTTTCATTTATTTATATTCATTGTTAATGTGTTTATATAATGAATAACATTTATTGAAATATAAATTTAAATTTTAGAATATTTGTTATTAATTATTATTTAGAACTTTATTCCAATGTAAGTGTATTTTACTATGGTGCTACAATATTGTACAATGACATGAAAAATACAAATATATTTTTTTAAAATGATTTCCACGAAAATTTTCTATTAATTTTACATAAGTTTTTGTTTTTATGGTGTTATTTACAACCAACAATGATGTAATACCACACATAGGATGAGAATTCATGTATCACTAAATATAGAAATGTTAATTTTCCATGTCATCTTTTTTGAAATGTGACATTCTAGATTTCACTCATTTTATTTGATTTTTATCATTGAATAAAACTAGGATATTATCTGGAGTTCAAGAAATGAACTACTTAATATTTAATTATTTATAAATCGAATAACAAAAATACTATTGATGTTTTATGGTTTCATTTTTTATTTTCTATATTTTTATTTAATATATAAAGAGTAACTCAGTATTTCAACAAATGGGTATGGGATATGAAATTTATAATGTACATATAATATATATATATTTATACTTATATATATTCTTAAATTTTAATTAATGAGGAAAGTTAGCATGTTTTTATGAAAAAATGTCAATAGTTTTGTAAATTGTTACGTACTTATTTTTTGGTTTACCTAAAGTATGAATAGTTATTATTGTGTTTATTTTTTACATTATTTAAAAGTAATTTTTTAGATTATTTACACAACCTACGAGGATAATGAAAATTATTGTCCTATTTTTCAGGGTAATATCATTGACTAATATCTAAAATGCTTTAATAGTATCTTATTATTTTGAAGATGCCTCCAAAATTGGTGGAGGTAATAATGGTGGGTGGGGACGGCATGGTTTTGAAAAGGGAAAAGGACTACTCATCAAGGATGGGTTATGATTGTATACATTATATATTCCTTCTATGAATTAGATAGTGTATTCCATTTGTTTATTATAAATTCCTCTATAAAAAACTATAATTGATGTGGAAAAACATATAACTAGACAATGTGTTACATGACGACAAAATTATCATTGAGACATAACACCTCATCCATGAATGGATTCAATATATAGATGATATTGTTATTATTAGGATAATGAAATATAGTTTATTGGAGTCGATTAGTTGGGGGATATATTTTTATTTTATTGTGTACATAGGGTTTTGTGTGTTTTTATATTATATGTCTATTATATATATATATATTCTAGGGATTTTTTTTAAATATATTTAGAAAATAATATTTACTCTTTCTTGGGTATTATTATTTACCTCTTTCATTGAATGAATACCCTACTAGTTATATTCACATTGAAATTATTAGGGGATTGATGGGAGGAACCAAATAATAAAACTATTATAAATATAATTAAACAAAATTTTTAAAATGTGTAAAAAATATTGGTGGTTGTGTTCGGTGGGTTTAGATCTGGTACAAAACATCAAGTGATGCAATTTTCTGTATTAGTTTTATTATAGTTATATTGGAGTTTTTATTCTGGGTATTTTATAATTAATGTTTTACTTTGAATATATGGCATATTTTGTGATGTTATATTCATGCTATTACATTTTTAATAATAGTTAATGATCATCCCCAAATTAATATTTTGGCTCTCGAATTGTTCTTCTACTTTGATATTTTATTAAAGTTGGTGTCTCCAATATTATGAGGTTATACCATTGATGATTCTTGACAGACCGTAAACTATAATATGAGATCTTGTGGTAGAAAAAATAGTTCCACCAATGATCGAATAAGAGTTATAGAAAATTATGTTCATGAAATCATATATTCCATATTATATAACAAGAAATAACTTAACTAAAAAATCAAATATTCCATGTAAAAACCTTAATTTAATTTTTTTTATTTATTATAGGGTAATCGTAACATGATATCCAAAAAAATAAATTTGAAATATCATTTCAATGAACAATCTATAGTTTTATTAAATCTGAAAAATGAAACACCTATCACCAAAAATTATTATCATTTTTATTTATTCATTCTCTTTAAAACTGAAGAAAAATATTTATTCAAATTTGTCTCATTTTACACTGACAATTTTCCAACAACTAATTAACAATAAACTATTTCATTTCACTTTTCATTGTTTTTTTTAAATTTGGATTATTATCATTATGACAGAAAATAAATAAAATATAACCCATATAATTTAAAAAATCTCAATTTTTTTGTATTATTCATTTAAAAATATATGTGATCATTTGAACCTTTACACCATTTCTAATAAATTTTATTTTGAAACTGTCATGTAAATTATAAATCCATTATGTTCTAGTTTTACAAATCCAAAATGAAAATAAAAAAATAACACCAAAACATGTTCTTCATAAATTAAAAATAAAATGAAAATATTATTATAAAAAACCAAGCCATACCTTATAACCAACATGAGCCCCATAAATTCATTTTAATATGTCTCCAAATCTAAAAAATGTAATATCCTAGTAAAAATCTAATCAACTGCAACAATTAAAAAAATATATTGTTTTTATCGAATAATATTGTTTCATTTAAAAAAATAAAAAAACTCTTGTGAACAATAAATCTTATAATACTTAATTTGCAGATATACTATGAAAATTAAATTACTCCCCATCAAATGACTATATATTATCATAACCAATTCATGGATGTCCCATCATGTTCATGATTTGAATTTGATACCACATAATCCATAATATTTAGGTCATCAGTATTATATAAGTATGAAAAAATTACAAATACATTTCTTCAATGAAATTTGTTTTGGATTAAAATATTTAATTTAATTCTATTATTATTTTTTATGAAACACAGTCTTGAATTTTTGTACACCATAAAATATATTATTCTAAAAATAAAATATTTAAGTTCATCTCCTTTAATTCAGTATCAAGAACAATCCATTAGCTGTATGAAACATTGATGGTAATAATACTCTTATTTTTAATACATATTGAATTAATATTCATGGTGATCAATTATATACATTATTTTGGTGTAAAATAATTTTTATTCATAAAAATACATTTAAATAATACACTTTCCCATACTTTTTCCCATACTTATATTAAAAATAATTTTTACTGCTTAAAGAAATTTCATCCTATTAAATTGATACCATTTTTCTTATTTAGCATTATATTTATTTTGTAAAAGGTTCATCTTTTTTGTTGGTTATATAATTATGTTACAATTGAAAAAGATTTTTCCAACAGTAAGGTGTAAAAGGGTTAAAAAAGTTGGGTTAAACAATGGGATATATATTCAAATATAACTAAAACATGTTTAAAAACAATTTTTTGAGTATATTTTGTTCATATCATATCATTTCAAGGTAATTGATGTAATATTAACCAAAATTCTCATGATATTGACTTTGTATTATTTTAATGTTAAAGGTATTTAAAATTGATCCACTCCATACACTTTGTGAAGCGAACCTCATCATAAAATTATATATTCATCATCAGAACCATTGCTTAACACAAATCTACCTAAATACCAAACTATAACCCTTATCCATTACTTATAGGTTCTGGTCTTTCCAAAATACGCATACAATAGTTCTTATGTTTTCTTTTTAAAATATATTACTCATGGAAGAAGCATATATCGTTACCAATATTTTTTATTTTTCATTATTATTAAACATATTCCAAATAATTTTTCTACCATATTAACATAACAAAATTTGTATCATTACTATAATAATTTTTTTATGTTCACAGTAAATTAATTTTCTAGAAACTTTTAATCTAATACAAAATGAAAATTCCTTGAATCCTTTTGTGCAAATTAATGCCTCCACGATGTTATATAATACATTTTCTTCACCACCTATCATGGTTGGTCTTGTATATATATATATTTAGTGAATATATATATATATATATATTATTTGTTATATAATAACTATTCTATAAATATGAATTATTATTTACCCTTCCTTATATCCATACATTGAAAATGATGACATAACATGGGTGTACATGAATACTATGGCCTCCATTATGCGATTTAATTCATTTATCATCCCAATATAATGTGGCAAATTATAAAATTACTTTTAAAAATTATATATGATATTAAGAAGTAACATATTTCCTGAATAATATTTTTTAATAGAAACACATGAGCTAATGATCATTATAATTCAAACAACTGATAACGGTTTTCTTTAGAAAATAATCTCATAAATGATTTCAACATCATGAATCAAAATAAAAACTACAATAATGATATATAAAAATTATAAACAATTAGGTAAAATATATCTTATTGGCTATAATTATTACTGTTTTATAGGATAATGGGGTCTTATAACACCATTATAAAACATTCATCGAATAATCAAAATTACCAACAGTCAATGAAGAAAACAAGAAAAAAAATTTAATGATTGTATAATTATGATTATAATTAAATAGTAAAAAATATTTAATATATGAATAATTTCCTAAAACAAGTTATTAATATGGTTATTTTTATTATGCAAGAGTTTAATAAGTAGTTATGGTCGTTGAGTGTAGTAGTGAGGTATTTTTATATCATCTTCATTTCAATGAGTAATATACTATATTCACCACCACATTTAAATTATGTAATGAATATAATTCTATATGAATAATTTTATAATAATTTATTTAAATATAAAGGAGTAATATATCAATCACATATTCAAATATTCATGGATTTTTTATTCAAGACATACTAATATTTTAAGTGGTTTTCATGTATCAACTTCACTTCTTGAGTTATAATTATTCCTCATTGACTATAATATTACAAGATATTATTCTTCAATCAAAATATGTTATTCTATTTTCTATAATAAATTTTCTCTAGGGAATTTTATTTTTATAATAAAATTTATATTATTTAAGGAATTTTTTTCTACATAAAACATAGTGACATTAAAGAATAGTTTACATCCTCCCGAAATGTGCCCTTTCAATTCAATTTTAATATTATATCTTCCTACAAATGTTCACCCATCTAATTTAGAGATCAATTTTTTATTTCTTTCTTATTTTAATGTATCTATTTACCTATTTCAAAAATAAATTATCACAGTTTTTAATATGGGGGTTCCAATAAATAAATTCAAAATATTAAAAAGATATTTTTTTACCAAGTTATATATTTCATAATCTATTACAAATTTAATTTTGAAAACCATTATGACTTATTCAGGGATCCATTAATTTCATTTCTATTAAAATTATAATTAAATAACATAATCATGATAATTTCAATAAAATTATTTTTGAAGGATATTTTCAGTATCTTTATTTTACTATAATTTTAAAAATGTTTTATGAAATATCATTTCATGAATTTTCTTCCATAATACTATTTATCTCCAAAACATATACTTCCTATGGATTAATGTTTTATTAATCACCCTTTATATTCCTTTATGAGAAAAATAATATTGGGTGATTGTATTTTTATAATCAAATTACTTAATTTTAATATCATGATATGGGTTACAATTTTGAAATGATATGAAACACAATTATTTCCATGATAAATAATGTGATGATAGATTATTGATTTCTTATGGAATACATTGGAATTAATTTTGAAGTATGGGATCCTATATTTCCTCTTAAAATCAATCATTAAATAATTAGATATCATGGGATATCAATATTGAGTGGGATTAAACATATTGTTAGCTATGCTTACCAATAATGTTTGTTAGTGTAATTTCACCTAGATATTACAACAATAAATTCTTTTCGAATTTAAATTTAGTTTCAAATACTATAAAAGGATGTCCATGACTCCTATTACACATATATATTACCACAAAGAAATTTTATAAGTGTAATTGCATTTAGTTATTCTCACAAATATTGTGTGCTAGTGTAATTATGAAAATATTTTCTCGGAGAGAATGTGTGTTAGTGTTAATGTAGAATATTTTTATTTTAATTATCATATGTGGTCATAATTATGAATATAAATGATGAGAATATAATTATATCAGAATATCAAGCATATAAACAATTACTATGTTATATTATTATGTTAGCTTCCAAGGATATTAATTTTTGTCTCATTATTTCACACTATTATTCCAAGGTATATGTTTTATAAATTGATATTACATATCAATTTATTAATCTTAAATAAAAACTATTATTATACAATTTTTTTGACAATATATAACTAAAATAATAATTTTTTTCTCTCATTATTATGATCTTACCCTGGATTTCATATTGGTAATGTTATCCATTACTAATTTTTTGATATCAATAATTATTATCTCTTCTATTACCAAGTTTATGAAGACAAATATAACATATATGTTATCTGAAGGTTAATAGAGTAGGTTATGGTTATAAATAAATATTCATAATAAGATCTATATATAGAATATCAAATGATAATAACTGATTTTTTTGGTATTCTAGGATGGTTTATGAGTTATAATGATTGTCACTTTAAATTGATGTATGATAAATGTATTTTTAACTTCTTTCACCTTATTTGGTATCATGAATGGTTTTAAATAGTATTTGGGATTATATTTTTCATTTTTCTTGATTAGGATGAGAATAAATTGTGGAAAATTATATACATAATTCTATATATATGATAATATCCTAATTTTTTGTAGTATATATATTATGATGACTAATAACAATGGAATTACACTCTAGGTAAAAATATTTTCATACATTCTCTGACATAGATGATCCTCTAGGTAATAACCATGAAAATATTTCATAACTGAACATTTTGTTTGAAAATCTTATGGCATATGCATTGGTTGATTCTTGTTATCTTTAAATACCATTGTGATGGGTTTGAGTATATTAATATTAGAAAATCTAAGAGAAAAATAAAATTTTGAATAATGATTAAAACCTAGATGTTCATAAATTATGGTATATATTGTATCTACAAGTTATATTTTCTATGTTCATTATTTTTATTTTATATAAATTATCATCCCTTACCTACCATTCATTTAATAAATGGATGGACCCAAATTGAACCTACTTAATAATTAATGTGATGAATAGTGTGGTGATGTTCTATTGAGTAACCAATGTGGCTAATGATGCATTGAGAAATATTGTTGTTATTACTAATCAACTATCTCTAAAAACAATTGAAAACTAGAACATTGTGGAATTTACAGAAAAAAAAATGAAAATACGATAATCGTATTGATTTTGGAATGTTTATGTAATGAAGATCATGGATAATGTCATTAATCAAGGAATACGAACAAGTGAAAATTCCTTAAATGAAATCAAATATATTTTATGTGTGGAAAAAATAGGTTATAATGAAATATATTACTGAGTGTAAATAAATAGTTTTATTAACATAGTGTAGTAAAATCATGTTAATCATAAGTTACCTAAAATAGTCCATTATAATAAATTTGGGTATCTATGGAACTATCCTTATCAATTCACCAATACAAGGTCTAACCATGTTGATAAGGATCCGAAACCACTTAGACAAAGATCAGAGAGATGGTCCTACATTATGAAAACAAAATAGGAAGATCGTGTTAATTAATGTATAATTATCCTTCAGCCTATATTTAAATTAAATATTTTTTATCTGCTCTAAAAAAATGTGGATATTTTTGTGAGAAAAAAATCCCCACCATAATAATTTGATATTTAAGAAAGATTATAGTTGTTTTGTTATTGTATCAATTAATGATTTTTTTGGATGTTCGTTATGATAGTTATATTATTATTACTTTATATAAACCTAATGTGATTGTGGATGTAGAAAAATTATTTCGACATAGACTCTAAATTAGTAACTATAATATGAAAATAACTTTTCATATTTCAAATAAACTTATTACTATTCCATATATATAATAATGAAATTGAAACCTATGGGAGAATTAATGTTTTTATATGGATCTTAATACATAGCCACAAGGTGTTTTTCCTAAAAGGGTCGGTTAATAGATGAGTTTCCTAGTCACACTGAATCTGTTAATTAAGATACCTCAATACAAAATATACCTTGAATAATTAAAATGATAGAAATAATTTTATGATTTTTCTTAAATATGAGTAGTTAAAATTTTGTGTGATAATTTATTTAAGGGTTAGATTATAACATCATAGATATCAGAAAAATATTTTCATGATTTGTCTTCACATATTAATTACGTAAATGTTAAATTAATTTCTAAAATAATCATATCCAAGATATTATGTAAATATGTATATCAAATATGTTATTTCAATATATATTTATATATTTCAATTATAATGTAATTTTAATCATTAAAATGTTTCTTTACAAAATGATGGCTTGAAGTCTAGGTAGTTTTCCATCGTGTTCGATGAGGCCACCTTGCTCAAACCCATTTCAATAGTAAGAAAAGGGGTGATTGCCTACCACTAGCACGAATTTTGTTCTAATTCCTTATCTCATCCAATTAATATACATAAGATTAGATCTGTTTTACTAGATTTGTGACACCATTAGAATATATAATTTTATTCGATATGTACATTATTTTTTTTTGGAATATTTTATTTTTAATTAATCATGGTATTTTATAAATTGTAATTTAAGGGTTCAAAATTTATGATACATGTTATGACAACAAAAAAATCATAACATATTAAAGTTAATATAAAATATGAAAATTATTAAAAATCATTTTACTCTCAAATATTACATTAACCTAAAAATTTTATGTTATATTATTTTTCATTTAATTTATAAATGGGTTTTAACATATTTTTTGTACATGTTTCATTAATAAAAATATATCTTTATAACACATAAGGTAACCTGTATTATAATAATATAATGTAATGAAAATTATTTTATATTTATTTTAATATTAAAATATTTGTCTATGAAATATATTATTTTTAATTAAAATTTATTATATTATTATTATATAGTATTTTGTAAATGTAAAGTGGTCAATTATATAGCATAATAATCATACTACATAAATTATGTTGTAATAAAATAGTTTTCCTAATAGTTTTTCTAAAAATAAAATTCCTATCATATTGAGTAAGAAGTATGATGTTTAAAATTTTAATCAGCCCAAATAACATTCATATATTGTTAATTACATGGAAATTAATAAAATTAAATTCATTTTTTTCATAACGATACTTTTTAATATGTTATTTTTTTTTTGGATTATCTGTATTTATATTAATATTAATGGGAATAAATTTAATAATTTAAAAATGATAAAATTAATTTTAATTTTTAAATCATCAATTCAATACTATCCAAGGCTCAATTTTAGGGAATTTTCTGAAATAAATTTATTGCGTAAACAGTAAAAAATATCATTTTTTACATAAAAATATAACATTAATGACATGATTATGATATAAGATTTGATTAAATTTATATAAAACTTTGGAAAACCCAAATATGTATTTAAGGAGTAAAATAAATCATTTATATCTATTATATTAAATTTGGGAACACATACATTAATTTTGATGAGACTATGTTATATTTGGTTCTTTCAAAAAACTATTTTATTAATATTGAATTAATTGTGTTTTTAAAATTATTTATTCAGTTTCTTATTGAATTGAAATTAATAAAAATTATAATATTTAATAAAATTTCAAAAAAAAATAATAGATATCAATTATATAAATTATTTCCCAATATTGTCATTTTTATTCTAAAAAACTACATTTTTCAAAAACTATTTTTTATTATATTTTGCACACTTATAATAGAAATGATTTTTACCATCCCAAGAAATTGAGTCCCATAAAATTTAATCAAAATTATAAATAATAAAAATTGAAATTAGATAATATGTTAAACATAATATTTGAGGATATAAATAAGATATAATGGTAAACGTTTTTCACCATGGTAAAGGGTAAAAAGGGTTTTAAAATCCATGTTATGCTATATTATAATTATTCAAATATAAGTAACACATGTCTAAATAAACTTATTTCAGTGTATTTCCACCTTTAAATAACTTATATTAGAAATTTTAATTCTTTTTGTAAAATTCCCTTGAAAATACTATATATTATTTTAATGATAATTTTTTTTACAAGGGTTCTCCTCCTCTCACATATAAAAGGTCAGGACCTATTATAATTTATATAAACCACTTGAGCACATTAAATTTACCTCAATAAATTTATATACCTTACAAATACCATTATTTATGAACTATACGGGTTCTATTTTTTCCAAAATACACATCCAAGAATCTATAAGGTGTTTTTATGGAGATTATACTGGGAAATGGAATATTCTATTATCATGAGTATTAAAAATTATTTCTTATTTATAATTCATTAAATATTTAATAACCATATTTATATAATTAAATAAGTATCATAAATTTATTGTAGTTTCATTATGTCAATGGTTCAACATTTTTCTTTCTCTTTTCCATATAATTGAAAGTAAAAATTTCATACATGCGTACATGAAGACTACTACCACAATGATGCCATGCAATTAATTTTTCATCACTAACACTCATGGATAATTATATATATAGATTAAAATATTATATAAAATATTTATTATATAATTATTATTTTGGAAATGTAATTTAATATTTACATTCCTTCTCATTTATTAATTGACAAATGAATAAATCACTCATGTGTTCATATGGACTGGAACCTCAATGAAGTTATGATATTAATTCTTAATAATTATTTTAAAAGGCCCACTATAAAAAAATATTTCATTGATATATAATATATTAAGGACAAATATATTTGATTAGTAAATGTTTTTATGTCTAAAAAATTAATTAATGATAATTATATTGTAATATGTATATAGTGGTAAATTACCCCAAATGAGATGAACATAGATTTCATCTTTGTAAATCAAATATAAAAGTCTCATTAGATTATATTATAGAATTATAAATAATCATTTGATATTTGATATAGTTTGTTAAATTATTTTTAATGATTAACTATGTATGCATGAATGGTTTTCTATATCATAATTTCAAAACAAATGTGGAACAATTGAAATTGAAGATATCCCTTGAAGAATGTAATCACAGAATAGTATATTAATGTATAATATAGTTACAAATAAAGAGTAAAAAATTAATATATAAGAAAATGGTTCTAAAATATGTTATTATGATTTTTATTTTTTTATAATGAAATATAAATAACTTTAATGGATTTTAAGCCTAATGGTAAGGGTTTTGTTTATCTCATTTATATTTTATTTAGAAAAATTCCATATTTATTTCTTGTTCTATATTGTGTTGTGTATATAAATCCAAATAGTTATTTTTATCATAAATTCATAAAATTCATGGGATTAAAAATTGTTCTCAGGTCATATCATGGACATTATATTTATTTGACACCAATGTTGTAATGGATTTTCTTGACTTGTATGATTTTTAAGAGTTATAATTATTCCTCATTGACTATTGTTTCATAATATCATTTTCTTCTATACTATGAAGACATTTCTTTATATTTCATGCCAATTTTATAGAAATTTTATTTTCACATTCAAATATATTTTCAATGATGAATTTATTTATACATTAAATTGGGTGATGTTAAGAATAATATCCATCCTCTCTTAATGGTCTCTTTCTATTACCTATCAATATTCACTCCTTCCACCAGTATTATACCTTATTATTTTGGAATAATTTTTTTTCACTTATAATTATCATCATATATCTCTTTTCATCATTTCAAATGGAATTCTAGTAATCCTATTAATGACATTAGTATCAATGAAATTAATTTTAATATTAAATAATTTTTTTCCTCCCTTATTCATATATTAAATATTCTCCAAGACATTTCCATTATAAATATATTTAATATATATGGATAATGAGTGGTATTTTATTTTAATTTTTATACCAAATCATGAATTTTTTTAATTTCATTAAAAAAAATTTATTTCTAACATGTTACATATCCACTTTACAGTAAGGTTAAAGATAATTTAAAAAATCTATTTTCCTTTTTTATCTTCCATTATCAAATTATGATAAAAAATATTTCACACGTATTTAATTTTATTTAATTAACTATCCTTTAAAACACATTATGAAATAATCTTTTTTATGATTGAATGTTTTGTATCAACTGATTTACTTCTGAAATCTTGTTTTATGATATTATTTTTGAAATTAAGTTAATTCCATTATTATTACATTAGTTCTTATGGAATGATTGATGAATAATATTTTATGTCACAAAAATTTATATATGTTTATGTTGGGGGTCCAATATATCTATCCAATTAATTGGTACAAAATTTTTCCCTCATTAGATAATATAATTATGTGTGAGTAAAGTTAGGGTAAAATATTCTCACAAAGATTTTACATTAGTGTAGTTATGAATATATGTGATAAAAATGATTTTTTGGGAGAATAATTATAGTTACGTATACTCTAAAAGAGAGGTGATGGATGTAATTTAAAATATATATTCTTATAATGATATTTGGTCTTTGTAATAATGGTTACCTAGGCTCAAAAATATTGTGTGTGAGTATAGTTTAGATTTTTTTTATTCCTAAAGCTATGTCCGAGTTTATATTTTAATTAAATTTCATACAAATACTATATCTGGAAATAATTTCTGATGTATTTATTCACAATTTTATGCCTTCTAATTATTATTCTAATTCCAAATTACTATGTTACATGATAATTATATAGATCATGGATCATGTTTGTTGTCTTATGATTTGTTACTATTAAACCATAGTATATGTTTGATAATTTAATATTATATTTATTTCTATATTTTATTATGAATAACACTTTCTTTTCATTGTTTTTTTAAAGATATTTATAGGATTTTCATGTCTCCAAAAATTATTATAATCAATCCATTGATTCCATGTTCAAATGACTACACATTACTAATAATTTGAGATCATTCCTTTTTAATGTTTTCTATTCAGTAGGTTATTATGATGAGTATAACCAAGTGTATTTCTAAAATGGGATCTAGTAAAATTATGTTACAGATAAATATTCACAATAATATTTTTAAATAGCTAATATTAAAGGAAACTAAAAATTCTAGTCTTGTAATTGCGATATTATATCTATGTTCTATATCTAATCTTATTAAAGTGATGTAAAATAAAGATATGATTAGCTTTGGGTTCCTTATTTTCAATCAGATTATGGTTTAATAAATTTTAGGATTATTTTTTATAATCATTAAGATGAGATAAATTTAATAAAAATATTTTGTATAAGTATATGTATAGGGTAACTTCTAAAAATTTTGGTAATATAGTGATTGTGTATCTTTTTATATGATAAATTGATGTCTAGATAAAAAAAGGTTGATGTAGTCTCTAGAATATCTTCAAAAATCGTTAATAACACAGAAAATGATTATTTGGTATTTAATTGATTTTCTCTTAATACATGATAAGGAGTCCTAACTACACATCTAGTTAGACACTACTGGGTTATATATTTTTGGTTAATTCATATTAACTTTATAATCGATTTTTAGGGCATTGAATATGTTGATGTTTGAAAGTCAAAAACAAAATTACTATTAAAAACATAGATTGAAACCTAAATGTTGAAAATAAAGGGTAAACATGTTATTTATTTTTTATTCATTATATATTCAAGGTTTTCCTTCTATAAATATTCACATCCCAAGTATTCATTTATTTTACTAAATTTCATGAATAAAGAGAAACCGGGTTCATAATTCATGTAATGGAAAATATAGTTACTGTCAAATGAAAAACCAAATGGGACAATCCATGGATATTGAAATATTATATTCATTCCTAACAAACTATAATTAATTATTATTAAAAAACTAAACCTAATTTCATTTTTAAACACACTAAATAAAATATGGGTGGTGATTAAAAAAATTATGTTAATAAATACCAAATAAGAAGGAAGATTCAATTTCCATCATCTTATGTTTTTGGGATGAAACTTTTATAGAATGTCTCATTGGAGCTGAAATATGTAATATATAAATATATATATTTTTTGGTCATAGAAAAAATAATTTTCATTGAAAATATTGACTTCGGATAACAAAATTGTGAGAAAAAAAGTAAATATTATTGTACAAAGAATTGTTCAATGACTTTAATTTAGGGAACTTGGGTATGGTCCTTTAATATTACCAAGAATTTGGATAATAATGATGATTTAATTAACATCCTCCTAGAATAGTGGGTCAAATAAGGGTCTATGCATTGACAATAATTGAGGTGGATCATGAATATTATGTTATAATTATCCTTTGGTAATTATTTATATGGAATTTTGGTTTAATATACTCTATTATACATAGTATGGTTTCTAAGATCATGAAATAAAAAACCTATAAATTTGATATTGATGAAAAGTTCAAGTTACATGATTACTTTATCATTGGATGAGTTGTTGGTACCAAAATATTCCTGAGGCTCCCAATGGCCTTCTTTGAGGAATTAAAAGTCGTATTCCAACTCAAAAAAGCATTCCTATAAGGCCATGGATGTCACACATAAGTTTTAAGGTGTGCGTGAAATATTTAAATCCATGTACAAAGCCATTATGATCCAAATGAGAGTTCAAATGGCCCTTTGCACACTCACCCACCATAGCTCAAGGGACAGCTGATCGAAAGCCCTCTTCTATAACCAGAAACTTACACATCATTTCTAAAGGCCTCATCTATATATTTATTTCCTCTCCCTTATTGAGGTTGATCCCCTATATTTTGAAGTGTCACTCTTCTATGTGTATGATTTCTCTTCCATGGGTTTTGAAAGCATGTAAAAATCAAGGTATAAGATCTAGTGCAACAGGTTTCCTAGGGGTCATCCTTCATGTGGGCCAACATTGAAATTATCCTCACCCATCTATTTCAATACATTGTCGGGAGATCAAAAGGACTCATCTTTCGTTCAACCATGTCCCTGGGTGAAACCCTATATTGCACTCATCCATGTCTATTTCACACAAGCTTAAATTTTTTTTCAAACCCCCAAATTGGATCCCCATGGGTTTCCATTACTCCAAAACACTATGTTTGAGCCCCTTTAGAAATAATATTTCATTCCATGAATTCAACTCTTACATGACGCCCTATAAGAATGCACGTAGTGATTTCATGGTCCCTCATGACTTGTCCTCTATTGTGTTTCCCTACATATTTCTTCTCAAAATTGTTATGGTAATTCCCCTTTCTTTTCAATATATGAATGTCAATATAGAACCCGTGACTAACCACTCCTCCACACTCATAAAATCTAGAATTTTTGGTGATATACCCCTTCCAATTTTTGATGAGAAATGTTAATTTAAACCCAAGGGGTGTGGAGTAATTCCTCCATGCCTAATTTATAGGATGTAAAAACTTCCTAGATCCTACTTCCTCAACACATGACGTTAACTATGATATCACCCGATGCGAAAAATATAAGGATTTTTACACGAATGAGTGACACATAATGAGATCTTTCTCACACGGAATTACATCCATAAAACAATATCAGAGAGGATATGGGAACCTGGAACCGTCACACCTCCCATACTCTTAATTTTCCCTTCGTCTCCCATTGGAATTTATCACTTTTTTCACCTTGGGTAGTTTCCAAATGTATTCCCCCAAGATCCATGATAGTATGCTCCATGTATGAGAGAAATTGAATGAGATATTCCTCACATGTAATGATATCCTTCTCAAAAGTAATGAAATCCCCCTCAGTTAGCCTCCATGAGTAATCCCCACACCATCACTCGGTGGCACATCATTCATGACACGACCATTTTGTCTTTTTCTTCCACTTGTTTCTCACACTAATAATGAATGACATGGTCTTAGAGTTTATCACTGACCATGCTATATTATCTTTAATTCTATGGACCTATCGTATAGGTAACATCAAATATGTTCCATATTGCATAGGCCTCCTCTTTAGGTGTCACCCCCAATCATACCCATGTTCCCCAAGTAGTTCACGTATATAAGCCCCAATCATTTCCACCACTTGGATGGCCTCCTCCTTCAGTATAATCCATGTATGGTCGACGCCCCTCATCAAACTACATGGGATTTCATTCCGAACCACATGGGATATGTAGGAATCCACTTCGAGGTATAAACCCAATTAATCCAATCCACTACATACACTCCATCTATAATTCAACATGGTTTCCTTAGGCCTCCATATCTCAGGAATATCATTTAACCATCTTGGGACACTCATACACATAAATCCCAACATGTCCAATTTACATCGAACATTCTATTTAGGTGGAAGCCCATCATGTCAACCCCCAATAATAATTCTTATATGTATAAGCTCCTACTCTATCATAGCTTCTCCCAACAACACCCATGAAACACCCACTTATAATCCCATCACATCCATCCAACTAAGGAAAATAATATTTTGAAGCATTGATCGCTAGACTAATCTGTACACCATCCCCCATCAAACAACATGGGTTTTTATCCTTGTCTTCTAAATAGGGTTTGTAGGATGCCTCCATGATGTTCAATCCCAACCATTGGAAAACCATGGCACCCCCCCTCCTCAGGAATGTTCTTATCAGATATCATGGTGTGACATCTTACCTTTAGAGTATACACCTCCTAGATATTCTTCAATGGGAAATTTTCATACATCCATCTAGTAAAATCCCCAGTTTATCCCTCCTTGGGACGTGTCTCCCTAATTTTCTTGAATGGGGCATTCTGATCATTCTCTTTTCTTCTCAATAAGATGTTAAACTCTTGACCAGTCCCATAATTCTACCTCATACTATACATGGTATTCCTAAGATGAATTCCTTGAAAGATACAAACCTATGGATTGTGATAACTCATGATAAGAAAGGGATTCGTGAGTTGAAATCCTTAGAATATATTTATTTGGCATCAAATACCTCAAGATAGATACAGTATTCCTTTGGTTCAATGTCCATAGAGTCCCTCATAAGAGGAAGAATAGAGGTGACTAATGTTATAAAATCTAGACATTCCATCAATGAACAACATGACTAATCTCCCGACCGAAGGATTACCCCTTTTAAGACCCTATGGAATATGTAGACATAAGTATTGAAATTAATAAGAATATACAAAGAGATGGAAATGGGAATATTTTTCATGAACACTTCTAAATCTATGAGGGTGAATCAAACTAGGAGATGAGTTCTAAGGAAAAATCCATGTAAGGAGGGACCAAAATCCCAAAATCCCTTTTCAATCAAGGTTAAAATATCACCAATGATTTGATTAAAGTCACCCACTGTTAGAAATATGAAATGAAGAGTAATAATAAATGTTAGAAAACAAAAATACACAAGGCATGGCACCCCGATGGAAGCATTAGAAACAAAAATAGTGAAATCAATGTGAAGATTTTCTTCTTGAACCATACAGATTGGCCATGAAGTTCATCAAATAAAAAAATTCGGCATTCACCAAATCTATCTATGTGGTTCTAGGACTTTCTAAGAAAATTGTGTGTTGGATATGAAACTCACCACAAATTGGGACACTTAAATGTTTGGAATTACGGTCTATGACTTCGTTAATGTGAATCTCTCTCTCTCTCCAACTATGTTATATTTGGTAAAACTTGGGAATTGGGAATTGGTTTCCCTGTATTTGTACTAATTATTGAACGCTCATCTTTTCACTACCCAAGATTTAGGAAACCTGTCAACCAATACCCACTAACACAGGGTTAAAAGAATCATTAATGTGGTAACCACACACAACTCCACCTATGTCGTGACTTCAGCTGTGTTTATGGATACCGAGAACCCACACCTAGTCACACCCTCCAAAATCATCCATAGCCAAGTGATGGACACCCTCATATGATGGTAAGAGTAAAATAAATTCATTCCCTTTAGGGATATGTCTCACCAGGACCTAGAGGCTTATGTTCCTCACGAGCACCGCCAACCCTAAGGTTTGTACTGGTAGATGCTGCTCCCCACTCCAATGATGAACTACTTCAGGTACATCTCCCTGGAGAGCCACCAGGACTCACTACCTAATTGAAAAGATGCATGGGACACCAGAGACACCTAGAAATGACCACCACCCAGGAGGTACCAAGGATGGATCACACCAAGCCTCATCAGTTCTGACACGGACTAGTCCTCCATGGTGAGGAACTAGTGGATCATTCCCCTGCTCTGTCAACCACAGTCTGAATGACCATATTTTAATGTATGGACCAAGATCAGGAGGATTCCAATCAGGGGAATTCATCTTATCCCTATTTAGTGTATTCTACCATCATCATAGCACAAATCTAGACCCTAGAAACTATGGAGTAAGGACCGGTAAATGCTTGTCTAGGATCGAGGCCTCAACTTCCCTACATGCCAGTTGAGTTGAATCTATCATCAATTGGTTAAAACTGTAGCCACTACAGGAATTTTTGTGATGATCATATTTAGTATAGAGGCCCTCCCCATGTAGTCTCCCACCAATTCTAAGCTCCTATCATTTCACATAGAAAAAATGGAGGTCGTCCACATGTTCCTAGCATCGGCAAAAGAAGAGACCCTCCTCGATTCATCATCATTTTGTATGAGGGTCCTCTCTATTATTATGGATACTTTCATGATGGTCCTCCTTATGTTGCAGAACAATAACATAAAGGTAATCCTCATCCCCCTCCCAAATCATTTAGAGGTCCTCCCCACTCTAGCTTCAACCAAAGCAGACTTCCTCCCCACTCGATCGATGATTAGTAGATAGGTCATCCCCATGCTATAACGGGTCAACACGGAGGTCCTCATTGTGTCAAGCTCGATGAGGGAAAAATTAATCGTCAAACATCATCCCACAAAAGTGGAGACCGTACCTGCCTTATTGAAAATCTCCATGAGGTCCCTCATCGTGTTATCGTTGCAGACCAACATGGAGGTCACCCCCATTCCAGAACCACCCCAAGCGGAGGTCCCCCAGGTTCCAACAACAACCGATATGAGGGTCCTCCACATATATCAAAAAATCAAAGATGAGTTCATATAATTCCATGAATCAGTATTACAATGTTCCTCCTACTTTTGAAAAATTTATATACTCTAAAGAATCTCCCCAGGGTAGTATGATGAATAGCCACTGTATGAAATTCTTCAAGAAGCACCATGCCCCTGTAAATACTATTCCCTTATTAGATTCTGTTGCTCGATATGATTCAATGATAGAACATTAACACAAGTATTTTTCATTAGATTTAGGGAAGGAGCCAAAAGGGTGAGATTCCATATCCCCTAAGGTTAGATACACAAGGTTATCAAATAACTTTGTAGGAATATAAATGTGGATGAAGATTTTCCTCCCTTCTAGTGTCGTGTGGTTTAGTTGTCTCTGTCATCTCAAATGTCATTCTCTACCTCTACATGAGATCATAGAGAGTTATTATAATGATTGATAGACAATGAGAACATTATAGATAGAAAAATGATTACTACTTCACTCACACATGAATCAGTGGTATATACATAATCCTATAGGGACGTGAGGATGGGATCAGTACCACCCTTGAGAGGAAACCCAACCTAAATCAATCAATCATCACATGAAACTGTCTCTCCACTAATAGCCCTCCATTACAAATATCATCATCAGTTATACCACCAGTCTCTCATCTAGCACCAAAATTCAGTGGTGGTTATGGATAGTGTATATGATGAACATCAAGACATTTCCAGTCCCAGCCGGAATTTAGTGGGTCAGCTAGCAGTTCCCATCATACATACCACCACAGAGAAACCTCCTACAGGAATAAATGTATGCCTAAGATAAAAGTATGATGTGATGAATCACCTTGCTATAATTCCTTCCAAACTATCAATTCTTGAGGCTCTCTGCCTATTATAAGATATGTGAGAGGCCCTCACAAAGGCTTTGAAAATCCCCCTCTAGTTCAATTTTGATGTCGTGTTGGCCAAGAATTTCTATGTTGAGGAGGTCAATAAGTCATAATTACATGAAAAAATATATTTATTTGGTGAAGATGAGTTCTCTTTTATACAATGTAATGAACCGACCTAGGATACCCTCAATCCCATCACCTGACCCAATCCATCACATTCCCAAAGGGCGTCCTCGATCCCCACAGGCTAACGACAAGCACCCGAGCATCAAATGACAAAACCAAGGAAACGATTTATCCCATCTAGAACAACCACATGGCATATATATACAAGGGATGATGGGACAACATAATACTAAAAAGAATATTCCATAACTTTAAGAAGTAGAGGAAACAAAACAACTATAATAATAGCTAAAAACTCTAAAAGAAAAGTCCTAAAGGAAGGGAATCAGACCCAATAGCTACTACAATGGTGGAATGGACTAACTCCAACCATCTCACCATAAGTTACATGTCCCATCTGACATGAACCGCACCGCCTCACTATGGAACCTTGACTTTCCCAACACCAGAAAACAAAAAAAGGTATGAAAACCACCAAAGCAGTGTGAAGGGTGTGAGATAACATGCTCAGAAGGATCCCACCCAGGTGTTCCATAACAAGTCTCTTTATAACACATCATGTATTCTCATTTTTAAATAAAACATAGCATGATAAGTAGTACAGATGTTTTTTAGAAAACATGGAAAAATTTCCTTTTTAAAGGATACAAACAAAACCATGTATATGAATTCGCAAAGCATATTTCCATATAATTTTTTACAGTATAAACATCCATATCAAGGACACCTCAAAAATCCAAGCAATATTAACCAAAAGCATAGGTATCACAATACCAAAGAGTACTATAGGTCCAGGCAGCATACTATGTGTACCAAAATAATCAAGTTCAAAAAACTTATCCTAGAATAATAGGCCTAGGATGTAGAGGAATAACCCATCTATAACCCCTCCCCCCCCCCCAAGTCAATATCTGTCCCATAGAATAATAGGTCTATGAAACATAGTAAATACCTAACAAAAACCTCCTTGATAATCACAAAGAAATGGAAGATGGTCTTATGATAAACCTTCTACCAAAGAACCCAAGGTAACCCTTGTGATCTTTTTTACAAACCCATTTCATGGTATTGAAAAACCAGTCAAAGACATTTATAATTCATTTATCAAAATCCAAGGAAAACCATTTTTCTTTCAAAACCCTTTTTCTAACACACATATAAATAATTCCAATTTCATCAAGCAATTTATAAAGAAATTTGTAGAAAAATAAAAACATGTTCATTATCATAGGATAGAGATGGAACCAGCTACCTAAATGTTCGGGTCTCACCCACCGGCAATGGTATCCAAAACCCAGAACAAAACCCAATAGTACCAACAGATACTCTAGTATCAAATACATGACAATATTTATTCAAACATATATTAAAAATGTCGACGGAAGATCAGAAACCAAATACCTCGGAGTTGGATGACTGCCACACCACAACCAATAAAGGAAAAAAGGCCTTTGAAATGATATTTCACAATGGATCTAGAAGAATAGGAAAAGAGACATCCATCATGGATCATTGGATCTGATAACACAAGGATAGGAAACTATCACGATCAATATCAGGGAATAATTAAATGGAATGCATACCTGGAGAGATTCACCATAGAAACAGTGATGAATTGGAGTAGATAAGTTCAATCTGGAAGGTGATGTGCCTCTGAAAATGACTAGGGTGAGTCTAGGGTTGAGAGACATGAATTTTTTAGAGACAAGGCCCCGATAAAAACTACTTAACGTGTGATATTAATCTTGACCTGGGTTGGGTCATGACGTGTATCCTTTTTTCAGGACATGAAAGTAATTTTGGATAAGTTAGGTTGAAAACCCATCACCTTAGGTTAAAGAATCAATATTTAGCCACTACACGATGTGTACATTAGGTACACAATTTGTACCAAATCACAGTCTGATCCCCAAATCACAAATTTAATCAATCCCTAAGTATAATTTGTGTACTTATGGTACACATCATGTACTTTTGGTACACAGGGTGTACTAATAGTACACGGTGTACACTTTAGGTACACGACCTGAAAACTGTAGTAAACCCTAGAAATCTAGTTTTAAGGATTCATAAAAAAAGGGGACATATAAAAGGTGGGAAAAACACCTCGATCAAGGTAAAGGGATGTTTCAAGATCCCCACCTGATATAATTTATGTCCCATGTATATCATGTGGAAGATGTATCCTTTGGAAAGAGATGAGACCACTCCTCCCTCATCAACAACATGTGTTCCCATGTATCATCGGAATACGGTCTTTATTTCCATAGAAATATGACCAACGGAATTGACTTCCCACACAAGACTTGTGTCTGATAGTCAATGATCTCAACTAGTTTATCCAAAACAAAATCATCTGGCTCTAACTCAATCTATTTCAAATATAGAACATGTGAAGGGTTAGGGTGATACATCATAAGCTGAGGTGTGTGAAAACCTAATGAATGTCCATCAAATAATCTGAAAATGCTAACAGATAAGAAAATTTCCCACGACATTATGTGATCTCAAATGGTCCAATATATCTCAGAGCCAACATTCCCTATTTTCCAAGTCGACGGTGACCCAACCAAGGATAAACTTTCAAGAAAACCCAGTCACTAATAGAAAACTCCAAAGGACGTCGCTGCCGATCTGCATACAATTTCTATCGACTTTGGTCTATAACATGATGTTGTCACACCTCCTGAATCTCTACTGATGTCTCTTGAACCAGACTTGGTCCAACCAAATCCACATCACCCCCTCTAACAAAAAAAAATATGTTATCTACATTGGTGACCATGAAACCCTTCAAAGGGATCCAATATGATCGATGAATGGAAATTGTTGTTGTAAATAAACTCAATCTATCCTAGATGGCTATCCCATGACCCACCAAAATCCAAGACATAGGCGCAAAGCATATCCTCTAGGATATGAATTATATTTTCTATTTATCCATCTATTGGTGGATGGTAAGTTGTGATCAACTTGACATGAGTCCCCATTAACATTTGAAGAATCCTCTAGAACCTTGTGGTAATCCTAGGATCCCTATCTAAAACAACAGTATAAGGACTCTCATGTAACTTCAAGATGTCATGTAGATACATATTACCTAGACATTCAACTTTAGTGGTGTCTTTGGTCATAATGAAGTGAGAAGACTTCATAAACCGGTCTACAACCACCAAGATAGCATTCTTTCCTCAAGGAATCCATGGAAACCCATCAAAAAAATCCATTAACAACACATACAACTTCCAAACTGGCATTAGAAGAGGCTGATTTATACTTGAAGGTTTCAAGTGATTGGCCTTTATCCGTTCTCAGGTGTAACAATGGGACACATAATTTGCATTTTCGTGCTTCATACTTGGCCACCAAAACCGTCTTCTCATTCCATAATCCATCTTTGTAGCACCTGAATGAACGAACCATGTAGATCTATGACAATAAAACAAGAAAAAACTTCTCACAGGTGTTGGGAAGACGAATTGCTTCCTGATGTGATGTATTCCATCAGAAGAAAGAGACCAACCAGGAACTATCTCCCCACCATAATGGTTTTTCTAAATATGCTGAAATGCATAATCTTGGTGTTCACATTGAAAGATAGGCTCTATTAGAGATTGTGACAACTGAACACACCTCAAAATAATCCCTGAAATATCTTCTGGAGCATCCAAGTGCAACTTAGTGAAAATACCTAAGAGATTCCACTCTTCCTTAAAATCCATAACATATTGTGATGGTACCTTCAAGCATAGAGTGTCTGCCACAACATTCCCTTTCCCTGGGGTGTAGGATATGTCTATGTCAAACAGTTGAAGGTATTATACCCACCGTCTTTGTATGAGATTCATGTCTTTCTGGTAAGAGATATATCTCTTAATCCTGTGATCAGAAAAAACTTTGAACTTCTCACCAAAGAGATAGTGACACTAACATTTATGGCCATGCATCAAATTATCAAGTTATAAATCTTGGGTGGGGTAGTTATTCTCATGTGTTCAGAGCTTACGTGATCTATAAGCTACGACATGATCATCCTGTATTAGTATGCATCCCAAACCATCTCCAAATTCATCCAAAACACTACATAACCCTTACTAGGCTCAGGTAAGATTATAACAAGTGAATATGCCATAAGACGTTTCAGTTCATCATAGGAAGACATTCACTTATCAACCAAAGATATTTTCACTACATTGTTTGTAAGAGCAGTCAAAGGAAACACTAGCTTAGATAAATTCATGGTGAACCATCGGTAGTTTCTTGCAAGACCATGGATGCAACAAATTTCAAAGAAATTTTGTGGTTCCTTCCATGATAAAACAGATTTTACAATCTCTAGATCAACTGATATTCCATGTTCAAAAATCATGTTCCCCAATAATTTTACTTCTCAAATCCAGAAACTGAATTTTTAATGATTTCCTAATAGATGGTGATTTCTCATATTCTCTAAAACCAAACTCAGATGGTGCTTGTTCTCATGCTCAATCATTGAATAAACTAGAAATATCCTCAATGAATAATACCAAAAAAATTCAACATATTTGTGGAATATCGTATTCATCGATGCCATAAAAATTTCAGCAGTTCTAGTCAGACCGAAAGTTATCATGAGATATTCATAATGGATATACCTACTCCTAAAGGCCTTCTTAGGTATATCACACTCTTGGACACTGAGCTGATGATAACATGACTAAATATCGATCTTTGGAAACCACTTTTCACCCTTAAAATGATCAAACAATTCATCCACATAGGGAAAATGATATTCTTTCTTAAACATCCCCCATGTTAAATTCTAATAGTCCACATATAAACAAAGTGAACCATATTCTCTCTAGGATAAGTGCACAAGGGATGATCAAGTAGAAACACTAGGAAGAATGAATATTTCACTAACAGGTCATCCAACTGAATCTTGATCTCTTTCAACATCGCTGGTTCTATATGATAAGAATGAATTGATATCAGATGCATACCTGGCACCAAGTCAATCAGGAACTCTACCTCTCTCTCTCTCTAGAGGAAGACCCAAGAATTCATTTGGGAAAATGTCTGGAAAATATAACACAACAACAGGAAGATCCTCAATAATGAAATGTCATCGAGCTCAAATGCAACAGCAACCGAAAAAGTCTTCCACTATGGGTGGGACGGTCCTACATGACTTGACCTCAGGTCCCACCCTCCCTAAAACCCAAAATATCTCCCATCAAAAACAAGAAATAAACCTTTCCAATGATAAGAATCAACCTTATCTCAATGAGTGTCAGGCCAATCCATATCGATGAGGACGTCAAAAAATCCATATCAAGAATGATAAAATCCTAGACCAACTCTGTGTTAGATATTGTGAACTGACAAGAAGGACACATGAACCCCTGCTCATTCCTCTTACTAATAGGTGTCTCTAACTCCATAGTAAAGGGAATAAGTTCTATTGGATGTTTAATAATATCATCAAAATAGGAAGATATAAACAAGTGGTAGGAACCAATATCAAACAAGGTAGTAGCTAAAGAAGTTGTAATAAGGAGTGTACCTCTCACTATTGGTAGACCTAGATCACCTTCCACTGGAAAATCATCTACTACATGAAAATTCTTCACTCTAGAGGCTTGTGTCTAGAGCCCTATAGTTTATAAATCTTTTGACTGAACCACAATAGCCTTTGGAGCCAATTAATTGTGACCTTAAGGAGGTGGATTCATAGCCTGATTGAAACGTTGTTGATGACCAACAGGTCCACAACAATTGCACATCTTTATAGGCATAGGACAAGAACGTCTGGTGTGACCTACCTTGCCACACTAGTAGAATGACATAGGCACACATCCAATGGCAATGGACGGTGCGACATAGGCCCTCTATTGAGATACATCTCCACCACGTCTGCGACAGTCTTTCCACCACCTATTCTTCTCATGCACGCCATTGAAGCTATCACTAGTTGGAATAGAAGAGGCAGTAACATCGACCTTGTATTCCATGTCCATATCTACCATCATTGATCTTTCCACTATTTATGCATTAGTAGAAAGATTCATCATGAAAACGTGTGATCTAAAGTCTGGTTGCAAACCCTATAGGTACTTTTGCGCCTTCAGTTGGTCATTCCTTACCACGTCCATAGAAAACGGACATGTTCGACAAACTGGTTAGTGTAGGCTAACAACAAATTCTCTCCCAGCTGCAACGATAGGAACTCTAGATATTTTTTCAACATAATAGACTCTTTCAAAAAACTACTAAAATAACAAGGTTTTAAATCCATTTTATTCCAAGGCCACATGTCTGTCTACTTGAATCATAGATTCCGACCAACGCTTTTTAGAACCCTCAAGTCTAAACGACGCACACCTCACCCTGATATTATTAGGTGTCTATAATAATTCAAATATTTTATCGATCTTATACATATAATACTCATCATCTTGAGGTTCATTAGTCCCTTTAAAGGATGGTGGATTCTCATGCAAGAACTCCCACGATCGATCTCTTTCTCCTCTAGCTCCTAGTTGTTCTTCAACCACTGTGTTATGAACTCATGGAACATCCTAATAGATGAAACGGACCACCCATACGATATTCTTGATGAGATTCATATCCCTATGTGTATTCCCATGAAGAGAATCAGTTTCACCTTCCTGAGGAACCAATGTAAGACGTCGTAGAGGCATACTAATGCATACCAAAACATAAGAATGATCTGACATAGAACAAATATCAGTTCAAACTAGAGAACCCATATGAAGAAACTATGATTTCAAAACAAAAAACCAACACTAGAGACACATATCCCAACATCCCATGGTAACTTGTGTCTCGTTATGACTAGAGTTTTCTAGGCACTCTTCACAACATACCTCTCAAGTCCAAACAATCCTATCTCCAGTCGAACAGGCATCCTAAGAAAAAATTCATGAGGGCAGAACTCCATTGATACTAAATTGTAACAAAGAAACTTGGGTTAACCTCAAAACTGACACCAAACCCAACCCATCACATACTCGAAAGGCGTTTTCGATCCCCACGGGCTGGTGACAAGCACCCGGGCATCGGATAAAAAACCCGAGGGAACTATTTCTCTAATCCTGAAAAACCACATGGAATATATTTACAAGGAAATAAGGGAATAACATAATACTAAAAAAATATATGTTCCATAACTGTAAAAAAATAGCAGAAACAATACAACTATAAAAACAAAAAAAAGCTCCAAAAGATAATTCTGACTACAAGTGACTCGAATCCAATAGCTACTCAAACGATAGCATGGACGAACTCCAACCATATCACCATCATCTACTCATCCCAACTGACATGAACCTCACCTTCACAATGTGTCTCCATGCCTTTCCCTACACTAGAAGAAAAATAATGGTCTATGCACCACCTAAGAAGTTCCCATGGTGTGAGCTAACAAGCTTGGTAGGATCCCACCCAGGTGTTCCATCACATGTATCTGTATAAAAAATCTTGTATGTCCATTTTTAATAAAACATGGCATGATAAGTAGTAATGAAATTTTATAGAACAGAAGGTAAACATTCCATTTTTCACAGTTCAAAAAAAATTAGGTATATCATTTTCTGAAGCATATTTCAATATAATTTTTCTCCAACCCCAACCTGCATATCAAGGAAAACTCAAGATGCCATGTAGTATAAACAAGAAGCACATGAATCATAACACCAAGGATTAATATAGGACTAGGTAGCTGACTACTTGTACCAAAATAATCATGTGCACAAAATTGATCCTATAACAATGAGACTAAGAAGGAGTGGAATACACCATGAGTAACCCCCCCTGAAATTTCAATATCGGACCCCAAGAACAATAGGGCTAGGAATCATAGGAAATACCCAAGACAAACCTTTTTGATAATCACAATTTAATGGAAGATGGCATCAAAATAATCCTTCCACCTCAGTACCCAAGTTAACCCTTGTGATCCTTTTCAAAAACCCATTTAAATTTCTTGAAAACCCATTCAAATAATTTTTTAATTCATTTATCATAACCTAGAGAAACCATTTTTTCATTCAAAACCCTTTTTAACAAAGACAACAATCTTTCCAATTTCATAAATTAATTTATAATGAAATTTGAAAAGAAAGGAAATTAGGTTTATTATCATAGGCTAGAGATGGAACCACCTACCTCAATGTTTGGGTTGCACCCACCCGCAATAGAATCTAAAACCAAGAACAAAATCCAGCAGAACCAATGGAGACCCTTCGATCTAATCCATGATAGGATTGATTTAAACATAAATCGAAAAGGTCAATGAAGGATAGGAAAACCACATACCTTGAAGACTGACACCCGTTTCACCCCAGTCAACAAAGGAAAACGGTCTCTAGAATGAGATCTTGCAATGGATCTATAAAAGGACAACCAGAAACATCTAACTTGGATCAATGGATTCGATAATTCAAGGATAAGGTGATATCGCGATCAATCTCAAGGAAGAATCTGAGAGAACACATACGTAGAGAGATGCACCATAGAAACAACGATGAATAAGAGCTAATCAGTTCGACCTGGAAGGTGAGATTCCTCTGAAACATTCTTTGGGTGAGTCTAGGGTTGATAGAAATGATATTTGAAGAGACAATGACTGATCAAATGTCTGAAATTCTTGAATTTAAACTAGGAACACTTCGGGTCATGACGTGTACCCCTTGGTCATGACGTGAAGGCCATGCTGGATAAGTAATACAAAAAAACCCATCATCTCAAGTTAAAACCCAATATTTAACCACCAAAATATGTGTACCTTATGTACAAGATGTGTACTAGCTCATGGACTGACCCCCCATCACAAACTAAATCTGTCCCCAAGTACACAATGTGTACTTCAGGTACGCGACGTGTACATCAGGTACATGACCTGAAACCGGCAGTAAACCCCAAAAAACTACTTTTAATTATTCTTAAACAAAATGGGATATAGAAAAGGTGGAAAACTAAGCCCATCAAGGTAATAGGATTTCACATGCATGGGAACACCCCCACTATATATCACTATTTTTTTTCAGTGGCATGGATGTCCAACGCTGTCTTGTTGACACAAGTTTTTGTATCAACCTCATCCTGATACAGACACTATATTTGTTGGGACTCAATAATGCATAATTGAGGCCCTCTCACATGAAGATATTAGGTAATGGTGTGACCAAATAGAGACCATGTGGTAGGATCTGTATAATTTCCATGTTTATATTTTTGATAAAAGACACTAAATTCCTAGTTTCTTCACCGGATACTGCTTACAACGTGATGAGGATTAGTCCATATCTCTATATGCATGTGGTAGTTACCATTTCATATCACAAATTCCTCATGTACTCACTAAATGGTCAAGTTGGAATACTGTATGGTGATTCATCCCCCTTCGACTCTTATGAATCCCACTATATGGTTGTGATTTATTATTAGAGAAAGGACAAGAAGGTACATACCAATGAGGTTGATAACACCACTATCGCAGACTCTACATGGGAAGATATGGATGACTCATTCACCCTCCCCATTCACCAGTTGGATGATATGATGCTGAACCTAGATAATTTCTTCATCATTTATGGGAAAATTTATTTTTTTTCTAATGTTAAATAAGGTCAAAAAATACCTCATACTCCTACACATGCCAGGATCAAGTGATAACAGAACCCCCTCATCCTGTTAGGTATTAGGATGTTCAACACATGGATACTACCATAAATTAGACTTACTTGTTTTGCTTAGAAGGGTTCAAACAACATAAAATAACTCATCATCATTACTTTGACATCATGCATGGACCACACAATCGAATAGAATAGGCATGCCAACCAATGTCATCATGTTTTTGGTATATTAGGATTCTCTCACTAAGGATTTTTTTCTCCACCCATGTGGGAACCGGTGTTCTCCCTTAATCAATTAGTTCAGATGGATCTCCTCATCCTAAGGCATCTCCTTACTTATATAGAGAAATTTATTTGAAAGACGTTCCTCCTGTATTGTAGGATGGAATCTCCACCACTGTTGATTAGCTAATTTAGGTGAAAAATCACACCGAGGAAGATCCATGGACAATGTTGATTACTGAATCCATGTCATTAGAGGAAAAAAAATTGTACATGGATTTCTTGAATAAAAATTGTTATGTGTTCCCCATGATCTACAATAATATGCCAGTACTAGACCCTTAGGCCACTCTCAAACATCTTTTTCTCTAGGGGAGTCGTATCGAGTTTAATAAGACTCCAAAAAAATGAATCCCTATCATGGTGAAATGGTTGTGGATTATGTTAACATGTCTATCAAAGACAAAATTATCAAGGATGTTCATTACCCCATGTTGATGGCCAACATTGTCCTTATAAGGAAGCAAAATGGGTATGTTAGATCAGTTTCAACATTCATGATTTCAACTGCCACTATCCGAACAATGATATTACCTATACAGTGACATCATTCTTAAAAAACACCACAACTAGGTTCCAAGATCTATCCTTCATAGATGGATACTCAGAGTATAGATAGATCTGGATGGGCCCTAAAGATGATGAGTCTACCAGTTTCAGAGTGTTGCAAGGTACTTTATGTAATGAAGTAATGTCTTCTAGTATAAACAATTTACTATCTACATATTTGTGGTCCTTCAATCATATATTTAAACCAATCAATGGAAAACTAGGGGAATGATATATAAATTATTTTGAATTAAAATTCTATCAGTTTCGGGACTATCTAAGAGATCTTGAGAATGTGTTTTACTTCCTTCACTCATGGATGTTAAAGATGAACCCCTTGAAATGTTCTTTTACTGGTCATATCTATAAATATATTCAGATTTTTTTCAGATATAGGGTCATTGAGATCAGCAAAAAGATGATTAAATCCGTCAGTTAGATGCCTCCTACACGGAACCTCCACAATCTCTAAGGTCTCCAAGTCTGCATATCCTGTATATGTTGATTCATTCTGAATATGGATGGAATGTGTAATCCCATTTATAGGATCATGATGAATGTTTCTTCCTACTTGTGGGATGAAGAGTTCTAGTACTCCATTAAGGAAATCATGAAATATCTATTACATCATGTTTTTCTAATGCCACCCATCTTAGGTAAGTTTTTGATCCTTTATGTGACTTCCACAGAATGATCTTTTGACACCCAACTCACCTAGGTGAAAAATGAAGAAATAAAGATACGTTTTTTACCATCTCAGTCACATGATCCTTAAAAAATAGTTCATATAATCCCCAAATGAAAATAGATACATCGCCCAGGTTTTCACAGTGCAGAATTTGCAACATTACTTATAGCACTGTGAGATACAGCTTGTGTCCCAATGGATCCACTAAATTATATTTCAGGTCTCTCTATATAGATAGGCCAACTAGTACGTTGTGTACTAATATTTTATCTATTTGACATCAGGTTCATTTTGTACAAGGCTATAAAGGTCCAAGCAATACGGTACTTTATCGCTTCTCATATTTCCCCTGAGGAAATACATTTAAATGTTGATTTCCCATATGAGGTTATCCCCGTTGTGGACCAATCCATGTTGGTTTGGTAGATGCATTTTGATGGTTCTTTCCGGGGCCAAATTTGTATAAGTCTCAATTGTGCCAATCATAACAGAGTAGGTCTATGTATTATTTTCACCACCCCAACACATGTTTTCCAACCACACTCATTCATATTGATAGAAAGATGAAAAAACAATGAGGTAGAGTATTTGACTCTCATAACCGGTCTTTAGCTATCCATCATGATTAATGTTCCTGACATGAATTTCAATGTAGACCCAAAGTTATTAAATAAGAAAATCAATTATGAATATGTCCTCTGAATTCTATAGATCATGACCTTTATCAAGAACGATCTCCAATTGATGGATCAACACCCTTATCATCCAGAGGTGAATCATATTTCCAGACCAAAATATAGTTGAGATAATTCCTTTTCAAGTCAATTCACTTCCCTTGTAGATCCTAACATGGATGATATGTTAATTCATTTGTCGCAATGAATATTCATCACTCTTACCATTTCAAACGATGATGATAGCCAGTAGGTAAAGCACAAACTCTCGATGACTCCACATCGTGATAAACAGATCCCGCCACAGTGAAAGAAACCATCAATTAGACAACCCCTTTTATTGAGTATCTCCATCAGAGAAAACTAACACTGGACAAAGATGAGGGTGACAGAATGTATCGACCTGTCGTATAGTTCTCCCTCAAATTTGGAACTAACCTTCAGAATTCTCTCTAATGAATTGGTTTTGATGGAATTATGCTACGTTTCAATAAAAGAGATGAAATATACTAGGATTTGTAAGTGTTTCATGTCAGGTCTTATGGTACTCCTTAGTAGGACTGAAGCACTCCCATTAGATTAAAAGACTGTGCAAATTCTAGACCACCATGATCAATGACTACATCAATTTTTCTAATACCTCCAACATGTATCAAATCCTTTTTAACTTTTTCCATCAGCCACTAGAGCCCCTCCATACAACAAAATATTAATTTCCCTTTATATTTTGGGGGATTGATTTCATGGGAACATACCACCTGTGAAATCTCACAGGTGTAGGTTCATTCTAACCATAATGGATTTCATCTCCAAGTGTGCTGATGTAATTCCACTTAAGGAATTCAATTCTTGATTAGTTTTTGAGTTTGGGATATCCAATATCACCCATAAATGTTTATTCCCTCAGATTGTGTTCACTGAAAACATCCCCATCTTTCAGTCCACTAAGGGTAAAAAATTGCATTCAAAGTACAAAATTAGGTCCAACCATACATCCCTCTACCATGAGAATCCAAATTGGAATATTGAGGCATTCGACAATACCATATCTAAAATTCTATAGAATATATTTGGAGAGAAGACGAAGAGATGGTGATAAAATCTCCTCAATGCTCTTTGGGATTATTAAAATACAACCCAAAATACCACACATGTATCTCTGTATTGAATGGCGTATAGAACTGTGGTTATATTACCTTTTAATATCTAGTTTCCATCTCTCTATACAATTATATATGACTAGATGACATTACAAAAAATATCTAAAGTTCTTCTATATAATCATGAAAACCTCAAATAGAATAGGATCCAGGCCTTTCACAATATAGAGATACACCAAGACTAGATATCCATAGTGTTCTGAAAGAATGTTTGTCTCCACTCTTTCTTACAGGGTGATACAGTGATGGATCGCAAGACGTCGATGATACCTTGTAGAAAGACACCAATTTTAGAGCTCAATTGGTAATGAACATTAATCATTTATAAGGAATATCGCAATGTTGTAAACTCTTTAGTCACCATTTATGGTGAATAAGTCACTCCTCTGACCAATTCTTGGTTCCTTAAGTAGTACTATGTAAGAGTATTTTGACGTCCAGAGAACACGATGATAAATAGGATGACTGTTCTGAGCTCTAAGACCTAAAAATAAAGTTTAATTGTAGAAATATCCTGACTCTAGACTATTTATAGGTATTCCTTAGGAGTTTATTATAGATCACATGCCTCCTTGGTCCCTATTGACATCAGTTTATAGCTTCCACATCATACATGCCCCTCTCAGAACACCTCTTTCCCAACATCCTAGTTGCAAGGTGATAAACTACGTCATAATTTCCATTCTATATGCATGATGGTAAATTATGTAGAAACCATCATCCTTACCATAAGACATTAAACTTCAAGGACATGACTTGTTAGATGACCTTAAACTGTCTTCATTTCCTATAGTCCAGAAATGATGATCTTAAACTAAATGCAGTAGGTCTAAGAATTAAGAACTTAAACTTCTTTCATGTATTATAGTCCAGTGATCATGAAATAAAACAATGTTCATGTAATAATTAAGAGTGTGTGGTGTGGTATTGGTCCTTAATGGTCTTTATTCATGTTGGGTTATAGCTTCTCCACCCCACAGACCTCTCTCAGAACTCATTCGACCTGCAACATGATGTTAAACTATGGTTCCATCATCCTGGTCATATGAAAATAAACCGTAAAGCACCACAATTGTTTTACTAGATATGATATCATCTTCCGAATTGGTCATCTACCATGATATTTTCAAGAACTATGTATGGTTTCATTCCTTTCAATACATGATACATAGTGACATCTAGATTCTATATCATAATCCAGAAACACTACTATATAAATTGCATTTACCGGTAGTCTTTTAGTTGTGGTTTATTAAAAACCACCACTAAACCCCCCATTGTTTTATAACAGCGATGCTTCCCCCCCCCCTCTCCCCCCAACCCCCATTATGCCATTTCTCCCCCCGAACGGAACCCTAGATCGGCTCCCCACGTGCCGCCGGTGACTTCGTCGCTCATAAGCACGTCCCTCTACCCATAAGCGTGCCCCACTGCCAATTTGTGCTCCTCGCTGCCCATCACCATCGACCCTATGAAGCCCTATAGGTATGGTGTGTAGAAATTTTGTTAAATTATTCTTCATTCCATGTAGGTTTTCCTTAATTTCTCTTTATGTGTATCACCCGGGATGGGTTTATTGTTGTTAACTCTTGTGACAATTGTTATAATCGGATTAATCAATATAATGAATTTGTTTAAATAAATTTTAAAGGGGCTAGGGAATGTTGATTATGATGTTTCAACCTTTTTGGATTTAATTTGATCTGATTTGATATTACTATTGTATGGCTGTAATGTCTTCATAGAAAACTATGATTGTTTGTGGCACGATTATGTTGTAACAACATCTTTTTTAAATCTACTATTATTTTTATTTAATGGAATCTTCATAAATAAATAAATGATTAACCACATAATTTTTTTAATTAAATAGATTCCCAATGAACTTATTTATTCTATGAAAACACACTTAAATGAATAACTGAAATTGATTAAAATCCCCCTATTCTAAACTTGAATGTGTTGTATTGTGATATATGATGTGATGTGAGGAATTGTTTTGGTTTTTTTGTGTGGGGATAATATATTGTGGAGTTGATATATTGATATGTGTTTTGGGGGAAGTGGATGACAAGTGGTTGTAAAGTGGGCTTGTGATGGGTGTGGTATGGTCATGCAGCTGGGCTGTGAAACAGGATGTGGCTTTAAAGTGACGCAGATATGGATGTTGGGTTTTGGTGTTGTGTTTATGTTGTGTGGTTAGTTATGTTTTATCTACAAAATTTTCAATGGAATTAATAATTTATGTTAATAATTTGAAATGGGTATGTTTAATGAGGAAATTATTGATGGGTTATGTTGTTTAACTGGTTAATGTATAAAAATAAACTAAAGGGTTAGATGTGTGAAATAAGATTTCATTCTAAATGAAATGGGTTTGATAATGAATGTTTATTACACAGATCAAAGTTACTAATAAAATAATGATGGGTTGTGTTCACCAGATCATGATTAATCTAGAACTTTTTTTCATTGACATTGAATTTCAAACACAAATATGGACCTTAATGCACATAAAAACATAAGGTTTAATTTACTAGATTCACATTCACTAGGATTCATCTAAATGGAACACACATGATAATGTTTCAAGATAAAAATATTTACAATCAAATAATTTTTCTATTAGATATAAACATTGTAGTTGTGGTCACTACATTCTAAGGAACATTTCCTTTATAATTAATTGGTTTTTTATCAGTGGTCACCCAAGTGAAACTCCCTTTTCATTATTATGCACACACTACATCAAGGAAGAAATTGGTTTATACAATTGTTTTTCTCTTCAAAATTAGTATAGAATGATAAATTTTTGTACTTATTTAATCACAGGTTTTATATGGTGTAGATCTATATATTTTTGTGAAATTATTCTTCAAGGCCAGAAGATATCATATTATTTATGAGAAATTCGATTAATTTAACTCTACATAATGAAAACAACAACAATATAAAAATCCATATATAGAATAATTCTATCTATATAATTATTTTATTATTCTCTATTTTAATCCCAATCAACTAGATTAATCATTGTAAATCCATAGAAAATAAAACATTATCCACAAACACCTCATTTTGAAACATTAAAGCTGGTTGAATCTTACTTCTTTATTTTCGATCTTGATTTTTATGGCATGTTCTTCCATTTATAGGTTCCTGTTGTGGTGCAGATTCATGTGGTTTCAATATTGGTCATCTATGATCATGATATAAATTTACCTACCAATTTGAAAATATTTTGTATCATTATTTTTTCATTATTTTTTCTAATCAGTACTTTTCATCCTTTGATGGAAGGTCATATAGAGAGAATGATCCAAATTCTAATGGATGTATTGAAGATTTTTATTCTTGATTTTATAGGTTCTTGGATGAATCATTTCCCGTTGGTTGAGTTTTACTATGATAATAACTATTGATTAACAATTGGTAAAACTTCATTTAAAGAACCGTATGAGTTTTCTTACATATCTCTATTGTGATAGAACATGGTTATAGAGTTAATTAATCATAGACCAAATTTGGTGAAGATAATGATAAAGAAGGTGTAGTTTTTCAATGAGAGAATAAAATATGCTCAAGACCATCATGTGAGGGACCCATGTAAATAGTTTTTTAAGTGACATGGGTTTGAAAAAGTGAATAGTAATTCATTTCTCTTTTTATGATTTCTTGCAAAATAAACCTAATTTACCCATTAGAGTGAAAAAAATCACTACTTAACTCATACACACTATAGAAAAAATAGAAAAACACACTTGATATATTTGTTTCACCTCCCAAATTGATAATTTAACCCTAGGCATGATCTAGAATCACCTAAGCCTATATGATCCACTAGAATCACCATGATGGATGAAATGAGATGGGTATATCTTTAACTTTTATTATAACATTAACAAAAATTTCACCACTGAAAATAAATCATTATTGTCTTCACTACCATGCCAAGACAGTCCACACTAGGACAATGAGAAACAAAGAAGACAACCCAACCTCTATATTTCAAAGAAGACATGGATTTTTAATATCCTTTTTATTCCACTTATACCTACCCACCAATGGGTCAAATATACCTTATATAATTACCTATCTACTTAAATAAAGTTCCAATTTAAGGTAAGAGTTTGTTTCTATTTCATATTCCTAAATTCTATTCAATTATTTTATGATTTATCAAGTTCTTACATTAGTGATATCAAAGTTATGGAATCATTAGTTTGGCTATCTGTTTTGGTGGAGGACGACATGAAAAAAACTACCAGGATGGGATTCTTGTTCTCATTTTCTTTTCTGGATTTTTTAATTTTCATTCTTTGGTTTTCTAGTGGTTGATTTACCATATGTATTTATATAGGAAAAACTTATGTAACATATTTATATATTTTTTAACTAATATATATGAATCACTTTCCCTATTTAGTAGCAACTATGTGTTTTTGTTTTCTTGATATTGTGTAGGCACATTATGATATACATGGATAAGAGCTGGATCACATTACCGATAAACACACTTCAGTATATTAAGGGTTGGAAAGAGTTTTTAGATTTTGAAATTTCCAATTGATTCGTTGAATAGAGAATAATATTTCCATGTTCAAAATGTAAATTTAGAAGATGGTTGAAGAGATATGATGTCTATGAACAATTAATACTAAAGAAATTCCATAATCAATATTTGTGTTGGATTTGGCATGGAGAATAGAACATTATAGAAAGGTTGAACACTAATTTTAATCCACATAATGAGCTCCCCACATTGTCGAAAATGAAAAATAAAATGAAAAACCTCATAAATGATGCATTCGGCCCTGCAAGACACCACAATCAACATCAAAACATAACAAAACAACCAGATGAGGGTGCTACAAATTGCAGTGTGATAAGTGATGTTTTTGAGACTGTAACACAACCAGATGAATATTGTAACATATCACTGGATCCTCATCTAGATTCTGTGGAGACAAATGTAAGAGAAAACTCCACTGAGAAAAATAGGTTTCATGATTTAGTAGATGATGGAAATCTAGAGTTGTATAGTGGATGTTTGAAATATTCAAATCATTATTTTCTGCATATGTTTCACCATATCAAATGTCTATGCAGAATTACAAATAATGCAATGCCCATGTTATTGGAATTTTTGCGTGATGCATTTCCTGAAACAAAAATCCTCGAGTCTTTTTATGATATGAAAAAAGTTGTTAACAGACTTGGTCTAAATTATATTAAAATACATGTGTGTCCCAATGATTATATGCTTTATTAGTGAGAGGATTCAAGTAGACAAAATTGAAAAAAAATGTTCTTCTTCTAGATGGTAGTCAATGGGTGATGTTGGAAATCTGAATCAACATACATTCATGAAGAAGAAGATAGAGGACACACCTGCAATGGTTTTTTGTTACATTTCATTAAATCCTCGATTGCAAAGATTATTCTTGTTATCAAAAACTGTTGAACACATGTTTTGGCATTCTGTAGATAAAAACAATGATGGGTTAATGAGACATCCACTAGATTCACAATCATGGAAGATATTTGATTCATTACATCCATATTTCTCATCTGATCCTAGGAATGTTCCATTGGGATTGGCTTCCGATAAATTAAACTCATTTTGAACATTGAGTACCAGTTATAGCATTTGGCCAGTTGTTTTGATCCCTTACAATCTGCCTCCATGGATGTGTATGCAACAAACAACTTTTATGATTTTTATTATTATTCCTAAAAAAATCGTGGAAATGATATTGATTTATACTTGCATCCTTTGGTTGAAGAATTTCAAGAGTTATAGAGAAAATGTGTTGAAACATTTGATGTTTCTTCTAAAACAATGTTCAAAATGCATGTTGCATTAATGTGGACCATTAGTGACTTCCCTGGTCTTGAGAATTTATCAGGTTAAAACATTTACATGGGTTTGGCTTGTCTTGTTTGTAAATTTGATTTTGATCCCAAATGGCTACCTCACAGTAGAAAATGGTGCTTTTTGTGCCATCAAATTTTTCTTGATGCATCTCATAGATTTCAGCTAAACAGATCAAAATTTAACAGTTTCATTGATCGTAGACCACCTCCAATGTTGTTAACTAGTTCTGAAATATTGACACAACTTGAAAATGTTGAAACATAAGTCGGGAAGGTTCATCATTTTAATGATAGTGGGAAATGGGTTTGAATTGCATCATCAAGCGAAATCAGAACGCAACAATGGAAGAAAAAATGTATATTTTTCAAACTTCCATTCTGGGAATTTAATTTGTTGCAGAATAATATTGATGTGATGAATATTTAGAAGAATGTACGTGACAATTTGATTTTCACATTGCTTAATGAGAATGAAAAGTAGAAAGATCATCTCAATGCTCGCAAAGTCATACAAGTAATGAACATAAAATGTGACCTCTTTCTAGATGTGGATGAAAAGTATTCAATGACATTTTTTGCAATGAAAAATAGGGATAAAGATCCATTCCTATGATTTTTAATGACTGTGAAAGTATCTAATGGGTATTCATGTAACATATCGAGTTGTGTTGACTTGAAGAATCTTAAGTTACATGGATTGAAAAGTCAAGATTCATATATTTTGTTAAAATAGTTACTACCATTGGCCTTGCATACATTATTACCGGAAAAACTTACTGCTTTTGTACTCCAATTATGCACATTTTTCAGAAAACTTTGTGAGAAATCTGTAAATCCATTTCAGTTTGACAACCTACAGGAGAGGTTTTTATTTACCCTTTGTTCAATGGATATGATCTTTCCTCCATCGTTTTTACTGTCACGATGCATTTAACTGTGAATTTGGTTGAGAAAGTTAAATTAGGAAGCCCTATTCATTATCGATGGATTTATCCAATTGAGAGGTAATTTATTTATATGTTTTTAAGTTATGTAAAAAATGGTTTTCAATTAATTAAATTCCTAATTATATTTATTTTATTTCACAGATATCTTGGGCATTTGAAATCATACGTGAGAAATGAAGCTCAAATAGAAGGCTCTATTACTGAAGAATATTTTCATGAGGATTGTCTTACATTTTGATCTAGATACTTGGATGATATTGAGACAAGATTTAATCGAGTTGGACATGTTGACGACAAATCGACTCAATCTCAAATACATAAGAAATCCAAAATATTTCATGTTATTGGCCTATTAGATAGGAGGACCTCAAATGTGATGCTCACAGAATTGGAATTATTACAGACACATAGATATGTGCTGCTGAATAATGAAATTTCAGATCCATTTATTGAAGAGTTTAGGATAAAAATAATGAGATTAATGAGAGTCTGAATATAACATACCAAGTAAGTAATGAATAATACATATTCTTATATATGTAAATTTATGAATTATTTAGTGTTTTAGAGTCTTAAAATAAGAATAAACTAAATCTTAAGCATTGAATACAATAATATTTTTAAACATTGTTTTACTGCCTTTTGATGGAAAACCATTTTTAAATCAATATTTTGACAATTTTATAAGCTCTATTTTTCAAAATAAACTAAATCATTATTATTGGGACTTTTAAATTTACATTGGGTTAATTTTTGGTATTTTTCTGACAATTTTCATTTTTTAATGAATAGTGAACAATACTGCATTTTACATCAAAACTGCTTTTTCATCTAATTTAATTATATGGTTAGATTTTATGTTTAATTGGTTTTAAAGTGTAATTAGAATATATTATTACAATTTAAAACAATGGTGGTAATTATAATTTCTTTCACTTTGTAATTGTTCATAAACAAGTGCCAAACTTTTCATAGATATTGTTTAAAAAAACCCGCTATTTGTTTTGACAACGAGAATTATTTTTAAATTAATTATTGAAATTTATATGTTTTGAATTTGGTAAAATGGATTACATATTTGGAATCATATGGTCCAAATTATGTAATTAAGAATATTTTGTTTTTGGACATTATGAATAGTAACGACGGTAATTATCATTAATTATCTTGATTAATTAGTAATCAGGTAGTTGAGGATAATAAAATAATATCGTAACAATAACAAATGACCCCAAAATGTGTCCTAATGCTACTGGTTGTGTCATGGCGGACCATAGGATTCCTTTTTCCAAACTTATGGATCCCATGGAATCACTTTTGGGTGAAAGTGACACTTTATCATTTTATTTTTAAAGGAAGGAGAATATCACTAAAGGATGTATCAACTGACTAAAACATTTTTAATTTTGTATACATAAATGATCTATTTGACTATAAATAGTCATTGGAAATATAAAAATATTTCCTACATTATTGTATTTTTTTATAAATTTTTAGACCTCAAATAAATTAAATTATTTATGACATCATGATGATGCAACGATTACCTCATTAATGGACGATTTAAAAAAATGAAAAGATAATGTAAAATCTTGGACTTACACTTGTCAAAGACCAATTGGATGAGTATATTTAGAGCCCTTATCACCTTATCCTCGAAATATATCAATGTGGGACCTTTAAAATCCGAAACTCATTTTAATATAAAGTAACATTTTATAACATTCCAAGAGTGCCCCTCCTCTCCTCTTATAAAAGGCCCCCACCTCTACCACATTACACACACCTCCCAAGACATTGGATCGGACAATATCTACTCATTTTATCTCTCCTAATCCATCTCTTCATCCTATAATCCTTACCTTATGCATAAAACTCTTCAAGAAACCCTTTTGGTTCAAACCAAGAATAGTTACCCGATTTAAAGGTAAAGACTTCTCTAATGTTCTTTTATTTTATTTTGCTTCTCCAACCCCTTAACCTCTTTTTATTCCATTGTTTTGTAACAACACCAGTATCTTCAATGTACTAGGATGTTGTTATGGGAATTATTCGAGCTACACTTACACACAACATCATCTAATGGTTAAAGAGCATACTGTTTCCGTGGAGGGCGAATTTCTGCCTCACGAAATGATGATTGTTCAATATTCTTCTAACACCATAAAAGGTGGATATTTAAGATGTCACTATGTTTATATATGATATATAATATGTTTATGTTTTCCTTAAGCTTCTGTATTTTTCATTTTTTCCAAACCTTTATGGTTTCCATTAGGGGTAAACGCGATATCTTCATTTTAGGAAGTGCGGACTACCGCCCCCTCAAAGTGATTTGATTCGTTGATGCCATATGTGGAACATATAAAGGATGGAGTTAATGATATTATGTATTATATTGTACTGTAATTATAATATACCTTTATATCATTATGATTTCATTCCATAAAATACGAAATAGAAATGAAATTAGCGTTCATGCGTACGTACGTCTTGCCGTCTCCATGAACGGTTCAATTCATTTATTACCTCTAAATGTTATGTAATATTATAAATGCATATATATACTGGATATATATGATATATATTTTATCTAAATCATGAATATAATTCTGGATATAATAGATATTTTACCACATGAACACTTTGTAATTATAAAGAGTTTATTTTTGACTCAAGTACCAATGATCGACAAAACGACCATTATTAAAATAAATAATTACATAGTGTTCATAACATGTTAATATGTGATATAAAAGGAAAAATGAACTTGAAAAAGGTTCTTAAGAAAGTATAAATTAACTCAAGTTTATTATTCAGGAGATTAAAGAACGATCGAGTCAAGTCGGACCCGAGGTATGGGACTTCGTCTCAATATCCTTTCATTGAGGAATATTTTGTTTTATACACAACATTCTTTTATACGGTGTATATTCCCCTTTGAAATTTACATTTATTCAAAAGGAATCTTTTTTATATGAACCATTTTAGTAGATGACAAAAGGGAATGTTTTTGTCGTATGTCTGTGGCGATAATGACTTCTCCGACGCCATGACCATTATTTGAGTTTCGACTTCCTCTACAAGACATAACATTTTTTTTAAAATGAAAAATAAATAACATGTTTTACTTTTCATTTATTTTGGTATTGAAAATGTTTTTGATAATTGTTTTATTATATCAATTTGTTATTGATATATTTTTATTGAAATGTGGAAATGTTATGTTTCCTTTATGCATGCTTTATGTGATACGATTATGTTATTGTTCTTGGGCATTGTTTATGAAGATTGGTGGTTCTGTGATAAACTAATTGTGGATGAACCTGATATATCTCTCCAATGCATTGGATATCGGGAAGGTGTTAAACGTTAAGGTTTATCTGAAGATATTTAGGGAATATATTATGATGTTTATTCCAAACGTAACCATGAGGGTTACTCCCTGCGTAAGAATGTTATGAATGCCTCAAGTTAACTTATGTATTTTGATTTGTATGATTTATTCATGATTTTATGAGGTATGTTAAAATGATTATGTTTTATGAGTAAAGTATGATATCATACATGGACTAATGTTTTCATTTCGTACATATATATCCCTTACTAAGCTTTATATCCTCATACAATGTTTTTGAAATGTTTTTCACAGGTCAAGGGAGAGGTACATGATGTGATGATAGTGTCAAATAAGTGACAAGAAAGAATCCATTTTTTATTTTAAATATGTTTCTTGTTGATGGGAAAATTAGTACTATCTTTTAGGTAACCACTTTGTTTAAATGTTGAATGTAATTCATGATTTATGTTCTAATTCTCTAAAACTCTAAACCTGAAAAGATCCTCAATGTGTATTCTTGAAATAACTCATGATTAAGTAATTTTTAAGGCTAGGGCCTTATAGTTGGTATCCAAGGTCGGTTTAGATAACTTTAGAAGTTATAATTATATTAAATGATTATCCAAAAATATTTTTTTATGGTCAAATTGAAATGATATAGAATTTGAAGATTACCATGTTTCTTTATTTAAGACATGTTCGTTCAGAATGGTTTTTCGCGGAGGAAACATGGAAGTAGTGCTAGGAAGGCATACAGAAGAATGTGACCTTCCGAATCAGCATCCTGATATGGTCGAAATTGGAACTGAATAGTTTTTTGCAGTAATGGTGCAGTTGACTCAAGCGATAAATGGTGGTGGTATCCCTGCACGATACCAGCAAGATCAAGCACAGAGGAACATGTCACTAGTGGAACTTTTCATGACGATACACCCCCATCATTTAGAGGTTCATCTGAACCTGTGCTAGTTGAAAGGTGGATTAAAGCAATGGAGAAGATTTTCGATTTCATGGGGTTTTCAGACAATAAAAATGTTAGTCTTGATCTTTATCGTTTGGAGGGTGAAGCATATCAGTGGTGGTCGATGGTTAAAAATATCAGGGACACTATTGAGATTGATGCTCTTGACTGGGATGTATTCAAAGGAATGTTTCTTGAGAAGTATTTTCCTAAGGCTTTTCGACTTATGATGAAAAAATAATTCTTGTAATTGAGTCAAGAGGACGACTCAATGGCTGCTTATGAGGAAATGTTCACTCGATTGGCATGGTGTGTTCCAAATTTTATCTGAGACCTTGATAGTAAAATCAATCATTTTTACTCAGGATTAAATCCAAAATATTGAAGGAAATTAGCTTCTCATTAGTTCAATAGTTATGAAAAGCTTGTTCGGTGTGCTGAGATGGTGTAAATGGAGTTTTCTGATGATCAAGTGTTCTATAACAACCAATAGAAGAAGAGACCGAGGTGGTAGGAGAAAGGAAAGAATTTTCCAAAAAGTTCTTGATGGTAAGAAAACTATGTTTCTAGTTTGTGATAAATGTGGTAAAAGGAATGTCGGGTAATGTCTTTTGAATTCTGTAAAGTGCTACTGATGTGCTAATATGGGACATAAGGCTCATGATTGCACTGGAAAAGATCAGGGTGATGGTAAGACCAAATTTTATTTATAGTTAGTGAAATGTTTCAAGTGCAATGAGATGGGTCATTATGCAAACGAGTGTCCGAAAAAGAGCTCGAGTGATGGGAAGAAGTTAGACTACAAGTAGAAAGGGGTGGTGAAATCCTTTGCAAGTACTTCAGCAGATGTTGGTCTATCAAATGAAGTGGTATCAGGTACTTTGTTTGTTTTTTCAGATTATTCCAGTGTGTTGTTTGATTCGGGGTCTACACATTCTTTCATCTCTGAAAACTTTTCTAGTAAATTGGGAATACAATCTCAATAAATGACTCCTGAACTTGTTTTAAAAACACCTAGGGGAAATGTTGATGAAAAAATAATTTATAAGAATCTTCCTATCATTGTCTGTGGAAAGAACCTACTTGCAAACCTTATTGTTTTACCTCTAGTAGAGTTTGATGTTATCCTGGGTATGGATTGGCTCTCTGTTTACCATGCTAAGATTGATTTTAGTGAAAAAGATGTTTATTTTCAGAAAGACGTTCAGTTTTTGTAAAAGAATTAACCCTTACGGTTTATAACATATCAAGAGGCTGAGAAACCTGTAAAAGATGGAAATGAATGTTACCTTGCACATATTGTTGAAAACAAAGGAACTGTTCAGATTAATGAAGTGCCAGTGGTAATGAGTATCCTGATGTTTTCCATGATGAGTTCCCTAGAATTATACCAGATCGGGAAGTTTAATTTCTTGTTGACTTAGTTCCTGATTCTAATCCAATTTCAAAAACCCCTTATCAAATGTCTCAAATTGAACTTTTAGAGTTGAAGTAGCAATTGCAAGATTTATTAGAGAAAGTTTTCATTTAACCTAGCACATCACCATGGGGTTCTCCTGTCTTATTTGTTAAAAAGGAATATGGTTCTATGAGACTTTTCAATGATTATAGAGCCTTGAATAACATCACTATTAAGAACAAATACCCTTTGCCTCATATCGATGATTTGTTTGATCAGCTCCAGGGAGCTCAGTATTTTTCCAAGATTGACCTGTGATCGGGGTACCATCATTTGAAGGTAAAGGAATCAGATATTATGAAGATCGCGTTTCGTATAAGATATGTCCATTATGAATTTGTAGTTATTCCTTTTGGGTTAACCAATGCACCTGCTGTATTCATGGACCTTATGAATAGAATTTTTCATTAGTTCTTGGATAAGTTTGTGGCTGTTTTCATTGATGATATTTTGGTGTTTTCTAAAAGTAAAGAGGAGCATGAAAGTAATTTAAGGGTTATTTTTAAAACCATGAACGAAAATAAATTGTAGGTAAAATTTAGAAAGTGTGAGTTTTGGTTGAAAAAAATTTCTTTCCTTGGTCATATTGTTTCTAAAGACGGAATAATTGTTGTTCTTGCAGAAACAATGTTTGTTGAAGAATGGCCAAGAGCCACAAATTTAACTGATATTCATAGTTTTCTTGGTTTGTCAGGCTATTACCAAAGGTTTTTTATAAATTTTTCCTAGTTATCTTGTCCAATGACTAAGCTAACTCGTAAGGGTGTTAAGTTTATCTGTACAAAAGAATTTGATGATGTTTTTCAGGAACTGAAAAGAAGATTGGTGAATGCTCTAGTTCTGGAACTACCTCCCAGGAATGGGGAGTTTGTTATCTACAGTGATGCTTCATTGAAGGGACTTGGTTGTGTCCTAATGCAGAATGATCAGGTAATTGATTATGCTTCACGTAAGTTGAAAACTCATGAGGTAAATTTCCCTACACATGATTTGGAATTAGGTTCTGTTATTTTCGCTTTAAAAATTTGGAGGCATCATTTGTATGGAGTAAAGTGTGAAATATATTCCGATCACAAAAGTTTAAAGTATATATTCACTCAGAATTAATTGAACATGAGATAGAGGATATTGATAGAATTAATCAAGGATTATGATTGTACAATTCACTACCATCCGGGAAAAGCAAATAAAGTGGATGATGCTTTGTGTCAAAAAATTAATGCTTCATTAACAATGTTGCATTTGGAACGTGATCCTTTGGTTAAGGATTTGAGGAAATTTGTCATAGAAGTTGTTGGTGTAGGAAGTCCTTCTATTTTGTTTCAGGTATCAGTGAAATCTTCTCTATCAGACAGAATTAAGCAAGCATAGATGCAAGACAGTGAGATGCATAAAAAGGTAGAGCTGGTTTAGAAGGGTAAGTTGCCTGAATTCAACATTGATAATGATTGTGTTTTGAGATTTGGTGAGAGATTGTGTGTGCCGTTTGATTCACAGTTGAAGCGAGATTTGTTATGTGAAGCTCATAGTTCTCCGTTTTCAGTTCATCATGGAAGTACTAAGATGTATAGAGATCTTCAGGAGTATTACTGGTGGGATGGAAAGAAAAGAGATATTTTTGATTTTACTGTGTAGTGTTTGACTTGCCAATAGGTTAAAGTAGATTGGAAGTTACCGAAAGGGATACTTCATCCTTTACCAGTACCAGAGTGGAAATGGGAGAATATATCCATGGACTTTGTTGTTGGATTTCCTAAGAGACCTCGAGATAATAATGAAATCTGGGATATTGCTTATCGCTTGACTAAATCTGCTCATTTCCATTCTATTCGAGATACTTTTTCCCTAGATCAACTTTCTCATTTGTATCTTAAAGAGATAGTCAGGTTAAATGGAGTTCCCCTCTCCATTTTATCTGATCATGATCCTAGGTTTACTTCTAACTTTAGGAAAGGCCTTCATAAGTTTTTGGGTACTGAATTAAATTTTAGTATAGCTTTTCATCCTCAATCAGATGGGCAGTTAGAATGAACAATTCAGAATTTGGAGGATAGCTACGTGCTTTGTCGATTTATTATTAGGGAAGTTGGGACCAACATTGTTTTTGGTTGAGTTTTCTTATAATATTAGTTTTCATTCCAGTATACAGATGGCACCATTTGAGGCATTATATGGGAAGCGGTGTTGAACTCTATAATTTTGGGATGAAGTGGGTGAAAGGATTTTATGGGACCAAAATTGGTAGAAGGGTTAGTAGAAATAGTTCAGCTGATATAGAGACACATGAGAACAGCTCAGAGCAGGCAGAAAAGTTATGCGGACAATAGGAGAAAGGATCTCTCTTTTGAGGTAGGTGATTATGTTTTTCTCGATGTTTCACCATTAAAAAATGTGATACGATTTGGTAAGAAAGGAAATGTGAGTCCATGGTTTATTGAACCATGTGAAATTCTAGAGAAAGTTGGTTCAGTTGCATACCGATTGGATTTACCTCGGAGTTTATCTCAGGTACACAATGTTTCTCATATTCCAATGTTAAGGAAGTACATGCCAAATCCATCTCATGTTTTGAGTCCACATGTAGTTATGCTGGAATAGAATCTGTCTTATGAGGAACAATAGGTCTAGATTTTTGACCACATGGATCTTGTGTTACAAAATAAGGTGATTCATCAAGTAAAGGTTTTGTGAAAAAACTACATGATTTAAAATGCAACATGGGAATCTGAAAATGCAATGAGGGATAAATACCCCCACTTATTCGATAAGTAAATAAATTACGGGGACACAATTTTCTAAAGGGGGAAGGTTGTAACATCCCAAGTAATTAATGAATAATAAATATTCTTATCTAGTTCTATTTATGAATTAGATATTGTTTTAGATGCTTAAAATGAAAACAAATCCAATCTTAAGCATGGAATACACTAATATTTTTAAATATTGTTTTACTCCCTTTTGATGGAAAACCATTTTTAAATCAAACTATTGACAATTTTATAAGATCTATTTTTTAAAAATAAACTTCTTCTTTATGATTGGGACATTGAAATTTACCTTGGTTTAATATTTGGTATTTTTCTGACATTGTTCATTTTTTAATGAATAGTGAAAAATACTGCATTTTACATCGAAACTTATTTTTCATCTAATTTAATTATATGGTTATATTATCTTTTTAATTGGTTTTAAAGTGTAATTATAATATATTTTTACAATTTAATCCAATGGCGGTCATTATAATTAATTTCACTTGGGAATTGGTCAAAAAAAATGACAATATTTTCATAGATATTGTTTAAAAAAAACCTGCGATTTGTTTTGACAGCGAGAATTATTTTAAAATTAATTATTGAAATTTCTATGTTTTTAATTTGGTAAAATGGATCCATATTTGGAATAAGAATTTCCAATTTATGTAATTAAGACTTTTGTTTTTGGACATTATGAATAGTAATGACAGTAATTATCTTTAATTGTCTTGATTAATTAGTAATTGGGTAGTTAAGGGTCATAAAATAATATCACAATAAGAATAAATGACCCAAAAATGTGTCCTAATTCTACTGGTTGTCTCATTTCCGACCATGGTATTCCTTGTTCCAAACTTTGGGACCCCATGGAATCAATTTTGGGTAAAAGTGACACTTTATCATTTTATTTTTAAAGGAAGGAGAATATCACTAAAGGATGTATCAACCGAAGAAAACATTTTTAATTTTGTCTACATAAATGATCACTTAGACTATAAATATTCATTGGAAATATAAAAATATTTCCTACATCATAGTAATTTTTTTATAATTTTTAGGCATTAAATAAATTAAATTATTTATGACATCATGATGATGCAACGATTACCTCATTAATGAATGATTTAAATAAACTGCAAATATAATGTAAAATCTAAGACATACACTTGTCAAAGACATATTGTATGAGTATATTTAGAACACTTATCACTTTATCCTAGAAATATATCAATGTGGGACATTTAAAATACGAAACTAATTTTAATATAAAGTAACATTTTATAACATTCCAAGAGTGCCCCTCCTCTCCTCTTATAAAAGGCCCCCACCTCTACCTCTTTACACAAACCTCCCAAGAAATTGGCTCAGCCAATCTCTGCTCATTTTATCTCTAATAATCCCTATATAAATCCTAGAAGCCTTGCCTAAGGTATAAATCCCTTCAAGAAACCCTTTTGGTTCTAACCATGAGGAGTTACCCGATTTAAAGGTAAAGACTTCTTTAATGTTCTTTTGTTTTATTTTTCTTCTCCAACCCCCTAAAATCTTTTTATTATTTTCTTTTGTAACAAAAAAAGTATATTAAATATTCTAGGATGTTTTTATGAGATGGATTTGAGCTACCCATACACACACCTTCATCTAATGGTTAAAGAGCATACTGTTTCTGTGGATGGCGAATTTCTGCCTCACGAAACGATTATTGTTCAACATTTTTCTAACACCTTCAAAGGTGGCCATTAAGATGTCACTATATTTATATATGATATATAATTTTTTTATATTTTCCTTAATAATCTGTATTTTTCATTTTTTGAATACCTTTATGGTTTCCACTATGGGTAAATGCGATATCTTCATTTTAGGAAGTGCGGACTACCGCCCCCTCAAAGTGATTTGATTCGTTGATGCCCTATGTGGGACGTATAAAGGATGGAGTTAATGATATTATATATGATATTATTATTTAATTATAATATAACTTTATATCATTATGATTCCATTCCATAAAATATGAAATATAAATGAAAGTAGCATTCATGTGTACGTACGGCTTACCATCACCATGAACAGTGCATTTCATTTCATACCTCTAAATGTTATGTAATATTATAAATGCATGTATATATTGGATATATATGATATATATGATATCTACATCATGAATAAAATTTTGGATATAATGGATATTTTACCACATGAACAACTTGTAGTTATAAAGAGTTCATTTTTGACTCAAGTACCAATGATCGACGAAACAACCATTATTAACTTAAATAATTACATAGTGTTCATAACATGGTAATAAGTGATATAAAAGAAATAATGAACTACAAAAAGGTTATTAAGCATGTATAAATTAACTCAAGTTTATTATTTAGGATATTAAAGAATGATCGAGTCAAGTCAGACCCGAGGTATGGGACTTCATCTCAATCTCCTTTCATTGAGGCATATTTTGTTTTATACACAACATTATTTTTTATGGTGTATAAACCCCTTTTACTTTTAATTTTAGTCAAATAGAATCTTTTCTATACAAAGAGTTTTACTAAATTACAAAAAGGAATGTTTTTTTCATACATATGCGGCGACAATGACTTCTCCGCTGCCATGACCATTATTTGAGTTTCGGCTTCCTCTACAATCCATAACTTTTTTTAAAAAAATGAAAAATAAATATCATGTTTTAATTTTACTTTATTTTGGTTTTGAAAATGGTTTTGTTAATTTTTTTTATTATTTCAATGTGTTATTTATATAATGTGATTGAAATGTTGAAATGTTATGTTTCTTTTATGCATGTTTTATGTGATACTGTTATGTTATGGTTCTTGGGCATTGTTTATTATGATGGTTGGTTATGTGATAAACTAATGGCCGGTGATCTCGATATATCTCTACAATGCCTTGGGTAATGCGGTGGGGTTAAACATTAAGGTTTCTCCGAAGAGATTTAGGGAATATACTGTGATGGGTATTCCAAACGTAACCATGAGGGTTACTCCCTACGTAAGAATGTTATGAATGTATCAAGTTACCTTTATGTATTAGGATATATATGATTTATTCACGATTTGATGAGGTATTTTAAAATGATTATGTTTTATGAGTAAAGTATGATTTCATACGTGGACTAATGTTTTCATTTCGTACTTTTATATCCCTTGCTGAGCTTTTTATGCATATCCCATGTTTTTGAAATGTTTTTCACAGGTCAATGGAAAGGTACATGATGTGATGATAGTGTCAAGGAAGTGTCAATAAAGAATCCATGTTTTATTTTAAATATTTTTTCGTTGATTGGAAAAATGAGTAATATCTTTTATGTAAACCATTTGTTTAAATGTGGAATGTAATGCATGATTTCTGTTCTAATTATCTAAAACTCTAAACCTGAAAAGATCCTCAACGTGTATTCTTGAAATAACTCAAGATTATGTAATGTTTAAGGTTGGGGCCTTATACTAAACACTAAATTATAATGAAATAACGAAATATGTTAATAAAGATCCTGTAGAATGGGTTACACGATATGTAAGTTCAAAAATATTGCAATTAATATGAATATTAGTTTGACACTTATATTGTGTAAATATAATAACGTATATATTTTTTTGATCATGAATACTAATACTCGAGCAGAGTTGTTAGAATATTTCTTTTTTCTTGCTCGAGGTCCTCCAAAACAAGTTAGAATGTTCGATGCTTGCAACATGAATGACATTAGATTTCGTATAGTCGATCGAGAAAGCGGTTTGAAAACACAGAATAGTAGTATATTTACATTTTCTAATGTGGGATACTATATAAATATGACTAATATTATTGAATTAAACTACCATGGGAATTTTTCAGTTGTTTTAATCAAATCCAATTGGGTCCATATTATCAGAGGCGTTAAAAGATATTCCTTGCAATTTACTTCAGTGAACTTCTCTCGCATGATGGATGTTGATGATTGTGAACTATGTTATCCATATATCTTATCATTGAAATAAAAAATGGTATATTAAGTTAATTATGTTGTGGATGAAGGATGGTGTGTAGTTTCTCATGTAATACAAATAGATTTATATGATATGCTTTGTGAAGTGGAAGATTGACCACTAAATTGAATCTCATCAACAACAAGAAGCAGAATTATTTGTCCATCATGATATTGAAAATATTATTATAGTAAGTATGAATGAAGTGGATGATGTAATGGAGCAATAAAATGACATTATTTAAGGGGGAAATGATTGTATGTATAGTTATTTATTCATTCAGAAACCACTTATTTCATTTGTGCAGTCATTCATTATCGTTGTTATGTATATATTTTTCGTTAGTACTGAGAATATATTATCATTTTTAATTTTTTTTCTGTATATATTTTTTGAAATATATGTTATTAATTTAATTTTATTTTATTAAATGAGAGGAATTACAAGGAGGAAGTGAAAAACGGTTTCATCCACTACTGCGACAGATGATGATCCATATGTCTCCCTCACTACGTCATCTGAGCCACTAGATACCTACCCCAATGCAACATCTCCCCCTAAACCATCTCCCACACCCTCTGTGAGCGTCCCTTTATAATATGAGTCATTGAATCCCCCTTCATCATCCTCATCAGTGGGGCAGCGGCGCACCACATCTATTTCATCACAGGCATACTGGAGGGTCACTATTATAGGTACAAATTTTAATAAAAATAAATGTACTGCCCTTTTTTATACTAATTGTTTTTTCATTAATGGTAAAAAATACAACTGTGGAGAAAATTATAAAAAGTGCAGATGTGTGGAATATGAATGGAGAGAATATAGTTTCCCCATTTGATTCATATGGGGTCCCTAGGGATGACACTGCGGGATTACTTGGCCAAATTCTAGGCCAGTTGGCAGCAGAGCCCATTTACCTTCTTATTTCTTATGATGATTGGAGACATATGCCTCCAAGTTAGAAAAATGAAGTTTTTGATATCCACTGAAAGGTAATTTTAATAAATTATGGTGTAATTGAATGTCATGTAATTAATATGTTCAAAATGATATTATGTATACAAATGTTTTTTCACTTTACAAAATGTGATGTGATAGCACGAAAGTGGATGTTGAAAATCTTGGTAAGAAACAGAAAGACATAAAATGGAGATTGTGGAGTGATTTAAATGACACTTCAGTGACCGTCCAATAAATGTATAAGAAGCTATCCAATGGGGTACCCAAATAATAGTGGAAAGGTTTTGTTGACAGAAATCGTGATGAGAAGCAGATGGTATTTACAAATATTTTTTTATATTAACCTAATTTTACATTTATAAATGTATATGAAGAGGAGATGAAATTGAATACATTACTATTAAATTTCATTTTATTTATTTCAATATCTCCCAAGAAATAATGCATCTATTCGGGCTAAGCAATTCATCCCTCACACCACGGGGTCAAAAATCTTTTTTAGAAGCTGATCAACTCGGTTAATCTTTTCATTAGTTTTAATATTTATAAGAAAATATTATCTATTTAATATATAAAATTTTTTATTTATCATTGTTTAATACAGTCACAGAGTTTAGGGCATGAAGCATCCTGAACTGATGTGTGGTTGGATGTTCACAAAAAATATGATGGAAGATTTGTTAATGAGCCTGGCAATGAAGTTGGGGTATTAACTCATTTTTTCATAATAATAACATATTATCAGTTTTAACTATGTTAATATATATTGATATTTTATTTATAGGTAAAAATTAAAATAAATATGGGATTCCAATCCTGGGACGTACTACTCAGTCTCCCTGGATGACCTGGTTGCTAAAGCCCTAGGGAAAGAGCATCCTAGTAGAGTGCGTGGGATGGGTTTGGGACCTGTACCATCGGAGGCCTTTGGCAAGACATCAGGGATTGCAGCTGCATCTACTCCTGTTTGTAGTCAGTCTATACCTGGAGATGCTTAGAGAGAGATTGTTTCCCTATAAATCACTGTTCAAGACTAGGGGGCTCAAATATCCACTTTGTAGAAAGCGTTGACTGATATACATCAGAAGATGAGTAGATATCCCCCCGGTGGTATTTCATCGACTGGTGGTGAGGAGGTAAATCACAAAAATGAAAAATAATTTAGTTTTCAAACTTTTATTGGTTTTATGTTTAAATATAAATATGCAACACAATTTTATTTTCAATATAATGTTCTTACAGGTGGTAGCAGGATGTGGAGATGGAGTAGGAGAGGGTGATGATATTTGTTCATCATTAGATAATGATTAGTATTATTTTTGATATGTGGACAATTATTGAATTTTTGTTTGTATAGATATCATGTGTGGCACCTAGTTTCCTCCAAACATTTTCAGGACCTAACATTTTCTTGATTTCTAATGTTTCCATTTATGTATTTTATTGATTTCTGATGTTTCCTTTTGGGTCTTGATTTCTTGAGTGTGGTATGCGCCATTTATATCGACTCTTTATTGTGATGATTCATTTTTTATTATTCATTTTTCCTAAATTCATTTTTTCAATATAAGAACTTATCCTACATTTTCTAGACCAATGAATTTACCACTACATTTCCATTTCTAAGAAGTACTTCTTAGTTATGATCTGGTATCAATCCCTAGGGTTGGGAATGTGTTTCTCTCTAACATATTTAAGATAGATCACACATTTTTATGGAATAATCATTGTATCCAAAATTCTCAAGAAATAATTGGATTCCATAGATACTGAAACGAGATTAGGGGAAATTTTGATACACTGTCTAAAATTGGGTTTTCCCACCATTTCTAATGTGGCCTCTAATAACAGTCAAGTAGTGTGAATGAATGTGTCCATTATCTCATTAGGCATGACATAATGATGGGAAACATCTAGTAGATTCTATATAACCCCCTGGCCTAGAAAAATGTTAAATATACTACATGATCAGTTATATACCATTCATAACATCACATACCCTATCACAAATAATTTATTATAAGCATTCATATTCCTTGATAGAATATATCAATCACCTTCACGAGACACTCTTCCCTTTGAAGGAATGTTCTATATTACTTCTATTATATTTCTCACATCAAAATAACTGGGATGCATAATGTGAGTTACAATATATTAGGATCAAGATTACATTTCTTCTAAGGAAACCACACTAAAGACTCCTTTTCCAAAGAAATCAAATGAGTGAAACAAATATGATACTTGAACCTGATCCATCACTCTTAAAAAAATAGTAACCCTTATCCCTAGGAGAGATGATTTTACCTTTCTTCAATCTTTAGTGTCAAGTATAATAATTCCACATGGAATAACCCAAGCGAGAGATGATTTTACCTAATTCCTATGTTATGTTTCATTTATAATAATTCCACACGGAACACCAATATAAATTAATCCCAAGAAAATATTACCACATCATTATTCCCATGATAAAGGGTCTACCACCAATATAATACACCCCACATCTTTTGAGTAACTATGGAATAAATAAATAACCACCCAATCGTGTTCTTAAAGGTATGTAGGAGGGTTTAAATTTATCGACACATATATGGAATAAAAATATAAATAGTTACTATATATATTTTAGGAATATATATAGTTTATATATATTTCATCCACCTATATTTTCAAGTTATTTGAAGATGTATGTAGCTATAAAGGTATAATAACACTGATGAACAGACCATGGAATAACACAGATATCCCTAACCAGTCTAACAAGCCTATGAGTTCATGTAATTGGGTGCAAGCCCTATATCCCAATAGAGTGAGAGATTCCATGAAACTAGACATGGGATGTTAAGTGTTCCATCAGGTAAAAATTATAGTCATGGAGTGTGGTGAGTAAATCACAATACTTATATAGTAACATTTTTGTGATAGACCATGATCAACACCTGACGTAGGGAATTGTGATATCTCATTGCTCAACAATCTCATACCATCATACCACAACCTCTATAAAGGAATATATTAAATATAACTAGCAAGGGGAATTACCTAAAATCCATCTCTTCTATCTACACCATATATATAATAAAGGCATATTTTTTTGTGTCATAATAGATATAGAATAACCTCTTATTCATGTCTTTATCCATGTTCAATTCTCATTTAAAATATTACAGTTCGTATGAGGAATTTTATAATGCATAAATCAAGAGCATGATAATATAATTACTAGGGGTTATTCCATTTAAAACTAATTTATTTATTTTAAGAAAGGAAACCCATCATTAATTATCCATTTCACATTATCGGTTACATTTAACTCATTCAATTCATTAAATCATGGTAAACCCATACATAATCTCAATGGAGTCACTTATATGGTGAAATGTTAATCTAGGAAATCTTCCACTTTAGAAATTCTAATTATAAGTGGTCCAAATACCTAAGGGATGCCTTGGGTTCTTTCGAATAATCATATATAAAGGGATATCATATTCACGAAAAATTCTTAGAAGATATGTGGGAGTACCAACATTTGAAAAAAAAATCATATTGTCCCATTTCACCTAAATCACCCAATGGGTGACCATATAAGATGCACACAACATGTGAACATCTAATCAAGGATCAACTAGTACATGTGAGTCTGCAACGGTCAATTTTAAATACATAAATTCAGCACTACATTTTATTGGATACTAGGAATATGCCATTTGATATGTTTATTTTCATTAATTTACTCACTGAACAATGCATTTGGTTGTGGTTAGTTAAGGATCACTTTTCATATTGACTGTAGTGTGTATTATGTTGGTGTTTTGGTATTGTAGGAATGGTTTTTTTTCTGGGAATTGGTACATGGGCTCCAAAAAATTGGTTCTTTTTTTTTCTAAATCTTCTCTTTAACGGTGGTTCTAAAAGCCGCTAACTGTAAGAGGAATTTTTAGTGGTTGTTAAAACTGCCGCTAAATGTCGATATGTTTTTCCTATTAGCAGAGGTTTTAACCGCCTCTAAAAAAATAATTCCCTCCCTATAAATACCGATGTGAAAAAAATATAACCGCCATGAAAATGTGCCAACTTTGATGGTTCCCATAAACCGCCACCAAACCACTTTAACCACCAAAAATAGTTTCCTGAAATTCAATATAGCGGTGGTTTTCGGGAACCTCTACAGAATAATATGGCAGCGGTTTAAACCCATTCAATATTAAAAGAAACTATCGCTAAATTGCAATTTTCATGTTGTGTAACTTTAATGCACAATTCCCATCATTGTGTTTAAGTCAGGCCTACATGGGGAGATTTCATCCAATAACTATTCGTCTCCTGATTCTTATCCTTATAGGAAATGCAGTGATTCCTGGTTCTCTAATCATGAGACATGCAGTTCCATTTAAATTCTTTCATGTCGGTTCATCTTTGTCTTTATAGAATTAAATTAAACTATATAGATCCCCAAGAACTATATGTGTACTGATTCACATTCTTATGAGATACATACAGATTCTCGGACATTTACTCCTTCAACCCATCCAGATAAGCATCACACTTTTGGCCCTTTTATCATTTTGTTAGTCCATGATACATGGATTTAAACTATAGGTCTGGTTTTTTTCTCCAAGATGTGTGGTGTGGTGCCATGCCTCTTAGGTCCTATTTCACATTGGGATTCTAACGCCACACTACAAATACCCTTAAATGAGAGTTTTCCTCTAGTTCCAGATCCATGACCTTAATCTAGAAGTAAAATTTACTCTATATAAAATCAAAATATGACCTTACCATGATGATTTTCACGATGCCTTACGATAATCATGGATGCTTCAGCTTCTTTTCCAGAGTTGATTTCCCTCACCAGTGTTGGTCTATCCCCACACCTTGTTTCCAAGAACCATGTGTGTCTTGATTCCCATCCTTATATGACACATAGATACATCAAGAAACATTTTTTGTGGACTTAGATACAATTTTATTAGTCATTGTCCCCCATAAAATTAGATTAGTCCAAGCATCAAGTCATTAAATTGTATGTGAGTCACCTTGGGAATGTTTGGATTGTGAAAGGCCCTCAGAATTATTCAAGATGAATTTGTCACTCAACCATGACACATATTCCCATATCAAGAACCCCTTTAATATAGTTTTGTATACATTAATCTTAACTATCTACCATAGTCCAAGTAATAAGACCTTAAAATATTTGAAAAACTCAGGTCATGATCTCATTTTTTGATACCTCCCCATTCAGAACATCAAGCCTTTATCTTTTGGGTATCCATCCTTTTTTAGATGTATAAGGAGTCCCCAAAGATAATGTTCTCATTTATGTTTTTCTAAACTCCAATATTGGGACAACTCCCTAATTTATCTCTAGAAAAACATTACAGATCCTTTGTTGTTAAACACGTTCAACAGTAAATTTTTAATTTTCTTACCCCATTCCCAGCTAGTTTAAAAGGGCTTTATATGTTTTCAAACATGTTATGATGTCAATACTTACTCACCAGTCACCCCTTGATTAAAATCATGAATTTCTCAAGTAAGCTCATTTATATTCATTACATTTACCCTTGTGTCGAATGATACCTGATACAATTCCTTGTTTCTCGCATTGATCATGGATCACGTAGGCATATGATTTTGTAAACGAGTGAGATGTTATGGGAAATATTCTTCGAGAAACCCTTGGTCCCAACTCTATTACCTTAAACTAGAATCTTATCTCCACTAAACCTTTAATTTTAACTGTGATAGGAAACATACATTGGATTTTGTTGTGTGGTGGCATGCGTCCTTGGTCCCCATTTACATCCGGTTTGTCAATATTCCATGACTCGTACTCCCTTCTTGGGAAGCCTCAGCCCAAGTTATTCTTCATCGGCCTAAACTCTATGAACCTAAAATAAGATCCCATTTTTCCATTCCACATGAATTTACACTATTGTCTACAGTTTAGGATGTATGAATCTAAACTATGTGAAACATCCTAATTATACGACATTAGACTATACAATTCTTTGTCCTTACCATATGATAGTAGACAACGTGTCTAACTTCCTCACATTAGTGTTTAAAACTATGTCTCTATCATCCAAATTTCATGAAATAAAACTACAAGATGGACCAGGCCCTCATGTTCAAGGTCCTCTTCCTCAATGATGGTCATATACCACAATGCTCTAACATTGATCCATCGTTCAACATCCAAGAAGATGCTCCATATGAAGATGGTTTTGATCCCTATTCAGAAAAATAAACTATATGAATGATCTCCATGTCATAATGTAATAATTACAAGAGTGTTTTAATTCATTAAAACATTCGATCCATCCTCTCCAATGCTTCACATTCCCCTCATTGGGATCTTCAATTTATTCCATGTCTAAAGGAACCCCCAAATGGAATGTTCCTATACTAGTTTTTTTCACCTACCATCCTATTCCAAAGTTCTCAAGGACTCCAAACGACATTCCGAGATAGTTTCTATGTTTTGAACTTGGTCTGTGGTTGACTCTCACATGTTTGTCTAAACTCATGAGAAATGGTAGGGATGATTTGTTTTAAACATAGTCAATAGTTGTCATGTATCTCCAAGCCATTAAAATTTTGTTTCATGTGTTGGGAACTATGATTTAAACTTTTCATTCATATTTTTTGAATGGATTCTAACACCCCTAGAATTATCTCACTAAATAAATAGCACACGTTTAGAAAACAAATTTGTTATTCTAATATCCCAGTTGTCCATCCATGGCCTCTCTAAGCCCGAACACTCTTGGTTGTTAGTCAACAATAGCTTACCACATGTGTGAAATGATTATCTGGTACTCTTATACAATGGGATCAATTATGCGTCCATCCCTTGTTTCTAACACTGGGAATCACCCACATGATCATAGATAGTGTTCATTAGATTTATTGAAAAATGTGATTGAAGTTCGATAGTCAAAAAGATATAAATATATTCATTAACAGATTAATGTTTTTTAAGTAAGAAAACATGTCATGAAAAGGTGGGGACATCCACATGTGTGGGCCTTTCATGGGTTTCAGAAAAATATCCTCTATATCTCTACCCTAGTGGCAAAGATCAATAAATATTCTAACCAATGGTGCATGGAATTCATGACATTCTAAATATTATTGATCTCTACTTCCTCGTCACAAGCTAATGGATAAATATCATTAGATCTTTTCTATTCCCAACCACTGTCATCCTGGAAATCAGAAATTTGAGTAATTTACTACTTCATTTGGTTCTCAACCTTATCTAGTTGAGCTCTCAGTTTGATGATGAATTCCATTGGAGTCCTGAGGAAGGTATCATACTCAAATTATTTATCTTCTAGATAAATAATCTACTCATTTACGTCTTGGATATTTCTCATTCCGTTATACTTCTTCTGCAACTAGGTGACCTCCAGGTTCCAGCTCCTTTTATGTATCTTTTCTGCAAGACAATTGTGGGATAGTGCATGGAGGCCGCAAGAATCAACCCCTTAACTACATATATTTTACAAATAATAATGAATACCCTCCATACAACCCACTATCTAAGGATCTGGGGCACTGATTAATGAAGCATTGATTGTGCATCCATGTGATACACTAGATGATATTCATTTTTATCTATATCTAGATCAAATTCATACATCTCTTTATGATTTACTATCTCATAATCCAGAAAAGCAACAAGGAACTCATCATATGGGTCTTCCACTAGTATCCTCTCCATGCAGCTCAGATCCATATCATGGGGTGACCAACCTCTCTTGATTCTTCTTTATTATCCTCTCCCCTGCCTGCCCCGAGTTAAACCCCACCATTGTCATGATGCATAGCCGTTGATGCCTATTTTTCTAGAACCACCAACCCCAAGTCATCTTGAATGAATTTTATGACTCTGTAAAAGAAATAAAACTCATAGGATTTTAGTACCACTAGGATTATCTCATGAGTCACAACTTGTACTTCTACAATAGGAGACCCTTAATCACATCATATCTCAAGATTGGAACTAGTTTGGGTAAATGCTACAAGGATTGAGAAAACACATTTATGATAAGGTTGTTTGGAAAACCGATTATGTCTACTAAATTCAAAACATTTTATTCCCGTGAGGGGAGATATTTAGATGATATGATGCATTATAAGAGCTGGATCCATAGTATTGGATCTCATTAGGGGAATGCCAGGATGTGGTCCCACATAGATGATAGGAAGGGACCAGGTATTCGATATTGCCACCTCAACCTCCTCTTCCCTCCCCCTACGAGGCGCCTCAACTACGATCATCTCACGCTTTCCTTGGGCCTAGGCGTAGGATTTGGAACACGATTTCACACACCCATTGGAACATATCCTTCCATTTTAATAGGGAAATCTTGGTACCTATTGTGAAGCTACATCAAAAGATATATTTTGGTTTGTTGACCATGATAGTGATGGGGTGATTATAGAAATATGTTATTTAAGGCTTGTTGATCGATAATTTGAGAAATCTTCTTTAGATCTCATGATCTCATCTCTATCCCGGAGATCTCCAAGATAATACTTGTTGACCTCACCTGTTTTGATAATCCCAACTACGCTTTCACATACTTTGATAATCCCAATTATTGTTTATCTATATTCTAATTCACTCAATCTATATTCTATCTGATAATAATATTAAAATAATCCTTGAAATATGGTAGTCAATGTTTATCCATATTTATATGAGTTCTGAAGTAATTTTAACCCAATCAGATATATTTTTAATAAAACAGATAATTGTTAGTCACTGATCTGCGTATAGCTACGGATACGGAGCTTCCGGTACTTAGTCTAATGATAGACTTAGTCTACTGATAGACAGAGTCACTGATAAACAAAGGTCACTAATACGCAATGCTACCGATATGCATAAGTCTACAGATACACATAATCACTGGAACTAAGCGAGCTACCGATACAGATAGTCACCGATACATGGAGCTACCGATAGACCAGAGCTACCGATAGACCAAGAGCAACTGATATACAGAGTCACCGATATAGAATGAAGCTACTGATTCAAAGCATATCTACTGATAGATCAAGAGATAACGATAGAATGAAGTCACCTGTATATAAAGTTACCGATACACAGAGTAAGAGATACCGATATCAGAAGCTACCGATACAAGTTCAAAGTGCTACCGATGGAAGGTCACTGCTAGACAAAGTCCAGCATACAAATCTACCAACAGATGGGTACTGATTTTTGACCAACCAGTCAAACCGTATACTCTTAAAATTATTTATTTATTAAGATAACGGTTACATTTGAGGATTTTAATGAAGTAAATGTTATTTAATGATATCTGTTGGCATGTCAGGGAACCGTACCTAGTACCCATGCAAAAAAAATCATTTTTTTCCTGGAGCTGAAAGCTATAAAAGGGAAGATAAAGATCTAGCTGGAAAAGTGTGAATAAAATAAAAAATCAAGGAACTAAGAAGGCACATGAAGGGTGAAAAAGACAAGGGCTTAACAACATTGAAACGTGGTTCATTCATAAAAATTAAAAGGCTATATCCATACCTGGAGAGCACTGGATATACACGAATCAATTCATTTCTAGAGGAGAACACAAGATGCATCTTAAGTGACGAACTACATCAAATACTTCATTCACCCAGGATGCTAAGGTGAACCTGGAACCAAGGAAGGAAACGACACTCTGTTTTTTCAGACAAAAACTAGATAAGGATTAAGAGGCTTTTCAAACCAATCAAATTAGTCTAGAGCTTCACTGCCAGTCACTAAAGATTTTCTAAACTCATTCATACTTACTCTAGTGATTATTTTATTTACATTTAGAGAAGTGGGTGTACCCTGTTTATTATACACACGCACTTTCTCATGAGCTAAGTTGTAGGATTCTTAAATCCTCATTTAAACTCTATAACTCCCTTGTATCCCACTGTGGATAGTGGTAGAGGTCGAGTAAGACCTGGAAAGCTATGAGCTATTGTTTGTTTTCCCACGTAGAACTGTGGTATAGGTCTTTGAACCTGGATAGTCTTTTCACTATTGTTTACCCCGATCCAGGGTGTGGATCAATTTATATAATTTTTTTGAGAGGACTAAGTATCGGCTTGAGACATAACCTCTTGGTTACATCAGCTGTGCATTTTAGTTTAAGTAATAAGTATACTATATATTTCATATTCCGCTGAAAACAACTTTGAAATATAATTTGTTTTAATTTTAATTTGATAGTTAAATTAGCAAGTGTTTATACTTATTGAAAACCAGTAAGTTTGTTTCAAAATTCAATTTAATCTTCTGATTAAATTAACTAAGACCTAATCAATCTTTGAGAAACTAATTGAACATTTACAATCTATATTAATTCACTATAGTTTAACATTGTTTTTAAATTGGGGGATTTTAAGAGAAATATTTTTAATAGATATTTTTATTGGAACTCAATTTACCCCCTCTTGAGTATACACTCCGACCAATATTTGGTATCAGAGGTTTGTTTTTATTAATACAAGTTTTCAAAACATTATGTTTTTCAACTGTGATTTTAGTTTCATCGTTAAAGATATTAAATTTCTATTAGTTCTAAATTTTATCTCTTTAAATTTATTTTATAAAATTGAGTTATGGACAATAGACTACAAGGTCGTGCTACTAACAGAACACATTTTGTTAATGGTTAAAATTATGCCCAGTGAAAAATAAAAATGAAAATTCATTTAGAAAGCATGGGTTTTGATATTTGGACTGTTATAGAGTCACAATATAAGATTCTAGAAACTGAAATAACAACTTGGGTTGAACCTACTAAGACTGCTTATAATAATAATAATAAAGCTATGAATGCCTTGTATTGTGCTTTAGGAGATGAAGAGTTTAATATAATTTCTACTTGTAAAACTGCTTATTGAATATGGGAAACTTTGGCTATTTCCTATGAGGGAACAACCAATGTTAAAGAAATGAGGCTGAATACCTATACTATTAAATATGACAATTCTAAAATGAAATCTGATGAACCCATTTCTGACATGTATCTTAGGTTCAATTAGATTGTCAATACTATGAGCTCTCTTAGAAAGGTTGTTCTAGCAAAGGAACACATTATAATGATATTAAGATGCCTACAAGAAAGATGGAGAGGCACATCTGTTTCATTTAGAGAATCATGTGACATCAGAACACTCTATGTTAAGGAATTAATAGGTAAGATTATGATGTATGAGGAAGAACTTAAAGTGAACAAAGAAGATGATGATGAACCCAAGAGAAAATCCGTGGATTTCAAGTCTACTTTTTCTAAGTGCAGAGACAGGGAGAAAATGAATGTACCTACTGAAAGTTCAACTAGTGAAGATTCAGATTCAGATAGTGATGCTGAGATGGCTCAAATAGCTATAAGGGTTATGAAGTTTTATAGGAAGAAGTGATTCTTTAGAAAATAAAATTACAAAGGAAAGTATGACAATAAAGGTCATTGGAAGAAGGATTGGATGAAATATGATAAGGAAGATGATATAGTCTGCTATGAATGCAAGAGTAAAGGAAACATCAAGGCTGACTATCCAAAATTAAAATTATAAAAGAAATATGATTGTAAGGACAAGAAGTTCAAGAATGTAATGAAAGAAACTTGGAGTGCATCATAAGAAACTTTAAGTGATTCCGATTCTGATATGGATGAAGATTCTCAAAAAGCTAACATGTGTTTTTTGACAAACACCTCTAAGGTAACACTGGACACTCCTACTTTAAATTCATACTATTCTAGAGATGATTCTGATTCTAAATCTGAAAATATGTCTACTGAAGAATTATTTGAATATTGTAACATGCTGGAAGAAACATGAAATTAACATAAGGACAAATATAATTCATTTAAGAAACATCATGCTCTCAATACCAATGTTAAATCATCCTTTGATATAGAAAAGGAAAAGAATTTCCAATTTCTTAAGGAAAATACAGAACTAAAAATGTCTAATGAGAAACTTAGAAAGGACTTAGAAAAATTAAAAAATGTAAAGGATACTCTAACTCAAATGTTAGGAAAGAATGTTGCACCAAAATATACTACTGGTTTGGGACACCAACCTAGAAAGAGACATTTTACTAAAACTAGATTTATCCCTAAATCTGGACAAAATTCTGCATGTTCCAGTTCTGGAAATTCATATGCATCCACCAGTTATTCAAATGGTTATAGATCAAATAAAGTTTATATTTTAAAATCTATTGATTCTGTAAATTATATGAGACCCAGAAGACAATTCTGGGTACCTAAAGCTTTGATTTCTAACCTTTCTGGACCCAAGAAGATCTGGGTACCAAAATCATTTCCCATCTAAATCTATTTTGTAGGAAACCTATTTGAAGAGTTCTCACAAAAAGGTATGGTACTTGAACAGTGGATGTTCAAGACATATGTCTATAGATTATTCATGCTTCAAGAGTTTAATCAATGTTTATGGAGGCCATGTCACCTTTATTTATAATTCTAAAGAAAAAATCATCGGCCTAGGCCAGATTGGTAACACTGATTCAGTTTTGATTTCTAATGTTTCATTTGTTGATGTACTTAAATATAATCTGTTAAGTATTTCTCATTTATATGGTGATGGCTTTAATGTTAAGTTTGAAAATGATTCTTTTAACTTTATTAACTCTAAAAATGTTTTAGTATTTTCTACATTGAGAAATGAAAATGTTTATGCCATTTATTTAAATTCTTTGTCCAAACAAAATGTTACTTGTTTAAATGCTTTTCATAAATAGTCATTGCTTTTGCACAGAACATTAGGACACTAAAAAATCTATTCACTTAGAAAACTGACTAAGAAGAACTTAGTTAGAGACCTCGACAAACCTGAATTCTCAAATGACAATGTTTGTAATCCCTGTCAAAAGGGAAAGCAACATAATGTTTCTTTTAAATCAAAGAAAGAAGTCTCCACTTATCAACCTCTCGAGTTGGTTCACATGGACTTGTTTGGACATTCTAGAGTTTCTAGTTTAAATGGGAAGAACTATGTCTATGTCCTAGTAGATGACTTTTCTAGATATACTTGGGTATACTTCTTAGCTCACAAAAGTGAATCTTGTTCATACTTTATTAAATACTCCATGTTTGTAGAAAACCGTAGTGGACTTAAGATTAAAACCCTGAGAAGTGATCATTGTCCTGAGTTTGAAAATCATGAATATTAATCTTATTGCTCACACAATGGCTATAGTCACAACTTTTCTACCCCTAGGACACCTCAGAAGAATGGTTTAGTAGAAATAAGTAATAGAACCCTTCAAGAATTTTAAAGAACTATGCTTAATGAGTTTGATATGCCTATTTATTTTTGGGAAGAAGTTGTAAATACAGATTGTCATATAATAAATAGAGTCTTAGTTAGACCTATTCTCAAGAAGACCCTATGTGAAATATGGAATAATAGAAAACCCAAAGTTAGTTACCTTAGAGTCTTTGGATGCTAAGTCTTTGTCCTTAGTATAAAAGATAATATGGACATGTTTGCTTCTAAGAGTGATGAAAGTATTTTTCTTGGATATTATTTAACTACAAAATCCTATAGAGTCTTTAACAAAAGAACCAAATGTTTGGAAGAATCTGTTCACAACAAGTTTGATGAAACTCATCCACATGATCCTAAAACCTCTCTTGAAAATCTTGAAGAAGATTTGACTATTCTGGACCTTAATGATAAAACTAAAGAACCTGCTGTAAAAATATCCAGTTCTGGACATATTATAGAATCTTATTCTGTTGAACCCGAACCTAGATATGAACATGAAATTTCTAGTCCTACCTTTACTAGATCTACTAGGATTCTAAAGAATCATCCTTTGGATACTGTTGTTGGTAATCTTGAAAGAGGGACACAAACTAGAGATTCTTTAAGAAACCAGGTTGAACATCAATCATTTCATTCACAAATAGAACCTAAAAATGTCTATGATTCAATCAGTGATGAATTTTGGGTAATGGCTATGCAAGAAGAGTAAAATCAATTTGAAATAAACAATGTCTATGAATTAGATGACAGACCCAAGGACACTTTGACAATAGACACTAAATGGGTTTTTAGAAACAAAGTTGATGAATCTGGAAATATATTTAGAAACAAATCTAGGTTAGTTTCACAAGGATATAGTCAAAAGGAAGGTATATACTATGAGTAAAACATTGAACCTGTAGCTAGATTAGAAGCTATTAGGATCTTACTTGCCTATGCTTCTCATCGGAATTTCAATTAATATCAAATGGATGTCAAAAGTGATTTTCTAAATGGTTTTATTATTGAGGATGTTTTTGTTGAACAACCACCTGGATTTACTAATCCTCATTTTCCAAATCGAGTTTTTAAACATTCTAAAGCTTTATATGGTTTAAAGCAAGCTCCAAGAGCTTGGTATGATAGACTTAGTAATTTTCTTATTTTGAAAAGTTTTACTAAAGGGATTGCTGATCCAACTCTTTTTATTAAAATAATTTCTAATGATGTTTTAATAGTACAAATCTATGTTGATGATATTATCTTCAGATCTTCTAAACATTCCTTATGTACTGATTTTTCTAAGAGTATGAAAAATGAATTTGAAATGAGTTTAATAGGAGAACATATATATTTCCTTGGATTTCAAGTTTTTCAAAATAAAAATGATATTATATTGAATCAAAATAAATATAAAAAGGATATTTAAAACATTTTGGTTTGGATAGTATTAAGGAAATTAATAGTCCTATGAGTACAGTCTATAAATTGGATGCAGATGACACTGGGAAACTAATGGATCAATCCAATTACATAGGTATGATTGGAATATTACTTTAAATTACTACTAGTCAACTAGATATTATGGTTAGTGTGTGTATGTGTGCAAGATTTCAAGATAATCCAATAGAATATCATTTACTTGCTGTTAAAAGAATTTTGAAGTATCTTAAACACACTGTAAAATTTGGTTTGTTTTACCTAAAATAACAATATTTTGAATTAATGAGTTATTCAGATGGTGACTTTGCTGGTTGAATGTTGGATCGGAAAAAAACATCTGGAACATGTCATTATTGGGAAAATACTTAGTATCTTGTTGTAGTAAAAAAGTAGAATTCTTTGTCTTTTTCCACTACCGAAGTAGAGTATATAGCGGCTGGTAGATTCTGTGCACAAATTATATGGATGAAACACACTCTTTTGGACTATGGATATGACTTTAAGCATGTTTCAAACAACTGTGACAACACTAGTGCAATAATCATTTCAATGAACCCTGTATCTCACTCTAGGACCAAACACATTGATGTAAGGCACCATTTCTTGAGAGATCATTACTAAAAGGGTGATATTACTCTTGAATTTATAGATACTAAACATCGGTTAGCTGACATTTTTACCAAACCTTTGAGTTCGGATAGGTTATGTTACATTAGGCATGAGTTGGGAATGATTAACCTTGATCGGTAGCTACCTCACCATTGTAACCTCACCAATGATACCTCACCAATGTAACCTCACCGATGTAACCGCACCGATGATACCTCACCGATGTAACCTCACTGATGTAACCTCACTGATGATACCTCACCGATGTAACCTCACCGATGGACCTTACTGATAATAATTCTCACCGATAAACCCTACCGATGAGTGCGCTATTTTAAACTTCTGTCTTCCGCTAGAATTTGAATCGTTTTTACTTTATTTCATTTTATTTATTTATTGTGTGATTCCTAAATGATAAAAATAATGTCCTAGATACTTTTTAATCCACCGAGCCATAAATCATTTACCCTCATGCCTTACTCATGAATCTCTCGAAAACCCTAAATCCCTCAAACTAGAGATGGGAAAAACCAAACATCCTACCATCATAGATGACACTGATGAGCCGAATTAAAAGAAGTAGAAATCCGATCCAGAAACAAGTGGTAGTGTTGGTAGAATGCGGTCGGTTAGGAAACCACTGAACCCTCATTTTCAGAATAGAGTTATTTTGATTGAAAAATAGGTATGCGTGGAATGGTTGTTACCTAGAAAATTGTTAGTGCTCAAAGTACTGGATGATCAAAAGAGGGTAGAGTGATTTTCAAACAACAATGGACCCTATTATCCGATGATAGTGAAACAATTTTAGGAGTTTGTAAGTTTTTAGAAGTCATAAGATGAGAACCGAGTGATTTCTTTTGTGATTGTAAAAGAGATTTCTTTTTCATCTATTGAGTGGGTTGAATGGCTGAAGGTTCCACATGAAGGTGTATCTGGATATGTATCAAAAGCTATACCACCTACAAGTGATATATTCGATTATTAGAATGCCTTGGAGGAGCTCACCGGTGATGGAAAGCAAAGACAAGTAGTGGCTACTGAAATGGATGGAGAGAACAGATTGTTGTTCAAATTTTTTCAGCATGTCTTAATACCTAGGACATGGGACTTTGTGAATTTAAGATATCAGGATATCTATCTCCTGCATCTCTTGAGACATTGTGTAAAAGTGAATCTGTGTATATTGCTGATGATTCAAATTGATGACATGAAAAGGCCAAAATCATAGACTAATGCACAATTTGTTGCCAAGTTGATCTCAGTGATGATCAAAGTGGAAGGGGTAGCTTAGTCTCAAGATGAGACAGTGGTTATAAAGAATAATTTTTGTATCACAACCACAGTTTTCAAATACATGAAGATAAATTAGAATACATGGAGAGGAGAGTGGGATAATGATGAAAAGAAGGTATATGATGAATTCAATCATGTGGATCATCCTTCAGGACCTAAGGATGTGAGGGATCAAGGTCTGGGACTTAATAAAGAAGAACTTGAATATAGTGATGAAACTGAAGAAGAAGATACTTCTATGGATGATGTAAGAGATCCGGACTTACCTCCAAGTCCTTCTACTAAAATTGTATCTTTAGAAAAGGAAACCTCAGTAGAAGAAGGGACACCTGCTCATGAGGAAGACCAGCTTACCCCTGAGCATGAAGAAGAAAGGGAGAATGAATTTGAAGCCTCTTATTCTATCTGCATTAGTCTGAGCCCATTAATTGGATGCTCAGTTATGCCTACTAAGGAAGTAATAGGAGAAATGGAAGAAGTTGTACCTAATCCAAAGGACCCTCCTGCTGTTACAGAGATAGAATTGATAGTAGAAGATTCTTTTGAGGAAGAAAGACCAACTGAGAATGCTGTTGCTGAACATGGGAATGCACCCATTGAGGGGGAGCATGAAACCATGTTTGGAAGTGTTTCATTGGCTGTTGAGATTTAGGGATGGGCAGAAGACATAGGTTTTGTGGTTTGTGGATTAGACTATCCTGATTCTGATAATGAGGTATCCCTCAATTGAATGAATATCATTTATGATGTTGAGACTGAGTTGTTACCTGAAGATGTGTTCAGAATGCATGAGATGGATATTTTGAAGAAAAATCTTAAAGTCAGTTTTGTGGAAGAGATAAGGAATATGGAATCTTAACTGGTGTCATCAATCCAATCGATTATGAATGACTCAGTGGACAGGATAACCCTTGAAAGATCACCTGTTGTAATTTCTCCTGCAGATATGATCAACAGGGCGGACATTGAATCCTTAAAGGATGAGCTGAAAGATTCCTTTAGTGCTTCTGTTGGTGAGTTGAAGCACTAATTTGTTGAAGAAATGAGGGATTTGGAAAAATATTTTGAACTCTCTCTCAGTTGTAATATGTCTACCTTTATGGCAGATATAGTGGAAGAAGTTACTGCCTTCTAGACTCAAGTCTCTAGACTGGAAGCATATGTTGAAGCTCTAAAGAAATCTGTTATCTCTTTATAATCATACATGATTTAAAAAGCTCAAGCAAAAAAGGACTTAGCCTATGTCAAAAGTGTTGTGAGCCTGATGGTTTCAGTGTTCGAAGTTTTTAAAACCTCCATGAATGATCATGTTAAGACCCAGGATTCCCAAGTCCAAAATATTATTAGTGGGATGACCAAAAATATCAAGGAAACAATAACTTTCTCTGTTGGTTCTGTTGCTTCTAGACCATCAGTGGAATGGAATCATATTTGAGCTCTGAAGAAGGAGGAGCTTGGTTCAGCATCAACCAGTGTCTTTGTGGACTCATCCAACCTGAGAAAAGTTGTGATTTCTACTAGAGATTCAGCTAGAGAAATAATGAATATAGTCAAAGACTATACGAGAGAAGATTCTACCTCTCCGAAAGGAGTGAACGAGAAGGTAGACTCCTATTTCAAAAAGGTTTACACCAATAATCAACTCGACAATCACTTCAAACTTCTTTTATAAAAACTGATGTTACGTCCTGTCAATCAAGCCTTCAAAGATCAAGTTAGTAAACTAAGGGAATTGACTCCAGCCTTGGACAAATTCATAGAGAACAATGATGATTTCATACCTGCTATGGAGAGAGGAGGAGGAATAATTATGGATTTTAGAAATCTTCTGTTGTCTTTCTTGCATGTCAATGCTAGGCCAGTGATTTTACCTCCAACCTTACCTGCATCTACCTCTATTGCTTCTCCTATTCAGATGACTGCTGCTCAAGCCATTCGAAGCCTTACACCTATGATTACTCAGAGGGCTACTCGGTACAGACCATGAACAGTTTCAGTCGCTCAGCCTCCTGTGATCATATATGGTGTTCCAAAGCCTTCACCTGCATCCACACAGTATTAATCCTCTTCTAATCCAAACAAAAAATCACACATTGAGGATGTGGATTGAATAAGTGGCTAAGATGTTTGATATGAATCCCGTGTATTTTTTTTCTTTCTCTGTTACTTTTTTAAACATATAATATAATTGGCTTTATTTTCTTTCCCATTTTGTTCCTCTTCTCATTGTTATTTTCCACTTTTTGATTATCACAAAGGGGAGAAATATTATCGAAGTATCAAAGGGGGAGAAATATTCTCAAAGGGGGAGAAATTTTATCTAAGGAAGAGTTACGATGCTTTTCCCCTCTAATATCATTGCATTTCATTCTACCTATGAGGAATTATTTTCTATAACATACTGTTTTCTCTGAGATAATTAAATTTAATGATATATCCTCTAATTAAATTAATCATTATTTAAAACCTATAATATCATAAGTTGTGATTATCAGAAAGTGGGAGATTGTTGACCTTCACCTTTTTTGATAATCCCAACTATGCTTTCACATACTTTGATAATCCCAATTATTGTTTATCTATATTCTAATTCGATCACTCTATATTCTATCTGAAAATAATATTAAAATAATCCTTGAAATATGTTAATCAATGTTTATCCATATTTATATGAGTTCTGAAGTAATTCTAACCCAATCAGATATGTTTTGCATAAATAAGATAAGTGTTAGTCACTGATCTGCATATAGCTACTGATACAGTGCATAGTATACCAATAGACTTAGTCTACCGATAGACAAAGCCACTGATAAAATAAGGTCACCGATACGTAGAGATACCGATATGCATAAGTCTACCGATACACATAATCACTGGAACTAAGCGAGATACTGATACAGACAGTCACTTATGCATAGAGCTACCGATAGACCAGGATACTGATAGACCAAGAGCAACTGATATAGAGAGTCACCGATACAGAATGAATCTACCGATACAAATTAGAGCTACCGATAGATCATGAGCTAATGATATAATGAAGTCACATGTATATAAAGTTACCGATTCACAGAGTAAGAGATACCGATATCAGAATCTACCGATACAAGTTCAAAGAGATACCGATAGATCAAGAGTTAATGATATAATGAAGTCACATGTATATATAGTTACTGATTCACAGAGTATGAGATACTGATACAAGTTCAAAGAGCTATCGATGGAAGGTCGCTGCTATACAATGTCCACCGTAAAAATCTACCAACAGAAGGCTAGTAATGTTTGACCAACCAGTCAAACCTTATACTCTCAATATTATTTATTTATTAAGCTAATGGTTACATTTGATGTTTTTAATGAAGTTAATGTTATTTGATGATATCTGTTGGTATGTCAGGGAACCGTACCTAGTACCCATGAAAAAAGTAATCATTCTTTTTTGCCGGAGCTGAAAGCTATAAAAGGGAAGATAAAGATCTAGCTAGAAAAGCATGAATACAATGGAGAATCAAGGAACTAATATGGCACATGAAGGGTGAAAAATACAAGGGCTTAACTGCATTGAAACATGGTGCATTCACAAAAATGAAAAGGCTACATCCATACCTGGAGAGCACTGGACATACACGAAGCAATTCATTTCTAGAGGAGAACACAAGATGCATCTTGAGTGATGAACTACATCAAACACATCATGCACTCTGGCTTCTAAGATGAACCTAGAACCAAGGAATGAAATGGCACTCTGTTTTTTAGAACAAAACCAAAGAAGGATTCGGAATATTTTCTGACCAATCAAACGAGTCCAGAGCTGCACTGCCAATCACTAAAGATTTTCTAAACTCATTCATACTTACTTAGGTGATTATTTTATTTACATTTTGACCAGTGTGTGTACCCTGTTTTTTTACACACACTGTCTCCTAAGATAAGATGGAGGATTCTTAAATCCTCACTTAATCTCTATAAATCCCTTGTATCCCACTGTGGATAGTGGTAGAGGTCGAGTAAGACCTGGACAACTGTGAGCTGTTGTTTGTTTTCCAACGTAGAACTGTGGTAGAGGTCTTTAAACCTAGACAGTCTTTGCACTGTTGTTTGCCCAGATCCAGGGTTTGGATCAATTTATATAAATTGTCTGAGATGACTAAGTCTTGGCCTGAGACTGAACCTTTTGGTTACATATACTGTGCATTTTAGTTTAATTCATAAGTATACTATATATTTCATACTCTTCTGCTAACTACTTTGAAATATAATTTGTTTTAAAGTTACTTTGATCGTTAAATTAGCATGTGCTTATACTTATTGAAAACTAGTAATATATTTTCAAAATTAAATTTAATCTTCAGATTAAATTAACTGAGACCTAATAAATCATTGAGAAACTAATTGAACATTTACATTCTTTATAAATTCACTACATTTTAACTTTGTTTTTAAATTGGGGGATTTTAAGAGAAAATTTTTTAACAGATATTTTTATTGGAACTCAATTCACCCCCCCCCCCCTCTTGAGTATCCACTCCGACCAACAATACTATATCCCACGGTATCCCCTATCTTCTTTCTCTTCTTCTTATTCTTCATTTTTCTTGTCATTGGGTAGCGTATCCTCTAGATCTGACTCTTGTCCAAGAATTACATTTACACGGGTGGAGGGTGAATTGTATGGACCCCCTAGGAATTCATAAATATGCATGGATATTTGGTATCCATGCCTATGATGGATGTCAAAAAATTTCTATTACCTAAATGCAATAAACTTCTGGAATGATTATTCCACTTTACCTGAGCTTCTGATATAAGTCATCGGTCAACATTGATTGTCATAGTTTTCTCTAAGTGGACTAGAGGGAAGGGAAAATAAAATTAGTAGTAGGCTGAAGAGGATACCTCGTATTCATCCCAGAAGCCTCTTTTTGGGAATCTTTTGGCTCTTTCAGTACCAATACCTCTAGGAGGAGGTGATGCAGCCTCACCCTAAGATGTCCCCACTACATCAGTTCCAATCTGAATCGATCCAGATTCCTAGCATGCCTATCAGGTTATTCTCGTCTACATCCCAAGTTTTATAGATCCATGGTAATTAGTTAAATAATTTAGATATATTTATGAAGGATTTCCTCTAGATGTACTTCTACTGAGTTTTTAGAATATTCCATTGATAGGCCCGCATCAATGTTGGTTGGCGGCTGCGTGACTGGTTTTCAAGATCCAACAGTAATCAGCATGAACCATAGCTGATGGGGTATAAAGGCTTTCCACTCTTCCCATGACCACATGTAGGTTTTCTTCACCACCATTTTGAGGCACTTAAACTACCTAAAAAAATGTGATGTATTATACAGCATGCAGAAAATGTTTCAGTCAATCAATTCCACCAAAACACTACAACTGAATCATTATAGTTACTTATTTTTCTCAAATGATACTAGAGAGTTTTCCACCATCATACAAACTAGAAAAGTGAAATTTTTTATGTTTATGTTTTTTTGGATTCCAATATGATGTTTGACCCTGACATCATTGACTTTCATTGGCTATATCCCACCAATGTTCATCAAATATGGCCACAAACTAGAATTCCAAGGACATATGAAATTTAGGAAGAAGTGACCCACAGGATGTGTCATGATCTAGCTATACAGAAACTGTAATAGATTTTATATTCTCTAATAAATGTTTCCTCTTTCAACGCATCCAAATATACTATAGATTCATGTTATTATGTGCACTCCCATGTTGAAGTCATTTCTAGATTACAGGATTACCACTATCACTATCTTCCACATATGCTCCCACGTCATTGTGTATCTTACATGGTGTATCCACCCAATATGTAAGGTGGAAAGGAATGAAATATAGAATAATAATGGGTCCCATCCTCCCACCATACTATACCCCCACCAATGATACTGTCCTTCCTCCAAGAGAAACACGTATGAGACCGACTTCCCTCTCTGAGATGAAATTGGACACCTCATTCCTCGGATCGAAATCCTGCAATTCATATTTTTCTTGAGGTTTAAGTCAATCCACTCTTGGAATGAGATTAACTTAGTGATTAATTTGATCTTAATCCTCTCAGTCAATACCTCTAGGATAAGCTACACTTTGATTGGATTCTGATCATTATTTTCCTAGATATTCTACTTTTGTAGGAACTCATCATACTAGAATACCTATAGTGGGATGCCTCCAATGAAAGGGATATTCCATATGTTTATACCAACATCACCATTGTGAATATGGAACATATTTGTGTTAGGGTACCATCGCCTAAGGAGCTCGTTCACTAGCTCCTACTGGTAGTAAAAGTGGAACTGCGATATCCACATCACTTCATATAATGATATGTTGTGTGCCTCTATAGCATATTTTTAGCATGTTAATCACACCCAATATTTCCACTCCAACAGTATCATGAGGTTTCCATCAGAACATATAACCCAATCTTTATTCGAACCATTGTTTTCATCTCCAATGCAACTTGAAAATGTGGATGCATAATGGGATGTAAACTCATCTTCTACTAGATCATCCCCCATGACCCCCTTGTTCTCCAATTAAGTTTATAGATGGTTATGTACCTATGATTCCTAGATGCATGACCATTTAAGGTGACATTATAGTATTTATGATCATATTATTGTAAAAAGAATGTCTTCAGTATCTCAACTGTGAAAGAAGGAATCATCGCTTCAAGCAGCAACCCATAATTCAATTGAGGAAGGAAGTCACTCTGTGAGTAGTCCATATACAATTGCATAAGAATTCATAGTATCTTTTTTTTCTAATAAAACTCTTCAAGACTAATGTACATGAGCATTTATTATCATATCAACACTTTAGAGTATTAGGAACAACCTCAGTTTGAAGTGCATCTTGTTGTTTTTCCATTTCTGATGGATTGGGAAATTCTATGAAGAAATCGCACAAAATTTGGAGTTTCATGTTCAAGACGTGGTTCTATTAACTAGATCATGAATTGGAGTTTAAAAATGTCATAAAATTGATAAATGATGTTTTTTGGGCGAATTAATCTCTTTGAAAAAGAGGATGAGAATATCAGTTTGTCACACATGAGCATTGATGTTATGTAAAAGAGAAAAAATAACATATCGTGCGGAAAGTAAAGGTTTATGTACACCCCAGCATATTTATAAACATGTACCTACCTTATTCATGTGATGTTAAGGAGTTATTTTGTCACATTGATGCATTTTTCACACAATATTGGGAATGAAACCAAGACCTCGGTGGTTCCCAAGGATCTTAACCTACTTGTCCCATTTCATCTCAGATTCCAAGGGGGGATCATATTGCGTTGAAATCTGCCTAAGGATGAAAATATCCATGTACGAGAAAATAAAATCTATATTCTGATTAAACGGATCATTATATGAATACCAATTATTCTACGTGCATGTCTCGTGGTGTGTGCGTAAGACTGAAATTTGCACGTAAATCTCTTACGCTCCAATTGCATCATCAAATGGGCCTTCGCGTTCTCACCCGCCACAACTCGAGGTATGGTTTTGTGAAAGCCCACTTCCAATACTAGAATCATAGAAACCATCACTAAATGCCTCATCTATATATTGATGGCCTCCCCTTTTTCAGGGTGGTCCTCTAGAAGATAAATCACCGCTCTACTGTGCATAAGACTACTCTTTCATGTCATAAAAAAGACACCGAAATTTTTTTTTATGTTCTTTCAAGATAGGATCCATGGGGGATCTCCTTTCTATAGTCTGATAGTTGATTAACCCTCATCTATATATTTTATTCCCAAGTTGGGTTTGCAAAAAATACTTCTCTCGCATGCTACCCTGTACTTTGGCACAACCCAATATTGCACTCAACATTAACATTTTCATACAGCTTCTAATATTGCATGAACCCAATCCTTTCATCTCTATAGGTTTCCATTACTCCAAAATACCGTGTTTGAGGCCCTTTAGAATTCATATCTCATTCCTTGTGCACACCTCTTGTGTGTAACCCTCTAAGCTTACAAGTAGTGACTTCTTGGTCCCTCTCGAGGTATCACCTATTGAATTTTCAAACATCTTGCTATTAAATATAGTTATTCTAATTCCTATTTCTTTTCATCATAGTCATGCTAATGTTGACCTAGTGACTGACCAATCCCCCACAAGATTGAAATCCGTCATTGCTAGAGCCACCCCTCTTTCATGGGTTGATGAGAAATGGTAATATAAGACCATGGGAGAGGAGTTAGTCCTCCACCTCTAAACTAATCTACTTAAAACATCCTAGAACCAATGTACTCAACGGATGATGTAAAACTATGATCTCACCCTATGAAAACACATAGGATGTCTCCATGTAAGAGAGACCATAACTATAATCCTCCTCACATGGAATTAAATATTCGTCATATGACCAAAGAGTGTATGAGAACTATGAACCTTCCCAACTCTCGCACTCTTAATTATACATCCCTCTCTCTTCGAGATTATTCAGAATGTGTGCCTCAAATAGATTCCATTTGTAAGTTATACACATCCTTTATAGAACTCTCCATGTACGAGTGACATGAAATGAGATCATTCTCACATGGAATGAGATTCACTTATATGTAATGACATACTCGTTAGGAATCTCACATATTAATGTATCACAACATAATAGTTGGAACATCCTTCACAACATGAAATTCAAATATATTTCTTCCTCTATTTTATCACATTGAGTAATAATAACATGGGATTAGAGGATAGCAGTTTTTGGGGTATCCAACCTCTACTTCAATGGGACACTCCTACGCACAACCCCCAATATGTTCCATCCTCCATGGACCTCCTACTTTGGTGAAAACACAAATCTTACACATGTTTCATCGAAAGATCACAAACATAATCCCCAACAATTTTATCCACATTGATGAGACATCTCCTTAGGTATAAGCCATGTAATTTCATGGAAACTCATCGACCTATATGGGATTTGATTCCCAACCTGCTGAGATATGTTAGAAACTTCTTAAATGTCCAAAACCAACCAACTCAAGACAATCCAATATAGTTCATACAATCCTTCCATTATCCATATAGATTTTCTTTGTGCTACATTGTATCGGAAAGTACATGCCACCGACAATTTCCACTTCTACACAAAGGTCCCAAAAATGTCCCATTTTCATTAGGTATCCTTTTTAAGTGCATGCCCTATCATGTCCCACCAACTAGTAATCTCATATATGTAAGCCCCAATCACATCATCCATTCTACAAGAAGCGCCCAAGTAGTTCCGATGGGTAATCCCCACACATTGATGCAACTTAGAGAAATTATCTTGAGAAGGGAATCTCCCATGATTAAGTCCCACATGATCACTTTTATAACTATGCATATTTCAATCCATGTATACCAAATTGGGTATATAGGATGCTTCCATGAGGTTAAATTCCAAGAAATGTTAAACCTTATTGCCCCCGTCATTAGGGTGAACCTTCCAGGTGTTTATTCAAGAGTGTAATGATTATCATTCATGTTGTGACATATTACTGTCATGGGACACACCTCCCAGACTTTCCTTTATGAGGTTTTCTAATCCCTCCACCTAGTAAACTCTCTAGGTGTTCCATATTAGGGATGAATCTCTCTTATCTTCCTCTACAAGACAATCTGATCATCCTACCTCTCTCTCTACAAGGAGTTAAATTGCAACCTATCCCAGAATTATAATTCATTTTAGACATGGGATTCTTGATGTAATTTACAATAAATATATGATCCTATGTAATCATATAACTCATTATAAACATGGGATGCATGTGGTGGAAGCCTTGGATGATATGCCTCTAGTATCAGATACCTAGTGATCGATACAAGAAACCTTGGGTTTTGTTCCCACACATGCCCTCCAACGAGGAAGAATACATGTCACCAATGTTTCAATGTCTTTCCATTCCAATGATGCCAAATGTGAATAATATCCTAACCAGAGGATGCTGTCGTGTCATGACCACTTGGAATTTTCAGAAAGAAGTAGAGTAATTAACATGCATCCACAAAGATATGGCACCATGAATAAGGTTCATTAACATGTCTTAACCTATGAGGGAGACCAGAACTAGGTGACGTGTTGCATGGATAAATCCATTAACGGATGGACCGATATACCATCATCCTATTTCAATCAAACATCAGAGATCACCAATAATGTAATGAGAGCCACCCACCATTGGAATGTGGGAATGTGGGGTAACAATGCATGTCAACGAATAATAACACAAGGTGGGGTTCCCCATCCAAAGCATCATAAATATGAGGTATGGGAATGGGAATGGTGAAATTTTTATTATTATCTCTTTTAATAAACTAGATTTGTGTTTTGAAACCAATTTTTTATCTTGAATAAGATTCTATATAAGTTACAGAAATAGGTAAATCAGTCTTCATATTTCAAATCAACTGATAATTAACACATAAATTTTTTTTTACTATGAACCCTCTTGGAAAATAAATTCCATTATATAGATTTTAATACCAATTATTAAGAGATATTTACAAAAATGGTGGGTAATTAATGCTTTTAAAAGTGTCACCTATGATAGTATGGTGGTAAACACATTAGATGTTATAACTCATGTAAATCAAATGATAAATATAAATTTATAAATTATCATTTATTGAAATTTTTAAAATTGTGAGGATGAAATTTATTTATGTGGGAAGAAAGTAACACCCAAGATGTCCAATGAATATTTTTTTAATATTTTCCTTAAATAATTTGTGAAAATTTTAAATTTCGATTTTTAATAATATTATCCATGAACATAATTATATATATATCAGATAATTTTCCCTCATATATTTTCATGCGTGATGGAATTATATTCATTAAAATGATTATTTTAGAAAATGAAAATATTATACAGTAGGTAGCCACCCATCATGTCTTGTGAGGCCTTAGGGCCCAAACCCGTGGTTGATGGGTGATACAAGCACACTGCATACAACATTCCATTGTACAATATTTCATCCCACTTCAATCATATATATATATATAAATATTTTTTCATTACTATATTCACGATTATTTTTACATTTATAGTTTAATTTAGTAAATACATCACTTTTATTAAAACTAACTATTATTTATTAATCATTGTAATATAGATATTAAAATTTAATGGTTAACATGATACAACATATGTTTTTATGCCCAAAGGTCATATAATATTAAAGGTAATATAAAATATATTGAATGGTGAAATCATATTTTTCAAACATAATACGTCTTCATTCATCGTGAATTGAAATTATAATTTATTTAATTAAAAGTTGGTTTTTACAAAATTTTAGGTAAATATTTTATTGCTCGAAAAAAAAATTTGTTAAAAAAATTATATGTTATATAATAAAAAATTAATTTATTTTTTTATTATTTTTAAATATAATTCTTCAAATTTTTAATGTCAAATTTTAATAAATCTATAATTATGTTTTGTTAATATATTTTTTAGAAAAGTAAATTGATTATTTATATAAAATTATAATAATATTTTATAATTATAGTTTCACTAAATCCATTTTCTTGATTATGTATTTGGTAGATAAATTCCTCATATTTGGTCTTTTGGATTTATTTTTGCAGATATTATCAAGAAATTTTATTCAAATATAATGGTTAAAAACTTTCTATTAATTTTAATACATTCATTTTATTGTAAAAAATTCTTTTCCCATAAATTGTCTATCTAAATTATGTCTTTCTATATTAAATTTTTTTTATTGCGATATTTTAAATTTGAAAATTTTATTTTGATTTATTAATTAATCAGTTATATTAATTCATATTTTTTATTTTATAAATTTTTTAAAAATGGGTGATTTTTTGTTGAATATGGAGATATATTATTTTTATAAATAAAATAACTTTTATGGTATCATTTGTACATAACAATGAAAAACATTATATGAAACATTTGGATTTGGAAAATATTTTAAAGAGTAAAATAAATAATCTTAAACCTTTTTTTTTAATTTTTAAAACCCATTCATGAATTTTTGGATATTATGTAATACTTTATTCTAATAAAAAAATTTAATTATTTTAAATTATTTATCCATGATGATCATTTTTTTGGTGTGATTTTAAAGTCATAATTACTTTATTTTTCATCAATATTTCAATAAATGCTATGAGGATAACTTATGGACATGATTTTTTTAAAACTTATTAATATGTTTAAAAATATGTGTTTATTAAAAAACATTTTCACCATATTTATCATACTTATATTAAATTATATTTCCCAAAAAAACAAATTGACATATAAGAAGGGATTAAATATTGGGAAGTTGAAGAATCAATATTAGTTAAAATGTTTGAAATAATTTTTGAATATAGAAATAATTTTAAAATGTAAAAACAAATTCTACAATAAAAGGAATAAATGGTTAAAAGGTGGAGTTAAAAAAAATTATATTCATTAAAATATTTTTTTTAATAAATCTAATTGGATTAGTGTATTTTGACCATTACATATATAATAAAAAATGGGATTACTTTTTCCTCATTAACAGGAAAATAAATTCATATTATTTTAAATTTCAGGTAACTTAAAAAGCTACCACTCCCAAAAAATTTAAAAGGGCACCACCACGATATTTATACTCACCACTTAAGAATCATATAATGATCATGTTGTATGATAAATTATTTTTTCACCACTCCCTCTAATTAATGGTTAAATATATGAATTTAAAGAATATATATATATATATATATGATATTTATGATCTAATTATTATTATTTTATGATAAATTATTATTTGCCTAGAGTTTTTCATCCATTAATAAATGAAAACACACCTCTTGTGTATATTAAAACAATCTCCACCATAAAATGATTTAATCCATATTTCACTACCATTATAAAAGGTTACAAAAATATATTTCACAAAAATGTTTCATAATTAGTAGTATTATGTATCATAAATAATATTAAAAAATCTAACTGGAAAATTAATTATCATTATAACATAACATGTTGATAATGATAATTTACCATAAATAAGTTCATCAATGATTAATGTATCTGAATCAAATAAAAACTCCCAAGGTATGATATTGGAACATTATAAATAATAATATACAATACAATATATTTTCTGAAAAATCTATAATCATGGATTTTTTATCTAATAACACCTTTCAAAATCAACATAATGAAATTAATGAAAAATAATTGAAATCACGAAAATATTTTAATCAAACATATCATTAACAAGTTAATTAATATATAGTGATATATTAAATTATAGGTTATAAGTGGTAATAGTATGAAAATATGTTCTCAAATATGTTATAATTATAGTTATTTTTACCATATATGATGATAAATAACATTCAATGAAATTGAGGTACATGTAAGTATTTTTCATCACATTTTAATTTCATTATGACATATTTCATATTAACCACTATCTCAGTTTGTATGTGTGTTTGTATTTATAGTGACATAAGGATAATTTTAACATACATTATTTAAATTTAATCGATTTAAACATCCTTCTAAATTTTATCATTTATATGATTTTGATTCAATAGGTTTCAATGTTGAAAGGGATTATCCTAACTCTACATATTTTACTAAGCCATAATTAATCAACATTTACTATGGTTTTGCAATAAAATATTATTCTACAATATGATGACATTATATTTCATTTCATACATCATTTATAGGTAATTAATTTTAAAAATAAATGTAACCACTTTTGTGAATTTCATTATTTGTAAAATGTGGTGATATAAATTATTATTTTTATCCTCTCAAAACGAGTAATTTATCTTTTATTTCCATGTCCTCTCTTCTTGAAAATGTTCTCATTTAAAATTTCTAAAACCAAATATGTTTTAATTTTAGTGATCATAAAATTTCACTTTACATTATTTCAAATGGGATATTCATAACTCTTTTTAAGTTGTGGGATTCAATACAGGTGATTTAATATGAAAAACATTTATATTTATTGAAAGATAACATATATCATCATCCTCTAAAAAATTATTTTGGAGACCAATACCTTTTATTGAAAAATTATATAAACATGAAGGATTTTAGTTATTCATTTTTGGGGAAATACTCACTCTTTATATGGAATCTAATGGTGCTTATTAATGTAATTAGAAACAACCAATGGTTCCTATATTGGTAGAGGACTATATACCTAATTTCCAAAAGAATGTTGTCATCAGGGGGTACATATAGATCATTCCTGGGAACTCATGTTAGTTGATGGTATGGGATATGAGTCTTAACACACCATGTTGGATTGAAATTATTTACTATATAAGGACACTCTTATAGATTTAATACATGTTCATGAATTTTTAATCTCTATATGGGATTGTTCAAACCCATTTTTTTAATTAGCTGTCAATATGTATGTATCTGAACATCAATATGTATAATGTGTTCTCCATTGATGGTACTATTTTTATGTATAAGAGGTTATCCATATGTGGTACATTATGTCTGTATCATAGGTTATGCATCTTATTTTTTATTAATTTATGATTTTCCTTTTAAGCCATGTATATGGGGACTCTAGATTATGTCATTATACAGGGAGATTTTTTTTCATTGTTAATATTGGGCCACTGAAGGGGATTCCTACATATACATACAAAATTAAATATAATAAACATTGAGTGGTACCACATAACGAGATAAATTGTACATTTTATGTTAATGTGACCATGATAAGACTATGTAGTTTAATTTCATGTGAAAAGGAATTCATTCTCATAAAAGGTGAAAAGAAAGAGGATTGAAAGTGGTTTTTTTGGGAATAATACCCTTGGAAGGAAATATTTTACAAGGAATCCAGGTAATTAAGATACAATGGTCATTGGGGATTAAAACTATTAATGAGACCCACGAGTAGGAATTTTGATTATGTTGGTGGAATGATGGGATGGAGTCCCTAACGCACGTGAGTCATTAATAGTTTGATAAATGAAAAATTCTATAAAATAATCCACGTTTTATATATTCATGATTAGGATTAAATGGGGATTTATAATTAGATCTTCCCAGGGTGACTCTACTCCCCATATATAGTTTAATAGGGGAGGAGCTAGATACGGAATGAAGAAGATAATTTCTAGCAAGAAAATATTTGAGCTTACTCCATGGGGCATATCCTACACACCTAATTTTAAAGCCTAGGTATGGGTCTTATGAGCCTACTGATTAGAAAATATAAATAATATATTCCTTCCAAAATACATTACATATTTAGCTGTATAGAATATGTTAGTTCAACTGATTGAACATGGAATATTTCTATATATATTCTCATTGTCTGGTCATCATTACTGAGAGAATTCATAAAAAAACACCATAAGGATCCTAATTGTTAGGGAGGACAGGTTGGAGATAAATTTTATAAATGAAATTTCTAATTATATGTATGTGATTCTTGTATTCCTAATACAATGATCATAATGATTTTGTGTCACCATGGGAGGTCTAAATTTAGTCATCCATCATTTTTTGTGTATATATAGAGAAAACATTGTATACATCATAAAGGTTATAATCTGAATCTAAAATCTAAAAAGGTTCATTGCATTGATATTGGAGAGAAAAATATCTTAATCTTTCTCAATTTTCCATAATCGTCTCCCCATGTGAGATGGGTGATGTCACAAAGGGCATCCTTCGGAATGAATGTACCTTAAAAAAGGGATTCCTTCTTGAAGGATAGTATCTAATTTGTGAATTTATACTCTAGAATCTCATTTATAAATAGATATCATCAATAGAAAATGAATTTTATGAAGGAATCCTATATGTGGTGTTTTTTCTTCCATCGAGGTTAGCAGGGTTACTTATGGTTGGTATTGATATCAATTTAGTAGGCATCATATGATGGGAATTTATTGATATCCAATTTATCATTTATTTTTAATATATATATATAGTCCCTCTATCCCCTACATTGTAGGATAATCGTATATTTTTAGTAGTGAAAATAAAATTATTTTAATTAAATGGTTGACAACACAACATATAAAATAATATAAATTTAGAGAATTTCATTTTTGGGGGGTGGAGAGGAATAAAAATTCTCTTCATACAAACATCATCTATAGGGGTTAAAATTTACCACCATTCCCTAAAATGAATTATATTTTAATAGGGGAAATATAAGAACCTCTATTCTCCAAAATGTAATTCTTTTATTGGTTTAGCATTATGTGAATGACTAGGTTATAGATATTGTTTTGATATGTTATGTGAAATACACAGATTGTTATGTGGTCTCACTCCCATTATAAAATCTAATCTATTTTTTATTTGGATGATATCATTGTTGGGTTCTGAATTTTTTTAAATACTTTTCTAATGATACTACAATCTTATGGGACCTAAAACTCCCCCATTAGAAATGTGGTATAATACAAACCAAAAGGTGTAAATATTGACGAATAAACATAGAAAACACATATGGTATTCATGGTGTAAAATTCATCGAGGATGGAAAAAAATTTATATAATGCTGGATGAAGAATTCATTTGGATTGTATTGAGAATAGGTGTTATATAGTCAGAAAATTTTTAATGGTCAATTAACTAGATTCTCATTATAGATCAAAATGGAATTGATATTTACATTATACTATATTATAGGATTATGAAAACTAGTATTTACAGAAAATATATTCCTTGATTGTTGTTAAAACTATTCAAAAATATTAATTTTATAACCTGTAAAATATTTTGGATTGTATGAAATCCACAAAAAATGTTATGTAGTCAGTATAGTTCCTCATGTATTATTGAAAATATCATTGTTTTCCAAATTTATATCATTGTTTCATAGAATATAACACATAATACTCTTGTAATGAAAAATATACACCATAATAATTTTTAAAATTTTCAATGAGAGGAGAAACTCAGTAACTGAGAGTGTTGAGGATGATGCAATGAGTGGGGTTCATATAAACCATCACATTTTATTCAAGATAATGGGAATCTTCTTATAGGATTATTTTGTATTAGATAGTCTACCATTTTATAGATTTGTACTCCATTCGGATATTCTGGTTCTTACACATCAAAGTATAAATCATCGCAACCCATGGCTATACAATTACCATCATGAAATATGATAAAAATATCAATACATGGGATATATATTAGGGAATACCTATATGGAAGTTTAATTTTGGATAATACTCCATTTAATTACTGTAATAACAATGAAAATTGTATTCAGCCATTTATTGTAATAAATAATGTATACAATGATATGTTCCTGATGATAGGAAAGGGTGGTCACTAAAATGGGATATTTTTTCCAGTGTTTTGTTTGTTTTTGATTGTGGTTACTCCTTTTGGGTTGTCCAAAGTGGTGATAAATTCCAATAGGATCAGAATGCGTATGGATTTAAAAATCCATCAAGGTATCAATGACTTTCACCCATCGTAATTGGTTAATTATTTTATAATTTCCTTATCAATATAGTCTAAATACCATAAAATTTCATAATAAACATGGGGAGGTTCTGATAATTCATTTGGACACCAGAATGATTATAAAGGTTCTAATCATGAGGGACATGTTTGATGAATTCCACCTCCTTCCTCAATTTGGGATGATGAAGAAAGTTTTCCTTCACCCATGAATGAAAATCATAATGTGTAACAAAATAATTTGGGAATGGGAACTCATAGCAAGATAGATGTCCACTTACATAATTATATCAATGTATTTATCACTTCAGGCAGTCATGTGCTGTGTTCAAGGAGATTGGTTACATTCCCATCACATAAGACAATGAGGTTTTTCATTGTTTATTAGACACAATTGGATGAGGGAATATCTTACTAGTGGGATAAACATGTTTCAATTGGGGTTTATCAATTGGTATGGATGATAGTATTATTTCCCATGTTCTTAAGTTTATTGTTTTTAATAATATGTGATTTGAGTAATGGGGTTAGGGTTATAAATTTTTCCATGGTGGCCTAGTTGTTTACTGAGATATTTATTAAAATAGAAGTACTAGTACATGATTTTTTTTCAAAAACTAGGATGAATCAGTATAGGTAAAGTACACATATAGTATCATTTCGTATTTTAGGTTATTTGGGGTTGTATAGTTGGTAATATACCATCTTATGAATTTAAAAATGATCATTGACTCTCATATTCTCAATGGGAACTTCTGAAAACTAGTGTAAAGTGTGTTCTAAGTCATTAAATTGTTTTTTATATACACCTAATGTAACTCCAACAAGTACCTCATTGAATGATTGATAAGGTCTCCATGTTAAATGGGGGTAACCTATTTCTTTGAGTGATGTTTTTTTAGATGTATGGACTGATGTGGAGCTTATTTTTGAATGATATTCAGCTTATATAGGCCTTTGGATCAATCATACACCCTCATACTCCATTATTGGGATTAAAACCATTTATTTCAAGGCATGAAATCATTTATATGTGAATAAGGAAATTTAAAATTTGGTACCTGAAATATATTTCACAATTGTGACTAGATAGGATGAGGAAATGGAGACAACCTTATAGGGAATTAGTTCTAGAAATGTAATTTCACAGTGAAAACGTGTAATTTCTATGATTCCACAAATGAGGTTATAGACTCATGGTTCAAATCCCCAAATTATTGATTTTGTTCCATAGAATCGATCTACTAAAGAACCACCCCAATAGTATATACCCATGATGGTTACATATCTAATGGCTTGGGGGAGTGAGATGCTTAGGAAATATTTATGCCCCACATGGGGGAATATTTTTTTCTCCATTGGTAGATCATCCAAATTACCAGTTATGGGTGCATATCAATGACATCAAGCATTTTTTTGGAGGACCTTCATAAGGTGGTGGAAGTATATATTTAGGACCATGGTACCACCATCCACTCACTTCATTTTTTACACATGTATTTGAGTCGGGTACATGAAATATTGAATCCATGCATTAGTGTGAACAGAGGGGGAGAAAGTAATAACAATATTTCTTAATAAATGGAGGTTAGATGATTTATTTTATTAACACATCGGAACCTAATTTTTTTTAAGAATCATAGACCCTCAATTAATCAAAACCCACCTAATTGTTTACAAGATAACAATGATTGTGATTTTCCAATTATAAATGAACTTGGGGTTGTACCTACTCCTCCAAAACTGGGACCACATAAAGGTCATGAATCAAGGAATACAGATTTTGCAAAAAATATTTCAGGGAAGCTGGTGAGGAATTTAGATTCGTATTTTTCATCAAAATTAGAACCATAAACATTATCAATTGTAATCATAGAGTAATTTTTATATTTATGGAAGGAATTAGACCCATGGGGAAGAATATGTATGTTGTAGATTTCAATGATGTACGTCAAGCGGAGGAGATTTATTTTACTATCTCAATGATTATCATTACTTTTGAGAATTTTTTTCTGAATAACATTATGAAGAATTCAATACCAATCATAAAGTGGGAGATATTTAAATGAATATTTTTAATGGTAATATTTATATATATGATCAAGTACTTAATACTTGAACAATAAGAGAAAAAGAAACTGAATATAAGGGATAGGTTGAACAAGATCTCATTAAAATTATCCCTTTTATTATTATTATGATCCAACAACCCCACTTTTTAGATAGGTCGGAGGTATTAATTCACCTATTACATTTAACAATACATCAAAGGGGGTCATCCATTTGAGTAGAAATTTCCTTTAATTAAATGATTATAAAAAAGGCCCTCCTAGCATAGAAAATACAATGATGGAAATGATTACAAATATTCTAGATTATTACCACTTACACCACCACCAATGTTTCCCATTTTGATATTATAATAATTGGAAACAAAAGGATATGGTAGGTGAGGATGGTCATGATACACATCCCATATGGAAAACATAGTTATTATTTTACTTTCTCACATAACCACAAAATATTCCAACTGTATCTTCATCGCGATTAATCTTGTGTAGATGTCAAAAAAAATAATTCCCATGTGAACCAACAATCATTTATATTTAAAATCTGTATCTTTTATAAAATGATTCAGTGGTGGTTGTGATTATAGAGATATTAAGATAGAATGAGGATTTGGTAACATTGAGCATTCTTCCTATGAATCTGAGGCCGTTGATAGACACTACAGAAATAGATCATCTTAATATGTCATATCCCCAAGGAATCCTAGTGTCAACCAATCAATCAATATTATTATATTAAATAAATAAGTAATAAAAAAGATAATGAAATGACTAACAGACTAGTTATGGGTACCAAAAATCATGAAACCACATGGAATATCCCCATACAATGTTCATTCCCTTAGGGGAGGGGATTTATGAAATAGAAGAAGTTGATAATTATTCCTTGGGCCACTGAAGAAGAAACATAGTCCACATCAATATTACCCCCACCCCAGTATGAAGGTTCTCCTTATGGGAGGTGATCATGCTCCTACACCTTCAGGGGATATAAGTTACTAACCAAGAGGGTTCTCACGCTGCGTTGAGAATCATAGAGAATAAGAGATTCCATTTCCACATCCTCTAGAGAGATGCTGGTTTGAATGAAAAGTTAGATACCATTGACCAAACCCAAACCTTCATGTTGAAGGGAATATTTTTGGAATAAGAGATTGTTAAAAGGAAAAATGACTGAGCCCTTGGAGTCATGCACCAGGTTTCCGACACACATAACCCCTAAGCTACCTGATCCATTAGTGTTAAGATAGATACTTAGCTGGGGAGAATTCCAATGTTCCCAATTACAATTAGAGGATCTAGGGGTAGATAGACATATTCAGAACCTTCTCAGAAATATTCGGAGAGTGGGAGTGTCCTCCCTATACATTGTTAACATGGTCATGTTGAGCAAGTGATGGAGAATCGATCTTTTTCTAAAATTCATAAAAATAATATTCTCCCACATACATAAGGTGGGATATACAGTAATTGTTATGTATACATTGGTAGGGAAGGATATCTCCATTTGAGATTCTCTTATTAATGTGATGGCTGAGAATGTCATGTGTAAGGATGAAGTTGTTAAGAGAAAGTGGGTATCCCTTCTTGAGTCCACACAGAATCGTGATGAATATGTGGAATATCCATATGTTAGGGATATAGATCCAATAAAAACTGAAACATCTAAAGAGGAGATCATCATCCCACGGAGAGAATGTCATCCTCAAAAAAAGTTTCGTAATAAAACTCCATTCAACATTATAAAAATCATTACCCATGTCAATCTTTTGGGCCATGTTAAATAATCGCGTCGTACAATTAAAGTCACTAATCAACACCTAGGATTAAACAATCAAACAGTATATTGAACTTCCCTTGATAAACCCATGCTTCTCAGTGGATATCCACCGAGAAGGGTTAATGGAAATACAATCTTTGATAAAACATTCCAAAAACATGTAAGTACAATTTGATAAATGCATCTATCTCTAATAGAGAAGGGAAGATGGGTTTCTAATTTTGGGAATATGAACTAGGGTCATATCACAGGCTACGCGAGGTATACTTTTACCTCAAAATTATTCTTTCATTGCTCTGAGTAGCTCAAGCTATAAAACGTTTCAGGACCCTGTGTAAAATGCACTCAAAAATCTCTCAGGCCCAATATCACTATATAGGTTGATACAATTCATTTTTTTATAAAACTCATGATCATTTGGATCTACCTAAAATCAATGTTTTCATCGTTGGAAATATATTGGTGGAATAAAATCTATAATCTCCTCAAATTCCCCAGATACACATCATTCATGAGAGGATTGGGGCCTTTATGAACATCCTTGAAGTGATAAATAACCATAGAATTAGGTACACCCTAATTATTTGTGTGGGAACCATCCTCTAAAATAATTTTGGGTCATGTAATGGACCTTTTCTCCTTGATGAATTCATGGAAAAAAATTGTGCTTTGATCACCCTCGTGGAGACATTTGATGTGTGCTTGACCTCGATCTAATCTCTCATTTCGTCGAATCATGTTGGAAAAGATGTGCTTCTTATTGTAAATATCACTGAACATATAATCATGCTAGTTTTCCACCATGCACGCTTCACATGGATTAACATCATCTTTAACTACATACATGTCTTCATATCACTATTAATGTTTGATGATCCATAACTTGAGGTAATCATTGAAGTATCATAGTTTTTTTTGGTGAAAATCCATCCCTGAACTCCCATGAATTGGTTGGTTCCATGATTTAGCCACTACATGATGATATCATGGAGTTTTGATCCAATGATGTGAAATTCAAAACCTATATTCTATCCCTTTCTATCATGTGGGTGAAAAAATAATAGGGGAGTGATATGAGAAACTTAGAGAAATGTGAGTCTTGTTTTTTCTTGAGAAGGCGAGATTGGGTGATCATTGGTTAGGCACCTATGTAGGTGACCCTAGGTCTGGAGGCTCCCATTCCTATTAATACACCAACTACAACGATCTCTAGAAAAACCCAGGATCATAAGACTAAAACAGGCCATGAAATTGATAAAATATTCACAATTCCTTTATGGTAAAGGACCTATTCCTTTATTTTCCTACAGATCATAGATGATGTTGAGTTCAACAATAATGATCCATGCTGATTCTATTGGATCAAAGGATCAAATATTGTTCCAAAAGGTTTCTCTGGCATGGACTTTGTAGCGTCCATAGAAAATTGATATATAGAAACTATGAATATTTTGAGAGACCTTAGTGGTAACGAATTGGTCTGAAGAACATAAGAGATCAACAAAGATTTGAGATTTCTAGAGTATATTGATGTGTATGTTTTGGGGGGTTTTCATGAAGAGACTAACGCCTTTTAATATGACATTTAAACTTCAAGAGTTTGTATGGACTCTGTTTGGGGTCAAGAACGAATATAAGGGAGATCATGTTTTTTCTGAGCATTTGTGGATATAGTCTTTCGTCATCCAAAATCCCAGACCTTGGAATTGGATGAGGTGTACATTTTTCGTATGAGAAGATGAAGGGGATTATTTTCTAGAGTTTTTTTTGGATCTTGTGAAAACTCCATTAGATAGAAGAGGATAAACCATTGTAGATGAGTTTGGATGAAGTCGAATATGAGGTATAGACCCTCTCGGTTGCCTGAGCATGGACGTCTAAGGGGATGTATACTATTCTAGTATAGGTGAATGAAAAGAAGTGATCCTCTGTAGTGAAATGCTTGATCAAGATACACATGAGAGAGGGAAACTTCCAAACCTATGGAGGTGGTCACAAAAGAAGAAGATGATCTTCTTTTGAAGGTGGAGGTAAGCTGAAAAGGACTAGTGAATGAGGAGGAAGAAGTTATAATGAAAATAAAAGTTATGAAGATGAGGGTGGGCATCAACTTCAATTTCTATACCTTGATCATTCCAACTAGGAACATCCTTGGTGACCTGGGGGTCTTATTATGCACTGGAAGAAAAAAGATACGATGAAAAAGGAACTATGGCCAAGAAGGTTGGGGGACCTTGGTCTGGCAGAGGGGTGTGGTTCTTCCAAAAGGATTGTGTCCGCAAAAACATTTTTGTAGGATGGTGGCCACCCCCATTTGTCAAATGGGGTGGGAGATTCTGATGAGTTGGGTGGCCAAACCCCACCAAACCTCCAGCGGGAGGAGGAGAAGGCAGGGTAGAGGCAGCCTATATAAAGGGCTCTCTCCAGTCAGCAAATCATCCCAAAAAAATCATATTTCCATCTATCATGCATTTGTATGTGGTATTTCGTGAGGTAGTTTTCCCTATTATTCAAGAGAGATATTATGAGGGTTTTCTTCCATGTAATAGTGAGGGTGTGTGTACCCACTTTTACCCCATAGTGATCCTTATATATTCCTTTGGATTTTTACCCCTTTAATTTTGGGGGTTTTTCAACGTTACATCTGGTGTCCCATTTATTTCCAAATTTTCACTTTATTTTTATCTCGGAATTATCACTGCACAGGTGGGAAAATCATTTATGGTCCTAAAAAGTGGTATCAGAGGCGAGGTTTTGGCCCTGTGATGTTCATATTTCCGGATATTAATAATTCTCGTAAATTTGAGTATGCTATCTGATTGAAACTCCAGTTGATCTGTCACATCAAAAAAAAATTACTAAGATTATTAAATACACCATTGTGAAATGGAGCAGGTTCTGGACTGACAGCGTGTCCAGATAGCGGCGAAATTTGAGATCGAAAAATTCCACGGGAATAATTTTTCATTATGGAAAATGAAGATGCAGGAAGGGTTGTGGAAGGAAAATTGTCGACTGACAATTGACGAAAGACTGGCAGATGTGATGATGGAGTGTGGTTCTAGTGGGAGCCAAGATCTTGACATGGGAAAAAATGTGGCGAGTACTTCTGGAAGTAGAGATATACTAGTCAGTGAAGCGGTGATGACTACTGGAATCAGGAAACATCTCGATGATGGATGAATTATCGACTCTGGAGCAACATGGAATATGATGTCTCGATAGGAATGGTTTGACCAATATGAAACCATCCCAGAAGGACTTGTGTACATGGGGAACGATCACACTCTGAAGATCATTGGAGTTGGTACCATCAAACTGAAGATGCATGATGGAATAGTACGAACCATCCAAGGAGTACGTCATGTGAAGGGCCTAAAGAAGAACATATTGACTTTGGAAGAATTTTATGACATCAGATGCAAGACTCGCACCGAGAATGGAGTGATGAGAGTCTTGAAGGGTGACCTTGTGGTATTGAAGGTGGAGAAGATCTCAAAGAACATGTATGGGCTTATGGGGGAAACACATGAGGAGGCGGAGATAGTTGTTGCATCAACTACCTCGACAGAAGCATTGACGATGTAATGGCATCGGATGCTTAGCCAAATATCAGAATGAGTGTAGAGACCAGAAGATTAACGTACATGGACATTACATTGCATTTTCGGAATACTTAGTACATAACAAAAACACACACACACAAGGATCATAATAGTTTAGTGTCTTTGGAAACTCGGATCGTAATCTTCTAATCGTGGTGAAAGATCTTCAAAATCTCCCATAAAGATCTTCCTTTTTTTTTACCTAAAACCTTTCTTTATATCCTGGGGAAACGAAAACATAAAAGGGTGAGCTCAAATGCTCAGTAAGGGTAAACAAAAGAAATATCAATCACATCATATGCATAAGCACATAACTTTTGGAAATCATAACCTGCAAAAGAGATCATAATTTCATAACATGGGGTAAATCATGGTAGTGAAATGTAATCACAATAATCATAACTTAAAACATGAAACTTTGTGGCATTCACAAATAATCATAGAGAATCATTTCTTGTTAGTCAAGACTCATTGCCAAAACTATCTTAGTGGACAAAGTCTCTTTCTGAATCGAGTAACCCTCGTTTCAGTCCTGTTTCACTGAACCGGTATAACCTACCGTTCCAGCCCTGTCTATCTCATGAGATATAAAATCTTTACCCAATGCATTGGAGGGATATATAGGTCCCACCCATCTTATAATGAATCCTTTCTTATGTGTGCCACATAATCATAAACCATACATCATTGCATAAACCATGTAATAAAAATGGGATTCTTAAACAACATGACATCATAAAACAATCCATATAAGATAAAGGAATTCATAAAAATATTTCCATCACAACATAATCAAATCCATGAAATAATAGGGATAAAAACAGAACCCTTTTATTATATTAGATGGAAAATAATTTTGATAAAATACTTGAAATGAATTCTTGAGGAAAATATCCTTTCTTCTTCAAAATCAATTTCTTTTCACAAAACATCATGCAATTTTAAAAGAAAGATATTTTATTGAAAATAGTCACGAAATATTTTGGAGGAAGCTTCATGAAAATAAGGCTTTATAAAACCGTAAAAATCCGTTCGTGCCGTATAAGTTAAAAAAAACATTCTTCTCGTACTTTTGTCGGAAAAGTCAAAAAGTACCTTGTACGAAAATGACAAAAGATTTCTTTCATATCTTTTACAAAAAAACTCACCAAAGGGTAAAATTGGATATAAACTATTGTAGAAGGATATAAATATTAAATATTGAGGAAACATGGATGTGGATGATAAAATACACCCTAGTAATTACCAAAGTAAAAACAATCTCGGATAAAAGTGAGATTGTGATATTTCCCTTACCTTAGGTCCGATTTGCTTCGTAAGTGTCCGAGCCTCCTGTATAATGATTTAAATCATGTTATTGACTTATTCCAGAATCATATTCATTGTTATTATATCATATATGGTCCACTTATGAATTTATATTACCCGTTCTTTTGTAAATTCATGTTAAAGTAGCGTTTTGGGTAAAATCGTCTCATTTGTCGTTTGTGTTTTTAACTTGTAATTATTCATATGATTACTTAGATCATGATTACTTAATTCCAGAATATAAAACATGATTTATATATATATATTCAGAATATACATATATAATAAATCAGTAAATGGAAAGAAATACACCGTTCATGGAGACGGTAGTCCGTACGTACGCATGAACGCTGTTTTCGTTTCCTTATTGAATTGAATGGAATTAAGTAGATGACGTACATATAAATATAAATAATTACAGTATTATTAGGTAATATATTTCATTAGTACTTATTATATATACTTTATAATCATTCATTAATGGTTAATCATTGAGAATGAATCTCATCGCGTCGTGGAGACGGTAGTCCGTACATACGCACGAGCGATGATATCATTTCCATAAATATTGAATTGAATTGGAGTGGATTATACAATATATCAGAATCAATATGATGTTGTAATAACTATGTATAGTTATTCTTTACACCATTATACCCATCCATGTAAGGTGGTGGTGGAAAATAGATTACACCACGGTGTGGAGACAGTATTTCGTACGTACGCACGCGCGGTGATTTCCTTTTTCCGCAGGATGGATAGAAGGTTAATTAGAGTTGTTTCATATTTATAATAACATATCTGTATGTAAGTAATACTGATGTTATTACTTTATCATGAAACAATTAAAGAAGAAGATGTTGAAGAAGAAATAAATTGAAAAGATCGGTAATGGTTATTACCTCTTCTTTGAAACGCCTCTTTGAATCCTTCACTTAGGGAACTAATATTGGTCTTTGAAGAATACCAGGACCTCTAGGATTATTCTAGGGAAGTGGAGAAGGGATTTTGGCAGAGTTTGGCCGAGCTTGAGTGCTCAAATTGGTGTGAGGAGGAAGGGGGAGGAGGTGCCCTTTTATAAGGGAGGAGAGGGGCACCTTAGGAATATCTCAAAATATTATTTTATATTAAAGTCAAAATCGGTTTATAATGGTTCCAAAAGGTCTTATTTCGAAGCTAAAGTGGGGATGAGTCGAAATCCTATCAACCAATAGGATTTAGACAAGTTTAGGGTATTATTTTATAATTATCAATTAGATTTAACTCTAAGTTAAATAATTTAACTTTTACCGTGTCTTTTTGTTTTCCTTCACTATATGGTTAATACACTTACTATAACATGCCAAACGAACCCCAAATTGTTTATTATTAATATATATATCCTTATCTAAGTCATTTGGCAGAGACTTAGATTTTTAGGAATAAAACAACAATTAATAATATAATATTTGATTTAAAAACTATTTTGTGTCAATTTTGACACTATTTGATATATGATTTTTGTGAAAGTAATAATAGAATTATATGTTCGAACCAAGTTGATTAAATCAGAATTAATATATCATAGTAACCTATAAAATTAGTGTAATTCATAAAAAGTCTCAAATTATATTTATTTTGGTGTTTATAACATCAATTATGTCAATATTTCATTAATAAGATAATTACTGCATCATCATTGTGTCATAAATAAATTAAATTATTTAATGTCTAAAAATTAAAAATAAAATACCATTATGTAGGAAATCGTTTTAGCTTTCTAATGAATATTTATAGTCGAATTTATCTTATGTATAACCCCATATTAAAAATTATTTACTTATTAAACTTTGATTTTAACTATTTTAACCCTTCTTTAAATAAATTAATAATAAATGTCCTAATCTAATGCAAGTGGGCCTAAATGGTCATATTTTATTCATAAGATTGTTTTTGGTCGAATTACCCTTATCCAATAGAATTAGGACATGTGTTAGGGTAATAGTAATATCATATTTACCCTTAGTTACCCTATTTACTATTAACCGCGGTAAAAAAAGTAAAAAGTTACTATTCACCAAAAAATTATTTTTATCTCATTGAACCACATTTTACTTACTGATATCAACCGTGTCTGTCGGATTTTCAAAATTACATTCACAGAAGCGGTAAAATTAAGTTTTATGCAAAATTCAGTTTTTAACCTACCACTTAGTGGTTTCACTATTCATCAAAAATTGAAAGTTTTCAGAAAAATACCAAAATTTCACCCTAGGCTAATTTCGATATTCTGAGTCCAAAAATGAAGTCCATTTTGAAAAATAAAATTTCTAAAATTTTAAAAGGTGGTTATTACTGTTCATAACGGCTAGTTATAATAATATTTTAATAGCATATTGTTGTTTAGTGAAACTCGGTATTGCGTACTACACACGCTATCGAGGAAGGTTGCGATTGTGTGTAATGCAAGGCAAGTCAAGGATGTGTGTTGTGCAAGCTCCTTTTTGTGTTGCGTACAACACAAGACATTAGTGAAATTAAAAAGATTATTTTTCATAAAATCTTGGGCTGTTACATTCTACCTCCCTTAAAATGAATTTCGCCCTCGAAATTCGTCGGGGTTATAAATAGTTTACTATTCGAAAGTTTCTTTAATAGAAACCCACATCGTAAAAAGGAATACCAAAACTTGTCTTTAAAAACTAAAGTATGAAATGTAACGATTACCCAAATAAACTAATCACTGGGTTTCCACATAGGTGAAAATATGGATATGGAAGAAAAATCTAACCATCATGTTCTGATGGAGAGTGGTAGAGAACATGGCTATGGAAAATCCAACCATCACAAATCCATAAATTTGTGACGATCTAAGGTACCATCCGATTCATCAGGTATAAGATCACTAGGACAACATTTTTGGTTTTCAAGATCATTTCCCTAAAGTTGAAAATTTGAATTAGAATAAATACTTTCTTTATTTTGGTACAATCTCACTGTTGTTCATGCCTTGAACAATTTCCACTTTATCTCTTAAATAAATGAAGTTGAATTTTTTTATTCGTGAAGTGTTAGCAGATCATGTGATAGAATGACGGGTCATTCCATCTGTCTCAAACAAAAGGTTAGCAAAAAATTATATACACAAGTCGATCTATAGTGAGATTAATCACATATGGTTCCTAAAATGGACTTATACTTCATATATCATACTGCTTAATATAATAAAACTAGTTTCTACTAAACAGGGACTTCCTGTAGGCCAGTGGTAGGCGATAAAGGCCAGTCGCACTTCGGTTGTGGGTTCGATTCCCACAGCCTTGTCTGAAGCGATGGGTTGTCGCCCGTCCTGCAGGTTGTCCTTTTTCTAAAACTACATTACTATAACATCCCATCAATAATATCAAAAAAAAACTTCTATCCTTAAACAATACTCACTTATGTCCAACATAATCCATTTCAATCTTTTGGCTTATCCATAATACTGCAGTCCACTCTCATAACATAGTGAAAACGATTACCAGAGATTTAATACCATCGTTGATCCCCATATATCATAAGATATGTTTTGTTGGTCACATTCCAAACATTCAAAGGCCTTAATCATGTATTCTCTTGAATACCCATCGAACCTTAGTGTAAACATGAATGCAGTTAAAATTTAACACTTTCCACATACCAAAATCCTCAGAATTCTATATACTCAAACCATGATATCACTTAGTCCTTATATCAATCATGAGCTCATGAATACTGTCAAATATTTAATTTTCTCATTTTCCCTTCATTATGCGCATATCATTCTTTTTCCAAAAATATCTCAATCACTTTCCATGGTTACTGGTACCATAAAATTATTGAAAACCACAATAGACCAATACATAAATATTCCAATACTTTATGATACAACATTATTTTGGAATCCCATTACATAAACACTTAATCATTCCACCACATCGTTGTCATATTCAACATTTCCAATAGTGATCGCATGTGACTTCCCTTTGTCCTTTTCCTTAAGTGGTTGCTCATGTTGATCATCACTAACCCTTGGATTAGGGCATTTATTAGCATAATGCCCCATTTCCTTGCACTTGAAGCATTGAAGTGGTGGTGGTGCATTCTCTGCAGTGTTTACTTTATTCACATCATTAGAAACCCTTTTTCCATTACTTTGACACTCAGCTGCTCGATGACCTTCTTTTCCACACTTAAAACATTTTCTAGACCCTTTAAGACAATCTCCACCATGCTTCTTTCCACACTTTGTGCATAAGGAAACATTCATCTTCTTTTCACCATTATTCTGAGATTTCTCCTTGAACTCCATCTTTCGTTTCTTGTCCAAACCATGAGATGGATATGTAACACCAACTTCCATTTCTACCTTGATGGCACAACACACAATTTCTTCATAGCTACTGAAGTCTCTTATAGCTAATTCCCTTCGAAGACTTGGTTTTAAACCACTGAAAAATCGATCAACTTTACTTTCAGGTTGGATGATAATTCCAGATGCATACCTTGCAAGTCTTGTAAAATTCGCTTCGTATATACCAACAGATTCATCATCCTTTTGCTTTAGTTCAAGAAACTCCTTCTCCATCTTTGTTCGAAGAATACGAGGGAAGTACTTATTGAAAAATAAGTTCTTGAACTCGTCCCATTCCATGGACTCAATTTCATCTCTTTGCCTTGTATTCTTGATAAGATTCCACCACTGATCAGCTTCACCTTCCAAACGATATACTGCTAAGATGACTTTATCATGTTCAGAACATTGAAGAACTGAAAATATCTTTTCAGTGGTACTGATCCATTGTTCAGCAACAAGTGGATCAGAAGACCCACTGAAATAAGGTGGACGTTGCCTCATGAAGGACTCAATAGAATATTGTTCCCTTCTCTGCTCATTTGGAAGTCCAGAATGATTCATAGCTTGTGTAAGTATAGAAATAAGATTTTTCACTCCATCTCCCACAACATTTGTTTGTTTAGGCGGACAATCATTGCATTGTCCATTACATTGATCAACACGGTTCCTTCGGGTTCCAACCATCGTCTAAAACCCAAAAAGAATAGTGTGAGAGGAAAAAATAATGCTAGGGAATACAACATAATAAAGGGGGAGTACCTTCAATATCTAACATATTAGGTTTAATTCTATGATCGTTAGCGTAATTCTAGTACTATAACCTATACGTGTACTTAACCTTAGGGACATCCCTAGACATACCTTAGAAATATCTCTAGGGATCTCACTAACGTTTTCACATCCTAGTTTCCAAAGGTTGACTAAACCTTTCCTCTGATACCAACTGTAGAGACCCGAAGCTTAACGTACATGGACATTACATTACATTTGCGGAATACTTAGTACATAACAAAAACACACACACACAAGGATCGTAATAGTTTAGTGTCTTTGGAAACTCGGATCGTAATCTTCTAATCGTGGTGAAAGATCTTCAAAATATCCCATAAAGATCTTCCTTTTTTTACCTAAAACCTTTCTTTATATCCTGGGGAAAAGAAAACATAAAAGGGTGAGCTCAAATGCTCAGTAAGGGTAAACAAAAGAAATATCAATCACATCATATGCATAAGCACATAACTTTTGGAAATCATAACCTGCAAAAGAGATCATAATTTCATAACATGGGGTAAATCATGGTAGTGAAATGTAATCACAATAATCATAACTTAAAACATGAAACTTTGTGGAATTCACACATAATCATAGAGAATCATTTCTTGTTAGTCAAGACTCATTTCCAAGACTATCTTAGTGGACAAAGTCCCTTTCTGAATCGAGTAACCCTCGTTTCAGTCCTGTTTCACTGAACCGGTATAACCTACCGTTCCAGCCCTGTCTATCTCATGAGATATAAAATCTTTACCCAATGCATTGGAGGGAGATATATGTCCCACCCATCTTATAATTAATCCTTTCTTATGTGTGCCACATAATCATAAACCATACATCATTGCATAAACCATGTAATAAAAATGGGATTCTTAAACAACATGACATCATAAAACAATCCATATAAGATAAAGGAATTCATAAAAATATTTCCATCACAAAATAATCAAATCCATGAAATAATAGGGATAAAAACAGAACCCTTTTATTATATTAGATGGAAAATAATTTTGATAAAATACTTGAAATGAATTCTTGAGGAAAATATCCTTTCTTCTTCAAAATCAATTTCTTTTCACAAAACATCATGAAATTTTAAAAGAAATAGATTTTATTGAAAATAGTCACGAAATATTTTGGAGTAAGCTTCATGAAAATAAGGCTTTATAAAACCGTAAAAATCCGTTCATGCCGTATAAGTTAAAAAAAACATTCTTCTCGTACTTTTGTCGGAAAAGTCAAAAAGTACCTTGTACGAAAATGACAAAAGATTCCTTTCATATCTTTTACAAAAAAACTCACCAAAGGGTAAAATTGGGTATACACTATTGTAGAAGGATATAAATATTACATATTGAGGAAACATGGATGTGGATGATAAAATACACCCCAGTAATTACCAAAGTAAAAACAATCTCGGATAAAAGTGAGATTGTGATATTTCCCTTACCTTAGGTCCGATTTGCTTCGTAAGTGTCCGAACCTCCTGTATAATGATTTAAATCATGTTATTGACTTATTCCAGAATCATATTCATTGTTATTATATCATATATGGTCCACTTATGACTTTATATTACCCGTTCTTTTGTAAATTCATGTTAAAGTAGCGTTTTGGGTAAAATCGTCTCATTTTTCGTTTGTGTTTTTAACTTGTAATTATTCATATGATTACTTAGATAATGATTACTTAATTCCAGAATATAAAAAATGATTTATATATTTATATTCAGAACATACATATATAATAAATCAGTAAATGGAAAGAAATACACCGTTCATGGAGACGGTAGTCCGTACGTACGCATGAACGCTGTTTTCGTTTCCTTATTGAATTGAATGGAATTAAGTAGATGACATACATATAAATATAAATAATTACAGTATTATTAGGTAATATATTTCATTAGTACTTATTATATATACTTTATAATCATTCATTAATGGTTAATCATTGAGAATGAATCTCATCGCGTCGTGGAGACGGTAGTCCGTACATACGCACGAGCGATGATATCATTTCCATAAATATTGAATTGAATTGGAGTGGATTATACAATATATCAGAATCAATATGATGTTGTAATAACTATGTATAGTTATTCTTTACACCATTATACCCATCCATGTAAGGTGGTGGTGGAAAATAGATTACACCACGGCGTGGAGACGGTATTCCGTACGTACGCACGCGCGGTGATTTCCTTTTTCCGCAGGATGGATAGAAGGTTAATTAGAGTTATTTCATATTTATAATAACATATCAGTATGTAAGTGATAGTGATGTTATTACTTTATCATGAAACAACTAAAGAAGAAGATGTTGAAGAAGAAAGAAATTGAAAAGATCGGTAATGGTTATTACCTCTTCTTTGAAACGCCTCTTTGAATCCTTCACTTAGGGAACTAATATTGGTCTTTGAGGAAGACCAGGACCTCTAGGATTATTCTAGGGAAGTGGAGAAGGGATTTCGGCAGAGGTTTGCCGAGCTTGAGTGCTCAAATTGGTGTGAGGAGGAAGGGGGAGGAGGTTCCCTTTTATAAGGGAGGAGAGGGGCACCTTAGGAATATCTCAAAATATTATTTTATATTAAAGTCAAAATCGGTTTATAATGGTTCCAAAGGGTTTTATTTCGAAGCTAAAGTGGGGATGGGTCGAAATCCTATCATCCAATAGGATTTAGACAAGTTTAGGGTATTATTTTATAATTATCAATTAGATTTAACTCTAAGTTAAATAATTTAACTTTTACTGTGTCTTTTTGTTTTCTTTCACTATATGGTTAATACACTTACTATAACATGCCAAACGAACCCCAAATTGTTTATTATTAATATATATATCCTTATATAAGTCATTTTGCCGAACCATAGATTTTTAGGAATAAAATAACAATTAATAATATAATATTTGATTTAAAAACTATTTTGTGTCAATTTTGACACTATTTGATATATGATTTTTGTGAAAGTCATAACAGAATTATATGTTCAAACCAAGTTGATTAAATCAGAATTAATATATCATAGTAACCTATAAAATTAGTGGAATTCATAAAAAGTCTCAAATTATATTTATTTTGGTGTTTATAACATCAATTATGTCAATATTTCATTAATAAGATAATTACTGCATCATCATTGTGTCATAAATAAATTAAATTATTTAATGTCTAAAAATTACAAATAAAATACCATTATGTAGGAAATCTTTTTAGCTTTCTAATTAATATTTATAGTCGATTTTATCTTATGTATAACCCCATATTAAAAATGGTTTACTTATTAAACTTTGATTTTAACTATTTTAACCCTTCTTTAAATAAATTAATAGTAAATGTCCTAATCTAATCCAAGTGGGCCTAAATGGTCATATTTTATTCATAAGGTTGTTTTTGGTCGAATTACACTTATCCAATAGAATTAGGACATGTGTTAGGGTAATAGTAATATCATATTTACCCTTAGTTACCCTATTTACTATTAACCGCGGTAAAAAAAGTAAAAAGTTACTATTCACCAAAAAATTATTTTTATCTCATTGAACCACATTTTACTTACTGATATCAACCGTGTCTGTCAGATTTTCGAAATTCCATTCACAGAAGCAGTAAAATTAAGTTTTATACAAAATTCAGTTTTTAACCTACCACTTAGTGGTTTCACTATTCATCAAAAATTGAAAGTTTTTAGAAAAATACCAAAATTTCACCCTGGGCTAATTTCGATGTTCTGAGTCCAAAAATTAGGTCCATTTTGAAAAATAAAATTTCTAAAATTTTAAAAGGTGGTTATTACTGTTCATAACAGCTAGTTATAATAATATTTTAATAGAATATTGTTGTTTAGTGAAACTCGGTATTGCGTACGACACACGCTATCGAGGAAGGTTGCGATTGTGTGTAATGCAAGGCAAGTCAAGGATGTGTGTTGTGCAAGCTCCTTTTTGTGTTGCGTACAACACAAGACATTAGTGAAATTAAAAAGAATATTTTTCATAAAATCTTGGGCTGTTACAATGAGGCCTAAAGATTATTGCGGATCAGAATTTTCTACCTGGTCTGACAAAGTTATCCTTACCATTTTGTGAGCATTGTGTTTTGAGAAAGCAACATAGGTTAAAGATTGGGATGTCAATAGCAAGAAGTCAGGAGATCTTGGAGTTGATTGATTCCGATGTTTGGAAAGCATCAGTTATATCCCTGAGAGGAGTAAGGTACTTTGTTTCATTCATTGATGATTATTGCAGGAGATGTTGGGTGTACCCAATCAAAAGGAAGGTAGATCTTTTTGAAGCCTTCAAAACATTCAAAGCGTGGAAGGATCTTGACTTTGGAAAGAAGATCAAGTGTCTGAGGACAGACAATGGCGGAGAATATAAAAGTGAGGAGTTTGATACTTTTTTTTCAAAAATAAGTGATCAAGAGATAGTTCATGGTGGTGTACACTCCTCAGTAGAATGAAGTGGCCGAGCGGATGAACAGAACCCAGTTGGATAGAACAAGGGTGATGCTGAAGATTACAGGTATTTCCAAAACTTTTTGGGCATAAGAAGTGAATACCACCTGTTATGTGATCAACTGAGCTCCTTCAATGGAGATTGAGCTGAAGACACTGATGGAGATGTGGACTGGTAAACCCGCGACAATTATTGGTTACATACTTTTGGAAGTAATGTATATGAAATGTTTAATGACCAAGAAATATCTAAGTTGGATTCGAGATCCAGGAAATGAATCTCCTTGGGGTACGCTGATGGTGTGAAGAGGTATCGTTTGTGGGATCCCAGTGCCCACAAATTTATCATCAGCAGAGATTTCATCTTTGCAGAAGACAAGGTGAAAATGAAAATCGATCAAGACACAGAGAAGCAGAATACAGAAACCACAACAGTAGAAATAGAGGACAAGTCCAAGGAAGAATCAGTTTCCTCTGAAGCATCACCAAGGCACGATGATCAAGTACTTGTTGAGACTAGACCACGAAGGTCAACTCAAGAGAAAAGAGCACCAGTATTGCACTCAGACTATGTCACTGAGAGAAATATTGTGTATTTCTTATTTACAGAGTTTGGAGAGCCATCTTCTTTTGTGGAGGCGACCCAAAGTCCATATGTATCCTCCTAGATTGCAGTGATGCAGGAGGAACATGAATCACTGACCATAACAAGACATGGGATCTTGTTCCATTACCTCGTGGAAGGAAGGATATCAGAAACAAATGGGTCTTTAAGATCAAGTGGGATGGAAAAGACCAGGTGAAAAGATATCGTGCGAGATTGGTGGTCAAAAAATTTTCTCATAAGGAAGGTATTGATTTCAATGAAATATTTTCTCCTGTTGTTAGACTGACGACTGTTCAAATAGTTCTCGGTGATGTGTGCTACATACAACTTACATCTAGAGCAGTTAGATGTGAAAACTGCATTTCTCCATGGTGATCTTGATGAAGAGATCTATATGATCCAACTGGAAGGGTTTTCAGAAGAAAGAAAAGAGAACTTTGTTTGCAGGTTGAAAAAATCTCTGTACGGTCTCAAATATTTGTCGAGGTGTTGGTACAAGAGATTTCATTCCTATATTATGAGCCTTGGATACAACAGACATCATTCAGATACCTGTGCATATTTCAAGGGTTTAGATGGTAATGATTTCATCATTCTTCTGTTTTATGTGGTTGACATGTTGGTTTTAGGCCCCAACAATGATTAGATCTAGGAGAAGAAGGCACAGTTGTCTAGGGAGTTTGATATTAAGTATTTGGGACCAGCAAAAAAGATTCTTGGGATGCAGATTTACTGAGACAGAAATAATGGGAAGATTGGCTATCACAGAAGAGTTAGTTACAGAGTGTCTCGAAACACTTCAACATGAAAGACTGTAAGCCAATTTCTAACCCTCTTCCCATTAATTTCAATTTATCCTCCATGACGAGTCCTAGAAGTGAAGCAGAGAGGATGGGAATGTCTCGAGTACCGTATGCATCAGCAGTGGGGAGTCTAATGTTCACTATGGTTTGTACTAGACCAGACATTACACATACAGTGGGATCATTTAGTCAGTACATGGTGAATCCAGGATGGGAGCATTGGAGCACAATTAAGAGGATCATGAGATACATTAAGGAGACCTCAGATGCTGGATTATGTTATGGAGGATCAGATTTTACTGTCAGAGGATATGTTGATTCAAAATTTTTAGGTGATTCTGACTAGATGAAATCTACTACTGGTTATGTGTTTACTCTTGTAGGAGGAGCTTTGAGCTGTATTTCGAAGTTACAGTCAGTTGTGTCTTTATCCGCGATGGAGGCATATTACATGGTGGCTACACAGGCTTGCAAAGAGGCAATATGGATGAGAAGGTTTTTGGAGGATCTCGGGCATAGAAAAGAGCAGGTTCCATTATTTTGTGACAGTTATAGAACCTTTCACATTACAAGGAATCCATATTTTCATTCCAGGACGAAGCACATTGGTGTACAGTATCAGTTTATCCGAGATGTGGTGGAGGAAGGAAGTGTGGATATACAGAAGATTCATAGTAATGAAAATCTGACAGATTTCCTGATAAAGGCAATTAACTATGATAAGATTAGATGGTGCAGATCCTTGAGTGGCCTCGCAGATATGTGATCAGCATGGTTGGGCAGAAAGAAAGGATGTGTGGAGGTGTTATTGGTTCTCAATCAAATCTTCATGTGGGAGATGTTTCGGCAGAAACATTTCCACAGGACGGTTGCCACCCCCCATTTGTCGAATGGGGTGGGCGAGGCTGATGAGGTGGGTGGAAAAACCCCAGAAAACCTCCAGCATGAGGAGGTGAAGGTAGAGTAGAGGCATTCTATATAAAGGTCTCTCTCCCCTCAGCAAATCATCCCAAAAAAATCATATTACCATATATCATCCTTTTGAATGTGGTATTTCGTGAGGTAGTTTTCCCCATTATTCAAGAGAGATATTATGAGGGTTTTCTCCTGGTAATAATGATGGAGTGTGTACCCACTTTTACCCCATAGTGATCATTCTCTCTTCCTGTGATTTTTTACCCCTTTCATTTTGGGGGTTTTTCTACATTACATCTGGTGTCCCATTTATTTTCGCATTTGCACTTTATTTTTATCTCAGAATTATCGCTGGACAGGTGGGCCAATCATTTATGGTCCTAACAGACTGAGCCAATGGGGGTGACACGTAAATTGGAATGCTATTATTAAGAACTCTATAGAATGATGGTGAGGGTGCCACTTCCTTTCCTAAAAGAGGATGTTCCTGGTGGAGCCCTTGGGAAATAGGTAAAGAGTGGCCTTGAAGATGTTAGTGTGGCTAGAATATGGGAGGCGATGCGAAGATCAGATTCTAACTCTTTACTAATGTGTCCTAAAAATGGAGATAGATCAGATCTGGTAGAGTATGATAGATTTCTATATTAACACAGATTTGAGATACTGAATATTCTTCTAAGAGAATAGTCTGCTGATCCGTGTAGTGGAAGGATCAGAGGGAGTGTCCAATATAATTCCAGAAGGAACGAAAGAGGTGAACCAGTGGCCTATCAGCCCAAAAAATGGGCTACCCGAGTCAATTTTAGGTGCATCACATCTTCCAAAAAGGCCAATGTAGGGATGTCGAACATTAGAAGGTCTTCATCTATGTAGAAATACAAAATCATAGAGGAGTTATAGGGGAATAGGGTGCTAAAGGATATCAGGGAAGATCCAAAGAGAGAATATTTAAATAATAGAGGATGGTTAAAGGTAGGGTTCAAAGCCCGAAAGTGATCAAGGCGATCCAGAAGCAGGTCATGTCATAGAGGGAGTGCCTTTCTAGAGGGTGATGATGCGGCCACTGCCAACCAGGATGAGGCGGCCAAGGATGAAACGATCCATATTTTTTTAATAGATGGAAGTGTGTGAGACTCATTATTTGGAGTGCAGAGAGCCATCTTACTTCATATCCTCTAAAAACAAGAAATCCTACTCTCTATCATTCTTGATGTAATTTCTATAGATATAATATTAGGTGATTACTAAAGTATTTTTGAAATAAATTTTGTACATCCTTATTTGTAATTATTAGGAATCAATGAATGATTTCAAATGGGACCCATATATTCTTCTAGAATGTTGGGAACAAGTTCGTCGGAGAGGGTTTTTGGAAGTAAAAATATTTGTTTTCAAAGTGTGTTTCCTTTTTTTTCAAAGAGAATAAATCAATTAAGTTTGTAAAATTCTTGGTGAATGTGACTATTCTCAGCTGATTTTTTTTAAAAAAATATCATAAGTTTTTTGGAGAACATGTGTTTCAATCCGTATGAAGGAATGGTGGAGTATATATGGTTCCAATTGTATTTAGGATTGATTGCAAAGAAAGATGTTACTGGAAAACTGGGAAGTTATGATGATTTATTTTTAAAATAGGATGATGCTAAAGGAGATAGATCCAATGATAAATATCACAAGAGATGGTTTCTTTATATGAATAAAAATCATTTTATGTGGTTTATCCAAAGTATATTTTAAGGTGGTTCTATTTTCTTGTGTTTTTCATATTTTTGTGTCCAAAAAATTGAGAATGGAAAGATGTTTTTTGGAAAAAGAAGTCGCATACAAGTGGTTTGGAGGTTTTGGAACGATGGATGCAAGTCATATTTCAAAATCACATAATGAAAATATGAAAAAGAAAGAAGTGCGTGCAAGTTAAGGTAGTGGCACACAAGTAGGAAGTGGCACGAAAGAAGTATGTTGCACACAAGAAAGATGTTGCGTGTACGGTGAAATTCCTATAAATTGATGGTTACCCACCTCATTTTTAATGCTCAACACTTAAGAGAAACTTTTAGCTATGGATCACACAAGTAGTAAGGAGTGGCATGCAAGAAAAAGTGGAATGCATGTTTTGAGTTGTGCATAAGCATGGAGTTTCATGTAAGCATTGTGATGCGTGTAAGTCAGAAGTGGTGAACATTTTGTGACTCGCGCAAAAGAGTGGCGTGCAAGAATTAACTGTTGTGAAATTAGCGATGTGTGCAATCAGGGATTTGTGCAGGTAAGGAGGCACACAAGCACAAAGTGGCACGCATGTTGTTTACCCCGTGAGATTCTTACGAGCTTCTGGGTAGGAAAGAGAAGAACTGTTATGAAAGATGAAATTTAATGAATTCGATTAAGAGGCCCCGTAACATTGTGTTACATCATTTTTTCTATAATAAGCACACACTCTATTATATTACTTACATTGTTATACACAAGTTTAAGGGAACATCCTACTCATTGAATTCCACATCAAATGATTTTTATCTAGAAGGTTTTGGTTGTGATTATTTCCGACCATGCCAAGGAATAGCTACTCATATTGATTAGTGAACCTTGTAAATTCATATGTTCTTATGGGTGTGTGTTTAAATAATGTCCAATAGGGAAATAAAACATTAACAGGTGGTGAAGGTTGTTTCATTTATAGGGAAACATAAAATTAAAATATATCTTCGATTAACCCCTCCCCCTCTAAGTGAAACATGAATACATATTGGGAAACATCAATTGGTAACAGGGCTGAAGGTTCCATTTGTTTTATTCTTTGATGAATTTTTATGGGAATTTGTGATGAACAATCGGAATAGCATGAACAATAAGGGGATTTTGACATTTTTTTGGAAATAATTAACATGTCTAAAAAGAAAGAATTATGCATTATCTTATGTTTCTTGGGTATGATGTTCTTGAAACTACAATAGATGGTTTTACTCTTGTTAATGAATAAGTTCCTCTTACCCCTATCGATAAGAAGAATATTGAGAATTATTGAAGAGATAAAAATGCTTTTTCCTCATCACTTTCTGAAAGTGGGTTTTAAAGAGTGAAAGGTGATACCACAAATAAAGTTATTTGAGATAAAATGAAAAATATATAAAGGAAATAAAAATGTGAAGAAGAAAAAACTACTAATATAGATATTGAAGTATGATGATTTTAAAATTGTTGAGTTGATTCTGTTGGGGACTTCATTACTAGGGTAATTAACATTGGCAGCACAATCAGATGTCTTGGTGGAAATTTGGGGGATTCTATTGTTTTTTAAAATATCTTAATAATTCTTCTTGAAAAGTTTGATACTAAATTTTCCATATTGGAAGATATAGACCCTTACACAATATCTATAGAGTATTTTCATAGCACTCTCATCACTTATGAAATCAGAAAGTAGAAGACTATAAAGAGAAATAAAATATGATAGTGAAATGTCTACCAAAGCCTCTATGAATGAACAGAAAAAAAGGCACTTGAGGAAGATCTGGTTGTTGTCATTCTTTCTAAAAACGAGGTATGAAATGTTTTTGAGGAAATTTTATCATTATTTTCTACAAATGTGAGAAGAGTTACAATAAAATATAAATGGAAACTTCCATTAAAGTGTTTTGAATGTGGAGGTGTTTGGCACATTCCAGCTAATTTCTATCAAAGAAAGAGAGATGAAGACTTTGTTGAAGATGAATGAAGGGAAAGAATTTCATGGAAAAAACATGGTGATAAAGATAAATATTTTTATAGAGGGAAGGATAAAAAAGTTAATAATCTAACACCCCTGAATAATAAAGGGTAAAATGACTAAATGATATGGCTCATGTCAACAAGGTGCACCTACCTTTTTGGGAGACTGTCTGATTAGCAGTGGGAAGCTACGAACTGGTTCCAGTCTCAGAGACTTAGGCATCTGAGATGTTTCAAGAAGAGGAAGAGTTATGGACAGGTGAATCTTCAGGGCATTAGATGTGCAAGAGGATCTAGGAGAGCATCATGAGGTGGTGTACATTTCGACATGATACAACCACCCATCTATGTAGTCCCCGTTAGGCTCAAAGAGCTAGAGGGCATGGGAAGAGAGTAGCTGCATGCGGTTAAGGAGTGTGACCCAAGGGCTCTAAGAATGATTTGAGGTATGGAATGTGTCTACTACTAGATACTGTATCAATAGACATAGGTACCAACCATTCCTACCTCCCACGAATCTTTTCCCAGACCTAGAGTTTCCAGTTAAGCTATTGACTTGACCCTTACATCATAAGATACCATTGAATGGAGACTCGATAATCACACTTACACCGATGATGTGATCTGACCCTTGAGGCGAGAGTTTCGATTGGAACCTCTGGGTGGCAGTGTCGAGGCCTTATGACGTTACTTTGGGTATGGACTGGGCAAACACATTTCATACACAGATTGACTATATTAGGAAAAAAGTATGTGATTTATCTACAATGATGGGATGGGGTTTTCCTTGGTCAGTGAAAAGGAAAACTCAGGAAGCACATGATGAAATCATGCATAATAGGGTGTGGTCGATCACTCATGAGTCGTCTAGACATAACCTTGTTCCAGACTTCTCCATCATTTTACCACCACTATCAGCTTTGGAGAAGAAGGGGAAACCCTCTGTGTGGTCGAAGACATGCCTGCAGAGCTTTCAGGAGCTGAGGCAGAGGCTGACTAGTGCCCCAATCATGATGCTTCCAGAGGAAGTTGTAGGGAACATAGTATACTACGACTCATCAGGGAATGGAATCGAGTGCGTCCTGAGGCAACAGCAAGCAGTGATCCCGTATGGTTCTTGGCAGTTGAGACAGCACGAGTAGAACTATGCTACCCATGACCTCGAGTTAGCAGCAGTAGTTTTTGCCTTGAAGATGTGGTGGCACTATCTTATGGGCGAATTTTGTACAATATACTCTGACCACCAGAGTCTTAGGTATATCTTCTCATAGAAAGACCTGAACCTGAGGCAGCAACAATGGCTTGAGTTCCACCATGAGTATGACTTCAAGATAGACTATAATCCCAGGAAGGGGAACATTGTAGCAGATGCTCTCACCAAGAGATCAGGCATTCAACTACTAGGAGAGATGACAGAGCAGCAGACTGCTTTATAGATATCCATTGTGGATAATGATGAAGCATCCTTCCTTCAGTCTCTTACAGATACTCCCCCACTTCTTCAGTGAGTCTGGGAGGCACAGCGTGGGGACACTGACTGTGAGATGTGACGTGATGAAATATCCATAGGGTAGAAGCCTGATGGATTTTTTGAAGATAGGGAGCACGCCATTCTTTTTAGAGGACATATCTTGGTAATAGTTGCACTTCAGGAGGAAGTGTTGAGGGAGTTCCACACATCTCCTCCAGTGGTACATCTAGGAGTGGTGAATATGTACCGGGACCTCCGACGACAGCACTGGTGGCTGGGAATGATGAAAGCAGTGGCGAAGTTTGTCTTTCGATGCCTCATTTGTCAGCAAGTGAAGATGGATCATCAGATACCAGCAGGCTTGGTTTAGCCTTTAGAGGTCCCAAAGTAAAAGAGGGATGAGATATCCATGGACATCGTGATGGGTCTTCCACGTACATCCAGAAGATGGAGACCTCTGGAGTTCGAGGATGGCGACCACATATCTCTATGGGTCTCACCTCAAAGAGGTCTACAGAGATTTGGTTGAGGCAGAAAGTTATCTATGAGGTTCATCGGACCTTTATAGGTCATTAGCAGAGTTGGTGAGGTGACTTACCGCTTAGATCTTCTACCTCAGTTTCACCAGGTACATGATGTCTTCCTCGTATCCCAGCTGAGGAGATACGTGCACGGCCCTTCCCACATCATTGGTCATGGAGAGCTGGTCATTGACAATATGGAGACTTTCACGATGGTTCCAGTGGGGATTGAGGATCGACATGAGTGGGTACTGCATGTACATTCGATACCTTTGGTGCGTGTTTACTGGCAGTACGAGAACATTTAGGAGAGCACATGGGAGTGGGAGGCTCCGATGCATTCTCAGTAACCCCATTTGTTTCTTCAGTGTGAGTTCTAGATTTCAGGAACATAAATCCATGAGGTGGGGAGAATGTAAAGACCCAGAAATTCCATGGAACTTTTTTCCTTAAATTCATGGGAATTTTATGAGTCCGCAGTTTCTGACGGCGCGTGATTCCGAGGCCCGGAGTTCCCAGAATGATCTGTTGATGTTTTGTTAAGCTTAAATTAACACGCATATACAACTTCCTTGAAAACGTGAAATAACACTTAAACAGTTACTCGGATCAGAAATCTTAGGCCATCGTTGCATTTACGATGGTATGTTTACCCTAAGCGTGACATAAGTTTAGTTGGTGCATGCCTCCTATGAGAAAACCCAAAAATGGAATAACCGTAAATAAAATAATAATAAAGTTTTTTTATTTTTCATATTCTTATGACTCAAAAACGGTAACTCAGATTAAAAATATATGACCACCGCTAAACTCATGACGGTAGTCATTCTTTAAGTAGATACTAACTCGGGTCGAATAGGGCCACTATATAATGTAAGTTTTTGGCCGCAAATAAAATAATTAAGTGAAAATTATTTTATTGTAAAATTGATACCATTTAAACGGTAACTCGGATTGGAAATCCGATGGTACTGTTGGGTTAGTTGGGGTGTGTTTCACCTAGGCAGAGCCTAACCTCGACCGTAGTAGGTCAACGATTGTCGTTAATAATTTTCCAATCTTTTTTTTCGGGGATGTTCAGTAAAGGTGCGAGCGACATTTTATATATTTTGAACCGATGGTCGGAATTGAAATCTGAGGGCAACGTTGAACTCACAGCGTTGGTATTCAATTAAGGATACCTTCATTGTAGTTTTGTTTTATTGATATTGGAAGTTAATTTTTGGGGTTACTATGTAAATTAAATAAAAATATGTCTAGCTTATTTTTATTTGAGTGGTGGTTTAATCCTCCAAGGGGAGGTTGGAGGTGGGTCCCACCCACGCATAACCTCCCATGGGAGGATATTATGTGGTAGGGTCCACATGAGCTTAGACCCACTTATCCCCCATTTACCCCCCCCATTAACTTTCCTTTATTAATTTGACACCCCTCTTCATTAATTTGAATTATTCACCTTCCTCCCCCAAATTAATTAAGACAACTTCACCAAATAATTATGTGAAGTAGCGTAATTTAATTTGAATCTTTTAAAATTATTTCCAATAATAAAATAATAGAGAATCCTATTATTTTATTTTTTTTGTTGGAAACATTCATTTGGTGGTGGAAATTTAAGAGGTCTTGGGAGAATCCTTGGAGAATTATCCTCTCCAATGAAGAACCATCGCCCACGAAGAATGCCTCCTCCTTCCAACGATGAACGTGAAGAACGCCAATGACATCCTCCGTTCATAGACTTCTTTATTTTATGTCTTATTCATCTTCAACCAGGGAAGGAATGGAAAGTCACTGCCCGTGAAGAATGTCGCCAACGACGACGTCATCTCCTCCCGACATCAATGGAACGATGCCGCCCTCCCATGACTTGTCGAGCGATCACCGATTACAAAGTAGGGGTTATCTTTATGTATGAATTTAACCTCCATTATACATCGTTAAATTTGTGGAATGGTGTTCCAAATTTTATCATCGTAACGAGTAGGGTTCAGACCACACATAACGGCCCGAACCTCCCCATTTGTTGGTTCTTGATTGATGACGATAGAGGTGGTCCACACGACGACCGACAATGAGATGGTCGCGAAGAAAGTCTACGGCGCAAGGCCGCTGGGTTACCCCAAGGGCGCAACACCGCCGTGACTCACAAAGAATCGAGTCGTGGTTAGGCGGGCCGTGGCGGTGCCGAGGGGCGCGGTGTCGTCGCACCATGCCGGAAAGAAGAGCTGCCGCGGTCGGACGACAAGCGGGACGATGTAGCGCCGCGCGGTGGAGCTGGAGGCCGTGGCCAGGCTGAGCTGTAGAGGAGGAGGCACAGCACCGTCAGGCCACGCGGAGGCTAGCTTAACCATGGCACCGTCGCGCCACGGTGGAGGAGACAAGGGTGGACGGTTTCTCTGAACCCCGCTGTGCGCTAAACTGAACTGGTGCCCAACGCCAGTCAAGCCATGCGGGCAATCCAGCAGGGCCGGCTGCGGCCTGTCCACCCTTGGCTGGGCTGCCCTTGGTCGGGCCACCCCGCAGTCGGGCCGCCACGGGCTGAGTTTCCCTTCGACCGAGCCACCATGGGAAGGGCCACCCTCAAGACGGGTCGCGCCTTCGGGTCGGGCCGTTCCTTCGAGCCAGCTCGCGCCCTCGGGCAGGGCCGCCCCTTTGGTTTGGCCCGCTCCCTTAGTCCGGGATGCCCACTCAGGCATGGCCGACCACTCGGGACGAGCCGTACCCGCGGACCGGGTCAGACCCCAGTTCAGACCATGTCAGGCCGGGTCAGTCTGACTTGGTCGGACTAGACCTGGACCCGCTATGGTCATTGACACATGTTGGCCCACATCATGGGATACGAGTGTCCGGCCGGGATAGAATATCGTGGTGCCTGTAGGCGCCGTGCGACGGAGGAGCCGCAGCCTGCAACCCCGGGCCGCTCTACTGGGTGAACTGGTCAGGCTGAAGGACCACAGCACCGCTAGGTGCTACACAGAAGCGAACTGGGGTCCATTTTGCGGGCGGCACGCGCTGGGAAGAACCAGCCGACTATGGTCTTCCAGGCAAGAGGGGCGGCGTCGCTTGGCGGCGCTGGCCGAACCGAACCGGCCTGCTCCACGGGACGGGTTCGCTGGTGGGTTGCACCCCACCGGGCCAGGACGACCCCCCATCTGGGTCGGACCTTCCAAACCGGGTTAGCCTGACCCCCAGTTGGATCATACCCGCCAGCCCACTGGGCTTGACGGGTCCGGCCTGTTTTGTTTAAACATGAATATCTTCTAGACCGTGCGTCTGATAGACGTGTTGTCTGCGGCACTGGGACCCTTGAGATGAGGCGGTCCTTTTTGAGATACTCTAATTGAGTTTTGGATGACTTTGGAAAACATCCGGGATTGGATTGAGTGTAAATTCAATCGGGCCCATGGAATAGAATAACCAATAACTCTTAGATCGTGCGTCCGATTGATGCATCGTCTATCGCGTTGGGTTTGTTTTGATGAGATGGAACATTGGGATACCTCATCTCAGGACTTCGTGATAGTTAATATATCAGCCCCTTTGCTCGAGGAGCGGACCCTCCCGGAATCGAGCATGCTGTGTGCGAAAACCTTAGAGCTGGTTGTGACTACGACTACTACTGTACTGGAATCCTCCATGGGTTTGACGATGACGATTACTATACCAGAATCCTTTGTGGGTTCGGCAGGTATGACTTATGTTCCTGTATCCTATGTGGGTCCAATAGAATAGCTGGTCTTATATCCTGTGTGGGTCCAACAACTCAGATGAATTATAGCTGGTCTTATATCATGTGTGGGTCCGACAGCTTAGCTGGTCCTGTATCTTGTGTGTGTCTGACAGCTTAGATGATCCAGTTGCTACATCTGAACATCTATATCTCTCTCTACTATTGTGGCATACCTGTGTGAGTTGAGTCATGTCTTTTAATCATTATCATCGTGGTGATTTAATTTACTTCCTTTGTGGATTTTGGTTTGTCCTTGGGCTCGAGAGTTAGAGCTGGACCGAGATTGGTGACTTAGGTATATGTATGGGCATATACCTAAGTTGGGTTGGTTGATACTTCGTGATTATAACTTTCTTCTTTTGTTTATCCTTAGTGGATATTGTGAGAACATTCGGGTCTCAGGGTCGCTACTAAGTATCGTTATACTCACCCCGGCACGGGCGATGCATGCACCTCATTGTGTTAGATGTAGATGACAGACAACGCTGATAGAGGCTGAGAGTGCCACAACTGGACAGTACCCAGAGGTGGACCCTGCGACGAGTCGACACATGGATGAGACTGATGAATGTGAGTGCTGAGGTGGACATCTGTACCTACCCTTGAGGTAGGAACCCCAAAGGACGTTCCAGGAGATGCTCTTTACTTTCATTTGTTTGTCCATTTTTACTTGTACTTGTTGTTCAATTGGGTTTATATACTGGCCCATTTACTTTCCAGTACACTTTTTTGTGTTCAGTTTTACTTATTGTTTACCTCCTGTTTCATACTCTATTGTGTTTATTAACTTTTATAAAGGTAATGCCTTCCCCGAATAGGGATTTACGCCTTTGGTGTTAGTCTCCATCCCCTGGCCTAAATAAGGCGGGCTTGGGGTAGTCTCGGCACGGTCCCCGAGGACGGGTCCTGACAAATAATGTCTAACAGAATAAGATTTTTTCTAATGTTGAGGAAGAAAATGATTGTGAAATAGAATCAACAAAATCATTTTTCTTAGAAATTTGGAGAAATAACCTTTTTTAAAATAGTGATTAAGGATTATTTCTGAAGTAGTAGTTCTGAATAATAAGACACCAAACTTGAATCCCATCTAAAAGAAGATTTGACGAATGTTTGAGAAATATTAGAAGGATTAAGAAGGAAAGCAAGAAGCTATCAAATCAAAATTCCTCATTAAAGAATCTAAAATATATTCTTGATGAGAATTTCCATATATTAAAATATATTGATGATTTAGTGAATTGTCTTGAGAAATAAAATAATTGTAATGAAAATCTTGAAGTTATGTTGAAGGAGAAAGAAGAATAGATATAAAATTTCCAAATAAAATTCTAAAGAAGGACAGAAATGTACAAGTTTCAAAAACTCTATCTCTGATGTTGGGGAATGTTCTTGTAAGGTTGATCCTAATAAGGATAGAAAAAATTTAATTTAAAATGTTGAGAAGAAAGCTATAATTATTTATGTGAATAAAAAATCTAGAAATGTTATGTATGTGTAAAATGTTAACAAAGTTTATAATTCAGATTTTTCTAAACATCCTATGTCTGGAATTTTTTTTATTTCTTCTGGTACTAATAAATTTGTAAATAATTCTGAGTAGAAGAACAATGTTTGGTTTAGAAGTTTTAAGAAAAACATACTCACAACACAATTTAATCTGAAAACATTAGTGGAAAATACTCTTTTTATAGATATTGTTTGTATTGTGGTGGATTCAGACATACAGAAAATATGTGATAGTTCAACAAAAAATATCACTAATATTCCATAGGTTATGGATGGAATGGTTTTAGGTTAAGTCAATCCTCTCAGAAGAAAAATTTTGTGAAGGATGTGCGGACGAAATACGAGAAGGTTGGTGTGAAAATTGAGAATAGGTTCCAACCAAAAGAAACTATTTGTAAAATATGTGAAAACCCTATAATTCATGCTAATGGATGTCTTTTTTTGTTACCATAACAAAAATAAGTACCTTAACAATCCTCAAGATGTGTAGGTGAAGAATGAAAGTAAAGAAGAAAATGCTCTCGTTGTTGAACCCACTTTAAAAGGTATAAGGGAGAACTAACTTATATTCTTGATAGTGGTTGTTATTCTCATATGACATGAGACATAAATATGTAAAGTATGGGAAATAATACATAGAATGAATGGTGGAATATGGAAATGATGAATCCTTGAGAATCAAATGTGTTGGATCATCCATCATTGAGAATAAAAAGATGAAATCCAAGGAAACTTTTTATATTGATTGTTTGAAACACTATATAGTGAGTGTTTCACATATTTTTGAAAAAGGTAACAAAGTTATCTTCAGGAAAGATTTTTTTTTTGTGAAAAGAGATGAAGATGGGAAGATAGTTACAGGAGGAAAATGTACAAATGTTAACTTGTTCCGAGGTGGTGAAATACAAAAATCTTGTTAAATGAGTATGGCGGAAGAAAATCAATTGTGGCATAAAAAGCCAGTACACATGTGTGACAGTAACATGAGCATGTTATCAAAGAGAGAGAGTGTTCGAGATATTTCAGATATTTCATGAATAATATATTGGTGTTAAGCTACTTTTCAAAAGGGGATAATTAAAAATTCTATGCATAAGAAAGTAGACATTTGTTCAAAAAGACCTCTGGAACATAGTTCTTATGATATATTTGGGGAAATGAGAAAAGTAATAAACAACTTGATATAAGTGATTCATCACCTTAATTGATGAATTTACTCACATTAGTTGTGTTATGTACATGATACATAAGTATGTTGCTCTTAAAATATTTACAAGATTGAGAAGGAAAGCTAAGAAGGATTGTGAGTATTCAGGGAAGAAGTAGAAAACCAATAATGGTGGTGAATATAATAATAGAGATTTTTTAAATAATATTGAGATGAATGGAATTCTACATGAGTTCATTTCACCATAAACACCTCAAAAAATGGGGGTTTTGAAAGAAAAAAATAGAAGTCTGGTGGAAGTGGGGTGAACTATGTTACTTGAACAAGTTCTTTCTCATTATTATTGGTGGAAAGCCTTGAGCAATGTTGTGTATATTAAAAATAGATGTTTCAATTGATCATGTCTATATATGACTCTATATGAAATGTTTTATGGAAAAAAATCCAAGTTTAAAACAATTAAGAGTTTTTGGGAGTCCATGAATTATAAAAAGGAAAGGGGAAAACCATGGATAGTTTTAGGAATGAGGTGATGATGGAAATTTTGTTAGATATGATCCAGAATAAAGATGATACATATGGCTCAGCAATGATAATGGAATAATATTTTTTTTCTACTGATGTAAATTTCATTGAAAATGATAAGAAATAAAAGTAGACTTATACTGATATGGATGTTGATAAGGATAAGGAGAGTTTCTTAAAAAATCTGATAATATTGTAGAGAATGGTAATCATACTCAAGATGAAGAATTAAACTCATCTATTTCAAGTGATGAGGATGAAACTAAAATAGATCATCCTAGCACAAGGAATCAAGTGGAGTCTCAGAAAATTATTGGTGATCAACATAAGATGGTTCAAACCATAAAAACATCAATAGTTGTTCTACACACTTCCAAGTAATTGGCAGTCAAGCCGAATGATGTAAATGAGGATTTAGAGAATCTAGAATGGGTTTTGGCAATGAATGTAGATCTGGATTATATAGAAATTAATTATAATTTGGAAATCCTACCCATTCCAGATAACAGAAATGTTATTGGTACAAAATGGGTTTTTTGGATCAAGCTAAACGAAGAGGGTGAAGTGATAAGGAAGAAGGAAAGATTAATATGAAAAGGTTATTCAAAAATTCAAGGTGTTGGTTTTATGAGACATTTTCTCTAGTTTAAAGGTTATAAATAATCAGAATATTTTTTTATATTGTTGCATAATTAGGGTACAAATTTATTCAATTGGACCTGAAGTCAGTATTTTTTAATGGGAATCTTGATGAATATGTTTACATTGAACAACCTTGTGTATTTGTTGTTGGTAAAGATCAAAGTCATGCGTATAGGTCGAATAAATCCTTGTATGGGGTAAAACATGCTATGGGTTCATGGTACACCAAATTGGATACATGTTTAATGAAAATGAATTTTAGGAAAAAAATGATTTGATAGATATCACTACATCAAATAAGGTCAGGATTTTTTTATCATCACAATTGTTTATGTTGATGAAATTATATTTTTTGGAAATGTTGAACCATTTTGGGAATGATATTATAGAGAGATGAAAAATTTATATGATATGTACATGCTAAGAGAAATGAAATACTTTTTTGGCACACAAATTTTACAAAATAAAAACACATTTTTTATTCTCATGAAAATTATGCTAAGGAACATATTAAAAATTTTTGAATGAAAGATTCGAAACAAGTTTCCCTACCAATATTATTGTGAATCATATTTTCTAATGATAGGTAAGTAAAAAAATTTATTAGAAGGAGGTTCAAAAATTTATTGGAAGTTTGTTATATTTAACTAACTGAAGACCTATCATTGTTAATTATATTAGCTAATATAAAAGATTTAAAATTGATTCTAAAGAATCAAATTTCATTTCTAGAAAATGAATTCTTATATATATAAATGAAACATAAAAGTTTGGAATTACGTATGACATCTTAGAGAGTATTGACTTGTTTGGGTATTTTGATGCTGATTGGGTAAGAAATATTGATGATAGAAGATCAACATCTAGTTAAGTTATCTTTATGGGGAAAATCATTTTAGTTAGCATACATAAAAACATAATTCAGTAACTATTAACATGGATGACACTCATTATGTTTCTACCAATTGTGATTCTACACAACTTATGTGGATGAAAACCCAGTTGGAAGACTTACTTATTGAAATATAGTTACCCTTTCTCTTTGGATGTGACACTCAAAGTGAAATTAATCTTACAAGTAATATAGTACAATATTATAGTTCAATACATATTGACATAAAGTACCACTTCATCAAAGAGATTTTAGAGATGAGTGAATTGATGCTGGAGTATATTCCTACATCACAACGAGATGCTGACATATTTCCAAAACCTTTACCAAAGGAAATATTTTATAAATTGATGTCGAACGTGGGTGTATAACCTATATCTCACCAAGTATGAGGTATATGTTTCTATCTCATATCTCATCTTACCCTTGCATATTGTTTTAAATGGAGAGGATTATTTCATTAATCAATCCTTCTGGAATCATGCATAAATGGGGAGTTTTAGGTAAGCTATGAATCTATCATATATGTGTGTGAACTATTCTATATAATTGTTGGTGTGGTTGTAGGAAAAAATATTTTTTTATTCTCGAAATGATGAAGAAGTAGTTAAAGATGAGTATGAATGCCAAGGTAGATGGCTGTAGAATAATTATTTTCATATTTTGGAGAAGATTGAGAAAGAAATACTGAATATATTTCAATAGTTAGTAATTTTAGAGAGCATGGTCTTGTTTTAAAAAATTATTGTTTCCTACAATGATTTAGATCATGTATGATTAGAATTTTTTATAAGTAATCCATATCTAGAGGTTACAAAGTTTAGTGATATGTGAATCCTGGTTCGCAATAAAATCAAAATGGGATATTTTTGGGACTGAGTTGCTAGAGATGGTTTATGGAAGTAAGAAAGGTTTTTTTCAAAGAGTTATTTATTTTTTTTTGTGAAAAATAATAAATAAATTCACTTTATAAAAGTCTTGGTTAATATGATAATCCTTTGATGATTTGTATTTCATAAATATAATAATTTTTTTGTATAACTTGTGATGCAAAACTTTTGAAGGAATGAAAGTGTACAATTGGTGCCAATCATATTTATGTTTGATTGGAAATAATGATGTCGTTGGAAGACAAGGAAGTTAAAATAATTTTATTTGAAATTTTCATGATGCTAAAGTTGTTTTTATCAAAGGATAAATATCACAAGAGATAGGTTTTGTGACATTACCGCAAATCAGTGTGAGTGGTTTTGTTGAAGCAGATTGTAAGGTAGTTTCATTATCCAGTGTTTCCCAAATTTTTGGGTCCAATAATTTAAAAATGGAAAGAGGTGTTTTTAAAAGAGTAATTTGTAATAAAGTGTTAAGGTGAATTGGAATTTTGTTCACATTTCACATTTCAAGATCATCCAATCAAAATGTGAAAAAGGAAATAAGAGCATACATGTTAATGTAGTGGTGTGCAAGTAGAAAGTTGCACAAAAGTAGTAACTTTTGTGCATGTAGAAAGTTTTTCACATGGTGAAATGCCTATAAATTGGTGGCTACCATCCTCATATTTATTTATCATCACTTATGTTAAAATCCATGCTCTAGATCATGCACTTAGTAGAGAGTGATGAACAAGTAGAGGTGGCACACATGTTTTGAGTTGTGTGAAAGTAGGGAGTTTCATGAAAACAATATGTTGCGTCTAAGTCATAAGTTTAGAAAAAGATGTGAGTTTTACAAAAGAGTGGTGCAAAAGATGTCAGTTGGTCCCCATGAAGGGAGACACAAAATCAGGGAGGTGTGAAAGTAGGGAAGCACAAAAATATGGAGTGGAATTCATGTTCTTTCCACCAAGAGATTCTTAGCAGCTTCTAGGTAGGAAATAGAAAAATTGAATTGAAATTTAAAATTTGAGGAATTGGATCATGAAACACAGTAACATTGTATTGAGTCATTTTGTTCTGGAAGAATCACACACACATTTGGATTGTTTACATAGTGTTATACGAGTTCAAGGGGTCATCTTACTTGTTGTATTCGACATCAAAGGATTTTTTTCTAGTGGATTATGTGGTCATGATTACTTACTACCATGAAAAGGACTAGATACTCATATTGATTAGTTCACCTTGAATATTATTGTGTTCCAATGGGTGTTTATTTAAATCGAGTTTAGTAGGGAAATAAATCATTAACATGAGCTGAATTTTTTTTCATTAGAAATGAAACATGATAGAAAGATATATAACTAGTTCACCCGTCCCCCTATTAAGGATATTTGAATATTTGTTGGGATACTTAACATTAGAGGTTTTTAGAGGGTTTATAGCAATTAAAAGTAAAATAAATTTGATTTAAATATTCCAAATATTACTCTTAACAAAAAAACGTTGTATGTTATCCATTCATGGGATCAAGATTTGTCAATAAAAACATCTCTCTCATGAATTGGGCACATTATCCTTGAAAGAGAAAACTATTGAGGAAGTGATGACCCATGTTAAGTGATGCTTGGGAATAGTTTAGGATTTATGTTCACTATTCATCACTTATAGAGGTTATATGTTGATATGAGACTCTTATAGGTCTTAGAAAAATTGAAATAACAAGACACATGTACTACATCATTCTAGGTCATCTAACTGAATGTATTTTAAAAAATTTCTCACTTTACATGTGTATGAGACATATCGAAGTTGAAAGTCTATATATACTTGACCGACCTCCACTACCGATGGATCATACCCCATTGAGAAAAGATGTACATGTGACTCTTATGGTCCATGAACACCATTAACCTCTCACCCAAACGATAGTTTCTCCAACATCATAAGAAATTTGAGACCATAAATAACTATATTTTGTGATTAAGATAATTCATCTAAGGTAGTACTAGCTATTTAGATCTATAAGAAACCCCTCTGTCTTCCTGCTTTAGAAATTCTCATCGTCTAACTCTAGATGCATCATAGTACAACGTATAAGTCGTACCTAGAACAAGAAAAATGAGGATAGGTGTTAGGGTCATCATTCCCTTTATCTATTAAAAATATATCTTATAAGAATCATACCAAACAGAATAACCCCTTTCTTGGTCATCTTGTGCATTGGTTATTCTAAACAGGAGATGTCCGGGATAAAAAAATGATAATAAACTATTAATCTTAGAAAACTAAAGTATCGAATACATTATTAGGCTTCTCTCAAGATATGATGGTTGAATATTTTATGGGTCAACTAACACTCCAGTCACCTATATGAAATGTCCAACAAAGTGAACTTTATAAATCCAGGAATGACATATGGTTAGATTTTTTTTATGGATGATGCTCTCCCAATGAATGGAAGATGATGTCATGATGTTGGTCCAGATCATCCGCTGACTTGGAGTACCCTAATATGTCAAAAAAAAAAAAACCAACCAAATATTATTCTATAAAAGGAGGAATGATATTTTTCATCATGTCCATGAATACATCTATTTTGTTTTTATAACTATGTGGAATTATTATGAATTCATACAATCCATACAAGCTCTTAAAAGTATTCGGATGTATGTCTGACGATCTCACTATCAAATTTTGGAATTCTGATCTCAAATTTATTTTAAAGAATGTCATATATCCTCTCAGCTAATATAAGACATAATTTATTCTTGGATGAGGATACCAATTCATATACATCATCTGATTAAATATTGGATAATCCAAACATGAGTACAAAGTCCCATAAACCTTGTTAGAATAAATATCAGGAGAACTTCATGGATTTGTACATGATAAAATGATACCTTTAGCTTATAGTTCTTCCAAATGAACCTTTAACTCACAAAACACTACTGGATCCATCCAGTAAGGGGGAATAGATTGTTTCTCTACTTCCATAACCAATACGTTCATGAACTCAATCAATCGCTCGAGGGGTAAGCCATATAACTCATCAAGAAAGAAAACATGAAAACAGACTACCATTATATGAAAATTATACTAATACATTCAACTATAATCCCGATCAATACCTAATATTTGATCCCTAAGAAAATCAAATTTTCATAGAATTGGTGATGCAAGACTATCATGAAGCTCCCAATCACCTTGCTCAACAAAACAGACTCCTTCAAGAGATAGATAGCTAACTATCCTCATGAAATAGTCGATATGAGTAAAATATATGACAAATAAATCTACATAAATACTCAAATTGAAGCCTATACTTTATAAAAAAATGGATCCAAATATAAACATTGACAAAAAATTTATAAATAACATTCCTTGGAAGATTTGATATTTTTTTACTGCACTCACAACATTGTATTAATGTTAAAAAAACCATCCAATATTTACACAACCAATCCAAATACTTTTCCATAAAGGGAATATATAATGGAATGTGATGATAATGTATCAAACAAAATGTAAGAAAGGTTAAATGATATAAGATTCACATTAATGACGGTAGAAGGTCCTGCATCCAAACTAGCAGTAGTATACTCAATAGTGTGAAATTAACATTCCCCTCTACCTTAGGCTCTAGATTGTCTCCACTAGGATATTCCCTTTTAAATATACATACACTCTTGTTCTGGGGTACCTTGTCCCCTACCTTGACCTAAACGTCTTGTGGAAGTCTAGTTACCAGTATTTAGAGGGGTAGTTGTGTCCTTCCCATAAACTGGTAACTATCCTAATCCCCTTCCACTACATTTTTGTTTCACATACCTAGAAATCTATAATAGGTTACCCAAAATACTATAAGAATGGAACTATGATGTAGGGTACGACTATTGAAGCCTCTTGTTGAAGAATTTTCCATAATGATATAAATGAAACATAACAATATTCTGAAATGGTTTCCCACAACCATTTCTGCTCTACCCATTGTTCCCTAGGCCCTAAGTATCATAAAAAATTTTATTTAAACTTGAATATGAGCTATATGTTAAAGCGTAAGAAATAGTATGGTCTCTTGTCATGGACTCTCTCAGATTCCATTTTGTGATGAGTTCTTAATTCATCAAATTAAGAAATTTAAAGAAGAGAAATACATTTACCTTTGACCTAATATCATAGATAATACCATCCTAAAAATTCTACACCTGAAGAAATCAACAAAATCTAAATATGGAACAATGTTATTCAATATTTTGAAACATCATAAATTTTCCATCTTTAACATTTCCTCATGTGTCAGGTTCCTGGATTCATGACCCTTCTCATCCCTCAATGTCTCTGAATAGAAGTGGATTAGAAGTTTCACCCCTAATTAGTTCAAAGAGAACTCATATTTCTACCCATAATGTTCTAGAATATCCCCACCAATGCTTAGTAGTTGCACAAAACATGTAGGCATCATGTTTCAACCTCTTATCTGTTGGTGTCTTGAGGTGGTTAATGATCATCTAGACTGACTTAATCCAGAACATGGCTACCTGGGGTCTCCAACCCATTTGAACATAGTTTAATGTAGTAGCTAAGACTATCATATAATCTCAAAAATCTATGTAATAGTGTGAATAGAATCCATCTTCATGGATCGCATAACCCCCATGAAGCTTCTAGGAAGCTGAACATCCATTTAATCCATATAAGTTATATGAGACTATAGTTTTGCTGTGTTAGGAGTTTCTTGATTACCACTCCCTTTACACATAATTATAATATTACAAGGGGGAATTTTATCTCTAAGTAAAACATGATCCTTAATATACTATCTAAAAACATGGTCATTCGCAACAGGTGACAATAATAGGGATCCACTTGCTCATATTCTGTCTAAACATGGATTACAAGTGTTTTAACATCACATAAAAGTTAATTCACTACATTTATCAAATATAATAGTGATCTCATATCACATTTAATCAAATAAAAAATATCACATGAAATTAATATTTAGATTTCAAAAACAATTCATGTCAATATATACCTCATCTGTTCATATAATGATACAGTCATACTCATCCCTCGTTATATCAGGACATGAGTATAAATGTAAAGACCTGTAAATTTCAAGGAAATTTTTTTCTTAATTTTCTTTGGAATTTTACAAGAGCGCAGTTTCTGACGGCACCTGATTCCGAGGCCCGGTGTGCCTGGAATCATTTTCCGAAGATTGGCTGGGTACGTTCAGTGAACGGAAGAGCAGGTTTTTATAACTTTTGAGCCGGTGCCCGGAATCGAATTCTGAGGGCACCGATGAAATCGCAGCACCGGTATTCGCTTAGAAATGCCTCTTTCGGAGTTGCGTTTGCTCGGGTGTGGTTTTTAATTTTCGGGCTTAAAGTTGAGAAATAAAATAATTTTGCGACAACTTTATTTTATTTCGCTTAAGCCACTTGGAAGCCACTTGAAGCCACTTAAAGGCGGCTTGAACTGAGTTGAAGCGGATAGGATGCTCTCCAGAAATATCCTACCCCCCTTGGTAGGATATTTGTGAGGTGGGGCCCGCACGAGCCCCACCGTTTCTTTCCGCTAAGAAACGCACCCGCGAAAACCCGTCTTAATGAAAGTCAACTGACGCGTTTCTTAAAATCTTAACAAACCATTTAATTGGGCGGTTTATTTTGTGAATTAAGTGGGCTGTTTCTTTCTTTGAATTAATTCAACGAATTGATGGAATGTTTCTTAACCAGTTTTCAAATTCGTTGGCGTAATAATAAAATAAGGCCAACGCTCGACCTCTGGTTATTTGTGCTTTGAGAAGATTTGAGAGGACCCTCGTATCTTCTTCTCCCTTGCGAAGAACGCGAAGAACGCGAAGAACGCGAAGAACGCGAAGAACGCCGAACCCGGAAATCGACGACGCTTCCGTCTGAGACGTTCTTCCATGCTCCGATCTCCGATCACCGTCCGTTTGAGGTGAGTGATTTCGGATTTCCTCTCAAGGTTCTTTTCTTTTGGTTTTAAACACAGATTTAATTATTCATAATTTAAATCTGTTGTTCTTGGTCCGTTGAGCTCGCCGACTCAACGCTGGATTCCGCGACGACGCGATGCCTCCCTGCGACGACGCGACGATCCCTCTCTTCCGCGACGAGCTTTCCCGCGAAGAACGCACGCGCGGGACGATCAGCGAGGTAGGGATTTATTTTGGGATTTACCCCTTTTTTTAATTATTCCCGTATGTGTTTCATTAAAAAGATAATGAACCGGTTTCAAACGAACAATTTTATTTAATTAAAATTTTCGGTTCATGTGTGAACAAAATTCTCCCGTTGTTTATCCTTAACGCAGAGGGTGCGGGAAAAACGAACATGGCCCGACGACCCTCCGCCGTTCTTCATTTTGTGCGGATTTGACGGGCGATGAGGGAACGTACCGCAACGGATGTTTGACGATCCCACAGTGAAGAATGAGTCTCGAGAGGATCAATGGCGCAGATGGGAAGAGAATCGGACCACCAGAGCAATCCCGGTGGACCATGGAACTCGCCGGCAGCGCGGGCCGCCGGCGCGGCGGCGCCCCGGCGCGCCCCCGGACAGGCCGCCGCGGCCGCACGGGTCTGGTGCCTTCGGACGCGGCTGAAGCCGCGTCCACGACACAGCGCGGCCCCACGTGGGGGGCCGCGACACCACCAGGCCGCGGGGGCGGCGACCCGCGTGCCTCGTCCATTCGGCCGACTCCCGGGGGGGGGGGGGGGTCGGGCCGGGTCGGCCCGGGCCCGTACCCCCCGTCTTCGGACGGTTTTCGTTCAAACGCCCGTAACTTGAGCTACGGGCCTCCGAACGACGCACCGTCAGCGGCAACGCGATCCTTGGATCGAGACGGTCGTTTCGGTATACTATACTCAAGGTGCACCTCTCTTTTCGGGAGCCTATGTAGTTAAAACTCCGTAGTTATGCGTGCTTGTCCTAGAGCAGTGATCAGGATGGGTGACTTCCTGGGAAGTTTCCTAAGGTGGGTGTGAGACGGAAAGGCCAATAACTAACAGACCGGGCGTCCGATTGACGCGCCGTCTATTTCGTTGAATTCCTCTAAGTGAGGCGGATCTTTTGGCATACTCCGCCCGAGGTTTTGATGCAGGTGGAGTACGGTCGGGTTGGTTTTTCCTTAAAAACCAACCGGGCCCCTGGGACGAAAAAGCCAATAAGTCTCAGACTGGGCGTCCGATTGACGCGCCGTCTGCGACGTTGAGTTCCTATTGTCGATACGGATCTTTTGGATACATCAACTTCGGACTTTGTGTCAGTTGATGTATCAGTCTCTCGGCTCGTGGAGCGGACCCTCCCGAACGAGCTTGCTGTGTGCGGGAACCCTAGGCTGGCTGCGACTGCTACTTCGACAGCGACGACTGTGCAGAGATCCTCAGTGGACTGCATCGACGACTGTACAGAGATCCTCCGTGGACTCCGACGACGATCGTGCAGAGATCCTCAGTGGACTGCGGCGACGACTGTGCAGAGATCCTCAGTGGACTGCGACGACTACTGCACTCAGTGATCCTCCGTGGATCAGTGCTACAGGTCCTGTGTGGGCCCGATCCTGTGTGGGTCCGCGCTCAGCGGTTCTGTGTGAGCCAGCGCCTACAGGTCCTGTGTGGGCCCGATCCTGTGTGGGTCATTGCGGGGGTTAGTTACCTATCGATCCTTTGTGGGTCCGACGACTTAGATGGATCAGTGATCATCTTTATCGTCATCCGAAAAAGTATACCTATGTGAGATGAGTCTTTCATTACTCTCCTTTGTGGATTGTGTTGAGCTATCCGGTGTGGATTTACTGTTTACTCTCCTTTGTGGATTGTGTTGAGCTATCCTGTGTGTATTTACTGTTTACTCTCCTTTGTGGATTGTGTTGAGCTATCCTGTGTGGGTGTATGTTTTGCTTTCCTGTGTGGACTGGGTTGTGCTTGGGCTCGGACGTTGGAGCCGAACGGGAATTGATGACTTAGGTATATGTATGGGCATATACCTAAGCTGTGTCAGATGTTACTTCGTGATTGTATCCTTCCTTTGTGGATTATCCTTTGTGGATTTCGGGAGACCTTCGGGGGTCTCGAGGTCCCTACTGAGTAGCTTATACTCACCCCTGCACGGGCTTTGCCCGCACTACGTTGTGTTGGATGCAGACGACGGACAACGCTGATCGTGGTGGAGGCGTGTAGAGCAGGACGGTATCTGGAGGTGGACCACTGGGCGGGACGTACTCGGAGCGGTCAGGTGGACCCGAGGAGCAGTGGAGGCTATCTGTACCCACCCTTCAGTTGGGATTTCCAGAGGACGGCTCGACGCTACAGTTTTCCCTTTCAGTTGCTCTTTTTCCTTTCAGTTGTACTTTACTGTTGGTCTTGTATTTCCGGCCCCTTTTACTTTCAGCACAGCTTGTACAGTTTTTACATAGTGTTTACTTTTCCGCTTACTTACTCTGTGGTGTTTGTTTACTTTTCAAAGGCAATTCCTTCCCTTTTTGTTGGGATTTACGCCTTGGTGCTAGTCGCCAGCCCCTGGCCTATGGAAGGCGGGCTTGGGGTAGTCACGGCACGGGCCCCAAGGGCGGGTCATGACAATTGGTATCAGAGGTGGTCAGTTCTACCGCAGACTCTGATCTTTCTTCTATGTGAAACAATAGTGTTTATCCTATTGAGTGTGGTTATCAGTCCATGGATTCCAGTGTTGGTGCGGCGGCCGACGTATCCATACACCAGGACCCTGACTTCTGATTTCCGACTTAATGCACGGAAACATTGATTGCATGTGTGTTTCAAGTTTTCTTCGTGATTACTTGTGTCAGCTCACCAGGTATACTGTTCTGACCGTGGAGCACTTGTTTCCTTTTCAGGATGGCACGACGACAGCAGCCAGCTAGGGTTCCTAGATTAGAGCGCGACGACAACCCGCCGAGCGACGAGGCCTCGGTACAGGGCCTGTTGACAGCAGATGCAACGGCGGTACCTTTACCCGCCGAGCCCCCGATGCTTCCAGCACTGGTAGCTGACGACGCACGACGCCTCCGAGCTCTGTACGAGTTCCAGCGCCAGCGACCACCCAGGTTCCGTGGGGAGTCGGACACCCAGGCAACCGAGGACTAGCTGGAGGCGGTCGTCCGAGTTTTCAGGTTAGTGAGGACACCAGTAGACCTCATGGTGATCCTCGCGGTGAGCCTACTGCATGCAGCAGCAGGGCGATGCTGGAGCCTGATTCTCCAGGTACACGATGAGGCCTCCCTCATCTGGACGGACTTCGAGAGCCTCTTCCGCTCAGAGTTCGTCCCGGCCACCCTCCGTGCGGTGCGCATCCAGGAGCTTCTTCAGCTGCGGCAGGGAAGCTTGACGGTCGCTCAGTACGCGGCGAGGTTCACCGACCTTTCTCTCTACTCGAAAGACATGGTACGGGACCCCTTTTTCTGGGCCCGGACCTTCGAGCAGGGATTGAGACATGAGATCAGGGCATCGCTGATCTCCCTCAGCATCCCGACCCAGGCAGGAGTGCTAGAGAGAGCCCTTCTGATCGAGAGCTTCCTGGCTGAGTCCACAGCGAGACCTGCCGCAGGGCGGCAGATAGCGGAGTCTTCGGCAGCAGGTAGCCGACGGATGACTCAGGGTTCCAGGAAGACCAGGACTTCCGGCAGATGACCCCAGGACACTGCCTCAGTGGTGCGGGGCACACAGCGCGGAGGCAGCCTTCCGAGAGGCAGACACTGCTACGAGTGCTGCGGGCAGGGCCACATGGCTCGTGACTGCCCGACCCGTCGTACCGAGGGGCAGCAGACGGTGGAGGGACCACCCAGGAAGAGGCAGAGGGTCGACCGTGGCGGTCTGCAGGGAGGAAGTGGACGAGGCAGAGGAGCTGGCCGAGCAGTAGGTGGTGGGCGACGCTTTGAGGCTCTGCCACCACCACCACCAGGAGGCCCGCCCCGACCACAGGGAGCTGGCGGGCAGAGACAGGCGCAGCTCCAGGCAGCTGAGGCCTACGACCACGGCGCATCAGAGATGATTCGAGGTATGATCTGTGTCTATTCGACCCTTGATGCAGTTCTGATAGACACAGGAGCGAGTCACTCTTTCATAGCCACTGCCCTTGTTCAGAGCTCGGAGATTCCGACGGAGCTGTTGGCTCGATCCTTACGGCTAGAGACTCCTACGGGAGCAGACTCGACTATTACGCACTGGTGCCGGCAGTGTGACCTTACTTTAGGAGGTGAGAGCTTGGGCTGGGATATTCTTGTAGCGGCATCGAGGCCTTACGACGTCATCTTGGGCATGGATTGGTTATCTACCGTCCATGCTCAGATTGACTGCATTAGGCGCAAGGTGAGATGTGTGCACACCGACGGGAGCAGGTTCACCTTCACCGGCGAGAAGGGAGCCTTAGCATCACAGGATGGACTCACGCAGAGGAGAGGTCAGCCCATCACTAATCAGTTGGCTAGCCTCATCCTGGGAGCAGTCGACGTGCGGAGTCCCAGTTTTCCTGCAGTGGTGGATCAGTACGCGGACGTCTTTCCCGACGACGTTCCAGGACTACCTCCTCGCAGAGAGGTAGACTTTTATATTGACATGTACCCCAGGACAGCCCCGATATCCACTCCAGCATATCGGATGGCCCCCGCTGAGCTTCAAGAGCTGCGGGTACAGTTGGAGGACTTGCAGGGCAAGGGGTTCATCCGACCCAGTGTTTCACCCTGGGCTTCCCCGATATTGTTCGCCAAGAAGGCGGATGGGAGCATGCGACTGTGTGTCGATTATCGTCGCCTGAACCAGGTGACAGTGAAGAACAAGTATCCGCTACCCAGGATTGATGACCTCTTCGATCAGCTCAAGGGAGCACGGTGGTTCTCGAAGATAGACCTTAGGTCAGGCTATCATCAGCTCAGAGTTCGAGATGAGGATGTGTAGAAGATGGCCTTCAGATGTCGGTATGGCCACTATGAGTTCTTGGATATGCCTTTTGGCATGACCAATGCTCCAGAAGTGTTCACGAGCCTCATGAACAGGATATTCCAGCCATACCTCGATCGATTTGTCATAGTCTTCATCGACGACATCTTGGTGTACTCGACCACGGAGGAGGAGCACGCCTACCACTTGCGTGTAGTACTAGACACACTCCGAGAGCACCAGCTTTATGGAAAGCTCTCGAAGTGTCAATTCTGGTTATGTGAGGTCCACTTCTTGGGGAACGTCATTTCTGAGGAGGGAGTTGCAGTGGATCCCGCGAAGATCGAGGCAGTGCTAGCTTGGGAGCCACCCAAGAGCGTGACAGAGGTGCAGAGTTTCTTGGGCCTAGCCAGATACTATCGGAGGTTTGTTTCAGACTTCTCCAGAGTTACGTCCCCACTCTCAGCGTTGATGAAGAAGGGGAAACCCTTCGTGTGGTCAGACAGATGTCAGCAGAGCTTCCAGGAGCTAAGGCAGAGGTTGACCAGCGCACCTATCTTGAGGTTGCCTGAGGAGGGAGTTGGATGCGTAGTCTACTGCGATGCATTAGGGACCGGACTCGGGTGTGTCCTGATGCAGGAGCGGGCCGTGATTGCCTACGGATCACGTCAGTTGAGGCCGCATGAGCAGAACTACGCTACCCATGACTTGGAGTTGGCAGCAGTGGTCTTCGCCCTGAAGACATGGCGGCACTATCTGATGGGCAAGCACTTCACAGTCTTTTCTGACCACCAGAGTCTCAGGTACATCTTCTCTCAGAAGGACCTGAACCTGAGACAGCGGCGATGGCTCGAGTTCCTCCAGGACTATGACTTTGAGATAGTATATACTCCTGGAAATGGGAACGTGGTAGCCGATTCCCTCAGCAGGAGGACGGGCATCCAGCTGCTTGAGGAGGCGACAGAGCAGCTAGCCGCCGTGCAGATATCCTTCGTGGATAGAGATGGAGTAGCCTTCCTTCAGTCTCTCATAGTCTCTCCTCCACTTCTACAGTGGGTCAGAGAGGCACAGTGTGGGGATGCTGACTGTGAGACACGGCGTGCACTGATATCCTCGGGACAGGCACCTGATGGTTTCTCCCTTGGAGTAGAGCACGGTGTCCTTTTTAGAGGACGTACCTTGGTACCAGTTGCTTTATGAGAGGAGGTGCTGAGAGAGTTCCACACTTCTCATTTGGCGGTACATCATGGAGTGGCGAAGATGTACCAGGATCTCAGACGTCAGCACTGGTGGCCGGGCATGAAGAAGGTTGTGGCAGAGTTCGTTTCGTGGTGCCTCACCTGCCAGCAGGTTAAGGCAGAGCACCAGGTACCAGCAGGCTTGGTACAGCCCTTGGAGGTCCCGGAGTGGAAGTGGGATGGCATATCTATGGACTTCATGACTAGACTTCCACGCACTTCCAGAGGTCATGACTCCATTTGGGTGATTGTTGACCGACTCACCAAGTCGGAACACTTCTTACCAATCCGAGATCAAGGCTCAGTGGAGAGCTTGGGACGTCTCTACATTCAGGAGATTGTACGGCTTCACGGTGTGCCATCGACTATCGTCTCCGATCGGGACGCTCGCTTTACTTCCCGACTTTGTAAGGGGTTGAAGGAGACGTTCGTGACGCGGCTACGTCTGAGCACCGCCTTTCACCCTCAGACGGATGGTCAGACGGAGAGGACCAATAAGACTCTCGAGGACATGCTCCACGCATGTTTCCTCGACTTTGGTCGCAGCTGGGAGGACCACCTACCCTTGGTAGAGTTCGCGTACAACAACAGCTACCACTCCACCCTCGGGATGGCACCCTACGAGGCATTGTACGACAGGCCTTGCAGATCTCCTTTGTGCTGGACAGACCCTGGGGAGTCAGCACTTGTCGGACCAGAGATGGTCCGGGCCACGACAGAGAAGGTCCAGGTCATCTAGGAGCGGATGAGGACAGCTCAGAGCCGGAAGAAGTCATATGCTGACAGGAGGTGGAGGCCACTAGAGTTCGAGGATGGCGAACACGTCTTCTTGCGGGTCTCACCTCGACGTGGTTTGAGAAGATTTGGCCGAGGCGGCAAGTTGTCTCCATGCTTCATCGGACCCTTCCAGGTCCTCAGCAGGGTTGGCGAGGTGGCTTATCTCTTGGCTCTTCCACCTCAGTTGCACCTGGTGCACGACGTCTTCTACGTATCCCAGCTGAGGAGATATGTACACGACCCGACGCACATCATTGACTATGGGGAGCTAGACGTGGATGATGGGGCGACTATTGCGGAGGTCCCAGTGGAGATAGAGGATCGATAGGAGCGGGTACTACGTGGGCGATCGATTCTTCTTGTGCGCATCAGATGGCAGCACGGGAACCTCTAGGAGAGCACTTGGGAGCGGGAGGCTCAGATGCGTGCTCATTACCCACATTTGTTTCCCTAGTTTTGATGTATATTTACGGGGACGTAAAGTCCTGAGGTGGGAGTAATTTAAAGACCCGTAAATTTCAAGGAAATTTTTTTCTTAATTTTCTTTGGAATTTTACAAGAGCGCAGTTTCTGACAGCACCAGATTGCGAGGCCCGGTGTGCCCAGAATCATTTTACGAAGTTTGGATCGGGTACGTTCAGTGAACGGACGAGTGGGTTTTTATAACTTTTGAGCCGGTTCCCGGAATCGAATTCTGAGGACACCGATGAAATCGCAGCGCCGGTATTCGCTTAGAAACGCCTCTTCCGGAGTTGCGTTTTCTCGGGTGTGGTTTTTAATTTTCTGGCTTAAAGTTGAGAAATAAAATAATTTTGTGACAACTTTATTTTATTTCGCTTAAGCCACTTGGAAGCCACTTGAAGTCACTTAAAGGCGGCTTGGACTGAGTTGAAGCAGATAGGATGCTATCCAGAAATATCCTACCCCCTTGGTAGGATATTTGTGAGGTAGGGCCCGCATGAGCCCCGCCGTTTCTTTCCGCTAAGAAACGCACCCGCGAAAACCCGTCTTAATGAAAGTCAACTGACGCGTTTCTTAAAATCTTAACAGACCATTTAATTAGGTGGTTTATTTCGTGAATTAAGTGGGCTGTTTCTTTTGTTGAAGTAATTCAACGAATTGATGGATCGTTTCTTAACCAGTTTCAAATTCGTTGGCGTAATAATAAAATAAGGCCAACGCTCGACCTCAGGTTATTTGCGCTTCGAGAAGATTTGAGAGGACCCTCGTATCTTCTTGTCCCTTGCGAAGAACGTGAAGAACGCGAAGAACGCGAAGAACGCGAAGAACGTGAAGAACGCGAAGAACGCCGAACCCGGAAATCGATGACGCTTCCGTCCGAGACGTTCTTCCACGCTCCGATCTCCGATCACCGACCGTTTGAGGTGAGTGATTTCGGATTTCCTCTCAAGGTTCTTTTCTTTTGGTTTTAAACACAGATTTAATTATTTATAATTTAAATATGTTGTTCTTGGTCCGTTGAGCTCGCCGACTCAACGCTGGATTCCGCGACGACGCGACGGCGCGGCGATCCCTCTCTTCCGCGACGAGCTTTCCCGCGATGAACGCCCGCGCGCGACGATCAGCGAGGTAGGGATTTATTTTGGGATTTACCCCTTTTTTTAATTATTCCCGTATGTGTTTCATTGAAAAGTTAAAGAACCGGTTTCAAACGAACAATTATATTTAATTAAAATTGTCGGTTCATGTGTGAACAAAATTCTCCCGTTCTTTATCTCTAACACGGAGGGTGCGGGCCAAACGAACACGGCCCGGCGACCCTCCGCCGTTCTTCATTTTGTGCGGATTTGACGGGAAATGACGGAACATACCGCAACGAATGTTTGATGATTCCGCAGTGAAGAACGAGTCCCGGGAGGATCAATGGCGTAGACGGGAAGAGAATCGGACCACCGGAGCGATCCCGGTGGCCCGTGGAACTCGCCGGCGCGGCGGTACCCCGGCACGCCCCCGGACAGGCCGCCGCGGCTGAAGCCACGACGGCGGCGGCATCCGCGGACCTGCGGCCGTGCGGGTCTGGTACCCTCGGACGCGGCTTCAGCCGCGTCCACGGCACATCGCGGCCCCACGCGGGGGGCCGCGGCACCACCAGGCCGCGGGGGCGGCGCCTCGCGTGCCTCGACCGTTCAGTGACTATAAAGGTTATGGTTCAACAATATATAAAAGAATATAGATTATTTTTATGGAAATATGTATTATATTTTTCACCCATATTTTAGAGTATATTTAATATTGTTTTTTTAAAACACATATCTAGCCATTTATCATTTCATTTTAGTATTATGAGTGGTTAAATTGAATTCCATATTTCTGATAAAGCCTTATTCTCTGGAATAGAAAGGTTTATGCCATTATACATCTGTATTATAAGGGGGACATTAAATCACGTAATAATTTTTTGAATTAAAAAATTGATTATTTCTATTATCCAAAAATTATTCAGGGATATAGGATGAACCCACATAGAAGGGAAGTTGGTGGAAATAAGGATGTAATTTTAATGGAATTTTTTTGATGGGGGATATAGCCTAATGATAATTATTTCCCCAAAACTAATTGTCCCTTATTTTTAGGAATTATACAAAACTTCTAGGTGTTGATGACTTAATATGAATTTTATTTGATATAAATTTCATATCAATTGGAATTCTATATAATCCATTTTAATTGAAGGTTATAAATTTTGAAGCCTCCTAATTTGATGAAAGTGTTTGATCCATAACATATGAGAACCACATGTACCTACATTGATATATTGAATGATAATGATAAATTTACCTTCTTAAATGAATCTATTGAGGAATATATCAAATCCAAGTTTGTAATGATCATTTTTTTGGACCATCATAGTTTGTAAATGGGAATTACCTTCATTGTATTTTATAATTTGTTAATCTATCCCATGGAAGAATCCCACATTAGAATTATTCCAATATGTGATACATATATCTAATAAAAAATTCATCATTTTGGGGGATATAATCGACCTTTTTGATCTCTTCTACGGTATGACCAATGAATATTGATACCATTCTACGATGTGAAATATGGATGATTATTTCATTTCGGACTGGATCCACCAATGTTATAGCCACAATAGATAATACATATTACTTAATAGTTTACAAAAATGGGACATGAGTTAGTGTTCCCTATGTGGGTAAATTTTCCATTAAAGACTATACATAAATTATTAGGGATTCCAAATTTCTATTCTTATAGAATAGTCTCCAATAATATTCTATATTAGTATCTTTAAATTCCCTTTAAAATTTTGATTGGCTATCGATATTTGTAGTCTTATATCCAAACATGTAATGATTGCTTTGTATTATACATTATCAATGGTTCATATTTCTAAACACATGAATGATTAATATATAATTTTATTATAAGGATAAATAAGGATAACTACCCAACAAAATATTTTGAGTTTTGGGTCTTCCATTATTTTCTTTGTTGGTCTAATGTATGTTCCATAAAATTATATCTACCCTGTTTTTGGGTAGCCCTAGATTGAATAAGAGTATAATTTTGGTAACAAAAATTTCATATAGTTAATTTTCAATAGAAGTATTCCGTAAGAGATAGTATACTATTTTATCTACCAATAATTACTTTGTTAGTATAAAAATATAATTTTTTTTCTAAATTACCACCCACCATGCTAAATGTCCAGTTAACATGGGATGACTGGGGATTTTTTTAGTGGGTATTTTTAAGAGTCTAAGTTGATTTCATGGTTCTGTTGGTAGTGCCTCAATTTTTAAACTATAAATATTAATATAATGTTATTCTTCAAGATATCTAAATTTCAAGACATAGTATAATTCATGGGTTTACTAAGATAATATAGACATTTCACTTTACTAGTGTCATTCATCAATAAATTAAAAGAGCCCAATGGATTATACATTTCTATACATAAATATGGTGCATTAATATTAGAGGAACCAAATGGTATCTATTGATACAATCATGATAATCCTTTATTTCATTAGTCCACTAATAAGTTACTCCATTATTCATCATTATGTTTAAAGGAAAATTTTTTCCTATAATGTCCACTATAAAAAATATGATGTAGGTGATGAATATCTGATACCCTCTCAAATATTATAGGTTTTGAGGAGGTTACTTATATAGGGAAAAAATTATTTTCTATGGATCATCTTCAATATCATTGTTTCATACAATGAAACCGATGAACATTTCATGTTAACTAGAATGAAAATTTTAAATGTTTCAACTTCAAGTTATACTATCGTATCTTTTCCAAATTGATTTCAATATCAATGCGGTTATTATAACACTATTAGAATTTGACAATAAAATCATGAACATACCATTAAATTTCATACCAAGGGATATGGTTTAAAATAATAAGTATGTCATGGTGACATGTGGTTATAGTTTTTTTCATGAAAAAATTAAACACGTGATAGATATATATTCATTTGGGATCCCAAAACAATGTGTCTTATTAATCATAAGGGTTCATTCTGATTTGATTTTATCTACTATTTTTATCTATAATGTATAAGGATTTATTGTTGGTTGTTTCATTGATCAAAATTTCTCTAATTAGGTTTTTAAAATCATCTTTTAGTCAATAATGGATTGGATTTCCAAAATTCCAAAAAATTATGAACTGAATATTATTCTTCTTAATCGATTCAATATTGTTTATCCATTTCATGTATTGGACCTATGAATTGAAAATGTGCTTGATATTATTAGAAACATTTACTTCAAACAACGAAGTGTGGTATTGATAAAATCATCTAGATTCCTTGTCGTGACCACAATGGTCCTATTTCAAGACCATGTGGAGGGTATTTATATTTGGACTAAGGTCTAGAAATTCTATTTAATTCCATGTGAGAACATTTGGTGCTTCACTATAAAATATTAATACATATATTGACACTTGGATCTATTGGATAGATTATATAATATGGGTCACATATCTTATTATATGCCCTAATTTATTTTTCAAATATCATTAATGTTAGTATTGAAATCATTATAAAATACTAGAGGGTTGTCTTTGAGACCATATTCCTTGTCTCCGACAATTTTAAATTCATTAGGTTCTTATTAGGTATTGGCATCATAACCATAAGAAGATGAAGTAAATATGTTCTCACTCTTTATTTCTGATATAATACTATCTTCTAATTCATTAAATGTTATTGGAATCTTTGGATATTATTGGAACCAATAAAGGGATATTTTATATGGGGTGTTTCCACTATAGTTGATATTAAAAGTTTATTTGGGATCTCGAGGTCAATTGATGCGATTGATAACTTTAGTGCTCATGAATACATTCCCAAATACGAACTTTTTTCTTTTGATATGATTGATTAAAAGTGGCCATTAACCACTAGGGATGTTAAATGGGTTGTCATAGGTCATTTCTAAACCATTTAGAGCATTAACCTTGGAGTCATCATTAATCATGGGATATTTTCCTTATCTATAGTATAACTATGGATGGATGTTTTGGGATTCTCTTGTTTTGAAATGATCCCTATCAAAGTTGAATGTACACAATTTTCAATTAACATGGTATTTGAGATATTGATTGTATAATGAGAAAAATGATGCATATTTATGAAACCAAGGTCTCCCTAACCATATATTGAATGTTTTATCCTATTGGAATACTATGAATTAATATTCAGATACGAGTTTATAAAATTTCACTCTGAGCTTGATTCGATGAAGATTTATTTTCTCACATTTTTCTAAAGATTGAAGTGTTAATGTGGAAATATAAAATAGTCTAAGAATTTATCTAATTGATGTGGTATAATTGGGACAATGTGGTTAAATACTAATCTATTTTCATTGAATGATCATCATATGAAAATTTCATCTAGTTTTCCTAAAACATATGATGGTATAATGGGTCCTTCCATGAGAGTTTCCCGAACCATAACTATAAAGGATATTAATGCAGGTAATTACAAGAAGTTGGACTCTACAGCATATACATAAAATGTGGGAACATAAGATTCATGAAGTAGAGGAACTAATATATCCTCCACTATCATTTCTCGAGAGACTATGTCTCCTTGTATTCAGGGGGCGATAAATCCTTAGGATGCCTCCGTATTCTCTAGGGAGAATCCCTATAATCCCCTTTGACGTCAGCGAGGTTTTCCCTTGAATCCTTTGGTGGCTACATAGGTTCTTCCTCTATGTGGGGATTTCTTCTCCAGTCTCGCTTCTTCTCCATTACTGTGTTTGTTCTTTTGCCTTAAGGGTTTGCTCGATTTATTTTGGTGTGTTTTGAGATTGAATCCTTGGTCTCTCTCCTCCTTTTCTCTTTTCATCATCCATGTCGTGATAGACCCCATATTGGTCTAGTTCGATGGTTCCGATGATGGATTTGGATGGTGATATTGGAGCATTGGTTTGGGGCTTCGGTCATTCTGGTTGGGGTTTTTTTTTGTGTCTGGTGGTTTTTACCTTTTCGTCACCGCCATAGTCTGAGGCACTCTCACTCTTCATATTCTCTTATTTCATAGCCCATCCCATTGTATTCCATTTTCATCAAGCACAATGGCTCTCTCAGTGGCTTGGGATTGTGTATGTAGTGTGCTCGTTGGTGGATCATGTGTGCGCCTTTTGGTTTCTATATATGTAATTCTAGTTTTTTGTTTAGAGTGTTAGGTTATTTGAATCTGGTGTTCTCATTATGTTTGGATGGTCTGGTTTCTCAAGTTATTGGTGTTTTTCCTTCATCATGTGTTGTGTTGGTGCAGTGTATGGCTCGATTGGCCGCTCCCTCACTTCTTCGGATCCTAATATCCATTGGTCCCCCTAAGTGTGGATTGGCACGGTTGTCCTCTAAGTGTCTTTGGACGTGTTGTCCCCGCATATGGTGGTGATCCAGGATGCTCATCCAGTTTAGGTGATGATAGTGATTTCGATGGTGTTGGGTGTTTTTAGGTGATGTTGTCATTGGCGTGGTTCTTTCCAGGATCCAGTGATATGTATTAGGTGGATGATGGCGACTGGGGTAATCAATTGTCTGTGATGTGTTTTTTTATCATGGTTATTCGTTTTAGAGATCATGGATCAAGTATCTTGTGGACCGAGGTAATAAGACGGTGCTCGGATCGATGTAGG